>JBAMMX010000008.1:19490174-20167674 GCA_037126225.1 Dillenia turbinata | reverse complement strand
GACAGGTTTCGCTCCAGTCATCGATTCCAATCCCCTCACGGTTTCCCGAGTCTGCTCCCTAAGCTTATCGAGCGCCTCCGAAACATGCGCTTCTCTAGACACCTTTTGCTTCCCTTTCTTCTTAGTTTTCAAATCAGGTAAACCTAATCCAAGTCCTTGAACTCCAGTTGGTAAAGACGAACTGTTGTGTTTTTTATTCTCTTCTCCATCTTTACTTCTACAATTGAAAACCTGGCGGTTCAAAAAACTTGAAATTGAGAGGAGATGATGTGATGAAAATGATGATGATACCTTTGCTGAGAGGAAGCGAGATTGAGAGCCTGAAAATCGTCCAAAGCACCTGAAATACCAGTCATGGTTGAGAATTGCAAGTGTTGGAGAGAGAGAGAGAGAGAGAGAGAGAGTGAAACTTACTGTCAAGGAGTTCATCTAAATCGTCAGGGTGTTGTGCGGCCATTGATGTCTCTCTCTCTCTATCTCTCTCCCTCTCTCCCCCCAATGATTTCCTGTGCGATGACTGATGAGTCTCTCCAAGCAACCGCTTGGAGATGCGCGGAGAGTGAGTGACGTTATTATGGGGCGGTCCAAACAGACGGTGTCTTGTGTTCGACAGAAAACAATAATAATGCGTCGGCGATCCCGACCGATTATCTTATGCCAAATTACCCTTTTACCCTCGAATCGAAAGGCATTCGCAAATTTGCAAAAGCAACTTTCTTTTTTCTTTTTTAATTAGGAAATTATTGACAAAATATTAAAATTACAGTGGCTGAAATCCGATGAGATAAATAAATTGGAAATTTTGTCTCATGAAATACCAACCAACAATATGAGAATTCCTTTGGTGACTCTTGGTTAAGGGTTTGTGTCTTTAGTTGGGTAAAATGATGTGGTATAAATAATAAATTTGATTTTTTTTTCTTTACGTGTATGTATAATTTGATAGAAAATTATTTTTTATAATTATTTTTTATATAAATTAATTATTAATTTGATTTTGATATATTTTTATTTTATTTATTTTTATATTTATATATTTATAAAATTATTGTTATATTTGTGATAATAAATTTTTTATATAAATTCAATTTATTGTAATAATATATTAAGATAATAAATTATTAATATTTATATTATTATATTACTACCTATTCTTAATATGTATCATAACCATATTTATCTATCAGACTATCGATACCATTTAATATTTTTAATTTAATATCAAAATTTTTGTAAAAAATATTATTTATACACCCACACATAGCTCCAAAAGACTCTGGTCCGTTTTGGAAAAAGTCGCTCATCAATATGGATTACAACCAGAGTTCAAGACAACTATTTACGCGTCCGCATGTGACTTTAAATGATCTTTAGTCTCTTTTGAAAAAAATAAAAAACTATTTTTTAGGATTGTAAAAATACGTTTTCAATCACATCAGCATACACCTATCATATTTTTTAAATTTAAATGATTTTCACTACACGACATTGAGTTTGAGAGGATATTAAGAAATATATTATATATTAAAATTAAAACAAATTGACTTAATTTTGATAAATATTTGATTTTTCTTGTTTTTATATTTTTAAATTTGTAATAATTGTTTATATATTTGTAACAATGAATTTTCTATATAAATTTAATTTATTATAATAATTTATTAAGATAATGAAATATCAGTGATTATATTATCATATTATTTTTCATCTTTAATATAATATTATAATAATATTTATCTATCTTTTATATTAATATTTATATATTTTTTGATGGCAAGATGAAATTACATGCCATTAATTGGTACTTTCTATTTTACATGGAAAAGAACTTACCGGTTTCTTTGGCACAAGGAAAAGCACAAATTCATCCAAGCAAATGAACCAAAAGTAAAAAGTATTGCTTGACCTACACAGTCAGGTCTCGTTTATGATACCAGTCTTAGGACACTATTACCGACTTGCCTCTTATCGTACCTCGTAGCTCCCTTGTTTCCTTTGTGTTGCATTTCTTTGTTTGTTTTTGTAGGAATATAGGGCGGATCCACCGATGAGGGTAGACCCACCCACCTTATGTGTTTGAATTTAAAAATAGAGGAGAGGGGTAGTTATTAGCAACCATCCCCTCAACCCCTTTAACTCCCCTCTCTCACTCAAAAAAAAATAATGTCAAAAGAAAAAGGTTGGGAAGGGGCTCCTCCTATGGTTGTGAATGTGAATCAAAGGGAGGCTGCTTCTTTGTTTTGATTTTCTTTTTTTTTTCTTTGATATGTGAATGAATATGAAGTATAAATGGAAAATCATTTTTCTTTGAGAGAAATAAAGTAAAGGATTTGAAAGAGATTTGAATGTTGATAATTAATTTACACTAAAATGGTATTTGAATTATGAATAATAGGGGGTAATTCAATTTTTGTAATATTTTTTCGGTTTAAAATACCAAATCATAAAAAAGAGATAAGTGATTTTAACCCAATCTCGATTCAAGAATTTTTGCATAAAATTTTGTTTGATATTTGTAGGAATATCATCAGTTTTTCATTTTGTTGCTTTGTTTTGTTTTCTTCGTATTGTTTTCTCTTTTTAGAATTTTAACTTTTCTCTTGTGTCAGTTTATTTGCTTGCTTTTATTTGCTTTTGTTTTCATTTTGTAGGATCATTCTTGATGCCTTGTTTGTACCGAATTATATCAGCTTGGTAGCTTATTGTCTAAACAAAGAGAAAGAGGTTACACACGACTAATTATTGGTCCAGTGAGGGAGTACTTGTGAGTGCTCTTTGGAAAACTAGGCATTTTGAGTGCCTAAATGTTGAACAACTCATAGTTGTAGGCATCAAAGTATCACGTTCTCCAACCTTTACAGACCCATATTGAACCGCAATACTTCTCATGAAACCTCCAAAGCCATATGCCTCCATACCCTAGCACCCAAGCATTTTTATTGAACAATACCAAGGGATCCCTCCCCTTCCTCCTCAAAAAATCAAACCTTCATGGAAGTAGCCCTTGATAGACTTATCAAGGCCACTTCGTAGCCACCATATGAAGTTACATTTGAAAATTTTGATCATGTCACTTTCAATGGGTTTGAGAGATTGAAAACCAAGCTTGACCAACTAGCTAACCATAGCATGCATTTGGAAGATCAATTAGGGCAAATAGCTAGTCGTTTAGATTCTTAACCCAATAGGTGGAATGACAGTTAGCTCTACCATGATGAAGATAATGCCTTGACGCTAAAGTGTGAGAATCAAGTTATAAAGGGATGAAGAATGGTGGAGAGAGCACCATTTGTGATGTTTCTTTTTTTTTTTAGTACAAGGAGATGCAATTAAACGAAATTGAATAAGAAAAAAGAAGATAAAAGTAAGAAAACTCTACCGTTTGAGTTATTTTTAAAGGACCCTTTTGTGATAAAATGCTATTTTAGGTCACTTCCTTTCGTGATGAAATGCTGTGAGGAAGTGACCTAAAACTTTTCCCTTCCTATTGAAGAAGAGTGCACATTAATCTCACTTCCATATATCCTTCCGTCATGCTCCGTGACCCATAAGATTTACTCAGAGGAAGAGTTGGAGGAAGCATATATTTTAGGGGGAGAAGAACTGGGGCTGTTCAATTCTTTCCAAATATCACATGCAAAGCAGAGCAATACCAAGTGTGCTTCATCGACGTGCATGAGGAGCACCATGATTGTAGATATCAACCAGCTTGAAGATTCTCAAGAAAGTCTGGCTAAAGACAACCAAATAAGTGTTTTCTAGGAGGCAAGCCGCAGTTTCTTTTTCCTTTATTTTATTTTTCTTAATTTTCATTTTTAATTCCTCATTTTTGTCTTTTTTTGGGGGGGGATCCATACCACTTTTAATAATCTCGTAGATGAGATATACTTCAAAGGAAAAAGGAACGAATAAATGCCTTCAGCAATAGTGCTACTACATATAACCAAGCCAACCATCACACATGAGTTTTTGTGCATTTATTGATTTTATAAATATTGATCAAGGCTTTGGTTTGCCCATGCACTCCTAGAAAGAGAGAAGTTAAAAAAGAGAGAGAGAGAGAGAGAATATCAAATTCAAAGTTCAATAAAAGTCTATAAAGAATTCTTTTTGATTGCTTCATAATGCTTTATGTATTATATCCTAGCATCATCTACTAATTCTTGAAATTTCAATGCATGTTATAAATTTTGTAAATGCATATGAGTTGCCCATTGATAGATGCCTAGTTGAAATTTCAACAAATTGCTGGTTGATGATACTCATTGATTTTTTAGAGAAAAACAATTAATATTTTTAATTTTAAAGAAAAAAATTAAATTTGTTTTTTTTAAAGAGATAAAATTTAAAATAAATGTGTTTAAAAATAGAAAATGTGAATTAAATTGATTTTTAGGAAAAAAATTCATGAGTTTAGTTTTATAAAGAGAAAATAAAATTTATTTTTTAGAGAGATAATAAAAATAAATATATTTGGAAAGAGAGAGAGAGAAAGAATGTGAACTAAATCATCTTTTAGTGGGAAAAAAAATTAATATGTTTAGTTTTAGAGAAAAAATAAATTTTATTTTTGTAGAGAGACAAAATTTAGAATCAATAAATTCAAAAAGAAAATGTGAATCAAATTAATTTTTTAGAAAGAAAAAATTTATATATTTACTTTTAGAGAAAGAAAAACTAAATTCTATTTTTTAGAGCAAAAAAACAAAAAATAATATATTTGGAGAGAGAAAATATGAATTCAATTTTTTTTTTTTTTAGAGAAACAATTAATAGTATTAGTTTTAGATATGGAAAATTTAAATTAATGAGTTTAAAGAGAAACGTGATTTAAATTGATTTTCTAAAGAAAAAATAACATATTTATTTTAAAAAGAAAAAACTAATTTTAATTTTTTTTAGATAAATAATATACAATTAGTTTTAAAGAGACAAAAACTATATTTTTATAGAAAAAACTAATCTATGTATTTAGAAAGAAAATATGAATTAAGTTGAATCATTTAATTGTTTTTTCTCTAACTTTTATATATCAAATATTTCTCTTTTATAAATAAATAAAAGAAACAGAAAAATGTAATGAGTAATATTTATTCTTTAAATTTTTTTATATATATATATATATATATATATATTTTTGTTATATCGTACCAGAATAATGATTACTTGAAGGACTTTAAATTTTTATACGAGAAAATCTAAAATTACCCCCTTCTCCTTTCTTGACGAACAAGAATCAGAAAACCATTTCTGGGCCCAAAGAATATGGAAAACCCGACCCGGCCATTATTCAAAAGGGAATAGTCAAATAGAAAGCCTTGTTGACGTTAGAATAAAGCTACAGAGACTCCAGTGGCTTTAAGAAGATAGAGGAGAGAGAGTGAGAGAGAGAGAGAGATGGCCGCAGTGTTATCTCCGTCATCCTCTCTCTTCCTAAAACCCCTCACAACCCTCAAATTCTTCTCTCTCCGCAAAACCACCACAAACCCTAGACTTTTCTCAACCCTCTCCAAAACCCTAGGTCACAACCCCCAACTTCCCCCACTCCTCCGCCGCTCACGACGGCTCTCACTCTCCGGAACCACCCCTACGCGGCAGTTCTGCAGCGTAGTTGCAGCGGCCATTTCGTCGAGCGATGCGAGAACGGTGAGTCTCGGAAGCCAGAGGGTCACGAAGTTTGAGAAGCGAGTGAGAATTGTTGACATAAAGGGAGGGCCTGATGAGGGCTTGGAAAAATTAGGGCACTCTCAAGTTGTGAGAGGTTGGGTACGAACAATTCGCGTTCAGAGTACCGTCACTTTCATTGAGGTAATTATGACGGTTTTTTCGTTCAGTTCAGTTCTTGATACTTTGGATTGTTTGGAGAACCAAAAATTTTTTATTGAATGCCTGTATTGGTTTTTTGAGTTTGCTCTATCCAAATTTGTGTTTCATAGGAACCCCCCCCCCGGGGGGGGAAAGGATGGACGCCCATTTGGTTAATGTGTCTATGAAGTTTAAGAAAAGGAATGAACTTTTTATAAGTTTTCGATCTTGCTGATGAAATTGATAAAAATGTAATGGGAGAATACGGTTTAGATCATTTCATACATCCAAGAACCCTAGCTTAGTTGGAAATCAAATCTTGAGTGTAGGGGGATGCATTTTACATATATAGGTTTTGTTTGTTTATTTTATATGCTAACAAAGGAACTAATCACGTTATCAAAATTTTGACTCAGTTAAAAAAATTGTTGGATCCAGTGTTGTTAAAAGCTGGGGGTGCTAAAAGTCCCAAGACTGTCAAATGCCTGAGTCGCCGGGCACTCTCCTGAATCAAGCAAACACTAGCTATAAATTTTCAAATGAAATAATGTGTGTATGATCTTATATTACAATATATAAATCGAAAACATATATTTTAAATATTAAGATTATATCATTAAAGAATCAAAATGAAATTCAAAATACTAAATACTAATACATAGTCATATAAAACCATATCTTTCACCCTTAAACCAACATAAGATAATTTAAAATAGCAAGTAGCCAACTAGATTAAAGAATAAATTTTCATTATAGTTATTCTTTAATCTTCAATAGCATCATCATTGTTCATATCAAAATACTAGCATCGTCTCCCACTCTAGTAATGTTGTTTTGTTCTTTTTTTAGCCTAATCCTTATTTTTATTGAAATACTCTTAAATTGCCTTTTGTGTTAGATTAAAAAAGATGGGAAAATAGGTCAAAACATAAATCTATTAGAGAAAAAGAAGAAAAAAAAAAGAACAGACTTTTCAAAATTGAGAACATTGTCGAACATTGCCCCACTAGAAGCCAAGCCCAATCTCTGGTCTATGTGACCAAAGGAAAAAGAATAAAAAAAGGTGATGGGAGGTCAGGTCATTCTGGAGCCCCTTAATGAGGTAACTCAGGCAGATTGCGGGGTTCTAATTGTAGACAGCCAAACCCAAGATATTGGAAGAAAGTGTGTTGTCAAATGTGCTAGCCTTTTCTTGATCTTTTATTCTCTAGGTTTAGTTGTTTCCGTTTTGTTTTCCCTGATCTGTTGCTGAGAGTTCTTTTCTGGTTTTAGTTCAACTGTGTTGAGGTGGTTTGGGAGAATAGTTCTCCTCTTATTCTTGTTTTATTTACCCTTTTTTAGGATTTCTTATCCTCTGTCTTTTTGTACATTCTTCTTTCTCCTATTTCATCTATCATGAGAGAGATCAACTTCTATTAGGAAATAAGTAGGCTGCAAGCTCCTTCAAAGCATGTGCTATTTAACTTGTATTTTCTTTAAAAATTCCTGCATTCTGAATTTTCAGGTCAATGATGGTTCATGCCTTTCAAACATGCAATGTGTTGTCAACCCAGATGCAGAAGGGTATGATCAGGTAACTCTTGCTAGACAAACTGTGATGTGTTTTTTCCATGCATGTGCTCATATTGTTAGCTGAAACTATAGTTAGCCTTGTGTTACCTCAAGCTATTCACATATTTGGTACATTCTATTGGAGTACCTACAAAGGCATCGTTCTTGGCTTTCTTGAGGTCAAAGATTATATAAATGATCCAAATAAGTTAATACTTCTGTGTGCAACCGTTTTTTTATTTTTTTTTATTTTTTTAAAGACACCAGTATTTTTTTTTAAATGTAATAGACGTGCAAGATAATAGTATTCAATACGACCACATCTATGTTATTCTTCTTTTAGTCGTGGTACATACTGGAATGTTTGGTTTCATAAACACTGACAGGTCGAAGCTGGTTTGATTACCACTGGTGCATCAATCCATGTTCAAGGGGTTCTAGTTGAAAGTCAAGGCTCCAAGCAAAAAGTGGAGTTGAAGATCGAGAAAATTGAAACGGTAAAAATCATTTGCTGTTTTCTGTTTATTGGGAATTCTAATAGGGTTGCCAGCTTGTTCTTATGTGCTTGTTTTCCCTGAAAAGCTTGACAATTAATTGTGCACGTGCATTTGCCCATACAGATAGGAAAAAGTGATCCTTCCTTTCCCATCCAGAAGAAAAGGGTCTCCAGGGAGTTCTTGAGAACCAAAGCCCATCTTCGTCCTCGAACAAACACATTTGGAGCAGTGGGTTCTTTTTATTGTTTAACTTTTTATGTTCAGAAGAAGCTCTCTCTCCCTCTCCCTCTCTCTCTCTCTCTCTGTGTTTTTTGGTGGCTCTTGCTACTTTTGATCTTTGTGGGTACTAAAGGTTCTTAGATGACTTCCACTAGATTGGAGGCCACTGAGAATTCATTATTAATAATTTGAAGTTTGAAGTTGCTGTAGGGTTGTGGTCCTTTCTTTTGTTGTGACAATAATGAAACGTTTGACCTTATATTCATCATGATCCAGCCTTCTTATTTGTTGTACAATTGGCATGGTGAACATCATGTCTCTTACCTCTGAAGTATCTATAATTTGTGTGTTCAAATTGTATACATATCCCTTTTTTTTTATACTTTTTTATTATTATCTTTTTGATCACTTTGGTGTTCTATCCTACTGCGATCAATAATTTGGCCTTTTTATGGTGCAAGCTGGCATTAGGTTGCAAGGGTGAGAAATGCTTTGGCCTATGCTACACACAAGTTCTTCAATGAAAATGGATTCGTTTGGATCTCCAGCCCTATTATTACTGCTTCAGATTGCGAAGGAGCTGGCGAACAGTTCTGTGTCACTACTTTGGTATGCTTGTCTTGAATCTGTTTCTTTACAGGATAGCTATTGTAACTGAAGTGTTCCATATCACTGTGCACTTTTTCCCTTATTGTTTAAAATGCAAGAAATCACAATCAACCTTAGGATTTGAGGCGTAAACTTTTAGGATTATCATTTCATAGGTCCACAAGTTTAAGGTTTATAAAATAGAATAGCCACGTCGGGGAGAAACATTGATTTTGAATATTCATCTTTTTTTTTGCTTGGTAATTTTGGGACCAGGGGCTTCGCCAGATCCCGAGGTAGTTGGCTACATTTGTTCCTTCATTTAGTATTCTAAGCTCCTTTGAAGTTCCCATTGTAGAGCTAAGGAAGCATGGGATGATGCCTATCCGCTATTGTGTGCATCATGATACAAAGAAGATAGCGGTTGAGAATTTGTTATTTGACTAGAGTTAAAAAGATTAGACTCCATAAAGAGATACCTACACAAAGAAATTGAAGAAGGAAAATGCGACAGAAGATGCTAAAATCTAGCTAGGCATGAAGAGTAAACAGAAAAAGACCAAGATCCATTTCCTAGGAAAGAACTTCATCATCAATGAGTGGTAGGCCACCAAGTATGGTTCTCGGAGCCTCTTTTCTTCTGCAGTAGAAAAAGATGTCTTCGCTTGCAAGCTTGATCTAGCAGTTGAATCCTTGAGATTTCCTGATCTTGCTAAATCAGCTTTTTTTACTGATTCCCGTTGAATATGCGAAAAAATAAATGAATATTCTATTAAATATGCTAAAATTGTCTTGAGATATGTATCAAATTGAAAGTGAATTCAATTGTGGATAAGATGAGAGAATATTATTTAAGATGATTTGGACATATACAACAAAGACTCAAAGACGCACTAGTCAAGAGGAGTGAAACCTTAAATATAAGAGATTTAGTAAAATATCAAAATTGGCTATTGAAAACATAGATGCAAGTTATCTGTAAAGATATGAGTGTCAAGCATTTAGTTGAGAAGATTGCTTTATATAGAACGAGTGGCATAAGAGAATCCGAACTAGTTGAATTAATGTACCATTATTGGTTTCTATGGATGGTTTTTTTTTTTTTTTTCTTCTTTTCTTTCTATATTGGTCTCAAACGGTAGATTCAAAATTTGGGATTAAGACTCAGTTTTTGTTGTTATTGTTGTTGTTGTGTAGTTGTGCAATGTTGCTTGGAGCTGTTGTCTTGATCAATAATGCATTTTTTTTTGGTAAATCTGGCAGATTCCTAGCGCACAAGAACCATTAGACTCTAAAGTGGATGCTATTCCTAAGACAGAAGATGGATCAATTGATTGGTCTCAAGTGAGTCAACCTTACTGATAACGCGCTTGTTACCTCCTGTGTCTGAAATATCAATTTTTTTTTAATCTATAATCAGCATAGTTATCTCCTGATTTGGTGATGTAACACTTTCCGTAGAAAGATTGAGAGTTGAATCCTATGTGACAAAACCACGCTCCTATGATTATATGAATTTGGAGCTAGCTTTACTTTATTCTTTTTCCATTTTTTGATATGCCTGTATTGTAAATAATAATGAAAAGCGAAAGAAGGTTAAAAAGAGAAAAGGACACAGTGTGTGCCTTCTGGGGAAAAGAGATCACACCAGCACTGCCATCTTAACTTATCTGAAATGGAAGTGGTTCCATAGCCCAACTGAATGCATTTCAGTTGTGATGCAACTCTTGGTTCTCTAAAACATTACAAGCTTATCTAAGTACCTGATATCTGATTTAGAAAATCTGAAGACTGATACATAAATGCACAACTTTCTTTAATGGAATGTGGTTCGTGCTGGTATTTTCGCTTTTTGGGACCATTCTCTGATATTGCAGCTCTTACTGTGTTATCATTTGATATAGGAATTTTTCAATAGTAAGATTTCTAATCTTTCTTCGCATACAAAGACAGACTGGCTTCATCTTGTTTCATCTGTTCAATTTAGCTTGTTCTGCAAACTTTTGCATCACTTAACAGAACCTACTGTTTGTTGAGATTTGTTTTATATGTTTTCTATAGATTTATGGACGCACTGAATGTGGGCAGTGAGTGGTCAAGCTGACTTATGAAATCTTGATTGGTGAAGTTCTGGTGCAGTTATGGTTAGTTGACTGCATAGGCTTATTGTATTTATTTGGAGTTTTCACATGCATAGGATAAGGTTTTGCAGACTGTTTTAGGTGTTCGTAGCTAGTAGTTGAACAAATGTCTTAAGAAGCATTAGACACGGTTATAGTGTATTATTATTATTTGGAGTTGTATTGATAGAATACAGCATTTGGTGTTCAATGTGCTTTTAGATGCTGACTAGAACTACTTATCTTATTCATGGAGCCTGGGTTTACATGGCCCAGCGTTTAGATTTTGCAAGGAATGGGTATTGGAACTGCAGAAACCTTGTATTATGTAAACTTTGGGAACCCAGAAAGTGTTGTTCTTGCTCGTACTCCAGGTTTCTTTGGGAAATCATCCTTTTATGCTGAAAATTTCTCAGCTGCAGCCTATTTAGATCCACCTTGGCCAAAATTGTCTTCTTGTTGAGTACCTGTTCCTTTCTTCATGTGCAGGACTTTTTTGGGAAACCAGCATTCTTGACTGTCTCAGGCCAACTGAACGGTGAAACATATGCTACTGCTCTAACTGACGTACTTGGCCTCTTACCTTGCTTGTCGATCATTTAAAGCCTCATCATCAATCAAATGTGATGCTGTTGCACTGACAAAATTGTTTTTCACAGGTGTATACATTTGGTCCCACATTTCGTGCTGAAAACTCCAACACTTCTCGCCACTTGGCTGAATTTTGGGTATGTGCCATCACTTTTTGACCCATGCTAAGTTTTTTGACTGCCTTTATTTGCATCTTTTTCCCCAAATTTGGTTATTTGATGCTCAGGTTGTATTAAAGTGCTTTTTACTCATTATGAAATCTTTATATCCACAAAGATGATCGAACCTGAACTTGCATTTGCCAATCTGGAAGATGACATGGCCTGTGCAACTGCCTATCTCCAGTATGTAGTATGTTACTTTTCACATCTTCTGTCATTATAGAGCTCTTTGTTTGACTTGTTATTTAATATATATGATATCTTTATGTCATGTTTGAACAGTAGTTTGTCATTTTTTTTTCCTTTACATGTGGTAGGTGAAGTTCATCCTTGAAAACTGCAAAGAAGACATGGATTTCTTCAATACTTGGATCGAGAAAGGAATTGTTGATAGACTAAGTGTATGAGTGGTCACAGTGGCTTTTCCCCCCCCCCTCCTCCTTTCTTTCAACTTTCTGTCTGATGTCACTCAAGGTGAGCATTTTTGTCCTATAAACAGGATGTAGTTGAGAAAGACTTTGTTAAATTGAGTTATACTGATGCTGTTGAACTACTTCTACGAGCTAAGAAGAAATTCGAATTTCCGGTATCTTCTCTTTCCTAGTAGCCGAATATTCTGTCTTTCAATATACATTTCTGGATATCTCATGAAAGAAGTTTTGGTATGATATTATTCTGTTTATATTCTTAGCAAGGAAAATATACTCCTTGAGATCACAGGTGTGGTGCTTGCCTTCTGATTGTTCGTCTTATGTTAAATAGTCGATATTTTATGCTAATAATATAGTAATCTTCTGCATTCAATGATAGTTATTATCCTGTCTTATACATTAATGGATTTAATAAATCATTCTGCTGTGTTGCATACAATTGGTTTGAGTGACTTATTCCACAGGCTGTTGGTGTCGTACTACTGTTGAGTAAGTGTTCTCATACTGTGTCATGTTGGCTATTGTTTTGGGGAGTATGTCATTAACTTGGGTTGGGGTAAAAAAATTTCAAGACTATTGCTGTTTGAGTCGACTCTCTCTTCCCATGTTCTCTCATTTATTCTGATCTTTCCCATATTCAATTTTTCCCTACTTTTGTATGTATGTTCTCTTCATTTCTCATTCTGCATCTTGTGTTGCTCATTCACTATTATTTCTTGATTTTGCTTCTTTTGATTCCCTAACAGAGTAGCTTGAGTCAGTAATTTGATTGCACAGTTTTCATGCTGGATTATCAATTGCTGTTTCTTTATAACCAAAATTGATTTAACTAGCTGATGGAAATGAATTCTAGGAGCAAAGCAATATATCCTGGAGGAAACCCTTTGTATTTGCTTACCAGATTTATGCAATTGTTAGGTGAAATGGGGATGTGATTTGCAAAGTGAACATGAACGATACATAACTGAAGAGACCTTTGGTGGTAGCCCTGTTATAATTACTGATTATCCCAAGGTACATTCTTTTCTCCTTGCTGATACTATGGTTTTATAGGTAGCATTTTAATTATCTATCAATCAGGACATCAAGGCATTTTATATGCGGCAAAATGATGATGGGAAAACAGTGGCTGCCATGGATGTGTTGGTTCCACGGGTAACAATTCTGATTTCTTTCCTGAAGTATTTTTTATATATGATGCCACTTTAGTTATGATTTGATCACATGATAAATTATGACCATGTTGCTTCGACACTTCTAGAAATGTTGATGTCTGCTTTGACATGGTTCTTTGACACAAACACGGCATAGCTCTTTGTAACTTGCAGTGTTCTAAAATTTTTGTAACTTAATTTTTTTAACTTAGGGTTCTGGAATCTGTGAGGAGGAAGCATGTCTAGTGTTTGATTGTGACATGGTTACTGTTTGCTCTCCTAGTTTAATTTTTCGCCAGACTAATTATTGTCTGTAAGTATGTCTGGTCAGTAATTCAACTGAGTCTGCAACAGATCTGTTGGATTAAATGGGACAGAATCTTTGAAGATGGACTGTCTTTGTGAGAAAAATTCGTGGAAGTAATTTACTTAATATACCCAGCATTTGCTTTTAGCCTACCCTACGCCACTTGGTGGGATACAGGCTTGGTTGTTGTATACCCAGTGTTTGCACAACAGGATATGCTTTTATGAAAGGAAATGCATTCAAGGGAAGCCATTACATAAAAGGCAGATAGCAGTCATCGCATGGTATCCTAAATTTGGAAGCTTTTGGGTCTATCAAATTATACTGTTCATGCCCATCAAAGTCACCGGAGACTGACCGAGTCTGTAGAAAGTCAAATTCCCCTCTGGGATTCTGTCAACATGAAATGATTCCCCCTTGTCAAAACAAAACAAAATTGGGAAAGGCCATGAAAATAGAGTGCAAGATTAAGTACACCATTAATAGAAGGAATGTTCCAGATAACCCCTTTCTCCTGAATAACTTAAGCTTTGACCTAGGCTTCCTTATCATAAGCCAAAATATATAAATCGGGATTAGTTCCATGAGGGTGTGTGGCTTTGTCAAGCACCACTGAAAATGATTGAATTCTCACAATTTATAAGTCACACAATCTTACCACAATTGTATTGTCCTTTCGTGATAACTTTCCAAATACTTTGCACTGTTTTTTTTTTTTATCATAATTTAACAGTGAACAATGGCAAATACTGTGTGTTTTAACAATGTGGCATATGGAGTCATCTCGATGCCAAATTGGCCATGTGAAGCCGTCTTTCATATTTACACTTCACTCCTTCCTTTTAAAGCTTTGATTCAGGGATGATTTGTTTGTCAGGTTGGTGAGCTTATTGGTGGAAGCCAAAGGGAGGAGCGCCTTGATTATCTGGAAGCTCGTTTAGATGACTTAAAACTTAATAAAGAAAGCTATTGGTGGTATCTTGATTTGCGTCGTTATGGTTCAGGTTTGTGATCTTTTACTTCAATAAATCAAGGTAGATTAAATTGCTGAAACCATTGACTTTGTGCCTATTAGGTAGTTGGTAAACACCTGTGCTCCGTGCTTTTCATTTGGTAACTATTTCTCTAGTGTCTTTAGGATAAAAGAACAATTTTCAAGAGCTTCCATGAGAAGCCTCTTGCAGTTGGGGGGGGGGGGGGTGAATGTTTCATCCTCTTCCCTCCCCTTCCCTTTGCTCCCCCTTCAAAACTCCCAGACAATAAGTGCCTATTGCACTGCCTTGTGGGTAGTTTCCAAGGTCACTTGATTATCGTATTATGCTGAAGCAGAATGTTTTGCAACTTACGACTATAAATTTTTATTTCTAGTTTTTTTCTGTAGTCTCTTCGTTTCTGGGATGTTTCTTTGAAGCACAATGGTGTTTTGATTACTAATCTTTGAAGAGAAAATGACCCTTACGTTGGAATATGTTCCGCTTAAAGTTGTTTTGCACTAATGTTATAAGGAATTTGACTTCTTTGTCATGTAAATATATGAGGAAAACTAATTTTGTTTAGAAAATGCTGATTTATCTTTCTTTCCTGTTGCAGTTCCTCATGCTGGTTTTGGATTGGGATTTGAAAGGCTAGTTCAATTTGCGACGGGAATAGAAAATATCAGAGATGCAATCCCATTTCCTCGCACCCCTGGATCAGCTGAGTTTTGAGGCTTCAAACATTTTCCATTTTTATTTCTTGACATTGTTGCACTCACAGTATTTGTGGAAGTTTAATAGGGTTTTACTTTTCTCAGTTTGTTCATTTTGTCTTTCAAGTTTTGTTCTTTTCTTTTGTTTGAGATGAGTTAGATACTAGGACTCCATTGTGGTTGTTATCTAGCAAACAACAAATACAATAATCTATGTAAATAAGCATAATATTTATTTCATTTTGTATTGAAATTTCAGGGCACCAATTTAAGAGCTCTAAATGCATGGTTTTCCAGCAAGATATCTTGCAACGTAGTGCTTGTGTTTGGTGCCATTTTCAAGCTCTGCAAAAATAGTGACACCATTATATATATGCTATATATTATATATGTCATAATCCAATCGCTCCTGGAGTGGAGGTAGTTCTTCCCCTACCCTAGTACTAGAAAGATTTTATCTTATTAATCCAAGGATTTTCACCTACATATAACTTTCATCTTTGTTTAGGAATGGATCCTGTGTGTGTGTGTGTGATGCCAGGAATGCTCAATACAGCATCTTTGAAGAATTCCTGTCTGGGAGAGCACATGGTTTGTAATACGGGACAAGACTTGGATGCATTGGTTTTGTGCAATCTACCGCGTTTCGAAGGGCATTATGAGAAAACAAGGTGTTCTGGGAGATACGTTGAAAAGGAGATGATGATGCTAGAATGACTTAAGAATCCTGCAAATTTGTGGCCAAACAACTAAAAGACGCCTGAAAACATTTTGGACTTGAAACAATAGATTGCATCAAGGGTGGAGTAAAATTGCTCCCAAAAGATGAAATTTATTGAACTGACGTTGAGAAAATTCCAAAAAAATTCAGAAATGGGATGAATAACAGACATTTTATTTTTGGCAAATCAAATACACTCTTATTTTCCTGTCTTTTCCAGCTTGTTGCTCGTACCCTCATTGAAGGCCATTTTGCTTTCAATAAATGAACAAATGAACTGTACAGTTTGTGCTCATGCAAGAGCTTCCCAAGCATTTTGATAGTGGTGGCTTGAAAGCGGGTTTTCCAAAAAGGGTAAAAGAGGGAAAAATGGGAACCTAGGTCTAAATAAGTACAGAAACCAATTTCGAGGCAACTAGCCACTGCAATTTCATCATACATATTTAAGAGGGATTTTTCTATTATGTTTCTTCTTCAAAAACAACTCTTCTTTTTCCTGTGTTGAAACCAATTTTACAACTTACCACCTTTTTTCTTTTGTATTTGGAAAATGCAGGAGCAGCAACATGCCATGTATATAATCATAAGCAGAAGCAAAACTTGATATTTACATCTCCCCAACTTCATTTCAGCTCTCAAAGTTCCACTTCTTGAAGGTCATCTCCAAAACTGCCATTCGTCCGCATACAAGTCAAAGAAGGATCATTTGGCATGACGGATGAAGGGGGCATCATACCCAATTGCTCCCCTAGAGGTTTTAGGTCAGATGTTTTAGGGCTAGTACCATCACTGAAGCTTCCACTCCAAGATGCAGTTCGACGTGACCGAGATTGAAAGGAGCCATTGTCTGCAACTAACCCTTTACTAGTGATATGATCCATACTTGGGAACCGCTGCATAGGCATTGATGAAGAAGGCTGTGGAGATTGGAATGAGTTACTAATGGAAGATGTTGAAGGACTTTCATCACCTGTAATGTTAGCTTCGGCATTTTCTGGAATAGTTTCTATTGTTGGCTCATTGCCTGCCACTGGGGTAGGAACAAAGAATTTAGCATTGGCAGCAGCAGCTGGCTTCACAGATGGAACAGAAGGTGACTGGAATAAATTTGCGGGACTCCCTCCACCTTTGTTGAAGGTGTCAACATACCTGTCAAACGCAGTAAGGTACAATCAGCTTCAAGACAACGTTGATGTGTAGACACAGTAGAAAAACCTCTACAAAGAACAGAGAATGAATGTTTATTATTCCACTGAATCCTCTCTCTCTCTCTCTCTCTCTCTCTATAGCAAAGACATAAAGCTTATAGACTAATATAATATGTCCTGCATATATCCAAGATGTTGTACAACAATGAAAGGTGGCAACAGTAACAAAAAAATATATATATAAAAGAGAAAAAGGAAAAAAATACAATTCATCTTAGGGTGACTATAGAACCCAAATTTAACCAATTAATGTTAAAAAATTCAATTCATAGGAAAAGTTAAATTCCTTGAAGCAGATCATAATGATTCAAATGGAATCACAATCATCCTACTACAGAAGACATAAGCCTTCGGACCACATTTCATGCACAATTCCTTCATTGGACAACAATCTTAGGACACCTCTATGATATTCGATGTCTCAGCCATCCTCAACCATGAATGGCACTTCTACGAAGCTTAAAAGAACTGAACATAATGATTTATCTTTCTCCAACCAATGCACACAAGAGATCTTCCGATTCTGTGTCCAATTGATGGAGAAAAGATGAGAAGCATCACAATTCTATGACTCATCTCAGTCCCCTATAATGCTAACTTCTTGACCAAAATTCTACAATTCTTATGAATCTTTTCCAAATCTTTGAACATTTCCAAACAAAAATAAAAAAGTGACCATGGTTTTTAATGCAAAAGTCTCAGTAATTTTATTTGCATGAGTCTTATCAACCTTTGTCCAACTACTTCTAGTCAAAGAACAAGCAAGGCCATGAACTACACAAGCCTGAAAATTATGATGTCTGAAAAGAGTTGCATCTACCAAAACATATGGTGATCATTAGATTACCTGGATCGAATGCCCATCCGTCCACGAGCAGAGAACTGGTTTGTGCTGGGTGGAATAGGAGGTATCCCAGAGCTGCGATCTGGTGTTGGACTTTTGAATTCTGGGCTCCCATTAACTGGTGGTTCTTCACTTTTTAATGCCTTTTTCAAGTTATAATCAGGCATACCATTTTGGAAGGCTGCAGTTGTTGGAGGTGGTGCAAATGCGGGTTCATCAGCAGGCACTTCAGCACCTTCCTCCACCCATCTTTTAAGTTTCTCATCATAGTAAAATTTATTGCTTTCTCCCAATTTAGCCTTCAGTCAATTGCCAATGAAGATGAAAAAGAATTATTAACTATGTGATATTAATGATTGTTTTCACATTGGGAGAGTAAAAGGTTGACAAGCTGGTTCAGGACACTACCTGGCGGTCTGGGCGTGATTTAAGTACCAATCCTACGGTCTTCTGGAAGATCTGTGCCCCAAAACCAAGACGACCAAAGCGAGATGACCCTCCTGCTCCTGATGCTTTGCCTGGTGCATCAGGTATGGCTACTTCTTTTGATGTATCAACCTGATTCAATGTAATAACACAAGGCTAATACAACTTTCAAGAAAGATTATGAGAATTCAAGCAACTAAATTGATCAGATGCAAATGAATCGTATTATCAACCCCCCCCCAACACACACAACACATGAGAGGTAACAAGTTCTGTAATGCATGACGACAACGAAGGGCATTTCCAAGAAACTGAGAATATAAATAATAATTTATTTAAACCTGAATCGATACCATGAAATTCCAAAACATTGTGACGGAAACATCATTGTACATTGCATAACACAATTTGTTTGTGCCATCATGTATACGGAGAGAGAAAAGCACAAAATAATGATGAGGATGAAAAGAAAAGTACAGTGAACCAAATTTATTGAACAAAAAGAATAGGATCATTGTTGAAAAATGTTAGTAATTGCAATCCTTTGAAACAATAAAGGAACTCGACAAGTTGTGCATTACTTAATACCTTCACAGATGATGATATAGTGGGACACCCAGCATCAACAAACATTTTATGGTATGCATGTCCAGAAAAAATGAAGGCCTCAATTTTAAATCAGCATTTTGTGCATTTAACATTGATTAGTTGATGTCCTAATTCGTGTCTCCAGCTGAACTTATTTCAAACGAAATTATTTGTTTTGCACTTCTGCCTAAATTTCTTTCTTTAAACAAAAATACAGAATGTATATCTCATTACATCCTGCAAATGCATGAGAGATAAGCTGTACATACAAATTACAAACTCAAGGTTTCATAAATTTCATGTACGACTGATTAATAAAATATAGGCAAATATTATATAGTTCTAAATTTGATTTTTTTTTTTAAAAAAAAAAAAAAATCATGTAACAAATGGTACTTGTATCACAAAGACTTGCACATGGCTCTAAGATCTTTTACCTGTCTAGGTGATCTCCCAAAGTCCGGCTCTGAAACACTTCTATTTTGCACCGTCAGTCTATTGCTCTCTGTTGTCCATTCACTTATTGGCTCCATGGATGCAGATGGCATTAATGATGACATGGCCATTGTTGACTGACTGGCCGATACTCGAGGGCCCACCTGATGCTCATTACCATTCTGGGATGAAGGTACAGGTGGTGGTAGGCCACCAACCACACGGTGAGCGGTGCTATCGAAAAAGTTCAGCAATTTGCCAACTAACTTTGCTGGGGCCAAATTTGTAGCGTACCCACCCTGTGATAATGACATCCATTTATCAAAAGCAGTAAACTAAGAGGCCCTAAAGACTAAAAATACAAAATAAGAATATACCTGCTGATGTGTTCTTAATCGCTCCTCCAAAGATGTTACCAATTGTTTCCACATTTCCACTTCAGGTCCTCGCCCAGTTTTTAAAGATTTTAGAATAGATTGGCAGTACCTAAAAATAAGCATTTTAGTTTTATTTATTTATTCATTTTGTGTAAAAATAGGTGCAAAAACATCAAATACAAGAAACCTAAATATACGTACTTCAGTGAATCTGAAACTTTTCCCACTTCAGCCAGCATGTGTGCGTATACTAGCTTATAAGGCTGAAAAGGAAGCAGGATATACTGCGAGTTTCCAAGCACCTTAGAATATTCATATAGCTCTGTCCTCTGCATATTATTCAGTGATGGTCAGTTCTTTCCTTAGGAAGCACCTTTTCCACCAGGCAATGGGGAGGGGATTTGAACCTTTGACTCATCAGTTGTCACGATTCTAGGTCCCTGACCATTTGGACCACAACTCTTGGTCCTTGAACTAAAAATGGAACCATTTTCTGTCTACTTCATGTAAAGAACTAGTCATCCAGGTGTAAAAAGGAGAAAAGAAAAATTAGAAAAACTGAATTTCTTCAGCTTGTGCTGTTTAGTGAACAAAAACCTGTAGGAAATGAGGTTTCTGGCAAGTCATTAATGCTAGGATCTACAAAACAAACTTAGATTGTTCCACTAACATGGTCTAAGCCTTCATTAGCCATGCCAAAAAATTTTGATCTCAGTCCCCTGTAGATTAATCAATTTTCAGCAATGTCAGATGGTTTACAATATTAATCATGTGAGCCACACTACAAGTATTATGCCAGCAAGCAAACAACAACAACAACCTGAGCTTTAATCCCAAACTCGGTTCAGGCAAGTATTATGCCAGCAAGCAGAATCTCTAATTATGCCATTAATGGTCATTAAAGCAACCAAATGTGACTTGGTTCAGCCAAGTCAATGCCCAATTTGTACCTATATCACAGGAGCATAGCAGACCTCCGATATCAGACTATTCAATGAGAAAAAGATGGGAATGACTGAAAACAGAAATGAGAAAGCATAACACAAACAACTTTAGGTTTCTTGCCTTGAAGAACTGAGAACCATTGACCATAAAAACCTCATCTAGAGTCGTCCAGCATCAACAAGAAACTTCAGTAAACAAACAAAAGGGATTCGCAAAATGAAAGGAAAATGAAAAAGAAAGTTCTTTTCTAACTAGTTGAGCAGAAATTAGGGATGAGAATCACTCGCAAATATCTAACTATCAAAAAGCTAGTTGCTTTTGTACTAATAAATTCAAGATAGAAGCAATAATATAGCCTGCACAAAGGAGAGACCCAGGTCCTTGCAAAGGACATAGAAAAATTCAAAGGGAAGTGAACAGCACCTGAATAGCCTTTGGACTGGCATATGTTCGAGGGCAATTCCAGTGGTCTGCACCAGCGAGACACATCCTTGCGCTGTCCGAATATGACTCAAAGTTTCTTTCTGCAACTAGGTAGCAGATGTGTGCAGCAATAATCTAGAATGTGAACTTTTCTGAGTAAGTTTCAAGCTAATTTAACACCAATTCAACAACAAGAATCAGAAGGCAAAGCAATAAAACTACTTTTCAAACATACCATGCTTCTTTCCTTCCACAGGCAATCTCCAAGATGAATAAGGACAAGTTCATCATCTTTTGTTCTGTTTGCAGTTATTACGGCCAAATTCTCTTCCCAGTCATCTAGCATACCATTAGCCTCAAACTGCACCCCATGACCAAATGAATTGAGCTTATTAAGCCAAACAAAATTCAAAACATAAATGTCAGCTTCACAAATGCCAACATAAAATGACGAGAGAATTGCACCATCTCATATGAAACGGTGAGGACATTGAGAAGCAGTACCCGATTTTCCAGGCACACTTGCAACTGACATGTACCTGAGCAGGAAATTGGGACGTATTTGCACCGGAAATCCCACCACCCACGGTGCTGTTTGCAGCAAACACATCTGCCGGTTGCCCAGCAATTAGCAAGCATAACGTTCTCAAAGGAGAACCTGCAACAAGCTGGCGAAGAGCCATTTGCTTCACAGTATCTACATAGAACTGCAAAATCCAACCACAGTTGGCAAGAAAGAATATGGAAAGTGCTATATTAGTAATCATGCACAATCTCGAACTGCAACAATGGATAAAGTTGAAGACAATGGTTCAAAATGTCCAAGTAGATGGTGTAGGACATGAGAAACCTGGTCACCAAGTTGTGCAGCAAGAACCAGTGCAGGTCCCCATAGCTGACCTTCCTGAGCACATTGCAGAGCCTCTCTTTTTTTACCAGAAACAAGAAGACTTTGTACCTCAGCAGCAGTTGCCTGAAACCATGATCATCTATAACAAACTGAACAGGCTATACGATAACAGTAGCAAAAACAAGCAGATTAAGTATTAGCATACCCGAATCTGTCCTTCAGAAGGAAGTTGTTGCAAACAATGTGTCAGAGCACCATACTGTGCACCATGCCTCTTGGCAGAAGCAAATAGTTTAGCAACTGCTGCCTCTGGAGAGTCATTTTCCTGTAAGATTCAAGACTGTGAGCCATAAGTATGTTAAACAGAATATAATTTAAGTCACTGATTTAGATAAATGGAGACAATATACCAACAAGAACCAGTATCAGTATCATTATCTACTATAAACTGAAGAATCACCAACTGCTACAGAGAATATGGAATCAACAAGCACAGACATTTCCAATAAATTCCAATCTTACAAGTTGAATTATCCAGACATCTGTCGCCTGAATTAATTAGGTGAAGTAAAACCAATGGTTCTACAGCAATGCCTCGAGAAACCCCACATCAAACTTCTTATTATTGTAAAAATTTCACCATTCCACAAAATTCTTTTTCAAATTGAATTAGTTTCTGAAGTTACAAATTCAACATCCAGTTTAGATCAAGGAACAGAAAACCCTGGGAATAAGGCAAGTACACCATATAAAGGGCCCAATAATGTCTATTCAATGAACTAAGCATGCAATTTACACTTTAAACAAAGAGAAAATAAGTGACTCCTGAGTTTTCGAAAGGACAATCCAGCACCCAAGTGCATGGCTGATAAGCTAAAGCTATGTCATAGGTTTTGGTAAGCTATGACCAGAGTAAGCCATAGGAGGGGCACATGAAGGGTGATATTCGAAGATTCCCAATGCAAAACATTAATAGTCAACTGCTTCTCAGGATACAATTAATATATAGGCCATTTTCCAATGTTTCTCTTCTTTAAGAGAATGGAGTTGAAGGGGTTGGATTGGGTATGATCTCATTTCAAAGCATGGTCTTAAATCATCATATCAAACACAGAATTCGTCACACTTGCAACCATAACAGTAACAACATTGTGGAAATCCATTTATTTTTTCAAATCATATTAAAACTTACTGATAAATCAAATTTAGTCATAACACATAAAATATTATTGTATTTAAAGAGTTTTTACAAACTCTATTCTCCATATTATCATTCGAGTAATTTTAGATGATACAATGGTTTAAATAGCAATAGCATATTATTAAGATTATTACCTTGTAAAAAAATATTTTGTTAATTTTTTTTTAACTTGTAGTTGAAAATGTAACATTGTATATTCTACCCAACAAAAATAATAGATAATATCTGATAGTATTGTGTTTGAAAAAAGAAAATGGGCAACTCAGGAGTGGGGATTGGGGAAAGATAAGGACAGGCCATCCACATCTTAAGGAAAAAAGGGCCAAAAGAAAGGCAAACAAAGAAAAAAGACAACAGAGAAATACAGAGAGAGAAAACAGAGAAAAGGGAAGATAGCCCGATGACTTGGTGGGGGGTCAACCCTTTGTGGCTGTTCGGCAACGATGGTCAATGTAACAGCCATACGGGCCAATATTTTGCTGCTTCGGAGGAATTCTGACTTTTAATACCATGGACTTTTTAATACCATGAACCTTTGTGTTGATGGGTGCAGTTAAGAGGAATTTTTTTCTTTGATCCCTATTGCTCTTTTTTGATGATGTGGCTGGAGAGGAATTCTGGAACTTTTTAGGTTTGCAGCGAATCTTTGCTTCTTTGTTGATTTTGGTGTAGATCATACCACTCTTAGTCCTGTTCTAAGTCTTCTGGAACCGAGATATTTTTGTAGATTTCACTCTCTCATTTAGGTTATACATGTTGCCTACTTGGCGCATTTAATTTCATTCCTTCCCATGAAAAAAGTAAACACAAGCTTTTTAACCGATTAGCAAGGAAAAAAGAGCAGTATTTTGGATGCATACATGAGGTATCAAGCTGGTGCAGTTGAACTAGATATCGTGTTGGTCAAGGATAAGCATACGAGTAGATTTAAGTTTAGGGCATCAGAAACATTCACATTTTCTCTGATAAGCTGGATGTGTTTGCTCTTCCTTTTCTGGCACATAGTTGACAACTGACATGTCTGTGTTTACCATTTGTTGAATTCAATGAAATATGAACTTGTTAGTCATGAATGACGCATGCTGTTTTCCAAACTCTATTGTTATATTGCACCTGTCCCTTCATTATTTTTTTTGTGAACCTTACTCCACTCGATGTAAATCTTACTTCTATTCTAAGAATAATTCTTTCTTAAAATGAAAAGACAATGTTTGAAACTAAAATATACATTGAGTGGAATGAAGTTCCCAAGTATAATGACGAAGAAACACATGCAATATAAAAATATACTTCAGAAACATAAGTGCATGACAAACAAATCTGTGTTGAATTCCTGCAATAAATAAATGCCAAAAAAGGAAGAACACAACATGCTGAGAGGGGCCTGGAACACAACTTTAGTAGGACAAGGTGTCCACAAATCGTAGAAAGAGCACAGCCATGTGCTGGGATTTAAGAGGAATATATATCAAATTCAAATCAAACAATGAGTTTCCTTGAAAGAAAAGATCTGTGAAATTTGGTCAAGCAAATGCGTTATATTAATCCACATGTGCAGGATAGGAGGGTAATATTTTCACAACTTTGAATATTAAAGACAAACCCTAGCATTTAATATAAGACAAATAGATCATTTACCTTTAGCGCAGAATCAGAGCCAAAAGGAGACCGGAGTTTTCCATAATGCTGACAAACAATTTTGAGAAGTGAGAAGAGCAACCTAAGAACTTCTCCTTTCCTGTAATCCATATTGGGTGATTCACATTTTGCAATCCTCTCATCAATCCATTTGTTTAGCTCCTTATTTCCAACGTTTCCCCCAACAAGTGGACCAGGAAAGGACTGGTGGCACAGAGTGTGAATATAATCACAGGAATCCAGTCCTCTGTTTGACGCATCAGTTTTCTCAGGGACAATATCCATTAAATTCAGCACAGAGACTGAGCCCCCAACAGTTTGGTCCTTCACATAAAAAATTTGAAAAAAAAGAATGCAGTAAGCATACTAGAAGGGGTGAAAATAGAATAAGAGAGCAAGAACCAAAATATAACAGATATAAGATGGTTAAGGGCTTCACCTGGCTGCCATAAGTTGAGCTTGTGAATGAACTACTATCTTTCATAACTACAAGTTTTCCCCCAAATCCAAAAGTTACCAGAGCATGAGGAGGTCGTCCTGCAGATGATCTATTGGGAGCATAATTGAACTGATGCCCATTTTGGAGGGGTTGCTGGGAGAAGTTAACTGGTTTCTGACTTCCATAATAATCATCTGGGAAGTGCATCTGTTCATTCTGCTCAATTTTTGACTTATTATACTGCTGGTTGAAATTCCCACTTGGGACAAAACCTTGGAAACCAACAAAACCATTGGCATTATCATGGCCTTGACTCACTGTCTCAAAGGATGGGACGGTGCTCACAGGTTTTGCAGATTCTTGTTGATTTGCATAGTTTACAAAATCTTTTGGAGCATAAAAATTTAACTGCTGGCTCTGATCGAAATTTGAATGAGATTCACTCTTTCCAGCAGAATGGGTTTGCCACATATCCATGCCCTGTGGGCCATAGTTGCCAAAAGATCCATCCCAGTTCTGATTTTGGCCTTGATAACTAAGGTTTTCCAAGCCAAGACTGTTGGTATGCCCATATTCACCATAAAAACTATGACTTCCCTCATTAGTGAAAGCGCCTGTTGAACCAGACCCATTTTCACTGGGTTGTTGTTCAGTAGCTTGTACTGTTGAGTGAACAGATTGGGTGTAAGTTTCCAATGAGCGCCATTCTTGGGTAATTGTATCATAGTACCATCCAGGGTACTGAGGATCGAAAACCATGTGCGCAGGGTACTCATTGTTTCCTTGTGGGTACCGGCTCCAGTTCGAGACAGTCTCAGTTGTAGAAGTCTCAGCAACAGTTCCAACTATGGAATGAGCAGTTTTCTGCAGATAATTAACCTCTGATTTTCCATCAGTACCAGCCCATTCAGCCGACACATTTGCCCCATGAGATAAATTGGTCTCAATGACCCCCGAAGCATTTGCAGCAGCATCATATCCCTCTACTTGATACCACTGACCAGTATTTGCATCATATTTCCACCCAGGATACATATTTTCCCAATATTGACTACTATTTTGGTCTTGCCCCTCGATAACTTGCTCCTTAGCAGCTCCATAACCTTGACCCTCCCGACATTGCCAATAGTTATAAGAGCTTTCTAAAGCAGAAGTCCCAAATTCTTCAGTTCCTTGTTTACTATTTGACTGAACATTCGATTTAACATCCATTGTACTTGGATCTTCTGAAACCTCACCCAGATCAGTAAAAAAGTCCGAGTATGACCCAAATCCCTGAACTCCATTCTCGGAAGAATCTGCATAAAAGGAACTCCACTGAACCTCCTTAATATCCGAAGCACTAGATCCACTATTTGTTGGGAAATTAGCTTCCCCATCTGATCCTATAACCCCATCATTGGATTCAAATGAATTATCAACAACAAAGGAATTAACGGCCACTACTGGCATGCTATCTAACTTCTCCTTCTCCTCCAATTTAAAAGAACCCACATCGACGTTTTCATGAATACCCTCCACTTTAGCGCTATCGGCAATACCTAAATTAGCAAATGCTTTAACATCAAGGTCAGAGTCATCACCAACATCAACAACTGGTGTTGCCTTTGGATTCACTTTAAAGTCATCTTCCTCTTCGACCAATTTGTCAAAGAAATCCTCATCCGTCTGATCCTCCACCTGGAATGGAGGACTCGAATCCATCTAACAAATTCACAAAACCCTAATTCCTACGATCCCTTCAAAATCCTCAAATTGACCTCAAATCCACCAAAATTCTCCCCAAATTTAAGCTAAACCTCCAAAATTACCTCGAGATCGAATAATTGTGAGAAATTACAGGTCGCTAAAATTCACCGACTCCAGAAAGAAAAATTTAACATCCGAAACGGAAAATCAACATCAACACAAGATCTAGGGTTTCTCAGATCGCTTCATTCCTAAAACAAAAAATATATATATAAACAAAACAGCAATTAAATGGCCTACGTATTGGCACGAAATTAAGACATGGAACTCAAGCGAAATTGATTTAGAAAAAATTCAGACTTACAGATCGAGACGAGGATCTGGAGAGAGAGAGAGAGAGAGAGAGAGAGAGAGAGAGAGAGAGGAGAGACACAGACAGAGAGTCTGAGCAGAGACAAGCCCACGATTTCGCACCCACCCATAGAACTTCAATATTAATTTTTTTTTTTTTTTCTGTTATATGTTTCCCCCTTTTTGATTTTTATTTTTTATATTTTTACATAGAATAATGCAATATGAACCAAGCGACAAGGACATTCAGGTATTAAAATGAAAATGTTTCCTATTTTTATTTTTAAATTCACATTTTTCATTTTTTTTAATTCTTTCTTTTTCTCACTCCTCATATTCACTTCCTTTTTTTCTAATTCCTTCAATTGAATCAATTTTTTATTTTCTATTGAAAATTTTAAATTACTTTACTCTTCCTTCCCCCATCTGTTATTTTTTGGAGAAAAATCTTTTAAATATAAAAAAGCAAAAATAGAAATAGTTGAATTTATTTTTTTGGATCTGTTGATTCTTCATAAACCATTACTCATGTTTTTGTAGAAAAATTCTTTCTTTCATTTCTATATTTTGGGTACGTGAATCTTAGTTCCATAGATTTTTTCTCATTTTAGATCTTTTTTTGCTGTTCTCTCTTTCTCCTTCCACTGCCACAAAGCAAGAACTACATTTTTTTTTGGTATATGGCATTTGGGTGTATGATTTTCTTTTTTCATTTTATACATTTTTTTTTATTTCTTTGTCCTTCCAATTCCGTAGAATAAGAGTTCATCTTTCTTTTTGTTTTGTTTTATTTGGTCTATTTGAGATTTTTTTTTTGGACAGGGGCTACAAGTTTTCTTTTTTTTTTTTTTCCCTTTTCTTTTTATCTCTTTCTCCTTTAAATTATTATATTAATTTGTAATTTTTTCTGGGGGTCGAAGGATACAGTTAAGGCATGTTTGGGCACCGATAACAAACTTCTTAAGACCACTACCATCATTAAACCCATCATTGAAAATTCTGTATATTTTTTGGTTATGGAGGTGATTTATAATTTGTATGGTAAATACAACACTTTTAGAATTCAATAATATTAAAAAATCACCGAACAAACTCTTTGGCTCACAATTATATGGTCCTTTGGTCAAACTTAATTGGTCAATTTTTTTGAATTGAGTGATTAGTTATTCTATCTCTTTAATTAGAAATTTCAAATTCGAATTTTAGAAAAGAAAAAAAATTAGAAAAACCAAAGCTCTTAATAAATTTTACAGTATTCGAACGAAATTATTCAAACAAAATTCGAATATCAATTGATGATAGGTATTCATTTGCATTAAAAAAAAATGGCCATGGTAAAAAAATTCATTATTTTGCGAGAAAATGTCCTTTCAACACCAAAAAATTACAATTAGATTATAAAATTTGATAGAATAATTTCCCATGGATTAATCTAGAATAAGAAAAATTTATAGACCCAAAATTCATATACCTAGAAGGAAAAAAAATGGAGACAAAAGAAGGATTTTCCTCCAAAAACGTGAGGAATGGCTTGAGAAAAAATAAACCGACCAAAAAAAAAATGATTCAACGCATATTTTTATGTTTTTACGTATTTACTGGATTTTTCTCCAAAAGAATAAACAGATGGGGAAGAATAAAGTGCCTTTAAAATTTCGACCAAAATGAGGAGAAGGAATTAGGAAAAAAGAAAGAAAGCGAATACAAGGAGTGGATAAAATAGGAATTAGAAAAGGAAAATATGAATTTAAAGATAAAAATGAAAAAAAAAAATCTTTCTTTTTATTGATTTGAACACGTATGGTTGTTCTAACATCAATTCTCGCTCGGCAATGGCCGGAGGACTTATTAAAAATGAGTTGAGTTTCTGGATCAGTGATTTTATGATGAATTTAGAAGTGACAGATTTGTTTACCGCAGAATTCTATGGTGTCTTAACAATTTTTGAAATCAACGAAGTCCTAAAATCTACAATTTCTTAATCATATCCTCAATTTCACATCATTGTTGAATGTCAAATCTTTATGCGGAGAACCCTAGTTGATCACGTCTAGTTTATTCATTGTGAGGGAAATAGATGTACGCTAAACAGGGAATGTTAGGCCCTCCGGGGGTTCATGATTTGATTTCCGCTCGTAGTGAGGTGCTTTATGTTCTTAAGAGTGATATTAGGGGGTATGACTTTTTTTTTAACCAATCGAAATCAGAATTATATCTGATTAATTCAATCTGAATATTATAGGATCTATTAAAGGGTTGACTTTTATAAATCTTATTTTTCCATTCTTATTATTTAAACTCGAAATTTATAAGTAAGGAAATATAATATTCTATCATTACATCCATAAAAATTTGATAGAGGTGTGGCTTTCTTCCTCAGAAGTTAGTTCATCCCTCCTTGTTCTCCCAAAAAAAAAGCGATCAAGAATTATTTATGTGACTTGTCACTTAAATATTTGGTCCTTTTAGTTTATTTAATTTACAAACCATTTGGTACGTATAGTATTACAATTTAAATATCTAAAATTGAAAAAAAAAAAGACTTATAGTTTAGAGTAATGGACGAGGAACTATATATATCAAAAATCAATTTCATATGAAATGTATCTCAATATATTTCTAATCTTTACTTAATTTTCAAGCGTGTTTATGCAAGAAAATCAATCTAAGTCAATGATCACATTTTTTAACTATACGTATCATTTTATCATCTCAATTTGCACAGTTTTGGTCGGTCAAATGAGCATTAAGATTCGTAAAGAGACTGTTTTCACGTCTCGAACCCGTAACAAATCAACCGTTATATCAAGATTCGTTCAAAAAATTTTTTTATTAAAGTAATGAATACTATAACCCATAATATTTTTTAATTTCAACGAGTTTTGAAAATTTTTTCCTCAAAATCGGCAATGAACAAATCCTCCTCCACTTGTGTTCTTGCCCTTTGATGTCTTCTTTGCCACCACTGATTTTGGAGACTCAACCCCAGTTGATGATTCTTGAGATACATCTTTTCCCAGTTGAGAAACAACATATATTCTTGTATTTTCTTTGATAAAAAAATTAAATAAAGAGAAAATAATAAAAAGTATGAATATTGAAATAAAATTCACAAAACACATGTCTCAATAATAGTATAGAATTTGAATTAATATTGCAACGAAGTCTTGCTAGGTATTTTTTGTTTTTTTTTTTTTGAAATTGAACTGAAGAGAAAGAAATAACTAAAAAAAATAAATTTATGTTAAAATAAATAATACATGCATTGGTATAATTATTTATATAAATACAATTTCCAAATTAATATATATATATATATATATATGGCAGATGGGTCGAGTTTGACAGAATTACACTCACCCCACTCGAGATATTTGGTTTACATGGTATTTCCCCACAATTTGTATTGTTTATTTTTATTTTCATTTCATTTTTTTTGTTAAATTAGGTAAAATGACTTTCTCACGTTTTCCATGCTCTTTATTGTTTGGTTTTAAATATCCACTCCAATAATTTTTCATAAATTGAAATACTAAAGTAATTATTTTTAGAAAAAATATATATATTTTTTATCTTTTAGTTATTTTTTATTTTAATTCGGAAAGGATCAAAATTTCTGCTTAAACACAAGTGCAATGAGATAAAAAGTTTTTTACAGTTTCGTCTATAATATTCTTCATTCTTATTTAAAGAAAAAAACTTTTGTACCAGAGGAAAACTCCCAAGTGAGTAGGAAAATTAAATGAACTTGAATGAATGCAGGTGAAGAGAGGCAGCTACCCACCTCTCTTGGGAGATACTGCAGGAGTCACATGTCTTGTATTTGCTGAGAACATACATCTCTTTCATGTTATTTAATATATGTTCTTTGGTGTGTTGATTTTGAGAAACGTCTAAACCCTCCAAGATTAATTATTGTGCGTCCATTGATTATTTATTTATTTATTTGTGTGTGTTGGTTTAAATTTGTCTTAAAAAGGAAATGAAATCAATAAGTTGCAACTACCCACCTCTGATTAATGATTTTTTTTTTTTAATGTAAGTGAATTTTTCTTACCACCAACTATTATTCCAATTTCGTCTCACTAATCCGATTCAAATACCGTAGGATCTATCAAGAAATTGATTCTTTTAAATTTTACTTCGTCATTTTCATAATTTGAAACTGAGATTGATAATTAAGAAAGTGTAGTGTTCTATCTCTGTTATGGGAGTTTGATTTTGGTTTGTGGTTTTTATGATATCGAAAGAATGATCTTCATGGAATTTGGGAGGGATATTAAGAAACAAATATTTTATTAGATGACTCACAGTGAATTAAAAAATGTTAGCACAACGGAGATTCAGTGTTTTAAAGAGACAGTTTAATGATCATAATTCTCTTATCTCAATTCTTTAACCTGACATTCAAAACACGTATAAGTAAAAAAAAAAATGGGGATTCAAATATTTATTTAATTGACAAGAGATAAGGAGGCATTTGATTCTTACACAGATTTAAAAATTTATGTATTCAACTAAATTTTAAAAATTTCTTTGCAAAATTTTCTTTCTAAACCTCGTTTCATTTCAAATTATATAAATTTCAATTTAAATTTTTATTTTAATTAAACATGGTTTAAATAATCATAAAATCCAAAATTTAATTTTAAATAATTGCATTAAAGGGAGTTTTGTCTTTTCATCCCTCGCAAAAGAAGAGACAAGAAAGTATCCTTGATAGTTGTAATTTCCCTGAAATCCCGGAGAGGGGGTTGTTCGGGATCCTTTATTTTTTATTTTTATTTCTATTTTTACGCTTGCTTACCCTTTACAACGACCGTGATGCACTTCTGGAAGAGTATAAAAGTTGACTGATACTGTTTATATATATATATAAAATAGAAATCGAATCTTAAATTATAAAATTAAAAAAAATGACTGTTATTACTGAACTGTCTTCTTCTTTTTTGATAGATAAATAAAACTGAACACGACAAAATAAAGGACCAAGGCCCAACAAATAAGGCAAGTAGAGCCTCATTGTGGGGATGCCCACCTCATCTTCATGCAGAAAGCGAGAAACAATGATTGGGGGGTCATGAAGAATGCTTAATCCTGGGGGATCAGATTAAGCAAGATTTGCTAAATGATTTGCACATTTGTTACATTCTTTCGAGGTGTGAACAATGGTGCCAATGAACCTTAACTCAAGTGACATCTTCCTCATCTCCCGTTACAATAGACTCAAGTTCGAGTCTCCCTGAATACACAAAAAAAAGATGCGAATAATGGTAGCAGCGACGAAGGCGGAGATGAGAGATCTGCAGTCTTTCATGGGGGCAAAGAGAGGGTGGGAGGAAGCCACACCTTTGTCATTGAGTCGGACTCCTCTACACTGGACTGTCTTTTTAGAGACATTGACAGACACTTTTGTTCTCTTTGATGAAAAACAATAGATGTTTAATCCCATCCATTGAATTGTCTAAAATTCTCCTAGGAATGCATTTGACTAGAGACCTCGAAATTCTTTGTTCTATAGCTTATGAGCATATGGTAATAATTCTTTTCTTTATTTTTTGTGTATTAAGTTTTAATTTTGAGGACCGAAAATTATTTGTCATATATTTATTTTTGTTTTTCTCTTGCCACCAATGGACGGAGCTTTAATGTTTACCCATTAAAATGTTTTATTTTAGTGTTAGACAAATGAATTCATATTTAACTATAAGCATTTTTTGACTTGCAATTTAAATGGGCTGACGGAGGCATCTTAAGAGATTTACAATTGAGAAAACAAAAAGATATTTAGAATTGTAATTGAAAAATGCTATTTACCAGAATATGATATTAAATTATATAATTTTTAATTGATCTAACTTAATAATACCTTTACGAGTTACTCATTATAAATTACAATCACAATAAATATATATTTTTTTAGAAGTTAGTGTGTCGTACGGTGACCGACATACAATAACCATAATGTTTATAGAGTTTATGATCATTATTTCTATGAGATGAATTGAAAAATAATTAGCAATATTTAAATGATAATTCAATAAATAAAACTCTAGCTTTTGAAGAGATAAGAGTGTGATATTTTTTAATCAAATTTCAGGTTGAATAAAAGAAATTATATTAGAGAAGTTTCTTCTAAATTGAGCTCGATAATACTCAAACTAGATTGATCAGGATTTCGAATATTAGTTGGTCTAATAAAAGAAAATTTTTGTGTTTGTCTTTTTTTTTCATCAATCGGTTTTCGGGTTTTACCCTATTAATTTGATTTGAATACTGTAATGCTTATTAAGGGATTAATTTTTTTTAATTTATTTATTTATTTTTAAAATTTAAATTTGAAATCTCTAATTAAAAATATATTACCTATCACTCAAATTAAAAAGTTTGAATTTGTGTTTGTCTTTTTCTCTCATATGTTCCGCCTGCGTCTCAGGGATAGGTGGATCAAGTTTAGTGGGTTGGCCCATTATGTCTCTTTCATAACCATTTGAAGTAGTTTCTGCAGCCCAACAAAACTGGAAAAAGGCCCATGCGCGTCCGGGCATGTGGAGGCATGAGGGGAACAAAAAAAAAAAATAATTACTAGAAATTCAAATTTGATCTAATTACGAAACAACGAGCGACTGCAAAAAATTACTATTTCTTTTTATAAGATTTTCCACAGGAATAATAACATTAGTGGGAAATCGAATCTACAACTACTCAACATACCACTCAAACTGTTCATATAGAGAGACAGCTCAAGTGTTGGAGTCTCCCCACTTCTATTCATTTTTCTCTAACTCGATCTTGCTTATTACATTTCCTTATACAAAAAAAGATCACTCAAACCAATTGTTTCGGTCATCTTTCCATCTTTGCAAAGTGAGTAATCATAAATTTAATACAAATATGTTATTCTCAGAAAATATTTAATTTGAATCATAATTTTTAATTTCAAAATAAATTTATCATTAAAATTTTATACCATTTTTAACTCGATTATGCGGTGAACTTTCACAAGTAATTTTCTTTAATCAAATCAAATTAGAATCTCATCTCCAAAAAATAGATCTGGCACCAACTAACATATGTGAAGGCAACGATGCATCGGAAAATTGCTATTTGCATACATCAATCATAACAGACTTTTCCGGTTACTTTTAGTATATGGTTTGATCGAGTCCATCACAGGCTAAACTAGAAGTTTTACTATGACATACAATTTCACACTTTAGCCTTTTTTGGAATTTGGAAATGGATTTCTTGACTTTGAAGAAGCCAAAAACCTTTTACATAGTTGGATTGAAAACTCTCTCAACAAGCAAAGCACATAGTACACAAAAAGTGCCCATCTTAGATAAAACCCACAAGGGAATGGCTTGTTCTCTCACCTGCAACTGCAAGTGGCATTTAATCTATTTGTCATTAGACCTTTAGTTGAGGTATCACATACATAATTAAAGCAAATTGGTGGAATGTCCCAAGCTTAATTTCATTAGCTATTTGTAGGTGGTTTGTCCCTAAATTTTGGGGTCATCATCTGTTTTGAGCAATCTCCAAGCTCCCTTATTAACTTATTTAGTCCTAGTTGATCAAATTTGTTGGAGTTGCCGGTTTTAAACAATACTATCACTAATTGCTAATACCCAGCTAGCCCATTTCTAACATTAATGTAACTAGGTTTTTCTTTGCTTTCAAATCCCAAATACAATGGTAAAAAAAAAGGATGTCCTGTTTTAATTCAAGACTCAAATTTTGATAATTATATGAAATTTTGAGCTAACACACATGTTTTGCCCGGACTGTATATTTAGTATGCACAATTTGAAAATTATTACACATCCCTTACTATTAAAACTCCTACTCACGCAACTATTAAATAAACTAAAATTACTATTAAAACTTGAATTTACTCCTTTAAAGAATTTATTGGGTATACAAATTGTGGAACTACATTGCTGGCTGATAATAGATTGCAAGATTTTTGTATAAATATTAGGGATTTCATATCAAATTTGTAGTTATTTGCATCGGGAGTTTATGCATAAAGAGAGGATGACGCTCCATATAATACAATCAAAACTTCTTTGACCTGCAAAGAGGGAAGAGAGAGAGAAAAAAGGAAGGGATGATAAGATATGGACTGGAATAAGTTCAGATAAGTCATAAACTTGGCATGGTAAATGGGATTTGGCCTTCATGATTTTACGACTAGATATACTCAAATTAAGTTGCTAACTGTTAGTTGTTAAGATAATTTCATGTTAGGTATCATTTCTCCATTCATAATTCTGGAAGAGTGTACCAGCACTCGCTCATGTGCCTACTTCCTGGGCTGCCCATTGGGCACACCGTAGCAACTATTTTTGCCCATTCCCTTTCATAAGAAATTCAACAAAATTTGACACTCTTGTTCTTTTTTTTTTTCTTTTAATATAAAAAAGATTGAGATTTAATTAAAAAATAAGGATAAAAATAAAAAGTATCTACTGTTTGAGTTATACGTGAAAAGACAATCTCTCTCTCTCATATTTTATTAAGAACAATAAAATTGACCAAATTTGACCAAAAGAAGCCCCCAAAGCAAGGGAAGATAATAATGGAGGCCGTAGGGGGCCCAAGATCTTAAAAAGATCTATCTGGAAGTTAACATGTAAAAAGATAATTTGGTCTGGCAACATACAATCTGTGATGATGTAAAGCTTAGGAAGGCTTTTCGAAGACAGTTACCCATTTTTTTTGACCCCCCTCTCTTTTTTTTAAGCATGTGATAGTCCTCCTGAGCCGGCTTTAGTATGACCCTTCTTTTCCTACTTCCTAATTAAACTTTTTCTTCGGAGTGCATATGGTTTCTTTGTTTGTTTCTCTTTACTCCCTTCTAAGGTTTCCAAACACCTCTCTCTCTCTCTCTCTCTCTCTCTCACACACACACACACACACACACACACACAAAATGGCATAAAAATGGGTCATCATCGTTTGTAAATGCCTTACGTGTATACAAAATAAGAACAAGATTTTATTGATAAAAAACACATATTAATACCTACACGATACGACACGAGTAATAACAAATGCCATTAGGATAGACCCTTTTTTGGGTTACTGTGGTCTTAAAGAGCATCCACGGGGTCTAATTTTGGAAAAGTCACAAGTCAATATAGATTTGATCGTGCCAAATCCAGAGATAGATCCAATCGTAGAACCACTTGATTAATGATGATAAAAGGTTTATTTATTTATTTATTTATTTATGATATTAATAATCATTGTATTGTCATTTAATAATAATTATCTTTTAAAAAATATATTCAATTCTATGAATATTAATATTTACACGAATAATAAAAAAATATTATAAGTTGAAAAAGATGAGTAATTATATTGTTTGCTATATGCATGAGCATGAGAAGATTGAGAATATAAACGGAGCGATTGAGGGGGGGCTCGTGACCACTGACCACTATTACCAATAATAGCCATCCAAGATGGGCTGTCTGGCTGTCGTCCACCGACTGACTACTGAGGTTGCCAAATGGGAAATCAATTTATATATATTAGATTGATCTTTGTGAGTTGACCCCTCTTTTGCCAGTACAATTTCTCCATTTTCCTTCTGTTATTTTCCTTCTCGTCTGATTCCTAAAGCCGTTTTCGGTTAGAATTCCATCCCTTGCTAAACTTTGGAGCATTAAAAATTGGGACTACCACTGCGACTTATATATCAACTACAATACATTTTTTCTCAATAGAAATTTTGTGAAATTTATACAACAAAAAGTAATATCATCCTATACAACTATTAAATAAATTAAAAATATTATTTACTTTTAATTTGTTTCATTAAAATAAAATTAACTGTCAGACTATATTTATTTGTGAATTACAAATCATAATATTTTGTTTAATTTTTTCTTTTTTATTTCTCTTGTTTAAAGTTAGTAAATTTTTACTCGAAACTCGTAAACACGGGTAAAAGATGACATGAAATTAGTGAATCTCGATTACTTGATTGAGATTTGGTAAATTTTCGGTTTGGGTTTCAAAATGATGAATGAATAAAATGACTCCCAAAAGTTAAATTTGGTGCCATGGATGTCCATTCAATTACATGGCTGTTATTTTAGAGGGGGGAGTGTAAAGAAAAAGAAAAATCTGGATAAGTCAACGATAAGAAAACGAGTAAGTTCATAAGATATTGTTATACCATTTTGTTGGCACTATTACTTCTCTTTGATGGAGGGATGGTAATCTTATATGGGTCACTTATCAGTAGTGGCGGATCTAGGACCCAAAGTCGAGGGTGTAAAAAATTAAAAGAGATATAAACAAAACATATATGCATTATCATCATTAAAATTTTATACAAAAAATATAGTCTAACACCGAGAAAATTATATTTTTCTAATTGAATTTTAGAAAATAAAAAATTAAAGGGGTGCAATTGCTTACCCTCACTGCTTATCAATGGATATTAATATTTATGGAATTTCATGTAACTGATAAAGAGGATCCAATTCCAAATTCCCAATGTAAATCATTTTTTCTTTTGTTTTACAGATAAAAGAGACTCGAACTCAAAATTCAGAAGATAATATTTAATGAGCTAATAGTTCAATGGTGCAAATAGTTTGGTTCTCTTTCTCTCAGTTTTTTTTTTTTTTTTATAATTTATGATTTTCAATATTTTCATAACTAAATGAGTAAGAAAACACAACCCCAGGGTACAGCAAGGAAAAGAAGAGAAAATGATTTACACATACCTATACGTATTTATGAGTATGTATGTGAATAATAATAAACAAGTATATATGGGTGCTGAGCGGCTCTGTATCAAAAGAGCCCATGAGAACTTAAACATGAAGCTCCAAAGAAGACTTGTGGTGGGGCGTGGGGGAGACCAGGAGCTTCTCCTTCTTCTTCCTCCTCCTTTCTTCCTGTCATTGTTAATCGATTGCATGGCATAATGATTCAAAATTGGAGACTTCGATTAGTCAAAAACTAGGTTTCTGGTCGATATTACACCTGTATGTAAGGGTTAAGGATCAAATCTTTCATGCCCAACAGAAGTTTTATTAGTTTGACCATGACTTTTCCTTCCCGTAACAAAAGGGGAGGAAACAAATTCTGCATCCATATAATCTTGAACATTTTTCTTGATGTTGTAAAAAATGGAAATGTTTTGGGCCAAACTTGCATTAATTACTGTTTTGGCAGCACTCATTGGTCCATGTACAAATTTTTTTCCTCTATTTGATGTGTTGGGATTAATTTGGACTATTATATATAGTCTTGAATCACATAATGACAATGAATAATATAAATTTGTTCAAAATTATCTTTTTATCTTGATAGATGACTTTCGATGTCTTTTTTTTTTTTTAAATAATAATAAGAGAATCATGCATGCATTTATATCACTAATTAAAATAAAATCAGTAATAGAATTCGAATCTATCCTCTCGAAAAATGACTCCACTTTATACGTTATATCTATGAAGACAACTTGCCTGTCATTAAAAATATCATATTATTCATATCTTGTAATTAAATTTTTAAGATTGACATTGTGTAGATTTAGGACCTTAAACTATTATTCTTTTCCATACTTTAGCCTATCACAAATTTATGGTTTTATTTGGGTGTTTTCGATTTGCCTCAATTTATCTAAACTTGTCTCTATTTATATTATTTTACTTGTACATGTAAGAAATATTTTTTAGTAAAAAAAAATATAAAATTCATCGAATACAAATTGTATTAAAAAATTGAAATTTATTTAACCACAATTTTTTTTTTTAACATGACCTACATAATTGTGTCAAATGAATGAGAGAGAGAGAGAGAGAGAGAGAGAGTCCTTTGACCAAATGCCATTCGAATCGACATCAGTTATTGAAGAATTGAGATTGAGGTTTTTTTTTTTTTTTTTTAAATAAAATTTAAAGAAAGCATTTTATTAATCTAATTAATTAAGAAATTCAACTCAATTTTCCATGGGAGAAGAAGTCACAAATCGCCCTGGTCCAGATTCGTCGTACACTTCAAGGCAACTATTGCAATTTTTGCAAATATCTTTGCTTTCACAGACTAGAGGTGAAACCTGGCATCGCATCGCATGCAACTTCTCCTTTCTTTCCATACTTAGAAGCCATCTTTCAACATTTGAATGCTTATCCTATGTTGAAGGCTGACGAATCAATTTAAGAGATAAATAAAATTAAATTATAGTTTTTTTAAATTTACACTTATTTATTTTTTAAAATAATTAGAAAATAATTATCTACTTTTCCCCTCTCTTACCCTTATCGAATATTTTTTGATTTATAAAAAAGATTCAAATTTAAAATTTTTAACAGAAAAATGTTTATATGAATTGCATAATAACAAAAATTGCTATTTAGTTTTAGTCATGACTGTAGTGATGGTGATGGGTAGAGGTGGCTTTGTTGAGATTCTATTTTTCCTCCCTTGCATGCCTTGTTTACACGTGCCAATAATAAACAAATTGTCTGAAATCATGGAAAATTAAAAGTCAAAATTGGCCTCTAAAAAATAATGATGGTAAAAGAAGAGTAATATTAAACATAGTAAAAAAAGTCTAATACCCATAATGCTGATTTGATGTGATAATTAGAGAGATATTACATTACATTTAAAGCATGCTAATTAATTTATAATACAAACTTGGTAATCTTTATTCTAATTGTCCTTTTAAGTTTATATATGTTTAATCAATAAAACAAATCATCGAGCAGCAAAGAAAAAGTCTGAATACAAAAGGTTGATCTACTGCAACAACACTAACATACATATGAGAGAGAGAGAGAGAGAGAGAGAGAGAGAGAGAGAGAGAGAGAATTTTGGCGTGTCGATAAAGGCCAAGCGTGACAGGTGGAGAATGCAACTATAGTGGAAGCTATATTATAAAAGATTTAATCAAAAGAGCAGTAAACAAGTAACAGCTGGAATACAGGAACAGAAGCTGCTAACAGAATCCAAAACTTTGATCATTCCATAGACCGAGTCCTTTGCTTACAAGCAACACACCTCCACCCCCACATTCAGATTTCTTCTCTCTCTCTATCCTTTTTTTTTTCCTTAACTAAAAATGAGTTAAAGATTAAGTAAAGTTGTCACCACCCATTTCTTCGATCCTAATCTCAATCGATCAATAATAATAATAATTAAAGAAAAAAACTAAGTACCATCTTGGAAAAACATTAATCATAGTAAAAAGAAAAATAACGATCAAACATACTAAAATTGATCAGAATTATGTCGAACTTTGACGAATTCAGCATCGGAAACTGCAGAAACCTCAATTTGACTAACTGGGTCATCTTCAATTGGAGCTGGCAAGTTAAGATCTATCAAATGATCTTTGAACTTCGGAGCTGCTGAGGAATTTGTTGAAACAACATTGTTGTTTGCTGAATGATTAGTAGTAGTGAAATGAGATCTCTTGTGACCACCCATTGCTTGTCCCGACTCAAAAACCTTGTCACAAAAAGGACATTCATAAACCTTGCGAGGATGAGCAACAACAACATTAACTCCAGCACCTACATTTTTGGTAGAATGGGACTTTGTGGTCATTTTCTTCTTGTGACCAAGTCTGTGACCTCCCAATGCTTGATAAGATCCAAACACTTTGTTGCATGTTCTGCACTTGAAATCACCCCCAAATTTCTCATTGTTTCTCTTCCAAATGTCTTTGGAGAGCATGATGAGAGAGAGAGCAACATCTTCTTCGGGTGTTGTTGATGCATCCTCTGTATCAGAAACAGAGCTTCCATGTTCCAGCAGTTCATAATTCTGACTTGAATTCAGCTTTTTGATTGATTTCTGCTTCTGGGTATCTGAGAAATTGAGGTTTCGAGTCCTTTTTGAGCGTCTTCGAATCGTGTTTTTCGATGATTCTGTTTCGCTTTCTCTGTCTTGAACATGAACAACAAAGCCACCATGATCTGATGTGAAGGAGAATTCAGGATCTGATAAGCGAAAGCTCCTCTTTGGATTCTCTCTTAGCTCATAATTCATAGCCTTTTCTTCTTCCTCTCCTTCTTCTTTTATCTCAAGTTCCCTCTCTTTACTGTAATTTTCTTCCTCTTCTTCTTCTTCCCCAGATGAAAATGAAATTGAGTGATGAGACTTTGGAGGAATTGGGAGAGCTAGCATGTGAGACCTCATGTGTCCTCCCAAAGCTCTCCCATTAGAGAAACGTCTACAGCATAACTTACACCTGTGTTTCTCCATTCTCTCTCTCTCTCTCTCTCTCTCTCTCTCACTTTGTGGAGAGTGGAAGGCTAAAAGGAGTAGGTAACAAGCATCTCTCACCAAAAGAGACGCACACAACGCAACCCGAAAAAGAAAACGTTCTCAATGCCCTTCAAATCTCATACGGAAACCGAGTAAATGTAGAACAGAAGAAACAGTAATTCTAACGAAAGCTCGGTAAATATTATGTCACAGGAAAAATTAAAAAATAAAAAAGAAATAAGCTCGGTAAATATTATTAAAAATAAAATAAAATAATAGGAGATAAACTAAAAAATTCTCAATTTTAAATAAGCCTTAAAATATTGTTTGGCAGGACTCATTTTATTGAGACAAACCACTAATATTCATACTTTAGGTCAAACCGTGGAGATAGATTTTTCTCTAAATAAATTTTAAGATTCATTTTTTTAAAAAATTGTATCAAAAAAGTTTTTATTCTATATAATAATAATAATAATAATAATAATAATAATAATAATAATAATAATAATAATAATAATAGTAATAATAAATTTAGGGGTATACAAATGTAAATCTAAAGGATTTGCATATATATATATGTGTGTGTGTGTGTGTGTGTGTGTGTATGCACATGCGCGTGTGTAACCCTAGCTGAGTAAGAATCGTGTTTTTATTGTAATTTTATTTTCTATTTTTTTTACTCAATTGTCAATTTTGTAAAATTTTTTACTTTAGCAAAAGAATATGTAGAAATTTATCTTTCTATAGGTTTTACTCAGTTATTTTGTTAGTGTTTGGCAACCTCCATATCCATAATATTAGAAAAATTCTTGTCTTATTAAAAAAATTTAAATAAGTCAAAAAAATTATATAAAAAATTAAATTGTTTGTACCTAATTAAATTTTCTCTAAAAAATAGATAAAAAAAAATAAAACGGCGTAAAACACAAAAATTAAAATTTTATGCACAATTCAAGAGGGAACGTCTGGAATGGTATACAATACAAGATGGAAGAAATAGGTATGCGACAAAAAAATATCATAACAAAGACAAAATGAAAATTTGTGTTTATTTTCGAGAAAAAATGAGTCAAATTTTTATATATCGTTCTCGAGAGAACATGGGACAAAAAAGGAAATAAAATTTTTGATAATTTTTTTCCAACTTTACTCCTATACAACAATGACTTAAACTTTAATCTTAAAATTTAGGATCGACTCCAACTTTACTCATATACATTTTCAAAATTTCTATCTTGCTCCCTCTCACATGCAGTGTTTTTAAAATCGAATAAGTAAATAACTCGGTCAACCTATTAATTCATTAATTCATTGATCGAATCGGTCAGAACAGTTTACAAACCAGATGCCATTACTATGATATCATATATATAATTTATATATTATATATTTTAAAATAAAATAAAAATCTATATATTTTTAAGAAAAATAAATATATTATATCAATAATATATAAAAAACTCTGTTTGTAATGAAAAACTAACTGAATCAGTCCTATTTTATTTATTTTGATCAAGTTTAAATGATTTTGATTGGATTTCATTTCATCTATTTTAATAATAAAAATTAAATTAGACTATAGAACGTTTTTAGATCAATCTAATCAACCTGATCCGATTTTAAAAGCGCTATTTTCATGTTTTATCATCTTTGTCTTGTATCTCCACTCTTCTACCCCAAACCAAACCGAGCTGGTTTCCCTGTTTCCTCGATCAATTAATCATACGACTATTTTTTTTTTTACAAGGTGTTTTTTTGGATAACTGAAAGTGTATATTTCTATGAGTCATTTTTTTTCCTAATCTATATTTCAACTGTTTTAATAAAGATATAATTTGCGAAGTTGAAAAAGGAATCAGTGCTTGTGCTCATTCAATACTTATTATTATATGTTTCTGGCCATAAAATTAAATTCAAGAAAATCAAGATAAAAATGCTATTCGCCTGAGGTAAGCTTTGAATGATAGTTATATAAGGGTGAACAGAAAAAAAAAAAAAAAAGGAAAGAAATCCTAGGCCACATTACAAATGGTAATGTTATTTAGATGGCGTCACATCACATGCCTCCGTAAACTTTATAAATTTCAGGATTTATTATTAAAGACAATAAAACCAAAAAAAAAAAAATGTAATTAAGTGATTTAATCAGCGAAGTTTTACTCATCCTAAGATTATTTAGGGGGCGTTTTGTTTGTACAAGGGAATCGGAATCGAAATTGAAATAAAAAACTTTAGAAATCGGAATTAAAATCAAAATTCGACACTTTTTATTTGGTTCAAATTCTGGAATAGATTTGATTATAAATATTGATATTTGGTTTATATATCTTTCAAAATGAGAATCATATAATTATCAATTTTATCATTGATAAAAATATTTTAAAATCAATATTTTAAAATTTTATTTTATTTTGTAAAATTAAAACTATAATTATTATCTATTTTATTTTCTTTAATTTTATTTTTTAAAATTAAAAATAAAATTAAAATATTTTAAAAATTAATATTTTATTTTATTTTTTAAAATGTTTTAAAATTAATATTTTATGAAAAGATAAAAAGTGGGAAAGAATTTTTTTTGGATTTCACCAAACCCCGTTATTTTATTTGGGTTTTACAAAACCCATGGATTGGAGTTTTTATACTCGTACCTTAATTTTCATTCCTTAATCCAAATAATTTATATGAATTTCAAATCTATTCCTAATTTTCATACCCATTAACCAAAACCACCTTAGTTCACTCGATAAATACTTATTATCAAATGTTTAAGAATCTTAATTCTAAATGGTTCAAGGCTAGGAGTATTCTTGCCTTGAATATTTTAACTTAACTATAACTGCACCTGATTTATATATAAAAAGTTATATCTTACTTTGAAAATGATGTGAAATTTTGAAAAAAAATATGTATTTTTTTTAACTTTTATTAAAAATAAAAACTAAAAATGGAGTGGAAAATTAAAGTTGGAATATTTTTTTTTTAAATTGTTACTGAACGGGTCCTAAATTGTAATCTTACAAACAATGAAAAGGAGAAAAAGAAAAAAGGGGGGAGGGGGGGAGTCCCTCCATTTTGCAAGGCCTTTGTGTCCGACTGTCCGTGCGGCAGCGAGTTTCTAAGGGCTAACATATGGATAGGTGTTGGATTGGGTTTAAGTCCCTCATCCTCAGGGATCATACTTGGGCTCTTAGGCCCAATGTTCCCTGTCATTCTATTAGATCGACTGGTTTCAAGTGGAACCGTCCAATTAATATTTGTTATGCCTGGTGTGGAGAGAGAGAGAGAGAGAGAGAGAGAGAGAGCGAGCTATTTTAGCAAAATTGGAGAAAGAGAAATCCCAAGCAATACATAAAAGCACAAAACAACCTTTTTTCTATTTTTTTGGTAACAGCACAAAACAAATTTGCAACTATAGGAAGATAACACCGAGCTGAGAGAGAGAATCAAATTTTTTTTTAGGTTGAGTGATCGAAAATTGTACTCTTTAACTAAAGATCTTGATTTCGAGTATTAGGAATGAGGAAAAAAGTTTGGGAGAGTCAACCCTTTAATGAACACCATAATATTTAGACCAGATTGATTGGATGAAATACGAATACAGATCGGTGAAAACAAAAAGAGAGAGAGAGAGAGAACTATAGGAAGATAACTAAATTATAGATACTAAACTTTGGTGGGAAAGATATTTTGTTTACCAGATTCATCAACTTTATTTATATTTGACCCATGATATATCACACCATGATAAATGAATTTTATTGTTATTATTATTAAAGAATTACCTGATATAACTATTGAATAATCGTCACAATAATCTTAAAATAAAATTAAAGTGGTTTTGAGCATGAAATAATGTTTTCCTTCGTAGGACTCAGGCCCAAAACTTTATTTATTTATTTTTTTGCCTACCACTGATATTCAAAATCATATTTCAATTAATCTATTTCAAGCGTCTGCGAAAGCCCCATTTAAGGAATGACTTTTTTAAAGTAGTCATTTTTCATTTTCAGGTTTTAAATCCGAGACGTATTTAAGAGATTTAGTATCCCATCTTGTTAGACCGACTATCCATGTTAGCAGTTTAATAACATTAACATCCATGACATTATAATCAATTCTTGCATTCTGCATATTCAAAATCATATTTCAATTAATCTATTTCAATCGTATGCAAGAGCCCCATTTAAGGAGTGACTTTTTTAACGTAGTCTTTTTTCATTTTCAGGTTTTAAATCTGAGACGTATTTAAGAGATTTAGTATCCTATCTTGTTAGACCGACTATCCATTGGTCTCAAAAGATTATAGTGTAACTTCATGTTAGCAGTTTAATAACATTAACATCCATGACATTATAATCAATTCTTGCATTCTGCATATTCTTCTAAATTTTTGGATTTCACAATCAATTAGCTTCATTTATATGTGCAAAGTCATTCATGAAATACACTCACTTTTTTTTTTAAAAAAAAAAAAAAACAGAAAAGACAAATCCATTCTTTTATCTTTTGAAAATTTTGAATCGATAAAACAAATTTTTATATATTAGATAAGGAAAAAGGAAAATGCAGAATTTAAAGTTTTAGATTATATGAAGTAAGAAAAGAGAAGAGAACAAGAGAAAAAAAAAAGAAGAGAAAGCGCAGATAGACATAGCGGATACTTGGGATAGTTTTTTATTTACTCGAGTAATAAGAGATTCTATGTTAGCGAAACAATTGATTCTTAAAAAATCTATCATATTACCCTTATCAGTTTCTTGTGGAAGACCAAAGGCATCTTTCAATAATTATCTAATAACCTTGTGATTTAATAAATGAAAATATTAGGGTTACTTCTGTTCGGAAAAATTCAACTTAGGTCAACTTATCTCAATTAAGTTTTATTTTGTTTTGTTTCATGTATAATATATATATTTATATATATATATTTAACTGAAGTGAACATTTTTGAATAAGAAATGTGAGTTTTGCAAGAAAAAATCAACTTTTTCTAAAAATTAAATTAGCATCATGTTAATAATTTTTATATTAAAAGTTACACTTAATTTTAATTAAGTTAACCCCAACTTTCCCAAACCCTTCCAGGGCTATGAAGTCCACTTCTCATTAATTTTCATCAAATGTGAATTAATTGGGGTGATAATTATGATTTGGATAATTTGAATTCGATTCAACTTTGTTTCTACTTATTTTATTTATAATAATTTTTAATTTTGAAATGACAAATCTTTTATAGATATTTAAGTTTATAAATAGAAATAATTGATTAAATTTATCATTAAGTCAATGTTTTTTTACATTAAAAATTCTTATAAGTCGTTATTGAGCCTAGCCTAGGTTTTGATTGTCTTTGGCACATCCTTGTTAAGTACGTAATTTGATTTTCTAGAATTCTAACATGAAAATTTATAGTCTTTCTTGCCCCGCGGAGTTATGTTGATTACAAATGGTTGTCTTAGAGCTAGCCCACCTCTCTCTCTCTCTCACACACACAAACACACACACACACACACGGATACAAATTTGATTCTTTCTATGAATGCTACGTGATCATGTCTTCCATCAACAAAGGAAAGAATAGAGTTGCACAAACAAAACACAAGTTCGCATTTGATTAATTATTTATACACATTTGATTGAATGGAATGTTCCCATAAAATCAATAATACTACTTTACTAAGCTCCATCTATCAACTATTTAACCCCCCACAAGGCAACCACAACCTCTAGGAGGCCATAGGGGTGTTAGGACAAGAGAGGCTTCTCAGCATCAAGCCCAGTCTCCACTACATTCTCTTTTCCTTTGGCCCACAGCACAAAGTAAAGACCGGTGAACATGAGGATTATACCAGCAAAGCTACAGTAAAGACATTCAAAATCATATAAACAGGAGAGGGTAAAACTATTCGAGTTTGGAAAATTTGTAATTTCTTTTTTACCTCCCTAAGGATATCATCTCTCCCCATTTGACGACAGAGAGAAGCACCGAGATCACTGTTGCTATAGGGCTAAACATTGACACAAGCACTGGCCCTTTCTTCTTTAACGCCCATCCAGCGAAGCTAAAGCATCCTCCACCCATAATTCCACCCTGAGTACCCAAAACAAGACTTTTGAATCTTGGTTGTCAGTATTAGGGCCCTACCCACTATGGAATGGAAGTTGGTTTTATTTAGTTCTTAAGAGTAATTAAGGGAAAGTTGTGCTTACTAGTATACTCAATCCTATCAAGCCTCGGACACCTAGAATTTGCAATCCTAAGTCTATTGTGCGAGATTGCAGCAATTCCAGCAATGCAGTTAGAGCACCACCAATCAATGATGTCAATAAGCAAATAGATATCGGTGCTGGAAACTCAACTAGAGCTACTGCCTGCATAGCGCACCAAAACGAGTAAACAATGCGACCAAAACAATAATTGAAAATATTATCAAATCCAAAAAAAAAGGTCCCACTTTTGGGTGGGCTTACTTGCACAACCGCACAGATCGATAGACCTAGCACTGCGACCATTAGGAATGCACAACCTAGGATCCTCTGTTGATCGAAATGTGATGTTGCTTCTGTTCCGTGAACCTGTTTTGGGGAAGCACTCTGCAAAAGACTCATGGCTAGTGCGCCAACAACACAAAACAATGTGCCCAGGATCTTGACTCTGCTATAAGTGCAACTAAAATCTACTTTCTCTAACCTGTAGGAGAATATTGCAGGTTAAGTCATACCGTCCATATCAACTACGAAAGCAATGTTCAGAAAGAAATTTCATGAGCTGATCATAAATTTGTTTAGTGTATTTAATGTATTATTTTAAAAAAAATTGAATTTGATATACTTTTGCGGATACCCTTAAAAGATGTAAGTAAAGCGCACACAAAAAAGAAAGATGAAATTTACCTTGCAATCCAAGCAATGACGAAAATGACTGCAGGAGAAAGGTTTGGCATTGCAGTTGCTATCGCAGGTGATGTCAAGGCAATGCCCTTCATCGTACATGATTGGAAGACGGTTACTCTGCAATGGAAAATCTATTTCTTAAAACAATAAAAAGTAGGAGAAAAATCCAAAAGCTAAGACAGAAACAAGAGGTCATGGTTACACACAAACACACACACACACATGTATGTATATTTGGTAGGAGGACCTCAGGCCCACATTGGTAAATGACGCAATTACACCACCCTTCTTTTTGAAGGAGGTAAAAAATACTATGGTGGTTCTGCTTTAAATATTCTATTATTAAGCAATCTAAAAGTTTCTTTTTAATATGATACTCCTTTTTTTTTTGATAATATAAATATTGTATGGTGTGAAAAGGAAAAAGTTTGTAATACTGAAATAGACTTTTGATAAACAAAAAAGAAATCGAAAATATCCTTTATCTTATAATACTCTTTCGATACATAATATAATGTTTTGAAAAAGAATAAAAAAGATTTCTCATATCGAAATCGACCTGTCATGCTATTATTACTTTATATTCATGGCATAGTCTTTTTTTTTTCCCCTCAAATAAAAAACTCATTGGTGCTAAGCTTGAGGGAATGCAAGAAGTTTGGTAATTTCTCCTCCTGAAAAGTTCAGGAAGGATCGATGATTGCATCTTTGAATTACACACGCGCGCACACACACACAAATTCACAGATTCTGATTGCTCCGCCTCTTCTCCCCCAACTGTTTCGGATAATGCAAGGGAAAAGCAAGAGCTAGTGACTAGTAGACTACAATCTCCCAGACATAAGCAGAAGAAAATGATTTTGGATTTTCATCTAGGAGACAATTACTCCAAGATGGTTAAAATAAAGAAGAAATTAATAATAAAATAAAGAGCATCGAAATTAAATTTCTGCAGCATAAAGTTACAGGGCAAGAATTGTAAAAAATTTTCCAAGCCCCAAAATAAAAAAAGAGAAAAAGCAATCTAAGCTCCCAGTACATAGGCAAGCAAGCATCTGCATTAGACATAATGTCATATGCTCCCTTATTATTTAAAGCATCAATTTTGTGTTAGATTAGTTGATCATTTTCTGATGATTTTTAAACACCCTTTTACATATTTTCATGCCAAAAATACAATCATCATCCCAAGATTTTAAACTTGAATCACTAACCTTTCCTTTGATATATTGATATTAATATAGGCCTAAACTGTCATAAATTTAGTTTCGACTTCATCTCTTCAGCCCTCAAATCCAAAATGGTAATAATGTTTTTCCCAACTCTATAATGTTCATCATCTTTTCACTTTTTTTTTTTTTTTTAAATAAAAACACACACATTTGAAATTCAAATGGAGGGGGAAGTTAGAGTTGGTTTTCTCTAGAAAACTACTCCCTTTTGCCTTTCTCTCTCTATTGTTTAAATTCAAACAAAATGAGTTGCGTAAAGGTCAAGCTTTTCATGGGAGACCTGATACCCATTTTCTAACAATTTCTTACTAAAAGTTAAAATTATCACTAAGAAATTCAACTAAAAATTACCCCAAAAAAAAGAACAATTTAGATTTTTTTTCCACAGATGCAAGCATGAAATTGAGAAAAAAATGAAAACATATATCCGAACAAGATTATTTTAAAAACTAGTAAAAAGTAATTTTTTTTAAATAAAAGAAAAAGGGTAAAGTTGTTTAACGATACATACCCCATGAAAGAGATGACAAATAGCTGAGTCAGCAACTTCAAAGAAAATTTTTGACGCCAATAAGTCCTGCACCACCAATGTTAGCACAAACCCATTAATACCCGCATCTCAAAAATCTAGATAAAGCATACATGAGAGAGAGAGAGAGAGAGAGAGAGAGAGGGAGAGAGAGAGATTTAAATACCTTTCAAAATAAACCGCAGCAGGAGAGAGAACAATGACGGTAGCAACAGAATTAATGATGGTAAGAGATAAAGGATTGAAGCCGAAAGACATTATATATCCCGCAAACACAGTATTCCCTGCACAAAGAAATTGAAGTACCACTAACCCTCCTATTACTACAAAATCTTCTAGCTTTTCTCTCCTCATAACCTCAAACATTTTCCTTTTTTTCCTTTTCTAAATTCTCCTTCCAAGAGAGAAAACTTACTCTTCTCTCTCTCTCTCCCCACCTTTAATTTTTCTGGTTTTTCTTTCTTGTTGGTTCGTTTTTTTTTTTTTCTTCTTTTTTTTTGGTAACTATAAGATGGGATTAAACCTCTCCTAAACCCTCTCCTGCTACTAACGAAAAGGGGAAAAAATAAAAAAAATCCTCTCCCCCTCGATGCTATTGGTTTTGTGGGTATCTGTGTATCTCAGCCACGTCTCAGTTAACTTTCGTGGCTACCTTTTTCCTCTACCAGTCTTCTCCTCGTCTCTCGGTTATTCGGAATTTATAGGGACTCTCATTTTTTCCTTTTTAAGTAACATTATCATAATAACCATCGATACAACCCAAACATTTCCAAGATTTTGTTTAAATGTATAATTAACTTGTGGGGTTATTGAAAAGTTCGTGTTTTTCTCAATATTCTTTTTATGAAAAACATTTTGAAGATTGTTAAGATTGAGAAAATAATATAAGATCTACTTCTTGATCCTTTAAAATTGATACATTGTTGGATCCTAATTACTTTTTTTTTTCAATAATTAACTCTAAAATCATTGAATATTTTTATTCTATAAATATAATTTGATATAATATAAAATATCAAACTTAGTACTCAGTAGATACTACTCAAAATATGTCATGCTTAGCTTAACTGGTTGAGATTTTTACAGAAGTATTAATCCTAAAATTAATATTTTCAAATTTTAAATTTTATTGATTTGGGTTTGATTAATTCCCCAATCGCATCATTTATGTTGCTTACTTGGATTGAATTAGATTCCAAGGAAGATATTGCATGATACCTTGGACAGTGCATCAAATATCAGATAGTCTAAGATGTCAAGGTTGGGCAATTGATGGCAAGTTACCCATTTCTAAAATAAGTCTGGATAATATAAATTTAATGGGTCATCTAACCCGTAGAAGAGGAAATACATTATAAAAATTAATATAAAAAATATTATATATCAAAATAAAATCAATTATTAAAAAAATAAACAGAAAAATAATCAAATAGAGAGAAAATTATATGTGTTTTTGTATATATAATATTTAAGAATCATATATTCTCTCAAATATATAATATATCAATATATTATGACATATATACTAATAGAATATTGACTTATTATGATATATATGGTAACATAATTTGACATATATATGGAAATATGTGATAATGGTAATGAATGGTGGCAAAATGATGCCATATAAATTTAATATCAGACTCCATTAGATTCAGATAAAACTAGAGATGACTACTAGTTGGTTAAAATTGAAAAAACTATACTCTTCAAACCCTTTTTTTATATTTTGGATCACTTATTAGTATTCAATTTGGTTTTGCATAAAATCAAGCTTTAATTTGCTTTCTTTGAGTGGTCATTAGTTTTAATAGTTTTTATTTTAATCAAACCAAATTAATCGAGTTAATTAAAAATATTATGTATATTTTTAGATAATTATTATTCATATAAATATTATTATAATATTATATTTAAAATTTAAAAGAGAAAGACTATTATAATTGATAAAAAATTCTAAATGAAAAAATCCTAAAAAATTAAAACTATACACAATTAATGAAAAATTTTCAATTTTCACCTTTGTAGTTCCAAATTTTTAATGTTCAGACCAGTTTACGATTCTTTCACCTTCAAGCTTGGACTCTCACTCACACCTCCCTCTCCTTCTCCTATTTGACTCGGATTTAGAAGTAAAGATAATTATTTTACTTTAAATAATTTTTTATTTTTTAATTTTCATGTATTTTTTTCACACAGACACATAAGACAACGTTACTTTAAAATGCTTTGTAATAAAAAAATTTTAATAATTCGGTTAATTTGAATAACTGAACCAAATTAATCATCTAGTTTGGTTAAATGAATTATCGATTTTTAGTTTATTTGATTAGACTATTATAATAAAATTATATAACTGAATTAAATCAATTATTCTAATTTTTATTATTTAGCGATTTAATTGAATGCCCACTCCAGGATAAAACTTTTAATACATAAAATCATGGGTGAATAATAATTTTATAAGCTAACTTAATATATATGATTTCGCTAATATTATGATTTTGTGTAAATTTAATGCTATGATTTTGTTAATATTATCGTATTAATGAAATTCATATGATTTAATTTGACAAAGCATGATACTTCAAAATTTGTGAGTGTTAAGAAATATAATATATCAAAATCGAATTAATTATTAAAGAATATTGTGATTAAAATATATTAATGATTTATTTGATTTTAAATATATCAGACTTTCTTTATTTTTATATTTTTATATTTGTATCAATAGATTTTTTATATAAACTTAAACTATTGTAATATTTAATTAAAGTAATGAATTATTAGGGTTCATTTTTCTTATTTTAAAATGATATCAGAGCTCTCTTTGCCAAAAAAAAAAAAAAAAAAAAGAAGAAGAAGAAGAAGAAGAAGAAGAAGAAGAAGTTAAGTCTGCTGTCTAGATTCTTCAACACTGTAACCAATTGTTATATATGAAATGACATCACACATGCAAGAATCAAACCTCCAAAAATCTCTCATGTACCTCTAGGAAATCTCTATGGTAGCTTACAATAGTTTCCCTATTTAGATTTTCTTTATCATTGTCCTTATTAGAGGGTATCTATTACTATTTTTATTAGAGTTTTTCTATCGTTGCTTTTATTAAAGGTTATTTATAATTGATTTGATTTTGAACATATTTGACTCTCTTTATTTTAATATTATTACATTTGTAATAATAAATTTTTTTAATAAATCAATGCTATTATAATATTTAATTAAAACAATAAATCATCCTAGTTCAGTTTTTGACGTCCAATAGTGAGATTAGGAAACAAGAGTGCATTCTTCTAACGAGTCCACTTGATTAACCTAGACCATTATTTATTAGTTTAATTAATTTATCTACCTGCACATGCTTATCAACCCAATTGTGAGAGAGAGAGAGAGAGAGAGAGAGAGAGAGAGAGCGACATGGTGCAGTTCATGAAATATCAGTAAGTGATTGTTTTTATCCTAATCTACTTACCTGACTTCTAAAAGAAAATCAAGTCCTAATTGTGAATGACAGTGTAAAAGTTACTCGATATCTTTATTTCAATAACTTGAATTCAAATCATTTTGTGAATGTGGATTGAAAATATTCTGGTGCTTAGTTTAGGGGTGAGAATATTCATTGAAAATTGCTAAAAACACAATTCTCTATCTTTTCAATATACCAAGAATTGATTAGGGAAAAAACTGTACATAAAATATTTCTCAACTTACTGTGAGGGTAGGAAGAGTGTTATGTATATATATACAATCTTCACTTTACATTTTGCAAAGTGACTATTTCCATAAGAATTGATCAGATACAATTTCGAATAAAGATAAATATTTAAAATCTAAAAATATCAAAACCAAAGTGGATAATTACTTTGTCTAAGTTTAAATTAAAAAGGGCTTGGGTGTGGTCGTCCAAGCACATGATCCACACCCTCCCACGTGACCTTTTCTTCCATTTTTTTGGTAACCTTTCTTTCTTTTTTTTTTTTTTTTTTCATCTGGCACTTTAAAGGGGCTTGGATGTGATCGTTCAATCACATGACCACATCCCCCACATGATAGTTTCTTTTCTTTTTTTTGCAACCCAATTTTATTTTATTTTATTTTTTTGCATACAAATCCTTTTTTGTTTTCGATCAAGTGCTTCCTTTTTTTCGATCATTTTTTTTTTTATTTGGGTGTTCCTTTTAATTTTTTGCCTGACTTTGTTTTGGGGTTCCCGTTTTTTTTTTTTTTTTTCTTGTATCTATATATTTAAGTTTAAATTAAAAACAGTTTCGATATGGTCGTCCGAGCATGGCACCACACCCCTCATATGACCTTTTTTTTTTTTTTTAAAGGCAGATCATTGTGCATATCATTGTGGTCATCGATCTGGACCATCACCCCTCACATGACCCTTATTTTTTAGGACAAATCACTGTGTTCATCAACTTTTTGTAAATTATTTAAATGTCTTTGTCCCTTGCCCTCTCACTTCACATCCCCCCTCTTTCTCTCTCTCCAGCTCTCACTTCCCACTCACTCCCCCTCTGTTTCTCTCTGTCTCACTATCACATTTTTAAATATTATGCACATGTTAATATTATGTAATTTTTTTATTTAAATTTAATATATTTAATATTAAATAAATTTTAAAATTTTTAGATTTGGTTTTTATTTTTTATATTTATACAATTTTAAATCGAATGATGATATTTGTTAGTTTAGTTAAATTAAATTATTAAATAATGTAGCTTAAATTTAGTATTTAGTATTTAATATTTGTTTTTTTTTTTTAGTTTCTATGAACATTTGCTTTGCTTTTCTTGCTGTGTTTAAACTTGATACCAGTTCAGTTTCAAAAGAAAGAAAAAAATTATGATGGTGGATTTTCACACTACAAAAAAACAAGTGTTTAACGATGAAAATTTTAGAAAAATTTGTCGCTAAAACTTTTAGGGATGTAAAAATTTCCGCCGCTAATAATGCGTTGCAAAAATTTAGCAACGAATTTGGGGTTGCGTCGCTAAATTTAGCGACAAAAATTGAATCAATCAAAAAATTTAGCGACGAATCCAAATCCGTCGCTAAATTTAGCGACGGATTTTGGTTTCCATCACTAAATTTTGTATTTAATTTTTTTATTTGTAAAACCCGTTTGTCCACACGTCGGCCATCGCCCACCACCGCCCCGACCCCCTACTGCTTGCCCACCGATGTCCACACCTCGCCAGCCCTTACCCACCCGCACATGACCACCTTTTGCTGCTTTATTTATTTATTTTTTTTTACAGAAAATGTGCTTTTGCCCAAATTCAAACCTGGGTTTAAAGAGTTATCTGAAACGCTCTTAATCATTATATCACATTAATTTATCTGATATACCTTTTTTTTTTTTTTACTTCTATACTTTTTTTCTAACTCTCACCATTAAAAGTATAATTTCCTAATCTAACAAAAATACAAAATACAAAATTATATTTAATAAAAACACAAAATAATATTTAATATAATTACAAAATTATCTTTAAAAAAATCATAAAATTATATTTAAAAAATATAAAATTATATTTAATAAAAATATAAAATTATATTTAGCGACGAATTTAGAGAAAGAAAATAAAATCCATGGCTAAATTTAGTGACGGATTTTATTTTCATCACTAATTAGCGATGGATTTCATTTTTCGTCACTAATTAGCAATGAATTTTTTTTTCGTCGCTAAATTTAACAATGAAATTTTTTTCTGTGGCTAAATTTAACGACGAATTTCAGTTTTCGTTGCTAAATAGCGACAGATTTTTTTTTTGTCACTAAATTTAGCAACGAAATTTTTTTCGTTGCTATATTTAGCTACGGATTATATTTCTGTCACTAATTATCGATGGATTTCAATTTTCATCGCTAAATTTTGTATTTAATTTTTTTATTTGTAGAACCCGTCCGCTCACCTGTCGGCCGCTGCCCACCACTTCCCCGGCCCCCTGCTGCTTGCCCGCTCATACCCACACCCCGCCAGCCCTTGCCCATCCACGCATGACCACCTTTTGCTGCTTTATTTTTTTTTTTTTTTGCAGAAAATATACTTTTTGCCCGGAGTCGAACCTGGGTTTAAAGAGTTATATAAAACTCTCTTAAACAATATACTTTTTTTTATTACTTCTATACTTTTTTCCTAACTTTTACCATTAAAAATATAATTCTCTAATCTAACAAAAATACAAAATACAAAATTATATTTAATAAAAATACAAAATTATATTTAATATAATTACAAAATTATCTTTAAAAAAATCATAAAATTATATTTAAAAAATATAAAATTATATTTAATAAAAATAAATACCCTAATTTAATAAAAATATAAATTACAAATATATTTCATAAAAACAAAATAATATTTAATAAAAATTTAAAATTATATTTAGTGACAAATTTAGCGACGGATGTTGTCTGCCGTCGCTAAATTAGCAACGAATTTTTTTTTCGTCGCTAAATTTAACGACGGATTTTGTTTTCGTCACTAATTAGCGACGAATTTCATTTTCCATCGTTAATTAGCAATGGATTTCATTTTCCGTCGCTAATTAGTGATGGATTTCAATTTTTGTCGCTAAATTTAGTGATGAATTTTTTTTGTTGCTAAATTTAGCGACGAAAAAGCAAATCCATCGTTAATTAGCAACGGAAATTGAAATTTGTCGCTAATTAGAGGCGGATTTTGGTTTTTATCGCTAAATAGTGACGAATTTTTTCCGTCATTAAATTCCGTCGCTAAAAACGTATTTTTTTGTAGTGTCACCAGATTATTTTTTCTCCTGTTTATTATTAATTATTAATTACTCATTGTTATTCTTCATCTTACTCATTGTCATTCTTCGTCTGAACATTTTTTGGGTCTCAAATTTATATTCTCGTTATTTTTCCCATTACAAAATTCTTCCCCTGAAATATTTGTGGGTCTAGAATTTAATTTGGGCCGACCTAAGGCTATGTGTGGGGTCCAAAATCAAAGAAAAAGAATTGGAACTCCTTAGGTTGACCAAGGCATGAAAAAAATTGGTGGGATCCAAAATTAAAGAAAATGAATTGAACTCCTTGAATTCCTCTGATTTTTTAGATTTTAGTTTCATTCCTTTTGCTTTTTGGATATGGGTCCAAAATCAAAGAGAGAGAAAAAAAAAAATAATAATGGAGCTTTAATTGGGTTAATCTAAGACCATGGCTTGGTCGACTCGAGGCCTCCTTGGGTTGGCCCAAGGCCAAGTTTTGGTCAACCCGAGACCTTCTTGGGTCGGCCCAAGGCTAAGTCTTGGTCAACTCGAGACCTTCTTGGGTCGACCCAAGTATATATTGCGTATATTATGGATTGACCAATTTTTAATCCTTGGGTTGACTCACAATCAATTAATGCATAATTTTTAATTGGCATATAAACTAAAATAAATATAATGACTAATGTGCATGTAGAGAATATCAATCTTTTCACTTTTTTCATAATCCAGATACTCCTAATTCATAATTATCTTTCATTTTTTTCATAAATCCCTGACTAATTCATATTTATGAATTGTCATTAAATGGGTTGACCTTAGGGGGCATCTGGATTGAGACCCAAGCATATTTCGTGCACATATTGTGGGCCGACCAATCTTTGATCCTTGTGTCAACCCACCATCTAATATATGTCAATTTAGATTAAGAGGTGAATTATGAAATAGTCGTCATTTTTCAAACAAATTTCAATTATTAATTTAACTCTCCATAAATTCAAAATTTAACAAATTTCATAATAATAACAATATTTCAGTTATTTTTTTTACACTTATTTCTAATTGATGCATGAACCCAATATTTTATACAAAATTCAAACTCCACACCACGAATCATCGTCCCTTATTTTTATACTTTTTTACTCCACTTATTATGCTTATTTTAACTTCATTCGTTGGTCTTTTTTGAAACTTTAGTGGTTAGTCTTTTTTTTTCCTTGTCACTAATAAAAAAAATACAATTCATATTTTGTGGGCATTCTGCGCTAACTCTAAGTAAAAAAATAAGGCTAATGGATATGGTGAACGTGACCAATATGTGATCCTTCTTAAGTCAAAAAGTTGTTGAGTCTGTACACATCCCACTTCCATTTGCCCTTTTAAGTCTCTGTATCTGAGCACATTTAGATAATGTAAGTTTTAAAGATAAGATTAATCCGAACCATTTTTACTTCAAAGTTTAAAAACTCCTAAATTTTGTTAAAAGAAATTTTAAAATTGTCGAAATAATCCATTACAATCAAAATAATCAAAATTTTAATGCATATCTAAATTTGATAACTATATTACAACTGTTTTTTTTTGTGACACACCGTGCAATACGCACGGTGTGTCTGCTGCTTGCGAATGTTATATAATGAGACATTTTGCTTTGAAATGAAGCATTTTTTATCTTGCAATGTCCAAAAGATACGGTTGTCCGAAATTTACTATATACATATTTTTTGGATTCTTTGATTATTAAAGAGTAGTTAAGGTGTGGGTGTGCTTATACTCGTGCCAATGCATAAGCTTGGCAAAACATATACTTTTGATAGTAGTGAGTTGGTGAGTTAGGTTGCCTCGAAACCGAAATGAAAAATAGATATGAAATGTGGTGTGCCGTCAAATAATTAAAAATAAATTACCTATTTTACAAAGACGAGTCTAAGATAATCAGGGTCGAATCCACAGGGAACGACGGATTTACTTCTTTTAAGAAAAATAAAATAAAATAAAAAATATGGGGGGTTGGAGAATTAACTAAACTACTTAATCAAAAATAAAGAATTCAAAAATAAAAGTAAAAACTAATGGAAATCAATTTTTCTAGTCAAAGGGATTGCATCCACCTTGATTTCATGTGATTGATCATTGATTTATCTAAAGATTTCAACACCCATAAATAAATTGGTTATGGTCGTCGACAAACGCCAAACGACCAATCTCTCATTACTTCGTCGATAATTAAGAGAAACTCGTTAATTATTTCCTAATCTAGATTCAACCCTAGAAAAACTCTTAGGATTGAAAGTCTCAACAATATTAAAATTTAGAGAGACCCAATTCTAATTAATAAACACACATCGAGTTCATTTAAATTAGGTTATTTAATCCCATGACACGAATATCATTCCCATGACACGAATGCCAATTACCACTTTATTAAAACTAACAAACAATTACGGATTTGTCGTTTTAATTAGTTGTAGATTATTTTAGGTCTATTAAATATTAGTCATTATTTAACAAACCCTAGAAAATCATGATCTATGAAATACAGAAATCAAATAAGTACCTATGAGATATTGATTTAATAAACTTAATTAAATCTCACAATCATCAATCATCAAGATTTCAAAACCCTTAACTAGAAAATAAAATTAAAAAGAAAAATGACATAAAAAAACTCACAAAATTTTATTGATGTTGGAGCTCAAAGACAAGAGTAGGAAGAAGAAAAACAAAAATGGGCAGTTATCCTTTTCTTGCCAAGAGTAGCCACTGGCAGCAACAAAAATAAAAAAACCTAAACTAAAATATTTGCTGGACGTGGAGGGGTGATGCCCCCCTTGGGGATGCCTCCTTTCTCTTCTTCTAATGTCTCATATATATAGGAATGAGCTGTCTATTTTTTAAAGAAGGTTTTTTTTAATTTTTGATAACTATCAAATAAAAAATGAATTTTCTAATAACAAACAATCTAGTTGACTTATCAAATAGATAGCCTAACTAAAATAGAAGATTACAAAAATTGAAATTTTCTAAAATTTATATTCCTAAATATTATGAATATCTTCAAAATTTTCAATGTTTTCAAATTAGGTTTTTTCTTTCTCTTTTTTTCAAAAGTCCTCTCCATTATTTCTATTTTATCAATAATCACAAAACACAATAATTAGTGTAATATTCATTTAAAAATAAAACAAAATAAATCATAATTATTACACCAATTATATCTTATCAAATTCCTTCACACCTAAATAATGCTTGACCTCAAACATTCCTAACTCAAATAAAATTAAAACTAGTGAAAACAACCTATTTTTTCTTTCGAACTACTAAGCCAACAAGTGCCTTAAGAATTGAAAAAATAATCAAAACAATAAGTATTTCATAGTATTTCATACAAGAACAACTATTACAAATCCTAACAGCTCCCAATGAAATCAAAATGACAAGATTCAACATTTCTCTCTAGGGGTTCACTCAAATTCACTCAAAATGAGGGTGAATGATATATCAATAATACTCAAATTAACACATTAGAATTGACATTACCATATGCTTGCAAATATATCAAATCTCCACCACTTATAAATTTGAATTTCATGCATCAATCTAAAGATATTTCATTTGGTTGTAATGGGCTTAGGGTCAAGGGTAGGATGAAAGGGGTATATCAAGGGTTTAAAATATACCAAAGAAAATATGCAACTAACCATACAATTTTTTTCTGCGATAACACGTTGCCTTACACAAATAGCATACCAAAAATACATGATCTTGATACCCACATATACTCAACATAGCCAATAGCCAATATCTTTTCTTCACGGTCCATGACTGAAATGAAATTTTCAGAGATGCAACATTTTTTTCTTTTTTTTTTTCGCTGTTGCTTTTTTTTTTTTCCGAAGGGTATCTCAATACAAATAATGAACAAAACTCAAATTCTTTCTTCCTTTCATAATCATGAATTCTATTTTTATTTTACATCAATGAAAGGATCAAACTCAACATTCAAGTCAGCACTTTCTCAATGAGACAAAAACATAACTAAAATTATGCAATTAATTACATAAATTCTTGGTACAAGGGTTAAAACGCAAGCCAAAAATAAGGTTGTGGTGTTGTATTGAGGGCTATGAAGAAAGAAAAGGGTCTTAGATTCAAATTGGTTCACTAAGAGAAATAAAATTCACGGTATGGATTTTTACGAAAGCCAAAATGGGGTAAAACTTAGGTGCCTTTATCATTTCAATGCATAAAATTCTAGATGTGATCTCGACATACAAAATATTACAAGTTCTAGAATGTTCAATCCAAGTGTGATAATCACTCATGAAGAAAAAAAATTCCGAGTATAAAGAATAAATTTGCTCGCTTATTGGGCTCAAAACCTCACTTTTAAATGGGGTTTGTGTCAAATCTTGCATGCTTATCATTCAAAGAAAACTATTAAAAATATGAACGGTCATTATAAGCACAAAAACTATTGATACGAGCTATTTTTCATAAATTTCTAGTCAACAAAATAATACATATCAATTTAAAAAATTCAAAAAGTTTTAATTTTTTTTCTCTTTTTTTTTTTGCAAATTTTTCTAATAAAATAAAATTAAACAAAACCTGACCTATTGCAGAAAAATAAACAAACTATCAAAAACAAAAATATGAAATATCCCCCCACACCTAAATCATACATTGTCCCCAATGTATGCTAAATGATAGAGAGAAAAAAATAAATAACTATCGTATCAAATAAAAGAAAAAATAAAAAGATAAAGTGAGAACAAAACTTCCCTAGGGTGGAATGGTGAATGGAGGGTCAAATCTAACAAGTTTTAAAGAAAAAGTTTTGATGGCAGCAATGGACCCCTTCTTAGAGCGTGGGCACGCCATAACTCATGTGCAATTTTGGTCATTTGAGAATATTTGTAAAACTGGACAATATTGGAGGCTTGTTAAGGCGTGGATACGCCTTAAAGGCAGAACATTTCTGGTTATCGAATTTTCCAGTATTTATTCACCTAAAAATCAATATTAAACCTGAATCAAACCAAATAAATATGAAATAAAAAAAAAACATAAAAGAAAATATTGGGCTGCTTCCCAACAAACGCATTTGTTTAATGTCGAGCCAAAGACATTACCTCATCGTTTCAACCTCGCTCAAAGATGGGTTTGATCCATTTTGACTTCAACATACCTGACATGAATTTCAATTTTTAATTGAAGTGAAAGATTTTATGGCATACCAATGATTCTTTCCGATGCGAGAGTTTGTCATCAAGAAATTTGTCCAATTGTACAACCTTGTGTGTCACATTTTCCTTAAAAACAAAATCCAATTCATCTTACACAAAATTATCATGAATAATGAATTCCACCATACTATCATGAAAAATAAATTTAAAATCATTTGGATACTTCATAACCTCAAAAATATTAAAAGTATCAACTTTACCATCAAACTCAAGAGTTGGAATACCCAAATCCACATCAATTTTTGTCTTGACTTTTTTCATGAATAACTTTGACACTTGTTTTATTACTTCTAAGAGGGAAATGTTGGTTTCTTCTTTTGGAGAAGTTTCAAAAATCTCTTTCTCTTCCTCCTCTTTTGGTTGTGCCAATTTGCTAGAAAAATGTGGTAAAATTAAAATTTTTGTTTTGAAAGTATTGGACTCGTTATTTACCTCATCGGTGGATTCATTCACTGTTGATGATTTCTCTATTTGTTCGATTTTTATATCTTCTTCGGCTTTTGATGAATTATCTTCCATTTCTTTTGATGAATTTTCCGATCGACTTATGGTTGCCATCAATTGTGACATTTGATTTTTTAAATTTTGGATACTGGCTCTTGTCTCTTGTTAAAATCGTTGGCTTTCCTATTGAATTAACAAAGTGTTGTTAGCTAAACTTTTGATAATCTCTTCTAGAGACGTACTGAATGTGCTTGTGGATCGATTTGTTGATCTGTTTGTTGTTCGGTTCAAGAGCTGAGCCCCTCGTGACCATGGGTGTCAAGTCAAGCTTTTGGACACCCGGGTACAACACCGACTATTGTTTAAATCATGTCTTATCAATTATATTTACAACAATAAATTTTTTATATAAATCAATCTATTATAATATTTAATTAAAACAATAAATCATCGTGGTTTCATTTTTTACGTCCAATAGTGAGATTAGGAAACAAGAGCGCATTCTTCTAACGAGTCCACTTGATTAACCTAGACCACTATTTATTAGATTAATTAATTTCTCTACCTGCACATGCTTATCAACGCAATTGAGAGAGACCTATAGAGAGAGAAAGAGAGAGAGCGACATAGTGCAGTTCATGAAATATCAGATAAGTGAATACTTTTATCCTAATCTACTTACCCGACCTCTAAAAAGAAATCAAGTCCTAACTGTGAATGACAGTGTGAAAGTTACTCAATATATTTATTTCAATAATTCGAATTCAAATCATTTTGTGAATATGGGTTGACAATATTCTGGTGCTTAGTTTAGGGGTGACAATATTCATAGAAAATTGCTAAAAACACAATTTTCTCTCTTTTCAAGATTACTGTGATATACCAAGAATTGATTAGGGAAAAAAGAACTCACCCGGTACATATAGTGTTTCTCTGCTTAGTATGAGGGTAGGAAAACAGTGAGTGTATATATATACAATCTTTCCCTTACGTTTTGTAAAGAGTTTGTTTCCACAAGAATTGATCAGGGACAATTTCGAATGAAAATAAATATTCAAAATCTAAAAATATCAAAGTGAAAGTGGATATAATTACCCTGTCTTATATAATGAGACATTTTACTTTGAAATGAAGCACTTTTTATCTTGCAATATCCAAAAGATCTTTTTATCCCAAAATTTACGATTTTTTATTTTTTGGGGATTCTTTGATTATTAAAGAGTAGTTGAGGCGTGGGTGTGCTTATACTCGTGCCGATGCATAAGCTTGGCAAAACATATACTTTTGATAGCAGTGAGTTGGTGAGTTAAGTTGCATGGAAACAAAACGAAAAATGGATATAAAATGATATAAAAAAATAATATTTTATGAAAATACATAAAATGAAAATATGAAAAACAAAATATTAATTATTTTATAAAAATAATAAAATAGACATCTTTTATAACAAAAATACAAAATAATCAAATGTATAATTATTGATTATAAGATAAATAACAAAAAAAATTATAATTATAATTATAATTAAATAAAAAATAATTTATTATATATAAAAAATATAAAGAGTTTTATATAAATATTAATTAATTTAGTATATTGAAACATTTTAAAAATAAAAATTATTTTATATTAAATTGTTTTATTTACATGAGTAATAAGAGACTCTATGTTAGCAAAAGAATCGATTTTTAAAAATCAATTATATTATTTTTATCCATAATAGCAAAACACATCTTATTATTTCAATTTCCCAAGGATTTAATAGGTGTCTTCATTTAATTTATAGCATTGACCGAGGCATCCTTCAATAATTATCTAGTAATCTTGTGATTTAAAAAATGAAAATATTATTGTTACTTATGTTTAGAAAATTCCAACTTAGTTCAATTTATCTCAATTAAGTTTTATTTTGTTTTGTTTCATGTATAACATTTTTTTTAGCTGAAGCGAAAATTTTTGAATAAGTAAGGTGAGTTTTGCAAGTAAAAATCAACTTTTTCTAAAAAAAAAAAATTAAATTTGCATTGTATTAATAATTTTTATATAAAAAATTACACTTAAATTAATTAATTTAAGTTAACCCCAACTTTCCCAAACCCTTCCAGGGCTATGTAGTCCACTTGTCATTGATTTTCATCCAATGTCAATTAATTGGTGTGATAATTGTGACTTGGATAATCTGAAATCGACTCAACTTTATTTCTATTTATTTTATTTACAATATATATATATTTTTTAATTTTGAAATGACAAATCTTTTATAAAAGATATGTAAGTTTATAATATAAATAATTGATTAAATTTATCATTAAACCAATGTTTTTTTGCATTAAAAATTATTGTAAATCGTTATTGAGCCTAGCCTAAGGTCTTGATTGTCTTTAGCACGTACTTGTTAATTATGTAATTTGATTTTTCAGGATTCTAAGGTGAAAATTTAGTCTTTCTTGCCCTGCGGAGATATGTTGATTACAAATGGTTGACTTAGATCTATCCCACCTCCCTATCTTTCTCTCTCTCACACGCACACAAATTTGATTCTTTCTATGAATGCTGTGTGATCATGTCTTCCATCAACAAAAGAAAGAATAGAATTGCACAAACAAAACACAAGTGAAAAATTATTTATGCATATTTGATTAATTATTCATGCACATTTGGTTGAATGGAATGTTTCCATAAAATCAATAACACTGCTCAATTAAGCTCCATCTATCAAGTATTTAACCCCCATAAAGTAACTACAATTCTTGGGAGGCCGATGGGATGTTAGGACAAGAGAGGCTTCTCAGCATCAAGCCCACTCTCCACTACATTCTCTTTTCGTTTAGCCCACAGCACAAAGTAAAGACCGGTGAACATGAGGATTATACCAGCAAAGCTACAATACAGACATTCAAAATCATATAAACAGGAGAGGATAAAACTATTCAAATTTGGAAAATTTGTAATTTCTTTTTTACCTTCCTAAGGATATCGTCTCTCCCAATTTGATGACAGAGAGAAGCACCGAGATCACTGTTGCTATAGGGCTAAACATTGACACAAGCACTGGCCCTTTCTTCTTTAACGCCCATCCAGCGAAGCTAAAGCATCCTCCACCCATAATTCCACCCTGAGTACCCAAAACAAGATTTTTGAATCTTGGTTGTCAGTATTAAGGCCCTACCCACTATGGAATGGAAGTTGGTTTTATTTAGTTCTTAAGAGTACGTAATTAAGGGAAAGTTGTGCTTACTAGTATACTCAATCCTATCAAGCCTCGGACACCTAGAATTTGCAATCCTAAGTCTATTGTGCGAGATTGCAGCAATTCCAGCAATGCAGTTAGAGCACCACCAATCAATGATGTCACTAAGCAAATAGATATCGGTGCTGGAAACTCAACTAGAGCTAATGCCTGCATAGCGCACCAAAACGAGTAAACAATGCGGCCAAAACAATAATTGAAAATATTATCAAATCCAAAAAAAAAGGTCCCACTTTTGGGTGGGCTTACTTGCACAACCGCACAGATCGATAGACCTAGCACTGCGACCATTAGGAATGCACAACCTAGGATCCTCTGTTGATCGAAATGTGATGTTGCTTCTGTTCCGTGAACCTGTTTTGGGGAAGCACTCTGCAAAAGACTCATGGCTAGGGCGCCAACAACACAAAACAATGTGCCCAGGATCTTGACTCTGCTATAAGTGCAACTAAAATCTACTTTCTCTAACCTGTAGGAGAATATTGCAGGTTAAGTCATACCGTGCATATCAACCACAAAAGTAATGTTCAGCAAAAAATTTCATGAGCTGATCATAAATTTGTTTAGTGTATTTAATGTATTGTTTAAAAAAAAATTGAATTTGATATACTTTTGTGGATACCCTTAAAAGATGTAAGTAAAGCACACACAAAAAAGAAAGATGTAATTTACCTTGCAATCCAAGCAATGACGAAAATGATTGCAGGAGAAAGGTTTGGCATTGCAGTTGCAATCGCAGGTGATGTCAAGGCAATGCCCTTCATCATACATGATTGGAAGACGGTTACTCTGCAATGGAAAATCTGTTTCTTAAAACAAAAAAAAAAAAAAAAAAATGGAGAAAAATCCAAAAGCTAAGACAGAAACAAGAGGCCATGGTTACACACACACACACGCACACATGTATGTATATTTGGTAGGAGGATCTTAGACCCACATCGGTAAATGACGTAATCACACCACCCTTCTTTTCGGTGGAGGTAAAATATACTATGGTGGTTTTGCTTTAAATATTTTATTATTAAGCAATATTAAGTTTCGTTTTAATGTGATACTCTTTTTTTCTTTGATAATATAAATATTGTATGATGTGAAAATGAAAAAGTTTGTGACACTAAAATGGACATCCGATAAACAATAAAAAAATCAAAAATATTATCTATCTCATAATACTCATTCAATACATAATATAATATTTTGAAAAAGAATAAAAAAGATTTCTTATATCGAAATCGATGCGTCATACTATTATTACTTTATATTCATATATCCGATGGCAAAGACATAGTTTTTTTTTCTTTTTTCCTTTCCCTCAAATAAAAAACTCATTGGCACTAAGCGTGAGGAAATGCCAGACAATTGGTAATTTGTCCTCCTACTGATGGATGACTGCATCTTTGAAATGCACACACACACAAATTCACGGATTCTGATTGCTCCGCCTCTTCTCCCCCAATTGTTTCGGATAATGCAAGGGAAAAGCAAGAGCTAGTGACTAGTAGACTACAATCTCCAAGATATAAGCAGAAGAAAATAATTTTGGATTTTCATCTGGGAGACAATTACTCCAAGATGGTTAAAATAAAGAAGAAATTAATAATAAAATAAAGAGCATCGAAATTAAATTTCTGCAGCATAAAGTTACAGGGCAAGAATTGTAAAAAATTTTCCAAGCCCCAAAATGAAAAGAAAAAAGAGAAAAAGCAATCTAAGCTCCCAGTACATAGGCAAGCAAGCATCTGCATTAGACATAATGTCATATGCTCCCTTATTATTTAAAGCATCATTTTTGTGTTAGATTAGTTGATCAATTTCTGTTGATTTTTAAATACCCTTTTACGTATTTTCATCCCAAAAATACAATCATCATCCCAATATTTTAAACCTGAATCACTAATCTTTCCTTTGATATATTGATATTAATATAGTCCTAAAACTGTCATAAATTAAGTTTCGACTTCATCTTTTCAGCCCTCAAATCCAAAATGGGAATAATGTTTTTCCCAACTCTATAATATTCATCATCTTTTCACTTTTTTTCTTTTAAAAAAATAAAAATACACATTTGAAATTCAAAATGGAGGGGGAAGTTAGAGTTGGTTTTCTCTAGAAAACTACTCTCTTCTCCCTCTCTCTCTTATTATTAAAATTCAAATAAAATGACTTGTGTAAGGTCAAGCTAGACCCGATACCCATTTTCTAACAATTTCTTATAAAAGTTAAAGTTATCATTAAGAAATTCAACTAATAATTACCCCCCAAAAAAAGAACAATTTAGTTTAGTTTTTTTTTTTTTTCTTTAGATGCAAGCATGGAATTGAGAAGAAGATGAAAATATATATCGGAACAGGATTATTTTAATAACTAGGAAAAAAAGGTTAAAGTAATTTTTTTAAAGTAAAAGAAAAAGGTAAGGTTGTTTAACAATACATACCCCATAAAAGAGATTACAAACAGCTGAGTCAGCAACTTCAAAGAAAATTTTTGGCGCCAATAGGTCCTGCGCCACCAATTTTAGCACAAACCCATTAATACCCACATCTCAAAAATCTAAATAAAGCATACATGAGAGAGAGAGAGAGAGAGAGATTTAAATACCTTTCAAAATAAACCGCAGCAGGAGAAAGAACAATGACGGTAGCAACGGAATTAACGATGGTAAGAGATAAAGGATTGAAGCCTAAAGACATTATATATCCCGCAAACACAGTATTCCCTGCACAAATAAATTGAAGTACCACTAACCCTCCTATTACTACAAAATCTTCCAGCTTTTCTCTCCTCATAACCTCAAACATTTTCCTTTTTTTTTTTCCTTTTCTAAATTCTTCTTCCAAGTGAGAAAACTTACTCTTCTCTCTCTCTCTCTCTCACCCTTTAATTTTTCTGGGTTTTCTTTCTTGTTGGTTGGTTTTTTTCTTTCTTCTTTTTTTGGTGACTGTAAGATCGGATTAAACCCTCTCCTGTTACTAACGAAAAGGGAAAAAAAAATCCTCTTCCCCTCGATGATGTTGGTTTTGTAGGTATCTGTGTATCTCAGCACGTCTCAGGTAACTTTCGTGGCTACCTTTTTCCTCTACCAGTGTTCTCCTCGTCCCTCTGTTGAACGGAATTTATAGGGACTCCCATTTTTTCTTTAAGTAACAATATCATAATAACCATCTATACAGCCCAAACATTTCCAAGATTTTGTTTTAATGTATAATTAACTTGAGGGGTTATTGAAATGTTCTTGTTTTTCTCAATATTCTTTTTATGAAAAACATTTTGAAGATTGTTAAGATTGAGAAAATAATATAAGATCAACTTCTTGATCATTTAAAATTGATACAATGTTACATCCTAATTACTTTTTTTTTTTCAATTATTAACTCTAAAATGTTCGGCGAATATTTTTATTCTATAAATTTACTTTGATATAATATAAAATATCAAACCTGGTACTCAATAGATACCACTCAAAATATGTCATGATGAGCTTAATTGGTTGAGATTTTCATAGAAGTATTAATCCTCAATTTAATATTTTCAATTTTTTAATTTTATTCATTTGGGTTTGATTAATTCCCCTATTGCATCATTTATGTTGCTTACTTGGATTGAATTAGATTCCAAGGAAGATATTGCATGATACCTTGGACACTGCATCAAGTATCAGATAGTATAAGATGCCAAGGTTGGGCCATTGATGGCAAGTGACCCATTTTTAAAATAAGTCTGGATAATATAAATTTAAAGGGTCATCTAACCCGTAGAAGAGGGAATACATTATAAAAATTAATATAGAAAATATTATATATCAAAATAAAATCAATTATTAAAAAAATAAATAGAGAAACAATCAAATAGAGGGAAAATTATATGTATTTCTATATATATAATATTTATTATCTCAAATATATAATATATTAACATATTATGGCATATATACTAACAGAATATTAACGTATTGTTACATATGTGGTAACATAATTTGACATATATGGAAATTTGTGATAATGGTGATGAATGGTGACAAAATGATGCCATATAAATTTAATATTAGACTTAATTAGATTTGGATAAAACTATAGGTGAGCACTAGTTGGTTAAAATTGAAAAAACTATACTTTCTGAACCACTTTTTATATTTTAGATGGTTTATTAGTATTCAATTTGGTTTGGATTAAATCAAACTTTAATTTACTTTATATGGGTGGTCATTAGTTTTAATAGTTTTTATTTTGATCAAACTGAATTAATTAAATTAATTAAAAATATTATATATATTTTTAGATATTTTTTATTCATATAAATATTATTATAATATTATATTTAAAATTTAAAAGAGAAAGAATATTATAATTAATAAAAAAATTTAAATGAAAAAACCCTAAAAAATTAAAACTATACACAATTAATGAAATGTTTTTACTTTTCACATTTTTAATTCCCAATTTTTAATGATCTGACCAGTCTACGGCTCTTTCACTTTCAAACTTAAATTCTCACTCATTCCCTCTTCTACTCCTATTTGACTTGGATTTAGAAGTTAAGATAATTATTTTACTTTAAATAATTTTTTATTTTTTTATTTTCATATTTTTTTTGACATAGACACATACAACAACATTATTTTAAAATCCTTTATAATAAAAAATTTTAATAATTCGATTAATTTGAATAACTGAACCGAATTAATCATCTAGTTTGGTGTCACACCCCGACTCTCGAGTCGAGCATGCGACAACCTCCACGTTACCTCCAAAATATAGGTAAACCCAACCTGTATACTAAGGTACTGTAAGGCATTCATTGATATATATTCATTTTTCTAAAATAACTATCAAAATAAATCAATATATATTCATCGCACAATTAAAAGACCAACCCAGTTCAGCCCTGTTCAAAACATGCATGCACATGGGTCATCTCAGCCATTTCAAATTCAAATAAATCCATAGATTTTAAAACCATTCCTTACTCTAGGAATCCATACCAAATTTCCACTAAAAACAATTTCCAAAGAAAACTTTAAGGAAATAAAAAGGAAGGTCCTCGTTTTTAGAAATACAAACCATAATCAAACTTCAAATCCACATAAATATAGTGCAAAATAAAATTTTTAAAATAATTACAGTGTGTCTCCAATTAGGTTCACTAATTCCTTAATCCAAAAAAATATTTAGTACCCGAAGAATCCAACCGACTAGACTTTTTCAAATCCAATGCTGAGCAACTTTGAGCCTCAGCCAGAGTTCTTCTGTAAAAATGAAGTTAGGAGGAGTGAGTATATAAATATTCAGTGAGTAGAGTGCAATAATATAGTTGTAATAATAAATGAGGGGTGAGTGCGGGGATATCAAAGTATATATTTCAAACAACTCATCAAATATAAAATAATTTTAGAAAAATCACAATAATTAAAAGAAATGAATTCACAATTTCATGTTTTCTAATTATCATGGGGTCTCTCTAAAAAAATCACTTTCGTCCAAGGTTTGCCCAAACCCAGGTGGAAGCTCGTCAAGAGATTTTTAATTCATTCATTACTAAACGCTAAATCCTCATTCTTTGGCGTTGACTCGTATCTTATCGGAGTGCAATCAAATATAGTACGATGTGAGTAGAGGGGGGTCGCGCCTACCTCCCTCGCCAATACACCTCAACCACGTCACCCCTTCGGATCGCTCTGTGGAGGTAACCATTTACATCACATGCACCATTCTTTTACAAATTTCTCAATCTCATTCAATATGTCATAATCTCAACAAACGGTTGCCAAACCATACTATAGTATTCATGAATTAAATATCCAACAACATATGACACACATTTATTTGTAAATACAATGGATGCATATTTAATTCAAATTTTCATTTCTGACATCCCATAATCACAAAAATTTATACAAAACATATAAAATCATTCAAAATTATTTATAAAAGAATTTAAAACAATTTTTCTCATTTAAAAACACAACGATCCGTCCACTCACCTCTTGAAAGGGTAATCACTCTCAATTCACAACCAATTTGATATCTAGTTCCTCTTTAGATTCCAATTGCAATCAACATGAATTCCATTCATAATTCTTTATAGGATTTGAGTGACTTAAATTTTTCCAATTTTTAGAAATCCTAATTTTCATAATTCCATCAATGCGTGTTTCTAAGTTCACCAATTACATACCACTTGTATCAATAAAATATTCCTATTCACATTTTCCCAATTTGTATGATTTCACAAAACCTAGGTTCATATTTCTCAACCCAATCTCTAAAACCTCAACAATAAAATTCATTTTACTAATGAAGAACTTAAACCCAATTTTAGGAGGAAAAAATTATCTTAATTTCATGGTTGATTTGAGCCTTGTTTGTAGGGTCACGAAAACTCTAGATTGAAATCTCCAACAAACCTCTCAAATCTTAGTAATTAATTTTAATTTACTAATGAAGAAGTTAAATGTAAGTTTGGGGAGAGAAAATTATCTCAATTGCGAGGTTGAATTGAGTTGTGGGTATCGGGTTTCAAAAACTCTAGATTTTCCTTTTCATGTAGAAAATCCTAGATTTCTCCCAAAATCACTTTCATTCACAAGTTTGCTTGGGGTTTTGGAAGGTTAATGGAGTGATTTTATAGAAGAAAAATTGATTTCAAGTGAGAGATTTGAGAGAGAGACGAGAGTGAGAGAGTGAATAAGGAAAGTCGAATGAGAGGAGTTGAGAGAAATGAAGAGGAAAGAATCAAAAGTTTGGCCTTTAATCAATAGTGGATTATGAAATTACCAATTTGCCCCTTAAGAATTTTAGGTTTCATTTGTGTTTGGAGGGCATTTCGATCATGTCATAGCTTTTGCACATGCACAAGTCGATTTGCATTCCTCACAAATCGATTTATGGGTCTAGATGTTCAAGGGTCAAATCGGCTTGTGATGTATATGGATCAACTTATAATTGTGTAACCAAATCAACTTGACTATTTTCTTTCAAATGCCAAGTCGACTTGCAATAGCCTAAGAAATGTGCTCTGCAATACTTGGCAAGTCAATTTGTCTATGTGCACAAATCGTCTTGTCATGCTCAAATCTCAGAACCGAATCACTTGTCAAGCACAAACATAAGAGATTTCTTTTTGTATACTACCAAATCGACTTGTCCCATTGCACAAGTCGATTTGCCTCTCCCAAATTCCTCACACATCAATTCCTCATCCGAGTAATTTGTCTCTCCAATTTCCTCATCCAAGTTGATTTGTCACTCATCGAAATCGACTTGACACTTACACTCTACACGCACACAAATCAACTTGCCCTCCTCTCCCCACATGCCAACTTGTCTCTCACAATCACCAAATCAACTTATAAATACACAAATCAACTTACCTCCCACAATCACATATCAACTTGCCTCTTTACAAATCAGCTTGCCAAATAAATCCTTCGTCACTTGTACCCAATTGAATTTGAACTCATGCACTCCCATTTTTCTCAAAAGGTTTTACATCATTATGCCATTCCAACTCTTTGTTATTTATGTGGAATAATAATAAATTTACAATCTAATTACCAATCTGTCCTAACTTCATGAAAAAACAAAAATTCAAAATTCAAATACCGAATTTTATGATATTACATTTTAAGTCCAAAAATCAATTTATCATCCGTTTTCTCCCGGTATTTTACGAAGTAAATTAAAATTTTCAATAAAATTTTTCGGTATTACATTTGAATTTTTAGTTTATTTGTTTAGGCTATTATTATAAAAATTATATATCCTAATTAAACCAATTATTCTAATTTTGATCATTTTGTGATTTAATTGAATGCCCAATCCTAGATAAAACTTTTAATACATAAAATCATGGATGAATAATAATTTTATAAGCTAACTCAATATATATGATTTCGTTAATATTATGATTTTGTGTAACTTTAATACTATGATCTTGTTAATATTATCATATTAATGAAATTCATATGATTTAATTTGATAAAGCCTGATACTTCAACATTTGTGAGTGTTAAAAAAATATAATACATCAAAATCAGATTAATTATTAAAGAATATTGTGATTAAAATATATTAATGATTAATTTGATTTTAAATATATTATACTTTCTTTATTTTTATATTTTTATATTTTTAATGATAGATTTTTTATATAAAATTAAACTATTGTAATATTTAATTAAAGTAATGAATTATTAGGATTCATTTTTCTCCTTTTAATATGAGATCAGAGCTCTCTTTGCCAAAAAAAAGTTAGATCTGCTGTCTAGATTCTTTAATACTATAACCATTTGTTATATATGAAATGACATCACAAGCGCAAGAATCAAACCCAGAAAATCATCTCATGTGCCCCTAGAAATCTCTACAATAGGTATTTGAAGCACTACAATAGTTTTTCTATTTAGATTCTCTTTATCACTGGCCTTATTAGGGGCACATGAGAAAACTATTGTAATATATTATACCATTAACCCTCCTATTACAACAAAATCTTCCAGCTTTTCTCTCCTCATAACCTCAAACATTTTCCTTTTTTTTTTTTTCCTTTTCTAAATTCTTCTTCCAAGAGAGAAAACTTACTCTTCTCTCTCTCTCTCTCTCCCCCCCCCCTTTAATTTTTCTGGGTTTTCTTTCTTGTTGGTTGGTTTTTTCTTTCTTCTTTTTTTGGTGACTATAAGATGGGATTAAACCTCTCCTAAACCCTCTCCTGGTACTAACGAAAAGGGGAAAAAATCCTCTTCCCCTCGATGATGTTGGTTTTGTAGGTATCTGTGTATCTCAGCCACGTCTCAGTTAACTTTCGTGGCTACCTTTTTCCTCTACCAGTCTTCTCCTCGTCCCTAGGTTGTTCGGAAATTATAGGGACTCTCATTTTTTCTTTTTTAAGCAACAATATCATAATAACCATCTATACAACCCAAACATTTCCAAGATTTTGTTTAAATGTATAATTAACTTGTGGGGTTATTGAAAAGTTCGTGTTTTTCTCAATATTCTTTTTATGAAAAACATTTTGAAGATCGTTAAGATTGAGAAAATAATATAAGACGAACTTCTTGATCATTTAAAATTGATACAATGTTAGATCCTAATTACTTTTTTTTTCAATAATTAACTCTAAAATGTTCATTGAATATCTTTAATTTGCAAATATACTTTGACATAATATAAAAGATCAAACATAGTACTCAATAGATACCACTCAAAATATGTCATGCTTAGTTTAACTGGTTGAGATTTTCACAAAAGTATTAATCCTAAATTTAATATTTTCAAATTTTTAATTTTATTCATTTGGGTTTGATTAATTCCCCTATTGCATCATTTATGTTGCTTACTTGGATTGAATTAGATTCCAAGGAAGATATTGCATGATACCTTGGACACTACATCAAGTATCAGATAGTCTAAGATGTCAAGGTGGGGCAGTTGATGGCAAGTTACCCATTTCTAAAATAAGTCTGGATAATATAATTTTAAGGGGTCATCTAACCCATAGAAGAGGGAATACATTATAAAAATTAATATAGAAAATATTATATATCAAAATAAAATCAATTATTAAAAAAACAGAAAAATAATCAAATAGAGTAAAAATTATATATATTTCTATATATATAATATTTAAGAATCATATATTCTCTCAAATATATAGTATAGCAACATAATATGAAATATATACTAGCAGAATATTGACATATTGCGATATATATGGTAACATAATTTGACATATATGGAAATATATGATAATATTATGTCAAGAGGTATGACAAGTGTCAACGTTTCTCTTCGGTTCCGCAGTTGCCCTCAACCGAATTGAATCCTATAGTAAGCTCTTGGTCGTTTGCCCAATAAGAAATCGATATTTTTGGACCATTCCCACTAGCTACCAGACAGTGGAAGTTCCATATAGTGGCCATCAACTATTTTACCAAGTGGGTGGAAGCTGAACCTCTAACCCAAATCATAACAGCCAAAGTTTAGTCGTTTGTATAGACTCATATTATCACCAGATTCGATATATCCCACGACCTTATCACAGAAAATGGGAAGCAGTTCGATAACGTTGGTTTCTGAGAATTCTACAACAAGCTAGAGATTCACCATCGATTCTTATCAGTCACCCATCCACAGATCAACAGACTTTCCTAGATAACCAACAGAACAATCTTATAAGGACTCAAGACGATGTTGGATGAAGCCAAAGGGCAAGAACTTTACAGCATACTCTGGTCATACCGTATCATACTACTCCTCGAAAGGCAACAAGCGAAGCAGTTATATCCGTAGAGATAGGAATCTATTCGTTCCGAGTGGCCTAATATGATGTCGAACGAAATGAGCCTGCCTTACAAGAATGACTAGACCTATTCCCTGAGTTGCGGGAATCCGCACCTGCCTGAATGACTGCATTCCAACAACAAATGACTCAATACTATTATCGATTAGTTAGAAACTGAACGTTCAAATTAGGAGAATTGGTATAAAGGAAAGTGAAAGCTACCGGTCAGCCTCAATCCAGGGACAAACTTGCCCCTAATTGGGAAAGTCCCCATCAAATACATTTCATAGTTCACCTGAGAACTTATTGCTTAAGCAACCGAGACAGGTCAGTCGTGCCTAGGACCTGGAACTCAGAAAATCTATACATCTACTATCAATAAATCTCATGGCCTCCTGGAGTCGGAAGAGTTCCCTTCAAGTAAGTCCCTTATGCTTTTCCCTATCAATTGTCCTATCGATCGTCTCCCACCATTTTTACTTCTATCGGTTGTTATCAATCTTTCCGAATGGGCCTAAGTCATCCTAACCTACCGATGGGATCTATTTCACCAAATAAGTCTGTGTCATCCTGACCTACCAATAGATTTAGCTCCCCGAACGGATCTATGTCGCCCCAACCTACAATGAGATCTATCTCCCCGAATGAATCTGAGTTGCCCTGACTTAAGGATGGAATCTATCTCCTTGAATGGTCCTAAGTCATCTTGACCTACCGATGAAATCTATCTCACCAAACGAGTCTATGTCGTCCCGCCCTACCGATGGGATTTATCTCCCCGAATAGGTCTAAGTCGTCATGTTCTACTAATCGGATCTATCTGCTCGATGGCTTGTGTCGCCCTGATTTATCAATGGAACTAATCCAAACCTACAAGTATGATTCGTCTTACCGACCGAACAGATATAAGTATCATCCTCCGAATCACTCATGAGTAAATCACATAGACACTTTGACAATGATGCCGTTCGGACGAGCACACAATCATATCAGAAGGAATCAAATAGAGGCAAAAATCAACAAGTAAGTAGAACTAAAACTTCTTTTTATTTTCATATGACAAGTACATGTCAGATTACATAGATAAATATATTTTACAAGTCGCCGAGTCAAACCAATTACATTAAAGGAAACACACTAAAAGTCTACAGCATTGTTTCTGGACAAAGATTTTAGAATGCCACAGTCATTCTACAATACTAGATAGTACAAAAACAGTAAAAAGGAAAAAAACTGAAAAAAGAAACTCAAAACCTATATGTAACCAAATTTAGACAAGAAAACTATAGGAAAAGAATAGAGGAGGGTACGAGGCGAAAACTGTGATGATGCATAAGGATATTATTAGAATTCAATCTTTCTGCCATTTCCAACTTCCAACACTCAACCAGTACTTCCTATCGTCTAACCCGAGAGAACACGAGCCATACAACGAACTCAACTCAGAGAATGAGATTATCTTAATCTCCCCATTGAGATCGAGAACCCTTTTAGCACTATTAGAAAAACGGGTATTAGCGATGAAAATATCTATCGTTGATATTCAAATTTCCGTCGCTAAAAATATTAACGACAGAAAATTAGCGACGAAAAATTCCGTCGCTAAAAGTTACCTTGTTAATTTAGTGACGAAAATTTTCCATCGCTAATTTAATTTTATATTTTTTAAAATTATTCCTAATTACCGACAAATTTTAGCGACGAAAAATTTCCATCGCTAATCCGTCGCTGAAGTGAGTAAGAGCAAATCCAAGTGCACGAGCCCGGACGCCCACCCTGACTGCTCGACCTGCCCACCCGCCCTTGCACACTCCTACCCTGGCCCCAACCCGCCCGCCCGCGCCCCAACTTTGAATTTGTTAAAAAAATACTCACACCCCAATTCGAATCTGAGTGTGAGAGAGAGATCTTGAGAGTTTTAATCACCTTGCCACCATCATTTTTATGTTATTAGTTTATTTTTTTCTATTTATATATTTTCTTTCTAATTCTCAATATTAAAAATACAATACTCTAATTTAATAAAAATATAAAATTTTATTTAATAAAAACATAAAATTGTATTTAATAAAAATACAAAATTATATTTAATAAAAATATAAAATTATATTTAATAAAAATACAAAATTATATTTAATAAAAACAAAAAATTATATTTAATAAAAATACAAAATTATATTTAATAAAAATACAAAATTATATTTAATAAAAACACAAAATTATATTTAATAAAAATACAAAATTATATTTAATAAAAATACAAAATTGTATTTAATAAAAACATAAAATTTTATTTAATATAAACATAAAATTTTATTTAACAAAAATACAAAATTATATTTAATAAAAATACAAAATTATATTTAATAAAAATACAAAATTATATTTAATAAAAACAAAAAATTTTATTTAATAAAAACAAAAAATTATATTTAATAAAAATACAAAATTATATTTAATAAAAACACAAAATTATATTTAATAAAAAGACACAATTATATTTAATAAAAATAAAAAATTATATTTAATAAAAACAAAAAATTATATTTAATAAAAAAAATTTATTTTCAAGTTTTAGCGATAGATTTTTCTGTTATTAATTTTTCCAAAAAAGTTTTAACGACGGATTAGCGAAGGAAAATTTTCGTCGCTAATTTTAGCGACGGATTTTTCTGTCGCTAAATCCGTCGCTGATTTTTTCGTCACTAATCTATCGCTAATAGTAATGGATTTTTATCCGTCGGTAATTTTCATCGCTAAAGAGCCATTTTCTAGTAGTGTAGGAATCTAGATGGAGTCCATCATGACGTCCAAGAGCTGAATGACATGACGAGATTTCACGTCCACAGTCCCACTTTTGATGAGACCTCGCATTCATAGGAATGATCTATACTACTACACTTTGCAAATAAAAGCACCTCATCAAAAGATCTCCTAAAGAAACATAACTCTCAGAAGAAGAGAACTCTCAAACAAAAGGAAATACATGAGTTCATTTTTAGGCAACACAAAATCCAACTATTGCTATTTATAGTCACACGGGGGAAAGATCTCAGCGAATCAGCGCACAGATAAAATGGTTCAATGAAGATCGTGCAAAATAAATAAAAAGATTAAATCTCTTGAACTGCCAATGTTACATTTACTTCGGAATTAAATTAGAAGAAGCCTGAATGGTTGAGAAAGCCTAGGGATTCTCCTTAATTCCACGTTCTACAAAACGTACCGACCACGATTCACATCTTTTGAGGCAACGCATGTGACTTTAAAAGCTTTCGTATCTTTCCAATTCCTTGAGAACATCTATCACTCATGACGCCTTTCTTGTAAAACGACGCCATGAGTCAGGGGTAAATGATGAAACATGACCGAAAGGACTATTGAGGAGATGCCCGAGGACCCAGAGACCTATACAAAGACTTATACCAATAAGGGACTCGTTTCCCCTAGAAATGCCAACAACCGACCGAGAGATTAGTCCATGATAATGGCAGTTCGACCTGCTCATAAAAGCGACCGGCAAGCCTGAACGTAGATCCCTAGCCAATGAGCAAGTGCTCCTTAAGGAACCGATCGCATTGGCTAAAGGTAATATTTGACTGGATCTCACATCAACTTTTTTATTTTATATTTTGACACGAAACGTATACCCTAGATAAGAAAGAAAAACGTCAAAATCTAATCGGCAATGGTAGAAATCTCCCCGAATAATCAGACTTCCTAAATGATAAAAATTACAAATCTTCTGAATATTTCAACTATCAAGCTCTGTAATTTTTGGATATTTTTGTAAAGAAACTAGGGTTGTAATATTCTGAGAACACACGGCTCTTGCGACGCTTGTATAAAAGCTTTTGGTACACCCAAACCCAGATACGTTCTCTGAAACTCCCACACTTGACACACAAATCATAGAGAAATCAGTTCTCTCTTTCTCTCTCTCATTAGTTCTCTTGCTCTCAATCTGTTTCTTTCCAACCGAAAACGGCGTTTATTGACTGAGTATTAGAGCTTTCCCCACTAAAGTACTCTCCGACGGTCTTTTGCAAGTCTCAGATCGTCTCAACAACCGTCCGTTTGAGTCGAAATGAGTCAAAATTTATAAAAGCAAAACTCACCTCCAACATAATCAAATATATAATTATTCATCACAAGATAAATAATACAAAAATTATAATTAAATAAAAAATAATTTATTATATATGAAAAATATATAAATATAAAAATTTTTAAATATTAATTAATTTAAAATATTAAAACGTATTAAAAATAAAAAATATATATATTTGATATTGAAACCTTTTATTTACAAGAGTGATAAGAGATTCTATGTTAGCAAAACAATCGATTTTTAAAAATCTATTATATTATTCTTATTGATAATGGCAAAACTCATTACCCGTATCTTACTATTTCAATTTCCCGAGGATTTAATTGGTGTCTCCATTTAATTTATAGCATTGACCACTTCTATACCTGTTTCTTGTGGAAGACCAACGCATCCTTCAATAATTCTCTAATAACTTTGTGATTTAAAAAATAAAAATATTAGGGTCACTTCTGTTTAGAAAATTTCAACTTAGCTTAATTATCTCAATTAACTTTTATTTTGTTATGTTTCATGTATAATATTTTTTTAACTGAAGTGAAAATTTTTGAATAAATAATGTGAGTTTTGCAATTAAAAATTAACTTTTTCTTAAAAAAAATTAAATTAGCATTGTATTAATAATTTTTATATTAAAAATTACATTTAATTTTAATTAAGTTAACCCAACTTTCCCAAACCCTTCCAGGGCTCTGTAGTCCACTTCTCATGAATTTTCATCCAATGTCATTTAATTGGCGTGATAATTGTGACTTGGACGATCTGAATTCGACTCAACTTATTTCTATTTATTTTATTTATAATACATATTTTTTTTTAATTTGAAATGAGAAATCTTTTATAAAAGACATAAAAGTTTATAAGTAGAAATAATCGATTAAATTTATCATTAAACCAATATTTTTTTGCATTAAAAATTCTTATAAGTCGTTATTGAGCCTATCCTAGGGTTTTGATTGTCTTTAGCACATGCTTGTTAAGTATGTAATTTGATTTTTTAGGATTCTAAGATGAAAATTTATAGTCTTTCTTGCCCCGCAGAGATATGTTGATTACAAATGGTTGTCTTAGATCTAGCCCACCTCTATCCTCTCTCTCTCTCTCTCTCTCACAAATTTGATTCTTTCTATGAATGCTGTATGATCATGTCTTCCATCAACAAATGAAAGAATAGAATTGCACAAACAAAACACAAGTGAAAAATTATTTATGCATATTTGATTAATTGTTCATACACATTTGATTGAATGGAATGTTTCCATAAAATCAATAATACTAGTTAATTAAGCTCCATCTATCAAGTATTTAACCTCCACAAAGTAACTATAATTTTTGGGAGGCCAAAGGGATGTTAGGACAAGAGAGGCTTCTCAGCATCAAGCCCAGTCTCCACTACATTCTCTTTTCCTTTAGCCCACAGCACAAAGTAAAGACCGGTGAACATGAGGATTATACCAGCAAAGCTACAATACAGACATTCAAAATCATATAAACAGGAGAGGATAAAACTATTCGAGTTTGGAAAATTTGTAATTTCTTTTTTACCTTCCTAAGGATATCATCTCACCCAATGTGACGACAGAGAGAAGTACTGAGATCACAGTTGCTATAGGGTTAAACATTGACACAAGCACTGGCCCTTTCTTCTTTAACGCCCACCCGTTGAAACTAAAGCATGATCCAGCGATACTTCCACCCTGAGTACCCAAAACAAGATTTTTGAATCTTGATTTGTCAGTATTAGGGTCCTACCCGCTATGGAAATGGAAGTTGGTTTTATTTAGTTCTTAAGAGTAAGGGAAAGTTGTGCTTACCAGCATACTCAATCCTATCAAGCCTCGGACACCTAGAATTTGCAATCCTAAGTCTATTGTGCGAGATTGCAGCAATTCCAGCAATGCAGCTAGAGCACCACCAATCAATGATGTCACTAAGCAAATAGATATTGGTGCTGAAAACTCTACTACAGCTGCTGCCTGCATAGCGCACCAAAACGAGTAAACAATGGTGGCCAAAACAATAATTGAAAATATTATCAAATCCGAAAAAATGTCGCATTTTTGGGCAGGCTTACTTGCACAACCACACTGATCGATAGACCTAGCACTGCGACCATTAGGAATGCACAACCTAGGATCCTCTGTTGATCGAAATTTGATGTTGCTTCTGCTCCATGAACCTGTTTTGGGGAAGCACTCTGGAAAAGACTCAAGGCTAGGGCGCCAACAACACAAAACAATGTTCCCAGGATCTTGATTCTGCTATAAGTGCAACTAAAATCTACTTTCTCTAACCTGTAGGAGAATATTGCAGGTTAAGTCATACCGTGCATATCAACGACAAAAGCAATGTTCAGCAATTAATTTCATAAGCTAATCATAAATTTGTTTAATGTATTTAAAAAAAAAAAAAAAATTGAATTTGATGTATTTTTGAGTATACCCTTAAAAGATGTTAGTAAAGCACACACAAAAAAGAGCGGATGTAATTTACCTTGCAATCCAAGCAATGATGAAAATGATTGCAGGAGAAAGGTTTGGCATTGCAGTTGCTATCGCAGGTGAAGTCAAGTCAATGCCCTTCATCATACATGATTGGAAGACGGTTACTCTGCAATGGAAAATCTATTTTTTAAAACAAAAGAAGGGAAAAATTCAAAACCTAAGACAAAAACAAGAGGTCATGGTTATATATATATATATATATATGCATGTATATAACCTTGACCATTTTGAACTGTCTTTTTTTTTTCTTTGATCATATAAATATTGTTAAAAGTCATATAGCATGAAAACAAGAAAGTTTGTGATGCTGAAACGGATTTCCAAATAAATAATAAAAAAGTCAGAAATATCGTTTATCTTATGATACTCTTCGATACATAATCTAATATTTTGAAAAAGAATAAAAAATATTCTGATTGCTCGGCCTCTTCTTCCCCAATTGTTTCGGAAAACGCAAGGGAAAAGCAAGAGCCAATGATTACAATCTCTCAAGATTGAACCATTGATCTTTCTTTTGATGTATTGGTATGAATATGGCCCCAAAACTGTCAAAAATAGGGCGATTTTGATTTTCATATGTCTTCAAATCTGGTTTAATCTTTTCAAAATGATCATACAGTATTTCACGTTTTTAGCCCTCAAATCCAAAACGGAAATAATGTTTTTCCTAACTCTAATGTTCATCATCTTTTCGCTTTTCAAGAAAATACACATTTGAAATTCAAAATGGAGGAGGGAAGTTGAGAGTTGGTTTTCTCTAACTCTCTCTCTCTCTCACACATTATTTTTATTCAAACAAAATGAGTTGGGTAGGGTCAAGCACTCATGGGCCACCCAATACCATTTTCTAACAATTTCTTACTAAAAGTTAAAATTATCACAAAGGAATTCAACTAAAAATAACCCCCCAAAAAAGAACGATTTAAAAGGGGGGGGGTTAGTTCTGCAGAAGCAAGCATGAAATTGAGAAAAAGATGAAAATATATATCCGAACAGGCTTATTTCAGTAACTAGGAAAGAAAGGATAAAGTAATTTTGTTTTTAAAATATAAAAGGGTGAAGTTGTTTAATGATGCATACCCCATAACAGAGATTACAAACAGCTGAATCAGCAACTTCAAAGAAAATTTCTGGGGCCAATAAGTCCTGCATCACCAAAGTTAGAACAAACCCATTAATATCCACATCTCAAAAGACTAAATAAAGCATACATGAGAGAGAAAGAGAGAGAGAGATGTAAATACCTTTCAAAATAAACCGCAGCAGGAGAGAGAACAATGAAGGTAGCAACGGAATTAACGATGGTAAGGGATAAAGGATTGAAGCCTAAAGACATTATGTATCCCATTAACACATTATTCCCTGCATAAAGAAATTGAAGTACCACTAACCCTCCTATTACTACAAAATCTTCTAGCTTTTCTCTCCTCATAACCTCAAACATTTTCGTTTTCTTCCTCTTTTAAATTCTCCTTCCAAGAGAGAAAACTTACCTCTCTCTCTCTCTCTCTCTCTCCCTCCCTCCTTTTTTAATTTCTGGGTTTTCTTTCTTGTTGGTTAGTTTTTTTTTTTTTTTTCCTTCTCTTTTTTTGGTGACTATAAGATGGGATTAAACCTCTCCTAATCCCTCTCTTGTACTAACGACAGGGGGCCGGGGGGGGGGGGGGGGAATCAACTCTCTCCCCCTTGATGCTGTTGATTTTTGTGGGTATCTGCGTGTATCTGCCAAGTCTCAGCTAACTTTCGTGGCTACCCTTTTCCTCTACCGGTCTTCTTGTCGTCCCTTGGTTGTTTGGAATTTATAGGGACTCTCATTTTTTCTTTTTTAAGTAACAATATCATAATAACCATTTATACAGCCCAAACATTTCCAAGATTTTGTTTAAATGTATAATTGAGGGGTTATTGGAAAGTTCGTATTTTTCTCAATATTCTTTTTATGAAAAACATTTTGAAGATTTTTAAGATTGAGAAAATCATATAAGATCTACTTCTTGATTATTTAAAATGATACAATATTGAATCCTAATTACTTTTTTTTCAATGATTAACTGTAAAATGTTCATCAAATATCTTTATTTTTGTAAATATACTTCAGGAAGAGAATTGTGACCATTAAATTGTCTTTTAGAAATAAAAATTTGTCATGCTTAGCTTATCTGGTTGAGATTTTACAGAAGTAATAATCCTAAATTTAATATTTTCAAATTTTTAATTTTATGGATTTGGGTTTTATTAATTCCCTATTGCATCATTTATGTTGCTTACTTGGATTGAATTAGATTCCAAGGAAGATATGGCATGATACCTTGGACACTTCATCAAGTATGAGATAGTCTAAGATGTCAAGGTTGGGCAATTAATGGCAAGTAACCCATTTCTAAAATAAGTCTGGATAATATAGATTTAATGGGTCATCTGGCCCGTAGAAGGGAGAATACATTGAAAAAACTAATATAGAAAGTATTATATATATAAAATAAAATTAATTATTAAAGAAATAAGTAGAAAGAGAATGAAACAGAGAGAAAATTATATGTATTTCTATATGTATAATATTAAAGAATAATATATTCTTCCAAATATATTATATATCAATATATTATTTCATATATGCAAATAAAATGTTAACGTATTGTGATATATATGATTAAATAATTTGACATATATGGAAATATGCTGATAATGGTAATGAATAGTGATAAAATGATGTCATATAAATTTAATATTAGACTCAATTAGATTCAAATAAAACCATGGATGATCATTGTTTGGTTAAAATAATTAATAAAAAAAAACTATTCTCTCCGAACTCTTTGATATATATATATATATATATTAACCGGTTTATTAGGTATTCAATTTGATTTTAAATAAACTCAAATTTTGATTTGGTTTATTTGGACCATTATTAGTTTTAACAATTTTTATTTCAATTAAATTGAATTAATTAAAAATATTATATATATTTTTTAGATAATTTTTATTCATATAAATATTATTATGATATTATAATTAAAATTTAAAAGAAAAAATATTATAATTAATAACAAATTTTAAAAGAGAAAAAACCTAAAATATCAAAATTGTGCACAATTAATAAAAAGTTTTTGTTTTCACTTTTCTAGTTCAAAATTTTCAATATTCAGTCCAGTTTATGGCTCTTCCACTCCAAACTTGAAACCCTCACTCGTGCCTCCCTCTCCTTCTCCTATTTCATTTCCTTTTTGCTACTTGCATACTCTGATCTGGCTCTCAAACAAATTTTAGATGTAAAGATAACTATTTTATTTTAAATACTTTTTTATTCTTAATTTTCATGCATTTTTATGAGACAGATACATAAGGCAACGATACTTAAAAATCACTTATAGAAAGAAATTTTAATAATTCGATTAATTTGAATATTGAACCGAATTAACTACTAAATTCGGTTAAATGAATTGTTGATTTTTAGTTTATTTGATTAGTTTATTATTATAAAAATTACATAATCAAATTAAATTGGATATTATAATTTAATCATTTCGATTACTATTTGACTAAATATTCACCCCTAAATAATACTTTAATACATAAAATCAATGAAATTTTTTAAGCTAACCCAATATATATGATTTCGCTAATATTATGATTTTGCGTAACTTTCATACTATGATTTTGTTAATATTGTCGTATTAATGAAATTCATATGATTTGATTTGATAAAGCCTGATATTTTGAGATTTGTGAGTATTAAGAAATATTATATATTAAAATCAAATCGATTATTAAAAAATATTGTAATTAAAATATATTAATAATTAATTTAATTTAGAACATACTTGAATTTCTTTATTTTTATACTTCTATATTGTAATGATAGATTTTTTTATATATAGATTCAAACTATTGTAATATTTAATTAAAGCAATGAATTATTAGGGCTCATTTTTCTCTATCTAATATGATATCACAACTCTCTTTCACCAAAAGAGTTAGGTTCTCTATCTAGATTCTTCGTTGCTCATTAGGTTGTCTAATAACCATTTGTTATATATGAAATGATATCAAACATGCAAGAATCAAACCTCCAAAAACCATCTCATATGCCACCAAAAATCTCTACAACAGTTATTTGAAACCTTGCAATAGTTTCTATTTAGTTATGTTTTATCACTGCGCTTATTAGACCACCTTTTGCTGTTTTTATCCCTTCCATAATTTATTTGATTTTGAGTATATTTAACTTTTTTTTATTTTTATATTTATAATTTATATAAATTCATATTATTATAATATTTAATTAAAATAATAAATCATTAAAGTTCAGTTTTCTATGTCCAATGGTGAGATTGGGAAACGAGCAGTGCATTCTTCTAACAAGTCCACTTCATTAACCTATACCATTATTTAATAGATTAATTAATTTCTCTACCTGTAGATGCTTATCAACCCAATCAAAAGAGAGAGAGAGCTACATGGTGCAGTTCATGAAATACCAGATCAGTGATTAGTTTTATCTTAATCTACTTACCCGACCCCCAAAAGAAAATCAAGTCCTAACTGTGAATGAAAGTGTGAAAGTTGCTCGATACCTTTATTTTCAATAACTCTAATTCAAATTATTTTGTGAATGTGGTAGAAAATATTCTCGTGCTTAGTATAGGGGGTGGGAATATTCATAGAAAATTGCTAAAAACACAATTCTCTCTCTTTTCAAGATTACTATAATATACCATGAATTGATCATGAACAATTTCAAATATAAATAAATATTCAAAATCTAAAAATATCAAAGCCAAAGTGGATAACTACTTTGTCTTATATAATGAGACATTTTTTTTTTCAAATGAAGCATTTTTTATCTTGCAATATCCAAAAAGATCCGGTTATCTCAATTTTAAGATTTTTTGTTTTGGGGGATTCTTTGATTATTGAAGAGTAGTTGAAGTGTGGGTGTGTTTATACTCGTGCTAATGCATAGGTATGGCAAAACTCAGCTGGGTTGCACGCAAACCAAAATAGAAATATAAAAGCCGATATAAAATAATATGAAAAAATAATAGTGTATAAGAATATATAAAACGAAAATGGATAAATATAAAAATATAAAAATTTTTATATAAACATTAATTATATTATAGAAATATTAAAATAGATATTTTTATAATAAAAATATAAAATAATCAAATATATAATTATTCATTACAAAATAAATAAAACAAAAATTATAATTATAATTATAATTAAAAATAATTTATTATATATGAAAAAAGTATAAATATTAAAATATAAAGATTTTTATATGAATATTAATTAATTTAATATATTAAAATATTTTTAAAATAAAAAATTTTTTATATAAATAAAAAATATTGGTATCCAGAAATTTGCGTGTGCACGGAATTCGTAGAACTGTCCCCAAACTTCTTTGATAGCGGTGAGCGTATTTGAGGGTGTTCCATTACAGCAAAGTCATATAAATTGTTCAATTTACATCTCTCTCTCTCTCTCTCTCTCTCTCTCTCTCTCTCTCTAATTTTATAAATATTTGAGGGTGTTTCATAGAAATATCAAAATTTTATAAATTAGTTTTTATAATTAAAAATACTATTTTTGTGATTTTTAAATTTTCAAAATTATAATGAATCGATCCTTCCATGTTATTATCACGTGAATACCAAAAGATTTTCCATACTAACACGTCATCAATTTGATGACATAGTAATGCCACATCGCCAATTTGATGACACGACAGTGCCACATCAGCAAAACTCTTCTCCGTTTGTCTCTCTCTCCTCTCCCCTCTCTGTCGTTGAAAAAAAAAAAAAAACCTCGTCTCGCGGCCACATTGTCGGCAGACTTTAACTCAATCCGGCGGACCTTGGCCTCCCGACTCTCCCCTTCCCTCCCCCCCCCCCTCTCTCTCTCTCGTGTCTACAGAAGCTTCGACCTATTTGGAGTCTTCCAACTCCAACCCTTCGTCTAAAACAAAAAATTTACCACTTTACTCTTCACACTCCTACCATTTCTCCTATTTTTTCTCTTCTTTCCTCATTTGGCCATCGCCCTTGTTGTGAGCTTCACCCCATCTAGGGATTTTGGATTTTCAGGATAAATCCCCAAATTCGTTCAGGACATTGCATCCTCTTCTTCGTATGAAAGTTGAAATTGCTCAATTACTCGAGTCAAAACATGAACAATCCTTCGATAATCGCAAAAAAATACAAAAATAAACAAAATTGAGACCTTGAGCATTGCCATAGACGGTGGAGAAAAGAGAGAAAACCATAATCAACGATAACAAAGCCAAAGCCGAAGCAAAGATCATCCTTACAAAGAGCTTCATTCCTCCCCCAATGCTTCCAATTCCTCCACCAAAACAATCAATTCACCTAGGTCTCTCACTCTTCAATTTTGTCTGGCCTTAGCAATATTGACCCACGGACCTCTAGAAGAACGAGAGTGGATTGGGGAAATGGAGAGTTGAGACAGAGACATTGAAGAGAGAGAGAGAGAGAGAGTCTTACTAGTCAAACAAAAGCAAAGCCCTCTCTCTCCCTCTCTCACTAGAGGGATTTGGTATGGCAGGAAGCTCATGTTCTGATTTCAAGAACAATTCGACATATTTGATTCCACCGGTAGAGGCTAACTCCCTAATCGATGTAGCACCAAGCAAAGCACAACCACCAGCAGAAGCCCCGGCACCAGCACTTGATGTGGCCGATGTTGTAGATCCACCGTTGCCATCAGTGGAAACAGCCGACGCCACCTCTGCCACAGACCCTGCTGCTAAAGCACCTTCGGATGAGAAATCACCAGCTTTGATGATCTGAGAGAAGGGAGAGACAGTAGGCCTTGCCTTATGTCTCGCACTAGAGGGACCTCTCTCTCGCTAGAAGGAGAGAAGAACATTACTTTTGGGTAAATTTTTTCATTTTAAATATTCTTTTTTTATTTTCAATATTATTTCATTTTAAGAAGCTTTGATGACGGGAGAAGAAAAAAGTGGGATTTGGGTAAGCGGGGAGAGAGAGAGAGTTGAGGTGGGACCCATTTAAAGAAAAGTTGTCTGCATACTGGGGGAGAGAGATGATGTGTTGCCACGTCATGACGTGAGGTTACCACCTCAATATTTTACTGCCGTGATATATGATATGTCTTTTGATATTCATATGATAACAAAATGTCAATATCCGTACGTTTAATAGACTGTTACGTCATTTTATAGATACTCTGTTGTTGTGATTAATATATTACTATTTAAAAAATTTAAGAATCATAAAATAATATTTTTAATTATAAAAATTAATTTATAAAATTTAATTAAAATTTAAAGACCGAATACTTAATTAACTCTAATTCTTTTAACAATTTAATTGTAATTCAAGCTTTGGATTACACAAACCCCGACTTTATTTTTCTGGCTCATCTGAGACAGGAGGAGCATGATAAGATCACATTTACCACTTCCTTCTTTATTTATTTTATTTTATTAATATATTTTAGAGAAGTTTAAGGGGGAAAAAACATAATACTTTTATTAAATTTGCATGACTGTCTTTAAAGATCAAATTAAACTTTCAAGTAAAAATTTATCAATCCAGTTGAATAAGATACTTCTTATCAAACTCCTATAAATATAACAATCGATTGTTATCCTCCCTTAATCATAGATTTCAGATTCAAATTATGAAAATAAAGAAATAAAATTTAAAAAAATCAATCCATTTATAAAATATCCTACAATACGTGAATCAGATTAATCGGATAAATTTTAAATATCGAATAATCCAATTGAAAAAAAAAATTATTTCTTTATCTTTGTACTTTGTAGGGTCTAAATTGGAACGATAAAAACTCACGAGCGACATATAAGAATTCGGGGGAAAGTTCGGCCTTCCTTTTTGTTAACCTCAAAAGGAGTCATATGCAAGAATCTGCTCGTGAATTTTCACTGCTGTCATATAATGATGTGGGTCTGGACTTGGGATCATTAGCTAATTCGTAGCAGTTCATGAATCCATATGGGGGGAAACAAATCCAAAATTTTCTTCACATGGAAAATGCATTTTTCCACCCATGAGCTTCAATTTAATAGACACCTTCCTCCTCTTCTTATAATAGATCCTCTTTTTATAATAGATTCAAATTCGAATATTAATGTATGCACTTAAAAAAATACATTTTTCTTTATTTATTTATTTTCTTTGGGAAGTATGTCATTGTGTAGACAGGACAACATTCGAGTACATTTTTTTTTTTTTAAATTACCTGTATCAATTAATGATATTGAAATCGATTAAATTCAATTCAAATCATATTGGATCATTGAAACATAAAACTCTCCCGATACCTTTTTTAAATACTAAACTCATATTTTATTTTATTTTTCTTATTATTAAATATTGATAAAATATATTATCTTAAAAACTCACAATGAATTAGATTTGTTTTCGTATAAAAGAGTCAATCTAACCTAGATTTCACTCTCGTTAGGTACTTTATAGGATCCTTCAGGAGGTAAACGATCCATCTCTGGTTATCCTTACCAGAAGTAGGTCACAGACATTATCCAAGGGGAAGATCAGTCCTAGGGCGAGAGGCTGCCAGCCAAGATGAAGATGGATTGAAGGGCTGGAGTCTTTCTTCTTTTGGTTATACAATATTTGAATTTCAGATTATGAGATCGGAAAAATAAATCTTAATCACTAAATTATTCTCTTAAAAATAATGAGCGGGAGTCTTTCAAACTAAACGGGCTACGCCCAATTAGGTCTCAAGTTTAGGACCAGGTCAAGCCCAGTAAAAGAATAAGTAGACCAGGCAATAGCTGACCCCATACTTCAAGACGAACAATTAATAATATGAAATAGGATGCCAATATTGATCTTACTAATCCATTAATATAATTATTAAATAAATTAAAATTATTATTAAAATTTTAATTTTTTAAAAATTTATTTAATATCATTAAATTATAATTCAAGTGGTAACATTTCTTTAAAAAAAATTATTTAATATACTGATCAAATAAAACATATTAAAGAATTAATTTAGCGTACGGCGGGATAGATTGTTGCTTGCCCAGTTTCATTCCTGTGTATGTTCCCTGCTAAAGTTCAATGGAAATACGTATAGCGTTATATTAAAAAAAAAAAAAAAAGATTTAGTGGGAATTCCATTTATTTTTCTCAAACTTTTTCTTTCAAATACATAAGATGCGGCAATAGAAGTAGAAGTGAATCACATTATGGTACCTCCAGACTATGCAAAGAATTGCGCATGGATGCCTCAAGAATCACTTTCACAAGCCAAGCAGTCTTCAACTAAATCAATTCCTTCAAAAACACAACAAACCGACAAATGGGCATGTTATTGTATACTTGATTCGTGCTTGCGCGAAATTTGGGTCGTTCTCTCACGGTCAACAGCTTCACTGCAATATTTTGCGTTCTGGATATGACTCCAATGCCTTCATCTCGACTTCATTGATAGCTTTCTATGTAGGTTTTGAGTGTTTAAATGATGCCAAGAAAATGTTCGATGAAATTCCTCATAGAAATGTGGTTTCTTGGAATACTTTGATATCTGGGTATATGCATTCTGGGCAATGTAGAAAAGCACTGAGTTTGTTTGGTGAATTAAATGGGTCTGATGTTAGTGCCGATCCGTATTCGTTTACCCCTGCATTGGCTGCTTGTGGAAAACTTGGTCTATCGCAGCTAGGCATGTCAATTCACTCAATGATTGTGAAACATGGACTTGAATTCAGAGTTTTTGTTGCTAATTGTTTGATTGACATGTACGGAAAATGTGGGTTTGTAGAAGAAGCCATTGGGGTGTTCTATGAGATGACTGATAGGGACACAATATCTTTCAATTCTGTTATATCTGCCTGTGCCAGAACTGGGAGGCTTGAAGAGGCTCATGGATTTCTAAATCAAATGCCTTGCCCTGATACAATTTCATATAATGAATTGATTAACGGATATGCACAATTTCGCTGCATGGAAGATGCCGTTAGGATTTTGTCAATTATTCCTAATCCAAATTCATCTTCATGGAATTCAATCATAACTGGGTATGTTAACCAGGAGCAAGCCGGAGAAGCTCTGGACTTCTTTATTGAAATGCATAAGAGTGGCATCCAAATGGATCAGTATACTTTTTCAAGCATTTTGAGTGGCATTGCGCGTCTCTCAGCTCTGAAATGGGGGGAATTGACCCACAGTTGTACAATAAAATGTGGACTGGATGCAGCTATTGTTATTGGAAGTGCTCTAATTGACATGTATTCCAAGTGTGGGCAGGTGATCCATGCCGAAGCATTGTTTAGATCACTACATAAAAAGAATCTGGTGACTTGGAATGCGATGATTTCTGGCTTTGCACATAATGGCCACTCAGACAAGGTAATCGAGCTTTTTAACGAATTGCAAACTGTTAAAGGCTTGAAACCTGATGGGATCACTTTCTTAAATGTTCTATCAGCATGTCGGCATATGCCACTGGAAACCGTGGTAGGATACTTGGAATTGATGACCAAAGAATACAGGATTGATCCAATGCCAGAGCACTGTTCTTCTGTGATTAGGGTAATGGGGACAAAAGGAGAGGTGTGGAGGGCAGAGAAACTGATATATGATCTAGGGTTTGGTTCATGTGGCTTGGTGTGGAGGGCATTGCTTGGTGCTTGCTTGACTTGTTGGGACCTGGAGGTTGCAGAGATCGCAGCTGCTAAGGTGATTGAGCTGGAAGGTGATAAAGAGTATGTGTTTGTAATGATGTCAAAAATATATGCATATTATGGCAAGTGGGTAGATGCTGTTACAGTCAGGAAGCTGATGAAAGAGAGAGGAGTGAGGAAAGATGCTGGTCGTAGCTGGATTGAAGTGCCCACTTTGATCTCTACAAAATAGACGAGGGATTCCAGTTACTTATCTCTCTGATACATTCTTTGTTTTGCTTCATACAAACATCACAGGGCAACCTTTCATATTTTATATTTTTCTTGTCTATCCTCCCTTGTTGTTGAACTGGCAGCTAGAGGCTGTCCTGTCCATATTTTGTTCTCATGGTATTGTGTTCGATTTGTTTCGAAAGGGCAGGACTCTTTCAAATTCGAGTCGAGCGTGGGTTCTTTTGATTTGACTCTTAAAGTGAGGATTTCGTAAGAAATGTAAATACAAACCTAATAGTTAAATACTTTATCACAAGTAATGAATTTAAAATAATAAAATTCAAAAAAAAAATAAAATAACTCACATTGTGATTTATGATGGTGATGAAATATTTCAATTTTTGAATTGAATTCTAGTTTTTGTTATTTTTTTATCAAATTTTTTCTTCTCGTTTTCCAATTGCTTACCAACTATTGTCTACGAGCTACTTTCCATAGTTCCTATGTAACTCCTACTCCATAACCTCATCTAATAGTTTTAGTCTTTGAGTTTTGATAATGATGATCATTTTTCTTCTTCTCTTTCAGAGATCCTGTCTTCATATAGTTTATGGTTGTTATTTTTAGACAATATTCTGGATTCATATACTTGTTCCTTTTAGGTGATCTGCCATGATTACGGTTAGTTGCAATTTCTTCAACTCCCAAGTGTGTCTCGGCGAAAAGACAATTTCAGTTGTTCCTTTGGCAACAAATATCTTTCGTAACCCTATTTCTAGAAAATCCTAAATCACAGGACTGCATTATCTTCACCAACCTAGTATTGCTGCATCATGAGATCAGGACAGGACAAGACCATTAGGCATTGATAGCTTTTATAGCTTTGGCATGGGGTGTCCCTATCAAGATCATGGAGATTAATGTTGTAGATTTCTTAATATTGAGCTCAGTATTCACCCTTGCCTTGCCTGCAAACATTATGACCAGTCTTTTGCTCCTGTTACTTCATTAAAAACTTTCAAAAGAAAAAGATACAAAATCATTAAAAAAAAAAAAAAAGCCACCAAGCACAATGCGGCAACTTATTGAATTGTTATATTTTTTGTAAGAGGAAAGAACAAAGAAGCATTTTCTTATCAACAAATTAATTCAGTCCCCTATGCTATTAGTTCAAAGGGACACAAAGTAACACATTCAAGGAGATTAGTAAGGCAACAAAAAGGCAAATAGGAAACTATCCTGGACTTTTCCATGTAATAAGCAAACTCCAATCAAACAAAACAAGAGCTTCAATATAATTATTTCCCCCAAAAAAATTTCCCTGATCTGGAAAGTATAATAAGACTGGCTGTACTGCTTAATATAAATTACAAGCAGTGTAAATTGAGTGAAGTGTTGCTGGAAAAATTACAAAATCTTGCTGCTCCATTCAAATAAAGTCTCCCCTGATAGAATCCAGTAATTGGTCACCTTGGTACTGACAGCCCGAGCTCTAATGCCAAAAAACAAAGAGACCCAAATCAGAAACCCTGCTACAGCAAGACTTGTGCTCATGCATGAAAATTAACAAAGGTGCTCCTTTTGCAGCACAATGTCAATACAACACTGTTTTCTTGTGAATGCTCAAAAGCTAAATCAATCCCATCCCCAACTAAGACTCAAAGCAAAAAGATGGCATTGCCCACCTCCAGAAAATAAAGCAAATGTCTCACGTACCATCAATTCCATCTGGGAAAATGAGCAGTTCTGTTACTACAATGCAATTAATGAATCATATGCAGCATTTTAGCATGGAATGTACTAAAACAAATAGGCATAGAAAACTAATTTTAAGTAAGATCCTCCAACATCAATGGGGTACACGAAAATGCTTCATCAGTATATGTGAGAATGGGAACTACTAAAGACCTTGTTATTAGATCAATACAGAGGATAATAGTAACAGCCTAAGAGAAAGCTTGCAAACTCATGCCCCTTCCTCATGAATGTGCTTCTTCTTGGATGACAGTAATAATAGATAAGATATGCTTTTCAGCATGAAAAGCCTTTACGGACTTTTACGCACTTCCGTTCCCCACCCCTATTTTCTTCAAGTTCTTTAGTGATTCCTGGGGCTGATCAAGACCAATTTAAAAATTGAGTACATTTTACATGGCAAGGAGCCTGTCCAGAAGCTTTCCCAAATGAGCCTCAATCATCCAGGTGAACTACATGTTACACTCCATTCAGCAAAAGTCAGTTTCATAGAGTCCAAGGCCATCATCTAGTTCAGCCAATAGAAGGTAGAATATCATACTATCCACACACCAAAAAACTTAATAGCTTTAATGCAGCAACAAACTTAACACTGTTCATATGTTAAATGTGCCAAAAGAGAATACTAGACATTCAATTATCTAAAACCACAAAAATAAGTAGAGAAGGAAAAGTGTCATAAATTCCAAAAAGGAGAAGAAAGATCAAAATAAGCCTTTTCTTATAACTGAATGTTGTGTTTTTCAGTTTCCAAGTGGGTTGCATAGGAAGAGATACAAACATTTAGGAAAGAAAGCATTAAAGACAAGTCTGTATTCACTATGTTCCTACATGGTACCAAACATCTATGAGACTGTTATCAGCGCATTACTTGAGAATGATGAAGTGAATCACATTTGACAGGTCCTGGAAAATCATGTGCCTGCAGGAACCAAATATTCTAGTCAGATTGTATTAGATACCTCATTAGTCAAATTCTCATTGGCCAAATTTTTTTACTCACACTCTGAGGTACTTTTCCTAATGGGTTAGCCAAGAAGCTCTTAAATCAAGTAACTCTATCAACAAACCAAAGTGAGCATTTTTCATCTATTGAACCAACATTACCTCAAAAACCTAAGATTGTTTAGACATGATTTCACATGCCGAAGTCGAAAGAAATCTGGGAATTTTAGTCCAAAGAAACTTATACAAACAAGAAATGAGATTTGATATTCTGAATGTTTAATAACCATATCTGTTTTCTTAGACCATGTCCGATCATAAAAAGAGGAGAAATAAATATACTAATTTAATGCCATAAACGATGACTAAGCTAGAGACCAAGAATGATCTTGCAAAATCTTTCTCAGAACTGGTTCACCAAACGCAAGCACGTAGTTAAAACAATGATGGAGGCCGCTTTCTATATTAACACATTGAACCTTAAAATTTTTCTGGTTCGCAACAGCAAATAGATTGTGCATTCCTCAACCATCCAAACAACAAAGTAACAATCAAAATCAACCAATCAACATACCAAAAAACTAATAATCATCGATTAATGATACTTAATTCTAATTCAAACAAGTTCACATTTACCAGTCTAGCCAACTTCACTACATAACTTTGATGCCTAAATTTCAAGCACAAAATGAACACCAAGATCAACATAAAGCAAGCAAATTCAAAAAGAATAATTAAAAAAAAAAAGGCTAGACAGGGCATGGCAATGGCATGATTAGGAGAAGCAACAGAGCAGCTACTCACAGTCACAACAAGAAAACTATAGCTAGAGTCCGGGATAGGTGCAGCAGAGTGTACCCTGTGATAGAGCCCGGCAGCTCCTCAATGTCGAACTCAAACACGACGTCATCCTCGCCGCCGCTACTGCACTGTGCAGTGGCAACAATGATTGCGCACATCCAAGCTCCGACGGCAACCTAAACAGAAACTAATCAACAAACACCTTAAATACAAAACGACTGTACACAAATTTTTTAGAGATAGAGAGAGACCTGGAGAGAGAGAACCTCCGGATTGGGGACGAAATGGATCTGTTGGGGATATGGAAGGCTGTTGAAGAAGACGAAGATGCAGATCCGTTAACGGGAGCATTTCGAAACTTCGATCTGAAAGCTGATCTGATCGACGGAGAGGAGGCTCTGCTGAAGAATCTGTTACACGCCGAAGCCATTTTTACACCAATTTCTTCGGGAATTTGAAGTCGTCGACGATGGCCTGCTTCTTTCGATTTGGAGTCGAAGTAAATTCTTTGATAAGGGTTTTTAGGGTTTAAGCCTTGAGGGCTGGACCATTTCACCCTTGCCTTCGGGTTAGTACGAAATGGGCCAAGCCCTGTAACCGTTGGGCTTGGTCTCGCATGGATAATTTTTGACCTTTTATTATTATTATTATTATTATTATTATTATTATTATATTTTTGTCACTGATTATATTTGAATTTTGTTTGACTAATTCAGTCCGAGTACTATAGAATCTATTAAAAGATTAACTATCCTAAATTTTATTTCTCTATTTCCATGGTTTGAACCTAAAATCTATGATTAAGAGAGTGTAACGCTCTACTATTATATTTATAGGAGTTTGGTATATTTGATTTATTCATTGACCTGATAAAAGACAGAATTACCTATGCACAATAGATCTAATGGGATGGATCTTACATTTTTTAAAATGTTTGAATCAGATTAATTAAAATATATTTTTAGATAGAAAAAAAATAAAAAAGAGAATCTGAACAAAGTTGCATGATGCCCACAGAACCAACCATTTTTTCACCTTTACTTTTACTAAAGGGAGAATTTGTTTTACTATTCTTATGTTATCTTTGAACCAACATTTTTTCCTTTTTCTAATATTTCATTTTTATTCCTATATTCAAATTTTAATTTCTCCTTTTTTAAATCTCTCTCTCATGGCTGAATAACATATCCCTTTGTCCCTGAAAAATTGCAAATCATCAACGATTGCAGCCTCTTTGCCCTAGTGGTCACTCTTTTCTTGGGGGTGAAGATTTTTAAGAATTTGCAGTATTTTACCCTTCCGCAATTTGCAGAAGCCGAATTTTTTTTTTTTTTTTTGGGTAGAAATATATTGGGTCTGTGAATTTGTCTTCTTCCCAAAAAAAAAAATAAATAAATAAAATTCTTTCTCTTTTCACTGCCAAAGAATATGAGTTCAATTTTTTTATATATATACAGATTTTAAGTTTGTGAAATTTTCTCATTTTTAGATCAGTATTTTTTTTTTAATTCTGGATCAATTTTTTCTTTTTTTCTTTTTTGGCCTGAAGATTTCAGTCTTTTTTTTTCTAATGACAAAGATAATTTCATAAAAAAAAAGTGGATAGAAGAAAACAATTTTGGGTCTGTAGCTTGACCATACAAGTACAACCTCACACCTATAAAAATAAGAAAATTACAGCAATTTTGAGTCGCCATGAAAAATGTGAGTCAATGGTCGAAAAAGAAAAAAAAAAAAAGAATCGTGAGGCCATACTCGTGCTTTGAAGTGGGTTCCTAGGAACATTTTGACTCACCATGATAAACTGAACATTAATAGCTAATTCAACCGTTTAAAAAAAATAAAACAAAAAATACGTTACAGATTTGAAAGGAGAACATTTCCTTAGAGTTCCGAAAAAATAAAAAAGAAAAAGAAAATTAAATATATGAGAGGGTAAAAAATAGTGTTAAGACAAAAGAAAAGTGGGTTTAAAAATAGGAATAAAAAAAAAGATTTAAAAAGTAAGTAAAAAATTATTTACGTGAATTGCAACAAAAGCATCCGATTCATTTGATTTACAGACTGTTTAATTTATATAGCATTGCTCTTCCCCCCTCCCCCCTCAATTTTCTATTATGAGATTTACTAGGTGACATAATATTGGAATGACCCATTTATTCAGTTGTTTTTCTTATCTAGAGATATCACTGGATTGGTTTAGACTCGAAAATAGGCCCAGTTAATCCGAAAAAAGCCCATCCCGTGAACCGAACCGGATGAACAGTAACCAAACCGGCCCGACCCGAGTACTGTAGCGGGCCAGGCCGGTTCAACCCTTTTTGGAACTGAGAACCGGGTTCAACCCGGTTCGGCCCGTCGGTTCCAAAAAGGGTAGAGCAAAAAAGAAAATTCCCAGCTGGGCCGGTTCCACTTTAAAAGAATTTTAGAACTGGCCCAACTCGGACCGAACTGGCCAAAGAACCACTGTCAACCAACCTGTGATTCCAAAAACCGACAGTGGATCGGATCGGGTCCTGCCCAACCCGGCCTAGATCCATATCTATTCTCATCTGGTGCAATTAGATACCGCAATATCCATAATAAACACTCATTTTAATTTAATTATATTTCAAATATGGATTTCTAATATAATAATAACCAAGTGACACGTATTATTTATTTTTTCTTATGTAAAGATGAAAAATAATCTCTTTTCTAGATTAAAGATTATAACTTATGTTATATGAATTTTCACTTAAAGTAAAATTTATAAAATAAATAATTAAATAAGTAATAGGTATAAATTTTGATCGACTATAGCGGGCATGGACATGGAGTCTGTTGGAGGTAAATTACAACTCCACAGATACTAACTCCTTATTGACTTGAACGACTACCGTCGACGAGATGTGAAACCTGTAAAAACCGTCGAAAAATGCTCCAGCGGGGGAGATTCCGACGCTCAAATCAGAAAAAATGATTTTCGAATATAAGAGAAACAGACTGAAAATTCAGAGAGTGGGAGATTCTCTGTGAGTAGAGTGCTCAATGTGAAAGGTTAAGAGAGCATACCTGACTTAAAGGGTTTGAGGATATCTTATACCTACAAGATTCGTATATTTTTGAGGTGTTTCAACTCTATTTTCCTTATCGAGTCGATCCAGAAATCTCAAAAATTCAATATTTCAAAATAATCATGATTTTTATCGTTTGGGAACTTTCAATTTCTGAAAAGATCCTTTCCTTAACCGAAAGATGTCGTTCTTAAGCAGGAAATCAAAGCCATTATAGTGTTTTGACATTCCTTTAGAATTGATAGAACTGTTGGTTATCAGTCGGTTATTTGGCCAATGGAGGCCCTTTGTTCATTTGATGGACTAATGGTTGAGTACCTGATCGAGAAGATAAATCTCATTCGACAAATCTCGTTCGATAGTCGGGGCAACTACGGCCCTATCGTTCGGGGGATGGGGTGACTAAAGCCTTTCGGTAGATCAGTCGAATAGTCATAGAGAATAGTCATTTGTGCTTATTCATTGGTCGGTAGTTATCCTTTGTGAGCCTCATCCTCCTATGTGGGCCCTTCAGATGCTAACCCTTCAAATTGGATCTAGAGTTATGTCTCATCATTTGCCCCCGACTCATGACGCTCTTTTTTAGGAAATGCGACAAGAGTTATGACTATTGAAAAAGGTATGAAGTTTTTTAGCATGACCTTTGTCGTTTCGATTTTCGGGAACCGTCTTCTAAACGCTTTATAAGGATTCACGTTCGTCAGGGCATCACATACCCTAGTATTGTTGCATGCTGCTCTCTTAATCTTTTTGCGAAAAACTTTTTCTACAAAAATGTCGAAATGTTCTTCTTCGTCGTGAGGTATAAGCAGCATACGGAGCACAATGACTGAAGAGAAATTGATGGAAGTCTGGAGGGATATGTTGCTCGAAAGCGACTTTGAACTAGTGTTACCTGGTGAAGAGGACAGAGCGAATCATGCCCCTGACGGTTGCGTCCCAATGTATAAGTAGTATGTGAAGTACGGTTTGAGAATCCCATATACAAGTCTGCTGACAGAGGTCTTGAAATATTGGAATATCCACCCTTCATTGTTTATCCCTAGTGATTGGCGTTTTGTGATTGTCTTGATTTTCTTGTTAGAGTTTTTTCACGTTCGCTTTGATTTAGAAATTTTGGGGGTCATTTTTCCTTGGTCAGGTGCAATGCCCAAAGTTCTACCCACGGTTGGTATAAACTACAAACCCGTCGGGAATCTCACTAGAAATTCTTTTACAGTGAGTTTTAGGACAAGCGCTGAATGCAGAAGTTCTTCTACGTGAAATTTTTTAACAAGGATATTCTTCTGATGCTTCCAGATACTGATCAAGCACCCTTCTTGAACATGAAAATCCCGGACCTCCTTTGTCATTCTCACCTTTTGCGGTTTGTTGGTCATTATTGTGAGTCTACCCATCGGAGTATTTGGTTAGATTATTTAATAAATGACCATATATTGTTGTTGTCTGGCTTGTTGGTGGACGAGGCGAGACAGATCACAAAATCTCTCTTACTAGAGTAGCAGAAGAAGGAGTCGGTTGATTTTCTGTCGTCTGTGAATGCTTCCCTTCTATAGGATATCTCTACTGAGCGGGAGGTGCGATCAAATGTAAAGAGAAAAACAGTCGAGACTCGGTTAAAGAAACCAAGGGTTGGATCATCTGGCCCGTTTGCTGGCGAGGAGGAGCTAGCAAAAACTAGAGAACATGAGTCTCTACGGGAGCGTGTCGAGATGAGAGAGGGCCAGTCAATCACTCACCCGATGATCGTTGATATGCCCCCCAGAGACGGGAAAGGGGATGTTCCGGACAAGGAAGCCCCTGAGACGACAGGGAGTGCTTTGACTCTGGATCCACGGCAGCAGGAAGAAACTTCAATGACACACGTTTCTACTCCTGCTTTGGGAGAAGCACTCGAACGGTCACCCCAAGTATCCCAATGTTTTCTATAAGATGTGGAGGATGAGGCTGGTGTTCCACCTCCTATTTTGATTGGGTCATTCAACAGAGAGGAGGATAATCTAGAAGAAGGGTCGGTAGTGGTTTGTGTGGGGGACCTTCAATATAACTTTATTGATTCGTGAGAAGCATTGCAGCTGGCCAAACAGTTCGAGTTTCGCTTAGGACTCGCGCTCTAAACAATGGCTTTGGATTGTATTGACCAAGCTATCCACTTTCTCTGCCTTACGGTAAGTGTTCTTTCGCCTGAGTTCTGTCCAGATTTGTTATTATATAACTCTGACTATCAAGTGTATTTCTTCCCAGACCGCAGCCTTGACCGAAGTCCAAAGGCAACAGAGAAAAGAGTGTGATGGACAAATTGTCCGTTTGAATAACCAAGTGTTAATGCTAAAGGACACTCTGGAGAACAAGGAAAGGGACACCGAAGGGGGGAAAGACAAGCAGATTGAACGTCTTCAATTAGACTTGGCCCTGTCCAAGGAGCGTTGTGAAAAGCTAGAAGTTGAGGCGCGCGTATGAGAAGCGAGATTAGCAGCTGCCGAGATGTTAGCTCATTTTCGAGAGAAATCCCTTCAGAATGCCGAACAGAAGATGGCTGATCTCAAGGTGTCTGTTGCTACAGATGCTACCAACCTCCAACTTTCTCAGCATAGGTTGCTCGAGCGTTTGAGGTGCGCCAAAGAGATTCTCCAGTAAGTTGGCCGATATAAGGCTCTATGTCCTCTTAAGGGGTCAATCGAGAGAGTGATAGCGGATCAGGATCCTACCCCAGTGACCTCCGTTGTTCCATCTAACCCCTTGTAATTTTGTATTGTTCCGAAAATGAGAAAACTTTTTTCATTGAGTGTGTCTACTCGGGAATACCGTTCGAACCATTTGTCAAATACTCCATCGAAGTGTAATGATCCTCCATGAATACAGGCTTTAGAATGCTACGTCCCGCTTGGGGAGTCTCGATCGTTTGTTAAGATCAGGGTGACTTAGACTCGTTGCGTAATAGGAAACTTTAAATATTAAGACCGTGTCTACCCGTTCGGAGAGTTCCATCCATTTTGACAACACGTTCGATCAGTAAGATCAGGACAATTGAGACCCGTTGTACGATAGGAAACTTTAGATGTTAGGGTCGTGTCCACCCGTTCAGGAAATTCCATCTCATTTTGATGACACGTTCGATTGGTAAGATCAGGGTGACTGAGACCTGACTTACGATAGGAAACTTTAAATATTAGGACCGTGTCCATCCGTTCGGGGAGTTCCATCCCATTTTGATGACATGTTTGATCGGTAAAATCAGGGCGACTAAAGTCCGACGTACGATAGAAAACTTTAGATGTTAGGGCCGCGTCCACCCGTTTGAGGGGTTCCATCCCATTTTGATGACACATTCGGTCGGTAAGATCAGAACGACTGAGACTCGACGTTCGATAAGAAAACTTTAGATGTTAGGGTCACGTCCACCCGTTAGGGGAGTTCCATCCCATCTTGATAACACGTTCAATTGTTAAGATCAAGACAACTGAGACCCGACGTACGATATGAAACTTTAGATATTAGGGCCGTGTCCACCCGTTCGGAGAGTTCCATCATATTTTGATAACACGTTCGATCGGTAAGATCAGGGTGACTGAGACCCGATGTACGATAGGAAAACTTTAGATATTAGGGTCGCGTCTACCCATTCGAGGAGTTCCATCTCATCTTGATGACACGTTTGATCGGTAAAATCAGGGCGACTGAGACCTGACGTATGATAGGAAACTTTAGATGTTAGGGTCGTGTCCACCTGTTCGGGGAGTTTCATCCCATTTTGATGATACGTTCGATCGGTAAGATCAGAGTGACTGAGACCTGATGTACGATAGGAAACTTTAGATGTTATGGCCGTGTCCACCCGTTCGGGGAATTCTATCTCATTTTGATGACACGTTCTATTGGTAAAATCAAGACGATTGAGACCCGACGTACGATAGAAAAATTTAGATATTAGGGTCGTGTCCACCCGTTTAAGGAGTTTCATCCCATCTTGATGACACATTCGATCGATAAGATCAGAACGACTAAACCCTGACGTACCATAGGAAAATTTAGATAGGAGGTGATTCCTTCGTAAATTACTGAAGATCTCGTGTCACGAGCCGTCAGGAATGAACACTAAATGGTGGGAATGTGTGGAACCCTTTCTCAGGGAAAAAGCATGAGAAACTCCGGGTCATACGCAGACAAATGCTAGTGGGAACATAGGGTTCATGCCAGATGTTTTTGTCGTGGATCTGAAGGATCACTCCTCTTGATCCGTCGTGTGGCAGCCTGGGGTCTAGTCAGTTAGGCGACTCATTCTCCCGCGATGCATTACGTTTATCAGAAGAAAGTAAATTCCTTCCTTCCATACTGATGAATCTCTGTAGTTTACCACTGTGAACCATGAATTATAGCTCGTCTCTAAACCTCTTGCACTCATCGGTCAAGTAATCGTAATCCCGATGAAAGTGACAGTACTTGGACTTAACTTTCTCGGGATCTTCCTTTGTGAGACGAATGGATCACCTGACGTACGATTTGTTTTTGATTTGATATGAAACCCAACTTAGGGTCTCGTTCAGCAGAGTGTAGACATTAAACCTTCATGAGGGCGGAGCCCCTGGTTTGCTCCTCTTTGGAGAAGGTTGACGAGGAGATCGGCTGCATTCCTTTCTGTTAGGACGGTTTTTCGTCGATCGAACGCCTCTGCTTCTTCTACCGCAATATACTTCTCGACTCTGGAGTAAAATTCTTGGATGGTTGCAGGGGGTTTCTTCGTAATGGAGACCTTCATGTCGGATGAGCGCAAACTCGTTAGGAGAGCAGCTAATGTGATGGAATGGTCTAGAGTGAAAATCTTTAACATCTCTATTTTAAATCTCTCCAGGAAGTCTCTCAGAGACTCATCTTCCCATTGCCGTAACAATAATAAAGAAGTGGACTTTCGCTTGCTCTTTGTCTGATTATAAAATGAACCTCAAAATGTTAACGGAGTTTGGTGAAACTCTTGATACTGAACGGCAAGAGAGAATTAAACCACGTCAGAGCATTGTCCCTAAGTGTGATAGGGAAGTGTTTGTACATCGTTGCATCCGACAGATCTTTGGAGACCATAACTGCTATAAAATGGGCAACGTGGTCGCGGGGATCAGTTGTTCAATTATATCGCTCCATGGGTGCAGGAGGACGTCTCTTGGCATCGATTCCAGAGAAATCTTCAGATCGAAGGGAGATATTCCCAAAGGGTGGAGGGGGTCTTCCTCCTTCTTTATGTCTGCCTTTTTAAACTCGGTGGTTACGAGTTGCTCGATTTGTTTTTTCATATCCTCGAGGTCGTGACGAGAGGTCATCGATAGTTCATAGTTCGCAGGAAGTACTCATCTCGGTGGATACTCTGTTTGGAGTCCGCTGCAGATGAGTGGCCATCTGGCCTAATGGCTCGGCTGAATCCCTCCAGTTGTTCGCTTATTTTTGAAGTTTTGACTCCTGTCTTTCTATCTGAGTATGGCTCACCTACTCAGGCGTAGGGACCACGATCGGCTGTTCTTGAGTCGCATGTTGTAGGATTTGCTCCGGATGGAATGGTCGGGGTGAAACCATACGATCATCAATTGAGTGATCGAATGCCGGAGGGAAAACAGATTCGGCGGATATAGGGGTGCACCTTTCGAGGATGCTCTGGTTCTTGGAGGTATGGTTGTCAGACTTATGGAAGTTGCTCTAACTTGTTTCCCACAGACAGCGTCAATTTGTTAGAGGTGGGTTACGACTCTACAGATACCCAACTCCTTGTTAACTTGAACGGCTGCCGTCGACAGGATGTGAAACCTACAAAAACCATTGGAGAATGCTCCGACAAGGGAGGTTCTGACGCTCAAGGCAGAAATAGCGGTTTTTTAATGTAAGAGAAACAAACTAAGAGCTCAAAGAGGGAGATATTCTCTGTGAGTAAAGTGCTCAATGTGAAAGGGTAAGAAAGCGTACTTAACTTAGAGAGTGTGAAGGTATCTTATATCTGTAAGAGTCGTATATTTTTTGGGTGTTTCAACCCTACTTTTCTTATCGGATCGATCCAGAAATTTCGGGAATTCAATATTTCGAAATGATCATGATATTTATCGTTTGGAAACTTTCATTTCCTGAGAAGAACATTTCCTTAACCGAAAGATGCAATTCTTAAACAAGAATCAAAACCGTTAAGGTGTTTTGACCTTACTTTAGAATTAATAGAACTGTTGGCTATCGATCGATTGTTTGGCCAATGGGGGCACTTCATTCATTTGATGGACCAATGGTTAGTACCTGATTGGGGAGATAAATCTCATTCGACAAATTTAGTTCGATGGTTGGGGCGACTACGACCCTATCATTCAGGAAACGAAACGACTAAAATCTTTCGGTAGATCAGTCGAATAGTCAAAGAAAGTAGTCATTTGTGTTTACTCATCGGTCGGTAGTTATCATTTGTGAGTCTCATGTATGGGCCATTCAGGTGTTGACTCTTTAAATTGGGTTTAAGACTATTTCTCATAAGAGCCAATCAGTCAAAGGCACCATGTTTAGATATTTGAGAATTTCTCTCAAATCCTTCAAAATGATGGCTCATTTGGAAACATACCCTTCGGATCGTTGATGAATTGCTGCGGTGAAAAAGGAGTTATTCGATTGTTTTGGGGTTGACCAAAAGAGATTTTAGTTGAAACTTAAAATCTCTCGTGCGTAAGGTTGCTTCTAACCCTGACTAAACTTGAATTTAACACACAAAAAATATTTAATAGAATTATTATGTATTTTTGAGAAAAGTACCATTATAGATGGTTCTCTACTCTTTCTTTTTTTTTTTATATACTTTTGAATTTAACTCATCACCCGATATAAGAATTTTGCTTGATAACTTCTTGTAGCCTATTAATTTCTTGTAATTGGAGAAAGGATTCTGGTGGGCTATTAGAAACAATATGACTAGGAATTTATAGCAATCATAGAAGTAATGGGCTCTTTCTCTAGACATCGGATTGTGTGGTGGACAGGGAAGCATGAAGTGAAGTAGAACAAGCAATTTATGATTTATTGTCAATTATTGCCAATAACCAAAACCCAATATCTGATCATCACAAAAATGGACCCATTGCTGTGTCCTTATTGTTTATTCTTAATTTTTTTTATCCATTTTGGACAGGATTGATTTCTTTAGTCATACTTTTTCCTTGGCCCAGATAATACTACAATTAGACTATTTTTTAAGAAGGTTTCGTTCTTTAAAATGTTTCATATTATTTTTTTTTTTTAATTCATCTAATAGCAACTCTATGCAATCTTTCTTGATCCAACACAAAAGTTCGCCAAAGTAAAATTAAAGCAAATCCATACAAAAATCATCAATTTCCTTCCAATAAGCCAGACGATAAAATTGGTGACGGAGCAAATCAGTCCCAAATGACTTTGAATAGCTTGGAGAATTCAGTAGTGATTGGAATCCTTTTTAGGGAAATGACTGATACCATGTTAACAAGAATAAAAAATCTTTTAATGGGAAGCAAAACCAGATTTTTGATGTTTAGACAAATTAATAAATAGTGGCATTTCAAGTGAAATAGCAATTTTTTCCTTAAGCGAAATGACTGTTCTTTCCCTTGATTCTGTTCTCTTCTTGATCTCAAGAGATCCCTTTTTTATTTAATTTCCTTTTTCTCTCCTAATCAATTTTGACTACTTCATCTCCTCACTACGATCTTTTCTATTTTCCACCACTTCTCTCCATCTCGTTTTTTTTATTTTAATTTTCAATTTTGTATTCAAAATTTCATTCCGATTAATCTGGATCGAGAAAAGATCTCTTAATATGATATTTTTTATATTTATAAAAAATTAAACTTACAATCATAATTAAAAGAATTCAACTCCCTTCTTTTCTTTTTCTCCCTTCCAGCTCAGCTATTCTCGCGTGCGTGATTGATTCCAACCATCGTTTTTTCCTTTTTCTCTCTTTCCTCTTCAATTGATTTTCTCTGTCTCTCTCATTCTTCTTCTTGATGTTTTTTTTTTTTTAAAAAAAATCGTTTCTTCTTGTTGTCTCTCAAGCTCTCGTGTTTCTTGATCGTTAATGTACATGCTGTTCAATTTTTAGAGAGGAGAGAAATCAACCAATTGATTTCTAGAAGAGAGAATTGAAATTTTTGACTGAAGAGAGAGAAGATAGATTTGAGAAAGAAAATATAAAAGCGATCAGAGCAGGCGGAATTGACGAGGAAGAAAAAAAAAAAGAGTCGAGTTGCTCTCAATCAATCTGTCAAGAATGAGAGAAAAATGGAGAAGGGAAAAGGGAAAGAGTGAAATGATAGAATACTCATTTCAGTCGTGGGCAAAAAACAGACATCTCCCCTAAAATTGATGTATATTTTTTACCTACTGCCAGAAAGTCTTAATTAGCCACCCATTAAGAATTTTTTACTCTTGTTTATAGGGGTTATGTCTTGTCGACTATCATGTGGAATGGATGTTTGTTGAGTTGGGGGAGTGATTTGTCAGGCATTTTACTTCCTCTTTCAACACGTTGCTATCGACTATGTAGAAGTTAGAACCATCTGCCCAAAAAGTCTAAACCACAAGAAGACTCGTGTCTATGATGTAAGTTGTGGTTGTAGTGGAGGCGGACTCCACATGTTTACAAAATCCAAGTCTCACTTGGATGAAAGTAATTGAGGTTTTATATTTCCCTTTATGTGTGAATTTTACATGTACATTTGGGATCAAAATCAACCTATAAAAAATGGAAAAAAAAATGAAGAAAAATAATTGGGGTTTCACAAATCATGAACACCAAAAGTATATGAAACCAAAAATTGCAAAAACCAAAAAAATGGGCCACTTTAGGGCATCGGCAGAAGAAGTATCAGACTCCAACAAAGAACTGAACCTGAAATTGGGGTTTGACCCATAAAGTGCTTGAACACCTTCCACGTCATCCATCTTCAGAACCACTTTCTTCGTCCTCGGGCTCAAGCTCGGGTACATAACCGCCTCCTTAACCGAAGAGTGAGCCAAACCCAGCACGTGACCAATCTCGTGCGTCGCTACCGATTCCAAATCAACTGCCACTTTGGCTTTCTGCACTTTAAAATCAACGGACCATGTTTCGGCTTCATCTAAATGGAACCGACCGTTCTCGGGTGAAAACGCATGCGCTAAAACCCCTAAAACTCCATCGAACGGCTCCCCATCTCCGTGATCGCCCTGATAAAAACCAATCTTGATATCGGCCGTAGAATAATCCTCGGTTTCAGCAAAATTCACGGGTATAACCGAAGCCCACCTATCGAAAGCCCGATTAAAAACCGCCCGAATATCCGACATACTTATGTACTCAATCATATGATCGGGTAAAAAAGCATAGGTCAACAAAACCGGTTGCGGTCGGATCCATCGGGGTTTCCCGTAGAAATATGCGTACCTTTGGGTGGTGTAGAGTCGGTGGACGGCGTCACTAACGCCGCACCTCGGCGCCATAATCTGGGATATGGTATTAGAGTCGAGTTTTCCAGTTACGGGCAATCCGAGCTTGGTTTGATAGGACACGAGAGCCGTCTCGAACCGAGAATCGAATTCGTCGGTAAAGTTTGTGTCGGGTATCGGAAGGTAACCGAACCGATGGAAGTACTTTTTCAGCTCCGCCATGCCGCTGATGTTGCATCCTTTCTCGGCATCAACCAGCTTCCCGAAATCACCCCAATTGTCATAACCATCATCGGCGGTTATTACAGTTAGAGAACAAAAGAGAGACACGAAGGAGATGAAGAAGAGGGAATAACTGAAACAAGGAAACCACATGTTAGTTATTTTGGGACTTGGGCCTCCGAAAGCACAAGGGGCTTTTATTAGTGTTTTAAACAATTTTAATATATACTTTCAAGTTTGAAATATATTGATTAATTTTATTTTTATTTATTTTTTTGAAGATAGGACAGGAAGGATGCACACGAAAATGAGTTGAAAAGCTAAGTAGATTCTAGCTTTGTATTGAGCCCTTTTTTATTTTTATTTTTGAGTGATTAATTTAATGGTTGGTGAACAAAATTGATTTTCTTAAACTATTTTTGGGATTTATGTGATTTTGAGGCTTAATTTGGGGTGGGGGTTTTATTCAAGTTTAGTTGCAGCTGCCTATGTGTTTGTTGACCAAAACAGAGGGCAGCAAAAATTTTAACAATATCCTTAGAGCAAGTCTTTTACTTGTTATGAAGGATAACCCAAGTTTATGCCCCCACATTTCTATTTAATGGAAATAATGAAACACTTGATTTGGACATATGAAGCTTGTGTCACCAATTATTTTAGGATATTCTCATACCCCTGGGTGGCTGAGGGAGAAACTTTGTTTGCATGTTTATTTATTTATTATTGAATAATGTAAAAAAATAAAATTAAATAAATCAAAATCAAAATATAGTTGAATAGTATGTGATAATTCATCTTAATATGGTTTATTTATTTTTTTGTTGGGTTTATTTTGAAAGGTATTTTTATGAAATTCAGATTATTCAAATTTAAAAAGATATAATTTCATTGTTTGCTATGAGGGAAACTTGAGGTTTCATCTTCCAAGTGTTCATAGTTTCTTTCTAATCTCCTGCATATATATGATGTCAAAATTTTTTTAGTCTTCTTTAGTTTCGCTTTGGATATATAGTAATCAAAGCCATTTTCAATGACGCAAGGCCTCCATGATAGTGATTTACTTTGTTGATAGTTGTTAAACTGGGACCCTCTCTCTCTCTCTCTCTCTCTCTCTCTCTCTATAATAGAGAATTTGCATTATTCATTCATCAGCTTGTTAAGATAAGCTGGCTAACGTTTAAGTAAACCTTTGTTAGGATAACCCTTTTGGCAACTTGAACAATAGATCGATCATATTAACTAGAATTAGAACCATTGTTAACAAAATGCTAATATAAAGACATGGTATACATCATTGTATAATTTAAATTCGAAGTCGATATATTGCAAAATATTTCCGCATCAAGAACACAATTTAATAATTAAGTAAACTAATGGTGATTTAGGCCAATACGTGTAGAAGAATACTAGAGAAACTCATGTTTGCTTGGTCCAATGAGTGAACTAATTTCGTATGATTAAATATATATATAATTATTATTATAATTATACACAATTCGAGAGCTTAAGATCCGTTATTGAAAAAACTTCCAACCATGTAATTATTTCCAGGGTGTTGATCCAATTTAGTCATAGTAAAAGTTTTAAATCATCATATCGTTCTTTTGTAATAATTCAAGAAAAGGGTTTTTATTTTCATCTTTTTAGCTTTTCCTTTTCTACGGTCAAGTTCAGAAAGAGTAAATGTCTTAGTATATGAAGCATAAGAACAAGATTGTATGGACTATTCCTCTTCACTTAATTTTCTCCCATATTGAGCTTATAATTACATAACTTTTACTGGGATTTCTCTCCTCTCCTTGATCATTTGTTTTAACAAGAAAAACACATCAACTAGGTGGGGTTCCAAAATTGTAATTTGCCTTTGGCATAAGAACCGACTCAAGAAGGTCTAGCTCATTCAACTCGTGTTTAGAGACTAATTTTGAACCCGGGATCACAAGGTTGGAAGAAGAGATTGTGATCACTAGATAACAAAAAAAAAAAAAAAGACTAATTCACTTTCAATTCGTAGCTGGGCCCCATATAATTCCACCAAGAAAGAAAACAAAGAAAGTAGAAAGAGAAAGCAAGTGTCAAAGTATCATCATCATCATGAAGGTAAAAAGGGAAGAGGAAACATTCTTGAATACTTTAAGCATATCTTGGGAATAAGTAAGTCCAATTAGTCAAGAAAGGAAGATGAACTACTTTATTATGACATTCCTTTATACCAATGTCGGCCTTCAAAATGAAAGCAGTGATCTTCTTTTCCAAAGAAGAAGTTGGTAAACTAAGAAATTGCCCACTAAACAACTTTTGCTCCAACGTGTTATGTTCCCATAATTTTGGGAAATTTTTTTGTCTTGCTTCTTATCTTCCTTCAAATATTTTAGAGTAATAACAGATGGATCAAATGAATCAGTAACTAGATGAACTAAATTTTACGTCACAGTTTAATTAGAAATCTCTCAAATCAATTCAAAATTATTTAGACTTGGAAAATTTATAATTAATTTTGAATTGATCAAAATACTATTCGTGTTAAGCAAATATATTTTTAAAATATGATAAAAATTATTACATAAAATTCAGTTCATTTGATCAATGACACAACTTGTCTAACATTTATGAACTAGGTTGTACGGAAACCTAAGAAAATACGTAAATATAAAAAATCAAAGAATTTTTATATAAATATTAATTACTTTATAAAAATAATAAAATATATATTTTTATAATAAAAATCTAAAATGATCAAATATGTAATTTTAACCATATGAGAAATAATATAAAAATAAAAATTATAATTAAATAAATAAATAATTCATTAAATATAGAAAAATATATAAATATAAAAAATATAAGAATTTTTATATAAATATTAATTAATTTAACATGTTGAATCATTTTCAAAACAAAAAACTTTTTGTAAATATTTAAAAATATAAAATATCAGTATAGAAAGTGTTGCTAAATCAAAAAAGTGCCGGCGAAACAACTTTACCCCAATATGTTGTGTTCTGATAATTTTAGAAAAATTATTTTTTTTCCCATTTTGTTTGCATTGCTTAGTTCAAATATTATTTATAATTCAGAAGTTGTAATATTTATCGACACCATCTTGATAAATACTATTTCTTAATTAGTTAATATAATCAAATTATGGGCATTGCGATTTCCCCAAAAAAAATATTTTCGTTAAATAATTAAATCTAGTTTCCTACACATGAAAAATGTATGCCCCAAACTAGGTCCTATTCAAATTCTTAATTAAATTTTGCAAAATACTAAAAAAAAAAAAAAAGAATGCATGCTTTGATTACACCAACCAAAAAAAAAAAAAAAAAACCATAGATTTCTCTTTATGCTTATTTGTTGGATTTCTTTCTTCTTTTGCTGGCAAGAGGTTTACATTTTTGTATCAAGTCTATGAAACAAGTTTGATGACAACGTTATTCTTTCTTAATCAGCAGCAGTAGTACTAATACTAATAATAACGAAAATATAAAAATAAAAACTTCAAAGCTGCTCTAATTGATAAATTTAAGATTAAGGTAACAAAAATTATTATTATTGTTATTATTATTATTATTATTATACATTACACCCTTTAAAGATTATTAACAAACTTCAACCTTAAGCACAGGGGTGGGTCTATGGATACATGATCAACATAAGAAGAACAAAAGCGGACATCGTGGAATTATGGGGAATCAAAGAGGGTCCGACAATAACTAAACAATAGCCAGAAGGAGAAAGCTAAACAATTTTGTGATGGAGATTGTTAACATGCTGAACAAAGGGGTGGGGGAATATCATCCACTTGGAGGGTTGATTCAGGAATGCAGAGCAATGTAAGGAAGGCGCAAGTGATGCTAGTGAGACACATATATGGGAAGCAAACCGTTGTACGGATGAACTTGTGTGCATGGGTCACGATGCGGAGACGGGAATAACAGAGCTCTCATCCCCTGGCAGAGCTAATCAATTTGATTAGAGAGAGTCAGGTTCGTGAGGAAAGGAAGGGAAACCTGGTGGCAAGAATGGGAAGTTCCTGCTGAGTTTATTGTCTCTCTTCTTTTTGCTATGTATCAATCATGGGTACCAAGTTTAATGCTAGATGTTGGGCCAATGAGGTGCGTGGAGAATGCATCTCAAATTTTCTGTTTGGGTTTGGGTTGGGCCGAGTTCTGGCCCAGCTTTTTTTTTTTCAGACACCTTTTTCTCTAAGACCGAACAATTGACAACAACAAAATATCGAACACTTGGGAAATGAAAACCCAGAAGGAAAGCCTCTCCCCGCTTTTGGTTGGGCCATTTTGCTCTCTCTCTCTCTCTCTCTCTCAATAAATAAGAAAAAGAAACATTCTTCCCATTTATATCTGCGCCGAGCTTCCAAATTTTGTTTAGAAAATAATCAACCCAAATGCACCATACTGAATCTTGATGTCCTATACTTGTTAATTTTTCTGTTAAAATAATTATTTTTCCTAAAAATACATCGAAATTGATGATTAAAACATTTCTATGTAGTTTCATTGGAAAATTTCCTTTACCCATTTTGTTCTTATTTAGCTTCGATCAGTGTGGGGTTTGAGAAGTTTAGGAAACAGCGACCAACCCTTGTTTGGAATCAAAGTGGAGACTAAAAGATAATTTTAGTTTCATCGCGTGGGATTAACATTTTTCAAATTCTGGGAGTAAAAGAATTAAAAATGCTGAACACTTCCAACAGTGAAAGGACCATCCAAAATGTTCCCATCAGACAATCCATTTTGCAAGTTGAGTGCAAACGTGTGCAAGTCCACCATTGTTGGAAGACTAGGGTTGTCCTTTTCACCCAGAAAGCTACTGTGGAGGGGACCCCTTTTGGATGTTTTGTTCAACAGGAAGTGGAAAAATATAATGTTCTTTCACTTGTTGTTGCATGTAAACATCCTAGATATAGAGTTTTATGTTGTAAATTGAGGGACCAAAACTCTTTGTATGCAGTTCACAAATCAGTTTCTGAATTGTCATTCTCAAAGGATTAGAGAATACAATCCCACCATAAAAGTTTTTTTTGATTCTATGGAAGCCATTCATAATGGCATCTAAATGCCAAGCCGCCTAGGTCACCTAGTACCAGTAGAAACAAATATATATATCTCTATCTAAAATTTAATGTTTGAAAACGATTAGGGGCTTTCGGGTCCATACACTAATTTTTTTTAGCGTATTTGTTGGGTGTTATTTGCTTTAGTGTGGGTGGACTCAAGTGCCCATAGTTCATATGTTATTGTTTTTTTTTTTTTTTTTATCGATAGATATCTGAAATTATATTTCAATTAATTCGATTTGAGTTTTGTCGAACTTTTTATTAGGAGAATTCTTTCAATATAATTCTTTCTATTCTTAAAATTCGAATATGAGTTTTAGTTAAGAGATTTAATATCTTTCCCACTAGTCCATCTATTCGTTGATATCGTTTATATGTTATTGTGAGTGTATATAATTTACGGGCTATTGTCGAACTATATAATTTATAAGTAATTGCTTATATTAATAAATTTATTAATACATATCTAAAGTATAGCGTTATTTAAAAAATAATCATAAAGGAGGAAGAAAAAATATTCTCATTAACTAAAGGTTGGCCACACATCTAGCGGTAGTCTCATTACGTAAGGTTAGCCACACATTTTGCATCGTTCGTGGAATGATTGGGCGTGGGTTTGTCCAAGGGACCATAACAAACAAGGATGGGTTTTGAAACCAATGGTAACTAGTTGCTGGGAGCTGGCTCTCTTAATTCAATTGCAATCTTTAATTATTTTTAGTTAGAGTTGTTAATTGAGTTGCATTAGTTAGGAGCAGTTGATAGGAACAGAGAATTGTATAAATATATGGATATACAGAATATAAAATATGAAATGTAATGGATGTTAATTCCTTTCCTTCTATGTTCTGTTTCTACTCTCCTCTCTCTCTAAGTTCTGTCTCTCTACTTCTTTCTTTCTCCCTATCTCTTTCTTTCTTTTTTTTTTTCCCTCTAATTCTCCCTTAGTTATATATTCTCCCCTTCTTGACCAACCGCCTAAGATAAGCAGTCAACCACCACCCTCACCTAGTTGATCATCACTCCCAGCCAACTGTCCATACCCTCACCTAGTTGATCATCACTCCCAGCCAACTGTCCATCACTTCTAATGGGACGTGGTCCAAGGTCCAAACCAAAAGAAAGAATTCTTAGAAGGCCCATAAAAAACGATTATCGGTCGAGATTTGAATGTAACCATCAGCCGAAGGGTTTCAGTCACCCGGATCAATCTATCGAAGGGTCTCAGTCGCCCGGATCTCCCGGACAATAAGGTCTCAGACGCCAGGTCCACCAAACGATACTTACCCAGCTAGGGCAGTCACCCCGATCGGGCAAACAAATAGCAGCATATCAATCGGACGAATCCCAATTTACCCTTTATCGGTCGAAAGATCAAACAACAAGCAGCATCCCTAACGATTCCAAAGGAATGTTAGAATTTCTTTATTTTCGGTCTCCTACTTCATAACGACAATTCCAGAATTTTTTAAAAAATGAAAGTATCCCTCCCGAAGATGGAAGCTCACCCGATAAATGAGGATTGTAATCAATTCATAATATTGACATCCGGGATTCCCGGATCGGTTCGATAAGGAAGGTAGGGTTGGAATCCCCTAAAGGCACACGTCTCTCAGAGGTATAAGTAATTCAAAAATTCTCAAAATCATGTATGCTCTCTAAGTCTAACACAGGGGGCACACTGATCACAGGGAAGAATCTTCCCTCAACTCTCAATTTGTTTTTTTCAATCAAAAATCGTTCTTTACTGATTTGAGCGTCAGAGTTTTCCCGCCGGAGCACCCTCCAGTGTTTTTTCAGGTATATCCACCCATTGAAGGCTACTGTTCGGGTCAAGAATGAGTTAGTATCTGTGTAGTTATAACCCACCTCCAACAACTTCCGAGCTGACCACCCTCTTCCAACCAACCAACTACCTCATTTTTCCAGCTGGCCGTCCTCTCTCAAGAAAGTTCATAACAAAGTAGTATCAAAGTTTCAGATTTCTGGACCGAAAACTCAAATAGCAAAATGAACTAGACAAATAACTCAAGAAGATCAATTCAAGAAGCAAGAAGCTAAATTGGAAGCCAGAATGGAAGAACTAAAACTTTATGTAGACAGAAGGCTTGAAGAACAAATCCAGAAGAACAACCAAAAAATGGATCAGAAGCCAGATGCTTTTTGGGCGAATCTTGATAAAAAAATCAACACCATCGTTAAGATGTGGAACAAAAGCAAACCCGAAGTGCAAGATGTTACTTCTTCAAAAGCTGGTGATTTAATATAGAAGTTGTCGATTATTGACTCTCAGAATAAGACCATTGAAACTGTAGAACCTACAAAGAAGTATGGGGCTCTCGGTTCCGGTGATCTTTCAAAAGGTTCCATCCCGAAATTCACACTCTCACTCCAGCAGAATGTTATGGATTTAAATGTCTCATTCCATCCCAATGTGTATCAATCAAATACATATATTTACGGAGGAGGTTACCATGGACCTATTGGTGATTAGCACAATTACATGGAGTTGAAATGCCTCCTGGTGCTTATAGAGATGAGTCTCTTATGTATCATCCGGGATATGGTGATATATTTGATATTGTTTTGCAAGAAGAAATGGATGATAAGGAGAGATACAAGATGAAAAAGAAAAAAAAATGAAATACAAGAAGAAGAAGACGAATGTTCATTTCTGCCCTTTGCTCTCTTCCTTTCTCCCTCCCCCTCTACTTTTCCTTCTCTATAACACTCTTCTCTTACTCTCCTTCATCCCTTCTCTCCAACTGCTAATTCTTGCAGGTTGTCCTTCTTATTCACTGCAAGTCCTCATATCAACAACTTCGCTATCTGCTTGCTTTGTTTTGAACATTTTTCTTTCTATGCTGAGTTTTTCCTCTCTTTTCAATTAAGTCTGTTACTAAAAAAAAAATCCATTTCTTTACTTTTCAGAATGTCTTTGCCAAAGCACAACTCACCAATTTCCATCCTTTCAGCTTTGATAGAACCTAATTCACTCATTCTCTCACTATCTCCAACAGAACTTAACTCACCAGTCTTTTCAACGACAAAAGGACCAATTCACTACTTCTTACCCATTACCGAAGACGTCAATTTTTTGCTTTTCAACCTTGAGGACAAGGTGTTTCTTTAAAGGGGAGGGTATTGTAACAAACAAGGATGGTTTTTGAAATCAATGGCCAGTTGCTGGGAGCTAGCTCTCTTAATTCAATTGCAATCTCTAACTATTTTTAGTTAGGGTTGTTGATTGGGTTGCATTAGTTAGAAGCAATTGATAGGAATGGAGAAATAGATAAATATACAAAATGTAAAGTATGAAATATAATGGATGTTGATTCCTCTCCCTCTATGCTCTGTTTCTACTCTCCCCTTTATCTCTATCTCTCTCTTTCTCTCTCTCTAAGTTTTGTCTCTCTACTTCTTCTTTCTTCTTTCTATAACTCTCTTTCTTTCTCCCTATCTCTTTCTTGTTCTCTCTAATTCTCCCTTGATTACATATTCTCCCCTTCCCGTCCGATCGCCTAAAATAAGCAGTCAACTACCACCCGACACCCTCACCTAGTTGATCATCACTCCCAACCAACTGTTCATCGCTTTCGAGCTGACCATGCTCTTCCAACTAGCCAATTGTCTCATTTTTCCAACTGGCCGTCCTCTCAAGAAAGTTCAATTTTTTTAAGGGTCAAATTGGTTGGAAAGTACCATCTAATTCTAGTCCATTGGTACTGATTATCTGGAGAAAAAAAGTCAACATTAATTGTTTAAAGTTTTAAATTCGGTAATGTTTAGTGATAGATTAAAATTATAAAAATCCCTCATATTTTAGGGATATTTATAATTTTCTCTCAAATTTGATTGCGTTCAAATACATCCAACTTTAAAATAATACTCAAATCAAATTAATTAAATTGAAACATGATCAACTATACCAAAACCTTTGAAACAAACATTCATAAATCCTTCACGTTACTTTTTCTCCAAAATGCCCTCAATGTGAGAAAATCTCTCTCTCTCTCTCTCTATATATATATATATATATCAATTACTAATCTTAATTATTTTCTTTTCTTAAATCTGGTTGGCATTCTATGATAGCTTCATTATTACCGGGAAGAAAGACAATGATTAGTAGAACCATTGGAACGCAAATTTGAAGAAGAAACTATTAGCAGAAAATTATATACCAACAACAACAAGAAGACAATTCCCATTAATGATCCTGCTTATGACCACCTCTTCACACTTTTTTCTCCCTAAATTTGAGAATTTCAATTGTGGGAATTAATCAATTTTGGCATAAATTATGGTCCATTACCATCTTCATCGGATATGAATTATAGTTAGTTTTGGACTTCAGTGTATTGTTTCCTACTCGGTTCATTTACCATTTCCAAGTCAATGTTCTAGTACTGTGGATGGAAAACAAGTTTAAGGAACTATTTGGTTGTGATTGAATTTTAAGAAGATATTTGTAAATATTTTTAAAAGTCCGGGGGATTTTTGTAATTTTGGAATAATATATCTTAAAGTGATTTTCGCATTTAATTTTATTATTGGGTTATGATAATTGTAAAATCTGTAATCATCTACTAATATTTTAAATAATTTTTCAATATACCCTCCCTTCCCCTCTCAAAAATCATGGAAATCTATTAAAACATAACCATGAGGATATGAAAGCAGCATAAAGATTACCCCCCGTTGTGACAAGTACGGAATAAATAAGAATTTTACTCAAAATCTAACACATTAATTAGAATTTCTTAGGGGTTGAAGTATAGCCGGACTACGTGGGATAAAAAATTGGAGTTCCCTTTGCATATTACTATAGTTTGAATAACAGTGTCACTCGTGGAGAGCTCAAGTAGTAGAGTTTTTATATTTTTATCTTCTCTTTTTCGATTCGAGTTTTTATATTTTTATCTTCTCTTTTTTGATTCGATTCCTCTTGATTATATTTTTATATATATATAAAAATAAAAAAGTTTGAATAACATTTTAAACGCGATTAGTCAAGTAATTGAAAAAAAAAATTAATTTCAAAATTTTGATCTTATTTATTGAAATACGTCCAAAATCTGCCGATACTTTTAGTGGGATTGCAATAATACTCCTTTTAATAAATATATTTTCCGATAAAAAGAGATTTTAATAACCATAACAGTAGGAATTAATAATACTTAGTTAAATCAATGATATAAAAATTACTCAATAGGATAATTCTTACTATTTCTATTTTATTTTAACTGTTATTTCAAAAAATAAATAAAGTATTATTTTATTTTCCAACTTTACACTTATTTGTTATTTTCTGCCTTAAATATGTAATATTTAGTATGATAAAATTAAAACTTTGAAAATAGTAATTTTATTAATTAATATTATTTTCCAAAGTTGTGATTATTTAATTTTTTTTTTATTTTTATGCAATTATTTAAAAGATACCATAAATGAAAGAGAGAGAAAGAAAGAAAGACCAAGTAAGCGTGTTAATTCGGATGGATATTTGATTTTTCAATTTATTCGATTCGGATTATTTGAATTTTGAATTTTAAAAAATTTAATTGAGAATTAAAACGAATCACATGAAATCCTAATCAATTTATTCAAATTAAATGATTTGGATTTTATTTATCCAAATCAATTCCATAGAAAATGAAAAACATTAGGAAACCTGTTTAACTTTAAAATAACAATTTATTTGAATTAAATTACTCAAACTAATTTATCTGAACCAATCCATAGTTTTGTTTATCAGGTTTTGAACGGGACCCAGATAAAAATTTTTATCTTTTAAATCAAATTATTAATTCAAATTTTTAATCAATTAAAATTATTTAATCAATTCGATTTTTATTAATTTAAATCAAATAATTTGAATTTTTAATGATTTAAACGACTAAATGATTTGATTTGAATAATCTAACACCCAAGATCAAGTGGGTGCTTTCGGGCGGCAGGACCAAAGATAAAAGTTAATTCCACCAAATCCCAAAATAATTTGTTTATTGAACCCAAGACAATGCGCACGATCATCGTTATTTTCCCCGTAATTTACGTTAGAAGCATGAGACCCCCATTCCAATCCCCATAAAAATGTACTTAAACTAGTCCCTCAACATTTTCCTAAACCAATGTCCAAATGTGACTGCTTGCACCTTGCGTGGCATCAAAACCTAGAAAAATATTTCTTCTTCCCCTTTTGCCTCTTCGATCTTTCAACTTTCATGAAATACATTCTTATTTTTTTGGGTACATTTTCAAGAAATATATTCACTTTTAAGGTGTTATTAATGATCCTTCACCTCCCATAAATGCGCCACCAACCTGTCCCCATTGGACCATCTATGTGACTTTTTCCCACTTTTAAATTCATCCACCTAACGCGCTATTTTTTTTTTTTTTTCTTAAACTTAATCTATCATCCGATTTCTGAAATTTTATTTCGACTAATCCGGATCAAATTATTGAAATCTCTCAAGAGGGATAAAGCTCTCCCCAACGTATTTACTCTATCCAAGCCTCCTCTTTACGTGCAACGGAGTCGTGCCTCCACTTATATATAACCCAAGTTTCATCACCTAATTGCCAATTGCATCAAGATAAACATATATATTTACCGATCGATTTTTGATATCATATTTCAATTGATACAATTCAGATATAATCAGATTTAATTAAAAAAAAAATCGATTTTTTTTTCTTATCAACTATTTTAACTGTTCCTTGGTACACCGATATTTATTTGTTATGCATTTCTTTTTGCAACAAAAATATAAAACTCAATTGTTGTTTCTAAAATATGTAAATTTTTTTTTTCTTTTTTTTTTGGATTTGATAGAAGGGCTGATTACACAATAAACATAATTCTCTATTATACAATCACTAAAATTCAAATTTATTTACTTAGGATGAGCTATCAAATACGTTAGTCAGTAAATCAAATCCGTGTTTGTGCAAAATTTGTGAAAATTTTTGCCTATCTATCTGGCAAGCTCATATATATATATATATTCGATGGGTTTCTACTAAATGTGATTTCTCACCATTCTTAAGAAAAAGAGTAATATATGAGTATCTATTCCATTCAAAATGATGTTGCGAACAAGTTCAATCTACACAACATTTAATATTTTGACATTTTATAATATAATATTTACAAAACCCATAATAATAAATTTTAATTCTATATAAAAATAATAAATCAAATATGGAGTGGAAAATGCATTTGAGAGGATAATGATATTTTTGGTATGCTTGAGTTGCATTAAGGTGGTCAAAGCCCAAGAAGATACGTGCTATCCATTTGTTTGATTAATTGACTTTGGCTAAGGTATGATTTTTTTTTTTTTCTATTATTTAATAAATCTCAATTTATTTTTATTTTATTTATAATATATTTTTAACTAAATTAAAACCTTCTTAAAAATTTCCCCACAGGTGGGCCACGGTGCGAGGACTAAGTAACTCCTTTTGAGGAAAAGACTTGTCTTGTTCCTTTTCTTTTACAAGTGAAGGGTCAAATGAGACTCATCATTGGAATATGCACTTGTTCTTGAGATTGAATTAAAGACCGACAAAAGGGGCAGTGCCATGGCCAAGTGATTTTGAAGCTTTTTATCTTATTGTTTCATCAATGATATTTTGAATTTTGAATGCAAAATCTGCAGTACCTGAATGGTTGAATTGAAGAGGTCTGAAGTGGTAGCAAGACGTATATGATTTCATATTTTATTAATTATAATATTACTATTGATAAAAATTTGTTACGTGCGCTTGTTAGTAAAAGCAAAACAGTTTTATTATTGGAATGCTTTTATTTAAAAAAATAAATAAATCATTTTCAAATTTGTGCGACGACGCTTCAATAAAAACAATCAAGGTTTTAATCATAAATTTTGAAATCGGCCGTTTCATATTCCATCAACTAAGCAATAATGTATATAAATTTTATAACTAATTAAAGTTTCGCTAAATTGAAGAGATGAAATCGATTAAAATATAACAGTAATATGATTCAAATTGAATTTTTTATGAGTGGGGATTTTGATAATAATGCTCAAACTTGAAAGTAATAATATTTTGTAATTATAATCTTTTTCTCAAAAATAAATAAATAAATCTAGTATCATACCAATTTTAAACTGCACCTTTGGTTCTAGTTTAAATCATGAGTGTATTAACAAAAATGTAAGACCATCGAGGATTAAGATTAAGAGCGAAAGAAGCCAAAAATGTTTGAGAGGAGTCTTTGGATCATTCTTTCTCGACCCAGACAGAGTAGGCCACGAAGGCTTTCCCCCTCTACCATATGCATTATCCCAAAAATTCCAAGGTATTGTGACCCACCCCGCTTCTGGGGCAAACATCTAAAGACTAGACTTTTCTTGCAACTCTGTTACCCTGTCCCATAATTAATAAAATAATTTTAATTGATTTTGTGATTGTATAAAAGAAAAATAGTTTTATATTCGCCGATCTCATATATAATATGGATGATTTATTATACGCATTTATTTCTTACTCTTTTTACAAACCAACAAAAAAAGAAAATAATATCACTTATAAAGACTCCAAAAATATTGACCAAAAAAAAAAGCCTCTTGAAATTGATAGCTCGACCATGCAACTTGACTAAAGAAAGACTTGTGTACGTGTGCATGTACACAACGCTCTCGTTTGGAAGTGAGTTAGTCATCTTGATTAAGATTTTGAGTTTGTGGAGCTGGAGCATGTGTCACCCAGTCATGCCTTTTCTTCCAAGATTTTGTGTCATTTTCTTCCATTTCAAAATTAGCTGTTGAGATTCTTTCGTATTAGAGCTGATTAGTGTGTTTGGATTGTTCTCACCCAATTAAATGCATTTTTCCGTTACACTATTTTTTTTTAAAAGAAATATTGAAAATGTCATTTAGTGTTATTATGGTAGGATAAAGAATTAAACGTGTTCCTCAATCTTAAATGTTATTTAATGTAAAAGAGGAATGGCTATTCAACATTTTTGTGGACCAACGTTGGTCGTCTAAGTGAAAATGATGCTAAGATCATTGATTCGTTATGGAACGAAGTAGATCATATTGAGAGAATTTTTTTTTTTTTAAAATAGTTTGATAATAGATAATTAATTAGAATGAAATTCTATATATGAGATCGTTAGAAAAAAAATATATATATTTTTGTAGACCAAAACTCGAATCGTACTCTGCTGCCACACTATTTTCCTAAATAAAGAAATATTGATTGTAGGGATATTTGTCTAAGAACCTCAAAACCACAAATATACATTTAAATTTGAGACAAAATTTCAAATTTTAATTCCCCCCCCCCCCCAAAAAGAAAGGAAGACCAAAAAAAGTATTAGGAATCTTTTATTTCAACTGCATAAATTCTCCCCCAAAAAAGTGATATTATAAATTAATTAATTTCCTTAATTAGTTTAGGTTTATTAAGGTAATTTTTCTCTAATTTGTTCAAAAACTGGTATTAGTATTTGTTTACGCTTAATAAATCGTATCTGGATGCCATTATCTGAACACTAAAACGCAGTCCCCAACTGCGACGGCAACAGCAAAATACTGCTGCCGTATTGCTACTTACCCTTTCTTCCTCCCTTCAAGGAAAACACGCACACTCTCTCTCTCTCTCTCTCAGCAGTACCATCTTCCACGATTTTCATCGTCACCCATTACTCGTCTACTTTTCAAAAAGTTTATATTCTCTCTCTCTCTCTTTAAACCTCTTCAATCCTCTGCATTATGATATTTCCTCTCTCTCTCTTAAAAAGCCCTAATAAAAGTTTCTAAGTTGGGGTTTCTCTTTCTCTCTCTTCAGTGCCACATTTATTTGTTTCTGTAACACTGATACTTCAATTTCAATTCAACATTAAAGAGAGAGAAAGTGTGTGTGCAATCATGATATGTGAGAAGGAAGGAGGTTTATGAAGAAGAAAGAAGGTAGAAATGAGCGTGGCTAAATCTTGGAGGTTTTCGACGAATCTGGCTTTGTTGCATTATTCGCAGAAGCATGCGTGTCAGAGAAACCCGATCTCTTGGTCGTTCTTGTGTGGAATTATGCTCTTCTGTTTGGGTTTGATCTCTTTGTTCACCGGTCATATTGCATCTGATCTCGAATGGTATTCTCATCGCTTCATCAGACCCCCTAAAATGGTAATTTTCTCTTTTAGGACTCTCTGAAATGTTTCTTGTCATGTTCTTGCATGCTTATAAAAGTTAGTGCAACTCTCTCTCTCTCTCTCTCTCTCTAGAAAGTCAAACGGAAGACCCCTTGATTAGTCCCATTTGTGTAGTCTTTCTTCTGGATTGTGATTAGGTTGGTGAATATTTGTGAGAACCTGTCTAATTTTTGTCGAAATCTAGCATAACTTCTGTGGTTGTTCTTGAATTAATAGTCATTTTCTACATAAAAATCGCGCAATTTTAGAGGAGTTTCAAGATGAGTACCATATATATAATTAAAAAAAAAAAAAAAAAAATCTATCTGGGCATTGGACATTCTTCTAGGCCCTAGCCCTGATATTTTCTGCTATTTTGGTTCTGGGGTACCCGAGAGGTTCTTATGAATGATCAGCATTATCATTCTATACGGGAAAAACTAGTTTCTTAATTACAGACGTGGAAAATCCTGACATATGAAATCTGAAGAATTAAGATATAATATTTCATATTTGAAGACCAGCTCATAAATCAGTACAAGTTTCTTAGATACATTTCAAGGCGCCTGAGTCTGTGTTAAAGAACTATTGCTTAGGACAACAACAACAACAGCCTGAGCCTTGATCCCAAAATTTGGGGTTTGCCGTGAACTATTGCTTAGGACACAAAAAGAAACTTGCCAAGTGGAAATAAATATGGCCTTAGTAATTCTACGAAACATTTGGTACTGACAGCAGAAATGGCACAAAGAAGTTATTTTGGAGATATATATACTACAGTGATGATATGTGTTCTTTAATCCATTACCTTTTTTGAGATGTATAATTTGGCTGGTTCTCCTATACATGAATATTTGAATTTTGTACATTGCAATTTTGTTCAGGGAAAATTGGAAATTTGGGTTTTGAAAGGGCTTGGGGCTGAAATACTTTGTGAGCAAGCATAAATTCATCAACAATAATATACTAACAACTATCAAGTACATTTTTAACTCTGACTTTTTCAGGGCAGTGGTCATCGTGAACCAATTAATATTTGGAAATCAAAATATTCGAGATTCTACTATGGTTGCAGCGATAGAGGCCCTGATTTTACTTGTAAGTTGATTTTCAGTATTTATATTTTTAAGACTGTCTTGGAATGGGAATGTTGTGTTGCCTGAACATGCTATTTTGGTATCTTGCTTTAATGGATTATTGTCACTTATATTGGTGGAATTAATCTTGGAACTTTTCTTCCCTTAATTTTCCACCTCATGGCAAAAATGTGAACTTGTGTTTGCTTTTTTCCTGCACTTGCTTGCAAAGTTAGTCCCTCGAAGTTGACTTTCCTATTACAGCTTTTTTTTCATTAAAAAAAAAAAATAATTAATGGTGGAAATCTCAGCCACTACTCTTTAGGTATGCACCGATAAATCCAATCAGTACACACAGTAGTTCTAAAATGGATGAATTTTGTGAAACAACCATCTATCCTAAAAGCTGAACTTCGTGGATTAAGGTGTTCTTATCATTATTATTATTATTTATCTCAACAATCCACTTCACATGTAGGGTGTATAAGTCTGTGACAACTTATAAGAGGGAAACAAACACGTCAAGTCTTAAATGAGGTGAAATCTTGTCTAGTGGGAGTAGAACTCAGACTCTCTCATTTTGACGCTGCTAATATTATAAAAACCAAGCTTGTGGAGTCCACTGTTTTTATTATTTTATATTTCAGTACAAATCATGTGTATCAAGTAGACACACCTGACAGAACTTTTGTTCATTTTTCCTTATATTTTCTTAATTGTGTTAAATCCATCCAACACCACTGTTATAAGTTTATTTCATTATGTAATATTGAAAATAGCTTTTTGTGGAACAACCAAAAGAGACGTATTATTTAAACAACAAAGAAAGAAATGCCATGAGTTTTTCTATCCAATACAGCTGCAAAAAACATCTAGAACTTGAAAATCTCAGTTGTTATTTTTTGATGTTGATATCACTTTTATACACTGTTACCTTAGTTCGCAATATCTCACAAGATATCACTAATAATTATAAATATGATTATTAAATTCTTTGTTGTCTTCTTCTTCTATCTCTCACATACTTATCATATATAACTTTCTAGAATCCTCCTCTTAAGATAGCCAATGAGTTTGAAGTTGAAGCTTTCAACTTAGACTTGCTTTTGCACTCTAGGTTTTCTTATATCATTTTCTAAGATCTTTCTTCATATTGTGGTGTTCTCAAGATTAACTTTTTAATTAGTTTCCAGACCTTCAGTTAGCTGAATCTTGCTGATTACTTAATTACTCAATCCTGGAGCAATTTGTGAGATCAATATATGGTGATTGAACTTCCAAGCAATGATTCATTTGATATCACTGCTTATATGTTCTAGGTTGTCATTATCCCATATTCCAGCTTGTCATTATCCAAGAGAAGGCCAATCCTATTGAAATGGCTTGGACAAAATGTCTTTTTTTTTTTTTTTTTTTTTTTTTTTTTTTTTTTTTTTTAACATGATGAGAAAGACTTGCAAATGGCAGAGCTGATCTTGTTGCTCATTTAACATTAGGACTAGATAGACTTCATAGTTTGAAGAAGCGACGAGGAGAAAATTGGTAGGAGAGAGGATTGGATTTGCTTCTTTTCAATTCCAATATTAATTTGGTTTTCTGATTGGATGTTCTTAGGATTGAGGAAGTGGAGGGTAGGAAAATATTTATAAAAAATACAAGCCCCTTGCACCCCTCACTCCCTTTGGTCACTTTTGTGGGTTGACTTGTTGAATTCTAGACAATTTTGCACTAAAAGTTGTTTCAAGATTTAGCTTTTTGGGATTGTATCAGGAAGATAATTGACTCTTTTTTTTTTTTGGTTTATGTGTTTCAAGTAATCAAGATTTGTGGATAGGAAATTGGTGTCCTTTGACACAGTCAATAATAAGCACTTTGTGTTTCATTTACTTAAGACTTATTTAGAACATTATTGCATCTTGATGAATTCATCGTATTGTACATTTATGAGAAGTTTGGAGTATAATAGGATTTACCTTCCATGTGTGCTACTCCTTGTGTCTGAAATACTCGGAACTTGTAGTATCTGCCAGCATTTTGTTGTTACTTTCACATGACTACAAATATTTGTAATTGTATTCCATTATTTGTTTGTCTTACACTGATTGCCTCAATGTCTAGCTGCTACACCTGAGAGCTTGTCAAATGGGTATTTGCTTATTGCAACAAGTGGTGGGCTGAACCAACAAAGAACAGGAGTAAGTAAAAAATCTCTCTTTAGCTGTTCTTCATCATGCATATTGTTGTTTCCATCTTCTCCAGGCCATATTGATTACCTTATATAATCCTACTTGGGGAATCATCTTGAGTTTGCTTTATGTTATGTAATTTATGTTCAATTTCTTCTGTCCAGATAACTGATGGTGTAGTTGCTGCTCGGATTCTTAATGCTACTTTAGTTGTTCCCGAGTTAGATCATAATTCCTTTTGGAAAGATGATAGGTGAGTTGAGACGGTCTAAATTTATTGTTTGCACAATGCCAAGTGTTTGATTCAAAATTGTTATCTTACTAAGACATTTTTCTGATGTGCAGTGACTTTCTCAACATTTTCGACGTTAATTGGTTCATTCGTTCTCTTGCAAAGGATGTCACAATTGTGAAACGAGTACCTGATAAAGTTATGCGATCAATGGACAAGCCTCCTTATACTATGCGTGTCCCAAGGAAGTCCACCCCTGAATATTATTTGGATCAAGTTCTGCCAATACTCTTAAGGAGAAAAGTAAGGACTCCATGTAACAGGTTCTATAATTGAATTTCTTAATAAACTTAGATATCCTTCTAGTTCTATAATTGCCTAACTTGTTGCTTCCAAGTTCTTACATAACTTGGCATACTTAATTGAAGTTGGCTGTTGCTTACCTAAATTAGCATGCTCATCAGTTTGGTTTCAGTTGTTTCAGCAAGACAATTAACTTCCAATCTATTCACAGGTTGTGCAGCTGACGAAGTTTGATTTCAGGCTTGCAAGTGACCTGGATGAAGAGCTACAAAAGTTGCGTTGCCGAGTCAACTATCATGCTTTAAGATTTACAAAACCTATTCGAGAATTGGGTCAGCAACTTGTGATGAAAATGCGAAAAATGGCAAACCATTATGTTGCTGTTCATCTGAGGTTTGTCTTTTCACCACAATACAAACTTATTATTTTTAAAACCTTTTGCTAAGGGCTTATTGCTAAATTACATGAAAGAGATTAAAGCCCTCTTTATTAGAATTTGTTGACAGTCTTCTGTTTTGGTTTTTCAAAAAATCTATATGCTTTCTTGTTCTTCCATTTATCATGATCAAATTCTCATTGTACATAGTGATGGTTGAATAATAATGGAAAATTCCACCAACCACCCCATCCCAATCGTTGAATGAAAGACAAATTGGAAAAGAGGAATAAATCTGCATGCATTTGGTACTAAAATGATTTTCTCCACTAAACAAGATTCTGTTTAAATAATGAAAGCAAAACAATTTTTTCATCCATTCACTTAATGATGATATCAAGCTTTTGAAGACCCTTAAAGGCTTTTGGTAATTTCACAATAGCTGTAGTTCTGAAAAAGGATTTTTAAATTAAGAGCTTCACAAATTTTTCTACATTGGATTCAATGAGCAGGTAGTAGGAAATGAGTGCTGCAATATCTCTTTGAACGGTAAATGCTTTGTCTAACATTGCCTTAGAATTCTTATTGGATCCCTTTTTTTTTTTAACTTTTGGGCAAAGGTGATTGAAACACAATCTTTGTGACCCCCCCCCCTCTACCCATAAGATACCGTGAACACAATTTACTTCCAGGTCTTTAGTGCCATCTGTAGAGACTCTGTCTGTTCAAGTAGCTAACAACTGCAGATTTCTTTTCCTCCTTCCAAGTGAGGCCTCGCTTCTTTGCTATTTTTCACGGGCCTTCTTTTTTTCTTTTTCCTGAAAGAAAATCTTGGCATGGCCTTGAGTATGTTAGCCTCATTGCAGTTGCATATTATGACATGAACAATTGACTCCTCAATATATGTGCCTTAGACTGGGCTCTGAATTAATGAATCTTAAAATTATAGAGCTAATGCATGAAGCTCCAATATTTCCTGGGTATCATCCTTTTTGTTAAATGGCTTTAGCCTCTTTTCCCATGCAAAACCATGTTAACTCTCATTTTCTTATTGCTTTTTGCATTTTTCTTCTCTTAGTCTCTCTAGTTTCTTGGTTTCCCAATGTGCCATGACATCCATAAAAGTATCTGCTTTGTTACATATTTATGGAGCTTTTGCACACACTGGTTGAATCCTATTCTCTCTTCCATTTTGCTTCTCTTAGTCTCTCTAGTATCTTGGATTCCCAATGTGCCGTGACATCCATAGAAGTATCTGCTTTGTTACATATTTGTGAAGCTTTTGTGCATGCTGGTGTATTCATATGTTGAATCCTATTCTCTCTTCCATTTTATTTTTGTGTCCTGAAACTGTTATATGACAGGTTTGAACCTGATATGCTGGCTTTTTCTGGTTGTTACTATGGTGGGGGTGACAAAGAGAGATATGAGCTTGGTGAAATAAGGAAAAGATGGGCTACATTGCCTGTAAGATTGCCATCCTTCTAAATTTTCCCCTTCGTGTTTGTTTCTCCAAATAGCCTGTTGAAATTGTTATTTTTGGTCATTTCTTGAAGGCCTATAAATTTATGTATCTGGTAAATGAGAACTTGTTTTCGTGTGCTGTGAGCTATCCTTCTGCCTGGTGAATGGTGCACATGGACTGTTGGGCGTTTCTATCTGCCTTATTCTCAATCAAAAGGAAAAACTCTAAATTCACCCCTTTTGCAGGATATGAGCCCTGAAGGAGAAAGGAAAAGAGGAAAATGCCCCCTTACTCCTCATGAAGTGGGTTTAATGTTGCGAGCACTTGGCTTTAAAAATGATACATTCCTTTATGTTGCATCTGGAGAGATATATGGAGGAGAGGAGACCTTGCAACCTCTTAGAGAGCTCTTCCCAAACTTCTATACCAAAGAGATGCTTGCTGGTGAAGAATTGAAGCCTTTTCTTCCATTCTCATCCCGCCTTGCTGCACTTGACTATATTGTTTGTGACGAGAGTGATGCCTTTATAACTAACAATAATGGAAATATGGCCAAGATTCTAGCTGGAAGAAGGTATGAACTCATCATATATATTGGCATTGCTTTTATTTCTCTCCTTTATTCGCTACAATTCTGCACTCTCAGAAGTAAGCCTTGGTTTACTTTTTCTTTGGCTGGTTACTAAAAAGTACATATGAGTTGGGATACAGCATTGCAACAGCATGAAAGACCAAACAGACAACTAATGCTTTTTATCCACCTCGTGCAACTCATAACTTTGAAATTCACTGAATTGCATAAGCTCTCCAGCTTATGATAATTTAGATGAATGCACCAAAACTATCTAATAAACTCCATGAAAGCCTATTTTATATATCTTAGACCAATCCCAAGATCAAAAATCAAATCTTAACTCAAAAGAGAATCAGTCAATACAATTTTAGCATTAATATTTGATGTGACCTAAAGGGTTGTGGTTGCTGCAGTTGGCCTGTCAATCCTCCTGTCAGCTAGGTTGGCTGCTTTGTTCTTCCTGTTGCTTAATTTTTCAACTCCTGTGGTTTAATGATAAAACACCTAAACTTTTAATCGGAGATATCAATTAATTTTTGGCCTGGCTTCTTTTTTGGCTTCATGCATCTTGTCAACATCTAGCTTTTAATTTGCCTTTAAATGTTTGGTTTAGAGCAATGTAAGATAAGCATTGCCCTTCATAATGTGGATTTGTTTTCTGCCTTATATTGGAAATATAATAAAGATAATGGGGAAAGTTGAAGTGAGCAAGAGGTGCAAGATTCACTTCCTTTTAGCTTCATTGTCAACCATGAGAAAGTGAATCTTGCACCTCTTGCTTACTTCAATTTCCCCATTGTTTTCTGCATCTAATCACATAAGTGGTAGGCACTCTCTTCCTAGGAATATTGTAACTCTTACCCACCTCTCTACCAATTATAATTTCAGAAAGTACCATAAATTATGACATAAATATGACCGAAAATTGCTTAACTAGTCCATATTATTTGAAGTTGCATTGAATATCATCTACTTGTGTTGATGATGAGATTATTTTTCTTATCCTTTACACTTTGCCCTCATAGCTATTGAGCAGTTTCTGGCTCAATTCCTCAATTTGTGATAATTTACGAAAGTCAACAAATCTGTTCCTCATAGTCTTGTCTGTCTTAGGCCCTATGTGATTGTTTGGTGCCACTATGTGTCTGGTGCACCATTTATGTGGATTTTCAAAGTTCTGTTGCTACTATGGTTTTGCTGCCTTGCAAGCTTGGGGGTTGGGAAATTGTGATCATTTTTTTTTTTGGCTGGGTCCTTTTTAGATGTGTTTGTTTTACAGAGCTATGTTTGTTGTTTGTGCATTTGGTTTAGGATCTACATGCTGAATTTAGGTTCCATTCCTAGTTGGGCTCTGGTCTCGTTTGGTGCTGGCTCTAAGGTTCTTATCATAGCAGCTCCTTTTTTTTTTTTTTTAATGGAAGCATTTGCTTAAAAGCGAGTTAATAAAAAGCTTGTGGATCTTATTTTTACCTTTTTATCTGTGGCGACCTTACATATATGAAGGGTTACAAGGCTCTTTCAATGAAACTGCAGAAGATTTTCCTTTTTGTTAGAATTACTTCCGTATCTTAGGAGCAGCCACCTTAGCCTAAAAGAAAGTACTTCCTTGGACCAGAAAATGGAATTAGAACATTGAAGATTCCATGATTAACATGGTTTGGCGGTTTGAAGGGAGGGAAGATAAAAGGGAGAAGGAAGATCATAAATCTCTATGGTCCTCAAAATTTTCCTGCTTTAAAGCTAGTGATTTTGCATTATAGCCCTCCCCCTGGCATTTTCGTCATGCAAAATTTAATGCCAATGCCATCGGACCAAATCGGTGGAGGGTGGAACTCATTTAATCAGTAGATGGTGCTTTCTTTTAAATTCTTCTATCCATGTGTTGCAGGAGTTGAAAGCAACTCTGAAGTTTAAACCTCAATTTCATTGGATAGATGTTTTAAATGCCAAGTTGTTTGTGAATACTGGCCATATCTATTTTGTACTTATTTTAAAGTTCTTATGCTCTTACAATACTCGTCAATCCTATTTTGTCCTTAGTTTAAAGTTCTTATGCTCTTATGGTTACTACCTGGATTTTCTAGTTTAATCTTTTCATTAATATGTTTTTAATGCCAAGAAGTTTGTGAATACTAGTCAATTGTATTTTGTTCTTATTTTAAAGTTCTTCTGCTGTTACGGTTACTACCTGGATTTTCTAGTTTAATCTTTTCGTTAATGTTATCTTCTGAAGGAGGTACATGGGTCACAAAAGGACCATCAGGCCAAACGCAAAAAGGCTAAGTTCTCTTTTTATGGCACGGAAGCAGATGGACTGGAACACGTTTGAAAAGAAGGTGAAATCTTGTCAGAGAGGATTTATGGGGGAGCCTGATGAGATGAGGACAGGACGAGGCGATTTCCATGAATTTCCATACTCATGTATCTGCCAGAAGCCACTCGATTACCTCAAAGGTGAATCCAGAAGTGACCAAAATAATTCCAGTCAACAATTTCCAGCAGACTCGGTTGTGCATCTCGGTTCCAAATATGGAAGGGAGAGCCAACTACAGAGTTTACACGGATTGAATACGAGTGTTAACACTGTGCCAGTATCCTCAACTGAAGATCACGAGGATGAAGACCTTTTCCCTGACTAAGGAGCATAACAAGGAAGCTATGGTGGAATGGCTTTGGTTTTTCCATCCCCACTTGATGTTGGCTTTGGTTTCTTACCATAAGTGTGCCATCTTACAAAGTGCAGCAAAGTTTGCACAAGGTTTGATGTTGAAGATGGCCTAGATTGCAAGTATCATCCTACTTGTGTCCAAGAGCCTCCCTGGCTGCGCTTAAACAGTGGCAGGAAGGAAACTGTACAGGATAAGGACTTTTTTCCAAAGCTGTAACTATACGTAATTATCTTGTAGAGCACATAGCTTGTAGGTAAATCCAAAGACAGTTGCCTTTTGAAATGTTAATCAAAGCTTGTTTCCTTTTTCTTCCCCCTGTTTTGATCATTCGGAGGCTCCAAATTCATCTTTCTGAGATTACCTAGTCCTGTATCTCAAGCCCAGTTACTTGGAAATGCCGGCTTTATCCATCAGCAGGGCATATTCTGTTATTCTCCATTGTAACCGCAATAGTGGAGCGGAATTTTGAGGCTGCTGTTTTACGTAGCACTCTAAAATTTTTTGGTTTTCTTCATTTGATGGTTTCTGAAATCTCACGAAATACAAGCTAAAGTTGCAGTTTATGGTGGAGGCAACTCTTTTTCCCCTTTTTTTTTTTTTGGGGGGGGGGGGGGGGGGGTTGAACGGCGCAGTTAACTCTTGAGCTTCCATATCCCACCTAAACAATGAGATTGGTTGGCCCGGCCTAATTTTTACCCAATTGATTTAGCCCACCCAAAATGTTGGACTGAGTTGGGTACATAGGGTTTTAAGCGCGAGCTTGGTTTGCCCGAACTCCTAATTATCAAGCCAGGCCTACAAACAAAAATATAAAAATGATTTATAAATTCATTTAACATAAAAACTAAGTTTGGACAAAGCATTCCAGTCGACTCGACTAGGCATCTAGAAACAAGTTTAAATATGTTTTTCACACATTAGCTTAATAAGAGCACGGTTTAGGAAATCGAGGAGGTTAATTTTCAAACTTGTCCCATTCACGGCCTTACTTTTGGATAGGATACCTTGTTTCTAGGTCTTCCTTGGTTGCCAATAAAATAAAAGATTCCAATATTACATGGATTACCTCAAATAGAACCATTTGGAAATAGAATATATATATATGTATGTATATATTTTTATATATATATATATGCATGCATGCACGCACATATGGTAAGCAACAAAATGTCACCTGAGAAATGAATTATTATACTTTAAAATGAGTCGATAAAATGCAAGTCACAAACTGACAATAGCTGCAGAGCTCTCCACTAAGAATGGCAAACATAGAACTAGAAAATGAGAGCATTCCTGCTTTGGCTGTCCAAAGATTATTACTAGGATCTCCTAAATATGTTTTTAGAACAGAAAACATCGACTGTGCATCCAATGCACTCACAATACCCAAGATACTCTCAGCAGGCCTGTATAACAGTAACAATAAGATAGAAAACCTATGATTCATTAAGGAAAAAGCTTCCTTGCAAAATATAAAGCCCAACATGATGCATTTCTTCAATATACACCACCTACCAGACAGAAACCTAGAGAGGAGACTGGTGACTGTGAAGAAACTAAAAATGCTATGGACATCATCTACTAACTAGATTTTACAGCTGAAGCCCAAGGAAGCTGGAATTTGCACTCCTAGCTTTTCCTTTCTAAGGATCTATAATTAAGATATACAGACGCCCCACTAGGTTCTATATCCAAAAGCCAGCAAACTACCATCGAGAGAAGATCCATTGTCGCAAGATTTTCAAAGGTGCCCCAACAGAGCCCTGATCAATCAGTTTAAAATATCCGACGTAAGAACTCAAGGTACCTTCAATTAAGATCTCCTACCTTTAGAAACTGCTGCCCTACTTTGTCCCTTGTTAGTTCTATCATGTGAAACAGACGGGATTTTTGAGATGAGCAATGAGCTTTGAAGGCCTTCTAACAACTGCATCCAGAAAAAAATGTTCAGTTAATTCAGAGTAAATCCAATTAAGAATCATCTTCAGCGATGCAGTATAATGTCTAATGCACTCACTCAAGCTTACGTTATGCAACAGATGAGTATGGTAATCAAGCGAATAAACAAGTAATTTCAAAATAACAAGCATACTACAACAAGAAAAAAGAAAAGGTTCGTAAAACTTGCCCTAGATGTCGGCTGAATTCTTCGGTTGGATCTCCGTGGCTCCACAGCTTCTGGGATTGTCTTCCTGTCATCTAGTTTTTCTTCTTCAGGCTTAGCTAGCTTCGCAGCAGACGGTGCAAGCCTTCCCTTGTTTGTCCTCTCAGATTTGGCATTTGACGTAAGCGTTTTCTTGGAAGATGTAGCTTTTGGTGGAAGAGGTAGTGAAGAGAATACGATTGGACCCCCCATTGCTCCTTTAGAGCTCGTAATTGATCCAACTTCCACCACATCCTTTCCTAACGCATTCTCCTCATGGCTAACCGATGCCATGACATTCTCTGAATGATCTATCACAGAGACATCTTGTATGGCTGATCCTGCAGAGGTTGATAAATTATTCTTCTGAGGTAATGCTCTGTTTGAAACACTAGGCGGTTTCCTAAACCTGGGAACCTTGGGCTTCAGCTCAAGTTTGGGCCTAGTCTCAGCTGCTTGCTTTTCCTTGCCCTCAACAGCAGGCATATTTCTCCACCCACGGGAACCCACTCCTGGAGGTATTACATATTTCGAAAATTTGGATGAATCGTTTGCTTCATAAGCGTTACCGCTCTTATCTGCAACATAATGTTTGCTTACTTCCATAAATTTCCTTTTCTTTCCAGGCTTAGGCACCCCAAAGATCACTCCTGATCCTCCTTTCTGTAGACTTGCCTTTAGATCTCTCAAGGTATTAGGCTTTTTTTCATCTCTAGTGCTCTTCCCCAAGTTAAATACTTTCTCATTCTCAGATAAGGACAGCAATCTTTGCTCTTCTGGTTTACCTGACTCATCATCTTCAATGACTTTTGTTGATTCATCCTTCTCCTTGGCCTCCTCTGCAGCACTTCCCAACTTGAGCCGCTTTTCCTGCGGCGTATCACCCTAAAAGAAACATAAGGTTAAGGTTAATTTCTAAATAAGTCTGGGGCTTTGGTTTGGACAGGCATTGAACTTAAAAAGTTGATAACATAATACCTCCCGGGAAAGGCTGCTATTTTCCCTTGAACTAGGCCACTCCATCCACTCCCCATTTTTCCAAATAAGAGATGGTCGAAGATTCCAAACTTTGACAGCCAAGGTCTCTCCATGAGCTTCAAAAAGAAGACAATTTTAAAATTATTTTCCCCTGGGGGAGAAAGCAATGAACAGGATAACATCAAATAAAATGAAAAGGCGGCAAAAACCTGGAAAGTGGATGGTCAATGTAGTCCCATCTTTCTTAGTCTTTTCGGTGACAATACCCTCCCACCAACTGGATGCAAAATACAATAACATGATTAAAGGTTAATAAAATGCACTCCATCTAAAAGCAACACACAAGATGTTAAATGCATGACAGATACTTGGCAGAGAAAATATTATAAGTTCACAAAGAAATCATAACTTTCCATTCTCAATCACCTATAATTAGGATCTTTTTCCCCCCTTCCTTCGAAGAAAAATAACAAGAGACCTAGTCTTCTTGGCAAAAACAACAAGGATGGATTATGCTGGCAAAGATTATTTTTAACTTGATGCAATTAACATCAACTCTTAGAGATCATAAAAATGATTCAATCAAGCCCCACAGTGACAAAGGATACTTTAACTTGATGTCATTAACTCCCAGAACTCATAATAAAGATTCAATCAAGCCCCTTGGTCAATTTTGGACCTGATGACTGGATTTTAGAGAAGTCCACCTCGTACATTGAAATGAAATGCTTACCTCAGTTCCTAGGTGTAAAAGACAAGCAGCTTTGAGAACACCACCTTATGGCGCCTTAAAACTCGACGCCCAATGCACTGAAGAGTAACCCGCCCCCCAAAAAAAAAAAATCATTGTCATCTTTAAATTTGCCGACATTTATTTTCTTCAGAAGGCTAATATATTCTGTACAGATTTAACACATACTGGCACCATACCAATTTCAAAAGAATTCCCACTTCATCAAAGTCTGTCCAGAATACATACATGGTCCAAGTTTAACCTTAGTCGTGTTTAGATTACACAGTTTATATAAATATCTGTTCCCTATAAGAAGTTAAGAATGCTTGTCTCCATTAGGGATGCAACTGGAGTTGACCCAGCCCAACCCAAGCCAATCCACATTATTACCAAATCTTGTGGTTCCATCATACTTAAACAACTCAACTGAGATTTATTTAAACAACCATACCCCCCCCCCCAAAAAAAAAAATGTTCAGGTTGGGTTGTGCATGCAATCCCACCAGAGAATGTTGGATATGAAATATTTAACCCTTAGTTCAAGTCCTACACCCAATGCAATCCCACTGGAAAATGTTGACTATTAAATATTTAACCCTTGGTTCAAGTCCTACACCCTCTTTTAAAATTGCAGACTCTCACTTGAATTTTTCTTTTGTTTAGCTCAATTCTCTTTCATTATAAATTCATAAATTTCTAATTTTCATTTTCTCTGTCTCTATTTCTAAAAATAAAACACAACTTTATTTTCTTTCTTCGTTGATATGGAAAAAAAAAATTATATCAGGAGAAAGACGAATGTACAAATACACCAATGATAAGAAAACCTCAAAAATAAAAAAAAAAGGAAATAAATATCAAACAAAACAAAAGCAAAAACAAAATGAGACCATTATCCAAGACCACGTTAACCCTTCTAATCTTAAAAACATCCCTCGATTGTGGGCCAAAAAGATAAAATAGAGTACAATCTAAACCCAAGAAAAGATCATAATAACCCAAAAATGACACGCTTCCTTCCAAAACCCTAGGACTGACCATCTCCAAATCAACACCTACAATCCCTCTGACTTATCCCATTACAGGACTCTAAAATATTGTCACCTCCCCTCACTTTTTCTATTTTTTTTTCTTCTGGTTACATAGACCAGAATATTAGGCTAGGCTTCTAATAGAACAAGACTATTTTCAAACAAACTCGAGTCCAATATTTTAAAAAGAATCCTCCCGGCTTTCCCTGTTATCCTCTGAGGCAATAACTATGGATGGGTTTGCGAGAGCTAAGTCATTCTGTGATCATCATTCGTGTCCCAAAAATGAATCATCTACCTGAACCTCCACAATCACACTCTCGATATCGGAGTCACTTCGAATATCATCACCAAGCTCCCTATTTTCCTCCAATAGCATTCCATCCTCAGATCTTACAGAAGTGTGACTCACCCTCCTGATCACTATCCAATCCAACTTTCGAAGCCCTCTACTCAGGCCCATCAAGGGAATCCACCAAAACGTCTCTGATTCAATTGTCAACTGCGCACAAGGTATCACTCAAATCTTTCAGACAAACTTGACTACTTGTCGACTCTACAAAATGCAACTAACACTTTCCTTTCAAAAATATATTCCTCTAACCCACAATTAAATCCACTCACGTTCTAAAACTAAAATGCAACTTTTTAAAATTCATTTAACACTTCCTCTCACTAATACTAATTTTATAATTTAAATATCATTCTTTCCTCCAAAATTTAGGATTAAGGCTTAGTTTTTCGATGTTGTAAATATCATTCTTTCCCTGTCTCTCATGGACTCTGAGCAGAGCACTGTCTCTTCAGAATTCCAAAGGTTTGAATTTAAAAACCTAAAATCACCGCTCCCTATTTATTAATTGAACCAACATGCTTCTCTTCTACAAGTTTAAAAGAGACAAAATTTAGATTTGAGAAAAAGAACTCAGAAATCTGCTAACTACGGCCTCAAATCTACAAATCTGACTCATGATTCGATCACTGTCGAGCACAAAAATTATATTTCTCCTCCAAAATCAATATGGATATAGATTGAAATCTTGATGTTTGGAGAAGAAAGTTGGACCAAGTGACAGAGACCCCAAATCTGATGAAAGCTGAAGGCAGGAATTGAATTGGCTTTTGATTGCCTGATGAAATAGAGTCCAAATCTGGACTGAGTTGAGAAAAAGCTCAAATATACGTACAAATAGAAAATTCGAGTTGGTTCTTCTGGTACACCCTACTCCCCTCCAACTCAAACCAATTTTGATTGAGTCCAAAATTTTCAAATCCATATATTATTACAACCAAACCAGTGCAAACCAATCAAAACAAGATGAGCTGGTTCTTGGGTTATCCAACCCAACTTGCAACCCCAATCCCTGTGGTCAATCATCATCGAAAAGAAAAGAAAAGAAAAACCGGTTCCTAGTATTCAATACATCACTTCAGATCCTAGAATCACGACATAAAATTTCTAACGAAATTAGATATAACCATAAAAACAGGGATATTAAACCTGATGATATGATATGCGATAGTCTTTCTAATTGGCATGTAGCATAGTTGTTAGAAAACTTACAACACGCAATACCTATCTTGCAATACGTGTCTAAATAGAGGTATTTTGTTCATATATTATATTCATATCTTAAGTAAAGCTTTCATCCAATGATATACAATATGCATAACTACAATACAATACGAATGTATGATACACTGTATACTTCATTATACTTTCAACCTTGTATTTTTAAGTTTTTTTTTTTTTTTTGGAACTTTCATAATATTCTTTTAGAGCTTTTGCAGTAGTTTTTAGAAATAATATTATTCGCTAAATAACTTTTGCCACATTTTGAATTTTAGGTTGACAATGATAGCATATTATTTTGGTTTTCCTTTAACTTTTCTGATCATTAAAATAATAAAAATAATATTCTGTTTTTGGATCTTTAATGCTATGGTTTATATAAAATTATATATTTGTAGCATTTTTAAATAGACTCTTCTAGAAAAGTATGATTAGTTGTTGGAAATTTAAAAAATAAAAATAAAAGGACACCTCTGGAAGGAACAGAAAAGTGATTATGCTATTAACGTTGCTATCAAAAGATTTATAATTTTAATGTTGCTACCATATTTCTAAATAACATATATTCCATAAAATCGGTCTTTTATTATATTAAAATATTTATAGCTACGAAATAAAATACAAGAAGATTCAAAAAATAAAAGGCAATAGGATTGTGTTATGATACCCCATATGAGAACTACACTATCTAGCTATGTAAATTATTCTTTTCTTTTTTGTTCTTAATGTAAAATTATAAACTCACATTTTTTAATTTGTAAAATCTAGAATAAGTAATGCATAATTATGTGTTTTTTTGGGTAATAATTATAATATTCAAATCACTTTTAATATTTTAATTTTGTTAAATAATATTTGAATAACCATTGTAATTATCCAATAATTAAATAGACCTGCGGCAGTGCTAACTAGTCAATGACCCAGCTGCTGAATCAGTGAGCACTCGACCGAGTGCCTAGGTTGAGTCAATGTCCGAACATAGATAATGGGCCAACAAGTGGAGGTATAGCCACGGACACATACACCTGCTTACATCCATGTCTATTGCAAGGGTCTTAATACCTTATACTAATAAGCCGTGAACAGTACAAATAGTATAATTTGTAAGCACAGCATGGATTCTTTCTTTAATGTAGCCTCACAACAATATATCCTCATTTAGCCTCCTTTTTATTATGCCCAAGGACATTAAAGAAGCATAAGGCTATCAAGTCCAAGTGTAGGTTTCCCTTTAAACCACTTGATTCCAGTGTAGATGTCGCAGATTTTAGGAATTGCATTCACATAGTTCTCTTCAAAGTGCACCAGCTTAATGCTCTTTTGTGAGTTAAAAAAAAAAAAATTCTAATTAAAAAGAGAAACAATGAAATCTCAATAGAGTGAATCATGTTAGGAAATATTTCGCAGAGATATTTAGCATTGTTGTGAATACAACTAGCATGACAATCATGCAAACATTTTTCATGATAACTAAATTTGCCACAAATTCTAAATAATATGATCATCAAACAATATGCTTACCAATCTTGCATCCATGCATCAGCCTTGTCTCCAACAGACCAAGAATAACCCCCCATAGCAGCTCTGCTCCTCTTCCTTGTTCCTTCCGTTCTCATAGCAGTCGAGGGACGAGCAAAGCGAATTTTGGGTGGCTGATCACCTTGACCATAAAGAGATACCCATTCCTTTAGCTGGCCTGCAACAGAACATATGGAATATAGGTAAATGGATGCTCAAATTCAATAATGAAGTGTTAAACTGTGCTAAATATTCCACACTGACCCACAAATGTACCATAAGATATACAACTACAATTAGAAAAACATCCAATTTTCATATTAGTCAACAAGATTGTCCTTGTTGTAAATATTATAAGCCTGCCTTTTCTTTCTTTCTTCATAAAACACCTCACATGCAACCTGTAAGCCAACCTAACCACTTTTCTCTACAGCATTATCATTCATCTTTTTCTCATATTGGAAAATGGACTCTTCTACCTCAGGACTCATTTTACAAGTACTACAGCCTGTAATCTGCAGAGTGGAACACCAAAAGTTTTCATTGACATGAACCTGAGCAATAAGCTTCATATGTAACTACAATGGCTGTTAGTTTGAGATGCAGAATATCTTGCCAAAGAGATTCAAAAGAGCTTCATACATAGTAAACTTGTGATCAGTTTTTGTTTGTCCATTTAGCATCAACTTCTTTAACTGAAGACTACAATCATCCCCAACTCTGAAAAAGCACTACTAAATCATAGAGGTGTCATCCACTAATGGCAACTCACCGCCTTCATTCGATGGAAGTTCATTGTAACAAACATAAGCTTGTCCATCCTTCAAACTCAATACATTAGCCAAGAACCAACCCACTTTAGAACCATCCTGAACTCTGAAAACCTGGCAACAGATCAAGTCAAAACAAACATGAACATCAAACAAGAAGCAACAGCCAATCCCTACAAGCAAAGCAACGTGAAGAGAAAAATAACTGGAAATTTCTGTGAGAAAATCTTCCACTGGTATTGTTAAGAAGAATTTAATTCCAAATTTTACCAATCCAAATATTTAAAACACACCAAGAGGCAAAGATACCAACAAAGTGTACAAAACATTTAATAGTTGGAAAAATAACATAACGACGATAGCATTAGCAGTTCCCAGATATCAGGTACGATAAAATAGACAAAGCAATTGAAAATGAAGAAATTTGGTATAGATAACCAAAGAAACAGCAGAATCATAATTTTTTTCTTAAAGAAAAGAGTAAATATTATTGAAAAAAAGAATCATCAAGGATGTGCAATCCCTTTAGGTCTACAATAGAAGAAAAGCTATAAATCCACATCATCTACAAAGGTAGAGAAAGATTTACCAAGAAAAATAAAGATTTTTAAGAAACTGTAGTCAATGGTTTATTGAAACATCAAAAAGTTTTTCCTTTCCAAGCCAAAAAAAAAAAAAAAAGAACTAGAGGGAACAAAGTAACAGCAAAATCATAATCCTTCAAGTCTGAATTGATTGCAAAACTCCAATTATAAATCACACCAAACAAACCTGCAGATAGACATGGCAACTTGCAAAATCTAAGAAATAGAAATATCACAATCTTACATAAAAGTCTAAATGATTGCAAAAACCAGAACTAAGAACTTAGATAACATATTCGGTCACAAAGAAACCTGTGAAATGCAACCACATGAATACCAAGCTGCAGGCAAATACCTCTACAAGAGAACCCTCCTCAATGCTTTTCTCCTTCCAGGTTGCAACAGCATTACCAGTGTTCTGGAGTTTTAAGGATGTAGATTGTGATCCAGGATCAGACTCAGGAACCACACCGACAGATTTGGCCAAATTAGAAATTTTTCTACCCTTCTGTATTCTCCCTGGAATGCCATCTGTGGAATTAGAATGATCTTTTATCGTGTCCTTAGTTTTTACTGTTGAAATAGGCAGCTTCCCAAATTTCGAGGTCAGGATTTCATTATTTTGTGGAGCTTCTTTAGTATGTTTAGCAGAACTGGCAGGATTCTCCTCAACATCGCCCATGTCACATTCTTTGCTATTTATCTTCTTTGACTTTACAGCTAGCTCTAGAGATACTTGTGGAACCTTCCAATAGCCCTCTGGACCAGTTTCTACCAACTCACTTAAGGGTAAAGGATCACCGATTGCAACTATTCTTCCAGCTTGTGACACAGCTGCTGCAGCCAACTCAGCAGCTCGTACCACAGCATCCAGATTTTCAGCCCATTTTGCAGCAGCAGAAGCAGCTTCAAGTCTCTTCCGAGCAGCTTCTCTTGCAGCTACAATTGCTGAACTGCTACAATTGGAAACATCCTCACCTTTCAAGATAGAAGCTGGGGTTGCATTTCCCAAGTTTTTTACACCATAAGAAACAGTAGTTCCAACACTATGAATGGGATTGCAAGATTCACTTGAAGCAAAGGCTTCTTCGGCCATTAATTTTGCTTGCAATGCTGCATTCGATGCAATCATAGCAGCTGCAGCAGCAGCCTTTGCAACAGATGCAGCAGCAGCTATTGCTACTGCTGCAGAGGATACTTTAGCTTCAACATCTGAAATTAATCCAGAACTCTTCTGTGTACTTAACTGATTCCACAGCCCTTCACTGTGACCAACAGCAGCAGCAGCAACAGAAGCAGCATCCTCAGCATGAAGCTTAGCCTCCTTGATCTTATTGTAGGTCTCCTCTGACAAAACCTCTCTCTTCCTAGGATCCATGTCCACTGATTTCTGCACTTGTGTGGAATCTATAGCAGGTGCTACACTGGCAAATTTACGACTGCTAGCCCCAGAGACGGGAAAACTAGAGGTTATGATCGTGACTGAGGAAGATGGGTGAGAAGCCGCGCCAACAGATGAAACTGGTTCTTTTGGAGGTTGAACAGGAAGCAGACCAGATTGGGGTCGGACAAGCACAGAAACCTGACCTAGATCCTCTGAAACTGTAACCTTTTTCCTCTTCCTAGGTTTTGGATCAGAAGCTTGTAGCCCTGGTGTTACTGTTGCATTTTTTATATCCGAAACAGGAGAAGGCCCAGCTAGGATACTAGTAGAGCCACCACTGTTAACAATAGGGCTTGCAGTGACATTTTTCATGGCAGATGATTGTGGCAGAGTTGAATCTTTGACAGGAGTTAAATGAACTGTTTCGGTAATAGGCAATGTAGAGACACGAGCAGCAGCATCAACTACTGAAGTTTGTGGAGCAGGAGTCCACTGAGCAGCAAAGGAAGGTTGAGAGACCCAAGGAGTCTGTCCAAAATTCCTCAATGGTGGAGTTTGATAGGGATGCAATGGCGAAAATGACTGATGAAAATCCAAAAGAGTGCCTCTCGCCTGCAAACCATCACCAGAGGGGGTAGATATACTCCATAGTGGAGATGATATAGGAATTATAGGACTTATGACAGGGGAAGGGGTATTCTTGCTGCTTGCTCGACCAGCAGAAGAGGACACAACCTTGTTGTGAGCAGCCCCCTGTTTGTTCAATTGCTCAGGAACTCTAGCACCTGAAAACCCTCTCCAATCAGGAATGAAGCTAAACGGAAGATCAAGGCTTGAACAAATAAAAATAATATTAATAAAGGAAATCTGAACAAACACCTGAGCTTGACTGCGATGGGGTATCAGGAACAACAGAGTGGGACTTTTGACTATAAAATCTATCAATACAAGTACGCCACGCATTCTCCCAAGCACTCCTTCCTCCATCTAGAAAACAAATTTTAATCATCAGAAAACACATTTGTGCATGTCATACAAATTAAAATTATACAGAATGATGGTACTTACCGGAAGCCCCAAAGGCTGATACCATGCAAGCCTCTTCAGGAGGTGTTCCTTGGCTGCAAGTACACCATCAAACAGAGTCAAATCAAGTGCTTAAAGAGTGGCAAATAAGCTGCAGTGAAATTGCCACTATTGCAATTACATCTTTGCTTTTCCCATCCAAAGACTACAAGGCCTATGTTCTAAAGAGAAGTGATTAAACAATAATATTTCCCAAGGGAGTCAGAGCACCCAAGAGAAATCAATACCGAGTTCACTTAACTTGGGTTCTAATTATGTTAACTGCCATAGTACTTTCAGGCACATATCTAGCAGAGTTACCTTTATACTTCCTCATGCGAAACTAATGCACTGTGATAGCCATCACAATAAAGTCCTTAAAATGATTTTCATTGGTTGCATGTTATATTTGAGAAATTATTAACAGACAGAAACAATACTCACATCAAAGATCCATAGACAAATATTTGCGCACGCAACTGCACTTGTTGTAAGTCTGTGAAAGGTTGCTGAAACACAGCAGATACAGGAGCTGAACTATTTAAATCAGGAAGATTACATGTCAGTGTAGAAGCACCACTAGGTTTTGCATTACTCCTGTCCATGTACACATAGGGTTGCATCCCTTCAGATTGCACAAGCTGAAAATTCAAACTTGTACTCAAGGCAGCGTTGCCTGTGGCACCTTTGTCAGACTGTCTGGTGGAATTTCTTTCTTTCACAAGGCTTCCTTTCTTGCCACTTTCCCTACCAGATGCCTTACTAGACTGCCGCCTTGCTTTGCGCTCGGAAGTGGCTTTTGGGGTCCCCTGTACAATTTGCCCCTCAGGTGCTTGAGGGCTTCCCTGTGAAATTTCCTGGACCTTTTTATCATCCACAGCACTTAAGCCAGCCATCAAGGAACCCATCTGTACATTATTAATCAAAAATTGAAAGAGAAAATCAAGTATACGATTTGATCGATACAAATTAATCTTAGCCCAAATCTATAAAAATCAAAGAACCAAGTAAAATGATAATTATAAGTTATATCAACTAAAACATAGGTATCTTTGAGTGTACAAATTACCATGGGATTCCTGGAGGATTGTCCTTTCGTAGATGGTTTTCGACCCTTGGTAGATACCGTTCCAGGGCGGTTTATAGATGAAGGGGGCTCAACAGTTGAGCCTCTATCAGTTTGGGAGGTATCAGTTTCCCTGTGCTCTTGGCATGTGCCCTCAGATACTATACCATTCTGATTCTGGGACAGCTTTACTTCCCCTTCATTTTGGTTTTCACTCACAGACACACTAACAGTAGTGCTAGAACCTAAACAAGGCTTATCGAAGTCTGCACCATGACAACTTCCATCTTCCACTCCTTGAGACTTCATGATGCTTCCAGAGTATTTGACAGGACTTGACAAACCTTCATGATCATTTAAAGCATCATTAAATAAACAACTCTGCTAATCAAAATAGTCATGCAATTTAGAAGTGTGCAACAAAAGATCTGATCACACTTGATAGTTGCCAATTTCAAAGACATTTGAGAGTAATAACTTAATTGCAAATGTCAACATCAAGAACTTTCTACATAGTCCACGCCAAATCTAAGGGGAAGACCCACGTCTCATTACCAAAGCTTATTAAAGAAAACTAAATACATTTAAACCACTTAGATGTCATTGTTCTTAGCTCCTCTCTTTGTCATATCAACAAGCTTGAAGCATAATTCACGTGTGCCCAGTTATCAATAAGGGAGACAACTCAACTGACCTTCATTTCCAGGGAATTCAACCTTCCCACTTTTACCATCACCAGCTGCATGAGAAGAACTTTGGTCTTCTTGAACTAAATCACTGCTGTTGTGGTAAGACACCTCCAAGGCTAACAATCCACTTTGCATGATTGTCTTGTCTTCAACACGATGAGACTCCGCAGATTCGGGAGAAGAAAATGATGAATTTAATATATCTTTAATGAAGAAGAGACAAGACAAAGCAATGAGAAATCATCAATAAGGGAAAGATGAGACATAACCAAAATCCTTTGCCCACGTACTACCAAAAAATTTAAAAAAAGAAATTAAAAGGAAGGGGTTAGAAGAATGAACATGAGGAACAATAGGGAACATGAGGAACAATAGGGAAAAGCTGTTGGAAGTAGGCTTTGCAATAAGGATATTGTGCACAATCTCAACATCAAATCAAAGGGCTCAAAATTTGAGAGGTGCATCGCCAGTGACTTCTCCCAAGTTTATAAGTTCACTAAGCAGGACTCCTCAGTGAACATATAGTGCCACAGGGATTTATAGATATTTAGTTTTTGTATCAAATATTTATATGGAGAAAGAGCAGCTTACAATGTAAGTTTGAAATGGGTAGACACAAACCTGCATTTTTCGAAGTTTCTCCTTCAATAAATTTATCATCAACCTTGGATGTGTCAACTGGCAGTCCTGCTAATTGGCTAGGACCAGATCCTATCTCTGCTGTTTCAGGCTCACCCTGGGTTGCAACAGGATTATTTTTATAAGCTGAGGGTAATGGCACAATGGAATCTACTGCCCGCTGCTCAGAGCCAGATAAAGATGTTTTATTCTGAGCCACATTTTCTGCTTTAGAAATCCCTTCCAACGCTGCCAAATCTGCTTCATGTGAAGGTAGGATGCTGTCCCCTTTGACATTTGTGACTTCATTAGTGGTAACATCATTCCCAGAAGGAACAGTACCTAATGTGCCAGGTAAACACAAGGAATTATGCCCCAGGGTATATCTCATACTAATAAAAATATGAAATGTTAAAACAAGAATAGTAGTACCACAAATTTGAGAATTGGAATTTTACCTGGTTGATCAGAAGGGTTAGAGTCTAATAATGGCTCAGAACCTTTGACATCGGTATCTTCTGTACCTTCAACCACAGACGAGAATCCAACCTCATTCTCACAAAGAGGCCCAACAAGCTTGGAATCTGCATTACTTGAATCCGTCGGTAATTTTGCTTTGCCCACATCATTAGCAGTATCACTAGATTCAACAGCCTCAGAAAAACAACGAACCATAGCAATCTTATCCTCTGCAGAAACCCCAACAGCAACATGAGCACCTTCCAAAATATCAATTCTACTTGTTTCTTCAAGACTGCCAGTGAAGGCTTGATTGTCTGCCGGAAGGCAATAACTTCCTAGCTTATCCTCCTTTTGTTCATGTATAACCTCAGCAACAGAATCCTTCCTCTGCTCTTGACCTAAACCAAAGCCAGTATTGGTATTAGGAACAGCGAGCCCCTCAGATAAACTCACTTTGGACGGATCACTCTGTTCTGTATCTTTGGACAAATTCAATTCATGCTTGTTGTCATGGATGGTGCCACTAGAAGACTGACTAATAGGTAGCACATTGTTATCTTGTGACAACAAAGATGTCTCACAGTTAGTGACCCGCAGTATAGCCTCCTTTTCCTCAATAGAATTTACCTTGGGTGCTTCATTCGCATGAAGCTCTGAAGTGCTGTGACTCATCTCCAGAATATTTCTCTCAAATGTAGTAGCGCCTTCTAATACTTCAGGCAAATTTCCTTCAACCTGATTGCCCTTTCGTATATCTGTTGACAAAGCATCACCTTCAAGGTTGCTAACTTGATCAGAATTAGTGCAACATACACTTTCACTGCTTTTCTCTAATGTCTCTGATACTGGCTCAAAAGAAGGTTCCTCTAATACATTTGGACTACATTCTAACACCTTTCCACCAGCACATCCAACCTCTGATGCCAAGCAATGAGGATTCCCCAAAATCAATTTACCATCTTTAACTGTATCTGTACTTTCATCTTTAGTATGGTCATCTCCAAGTAGAACAGAGTGTTCTGGTAAATCTTTCACATTCACATCAACAGAATTATCTGAAGAATGAAGCAGCTCACAATTGTTTAACTCCTTGACATTTGTAGCACCATTCTCTACTGACACATCTTTATTATCAATATCCATCATAGAGGTGGACCCATCAAGTTGACAGCTATTATCTATTAACTGCTCAACCGAAGAATTTACTTCCTTTTGAAATGTACCATTTAATTCATTCTCTTCACCAACAGGCAGGCCACATTTTTGAGAAACATCTGAAGGCAATTCATTTTCATTAATCTGTGGATCATCTACAGTCTCAGCAATAAAACTTGTTGCATTTTCATTTAATCCAGAACCTCCCTCCAGAAGCTTATCTGGTCGTACCATAGGGTCCAAATCTGAAGCATCCCCCATCTTAGGAGGATTTATCTCATCTCGATCCATTTTAGTCTCCACTTGCTTCCTCGAATTATCCAATTCATCACAGGCATCCGACTCTTCAATAATAGTTTGTTGCGGGATCATATCTTCCTGTCCAACAGATTTCAATAGCATTTCAACGGATTCTGAGGATGTGGCCTCAGACCAAACATTGTTACGCCTTGAAATAGAGCAAGATTCTGCTGCACCTGAACTAAACTCTATTGCAGTGTTGCCTCGGGAGAAATCTGCAATCCACTGGTTGTCTTCTTGACTTTCAATGCCAAGAAAAACCTCAGTTTCAACCAAATTATCAAACCTTAGGTGGCTTTGTAGGCTGTCATCAAAATCAAACTTTGGGAGATCATATGACCGCAAAACTGGAGGAAATTTGCTATTCCCTTCACCAGCTAAATGAAGATTCTGTCCTTGATAATCATTTTCATCATAATCCATGGGTGTATCACTACAGAGGAGAGAAGACATGAGGAGAAAAATATAGCACAAACATCACACTAAATGATCCCCCTGTCATCTCTACCAAAGGCCTAGAGCATAGAGGACAACTTCAGGAGGATATAAGATAATTACTGGGGAAAAAAGTACCATGTACCATAAGCATTACAACATGTCAATCAGCCTTAAAGGTTCCAAGCTGAGTACATCAAACATAACAAAGATCTATACTGAAGTTTCGACTTCTGCAATATTTATTTTCTACAATCAACCTAAGGAACTGAGATTATTTGTTGATAGTAGAAAATAAACACAAACTCTTGTATGTGTTCATAACATTGATGCCATGAAAATTAGCATTAAACTGTCAACAGGAAAGTTTATCACATAAAATATATATATATATATATATATATATATATATATATCAATCTCTATGCAGAAAATATTGTCCATGACATGTTAATGATGTGTGGTGGACATAGGTCAAAGTCAGGATAATTACATAGCAAGGACATAAACTATTATGCAATGCGCAATGACAGTCATTAGCTTTTTAATTTGGTAAATCAAGTACATTAAATCTACACTTTTTTTTCAATTAAGGATTTCCATTGAATTTCCTACTGGACATTAATGACATTGCAAGTTAAATCTAAAAATGTCCCATGGTGATAATTTGAAGAAAATAAATAAATTAAATTAAAACATATAAAGCAAACCCTAACTCTTCCTCCATCACTTACTCTAGCTGCAGTGGTGGTGGCTACACCATTGTGGGTGGTCAGAGATGATGAAAGACGAAGACAGGGACAAGTTATTGAGCTGGGATTTTTAAGCTTACTGTACCTTCTGAACCAAGGAAAATGACCTCTCTGCAGTTTGCTTATGTGTCAAAAATCATTGGCAGTAACCACTTTTTCATTTTCAAAATAAATAAATAAATAAATAAATAGATCAAGTAATAAAGTTTGCTGGAGGAGAAAAGGGAAACGAAAGAGTGTTTAAGGAACCAAGGACTACGACCCAGGCTCAAAAAAGGGAAAAGAATAAAAAGAGTCACTTGCAAACACAAGAAAAGTCATTAATTAAACATGATAAAGATGTCGAACCTGTATTGTATATTATTAAAGATAAGATTGAATTCTAAAGTGGGTAGCAATCAGCAGGTTGGAATCAGTCTTCACTTGTCACTTCATTGCCAATGGCCCCATTCATTGTAGATGAAAGTGTTGTTTTCCGATCATGAGCATTTGATGACTTCTAAGTTTGTGCATCACGAGTTATGAACCTAGAACGCGCTGTTAGGAAGTAGAATGCCCTTTGTTGGAAGCTTTTTTTTTTTGGTATACATGAAAATATTTTGTTGATAGATTTATTTAGGGGGGGAAAGGAGCTTTGTTTTCTAGGCTTTTGTCAAATTCATTATCTTCCTAAGAGAAAGTTACCTATTTTGCTTTCTTGCTTATGTAATGTTAACATATGCACCCTCTTGGCACTCATGTTATTCTTAAAATATTTATTTTTTCCGATCAGAGAGAGAGAGAGAGAGAGACTAGACACAAAAAACAGAAGCTTCAAAAATCAATTATATCTAAGCTGTCAATTGAAACCTAGCCAGGCACAAAATGCGTCTCTTTACCCACCCCCAAAAAAATCCCATCTATTTATCTACACCAGAATGACCACAAGCCAAATAAAGGAATAAAATACATCTCCAGCTTCATCTATTGCATTTGTAAGTGTTTCCAAGTCAAAAGCTCATCAACAAGCAAGTCTGTCAATGAGTTAAAGATGAAGAACATGACCTCCCATATTTCACTAGTCCAAAAGGATGCAATTAAAGGTGATGAAGAATTTTTGCCTCCCTCTTGCAGAATTGCCCATTTGCACCAAAGCAAATTGGAAAGATATATTATAATGCTTTAAATGAGTAATATAATATCTGAGAGAGTTCTTTCTAATATGTAAAAATTCAGTAATTATACCTCCACAATCATGAAAAGACAATGAAAATGATTAAGGAAATTTATGGTGCCCTCCCACACAGACAAATGCTCATCAAGCCAAATGATTTGACAACAGATACCATAAGAAGCAAGAGAGAGAGAGTGTGTGTGTGTGTCAAGCAATTGATAAGTGCTCTCAAGCCTCTTCTTCTAGTCCCTCAAGACTCAAAAATTACCCCGTCAATTTTCCCAAGTTTTCAGAAATTGAAGACTTAATGGTAGCTTTGTCCCACTCCAACCTATACAGAAATCAGGACTCAAGGGATAAATTACCATGCAAGGCTTCCTTGTATAGATTTTGAGAGGAAATGAAACACTAGAAACTCAATACACTACAGCCCACCCATTTCTAATGATGAATTCACTACCTCCCCCAAATCTAGTTAGAACTCGAACTGCATAGGGCCCATAATAGCCCCAAAAATATTGATAGCCAGAATTTTTCAAGGGGAAAAAAACTCTTTAAAAGCAGTAAACTTTCATTTACATTCTCCACACAAGATCTTTTTCCTCTTCACATAAACAATTGTCATGAAAAGGAAGAATGAAACAACTTCAAACTAGAGCGCAAAAAGAACCAAGCATTCAGCAACGTTCTCAACCATGCCAATGTATATAATCATTTTCCCTTTTTTATCCTTGAAATACCCAAAAGACTTCATGACACAATTTCACCATAAAGTTGCTAAGCTCAATGTCATTCCCAAAAGGATAGGCAGTTGGATGAAGCTCTTGCCATCAGAGTCTATAGTAAGGGTAACAAACACACACAATCTTATCCCTACAAAAGAGAGGCTATTTTCACAGTTTAAGCCCATAGATCCTGGTAAAACCGGTGCAACATATTGTTGCATTCTCACCAACATTATATCGTACTTCTCCAAAGAGGTTTTAAGTCTAAAAGGTTCAAAATGCAGAGAGTGACACGTTATTATGTCCCATCCACCATTGTCCTCTCACTAAGGATGTGATTGTTATTTGCTTCAAGGGAAAGATGGGTAAAGGATAGAAAAGTGGAAATAATGTTATTCCTTTGTTTGGTAAGAGGGAAAAAGTGGAAGAAACTAAACCCTAATTTCCATCCTTTCAACCTACTTCCTTTCATTCCAAAATGCAAGGTTTGAATGTTTTCCATTATCCCATACAATTTTTTTCTCCTTTGTTCATTCCTTAGTCTCTAACCAAACAATTAGAAGGCGAAATCATGTCTTCCCCTCCCCCTTTCTCTCCCCTTTTCCTATCTCCCGAATTCCTATCCCTCCAACCAAAGATATCCCAACTCCGGCTTTTCCTTTTAGTTCCCATAGTATTGGGATGGTTTCAGCCATGATGTTAATTTATTTTCTTTTTTAATTACGCACAACTCATAACCAAATAAATAAATGGAATTCAATTTTGCTAATATATGAAACACGTAAGCGACGAAGCTAGGACGAACAAAACAGACGACGGGAAAGGACAACACACAGCACTGAGAAAACAATATACTACTTCGAATCTCAAAAAATTAATTATCACGCACAAGAAACTAACGAATACAAATCAATAAAACCGGACCAACAGAAGAAAAAACAAAACAGAAACCCTAGAATAATTTGCCCTAATTTACACACATCACAACCCACACAGAGACGCGTGCACGACATTTTCAAGTAGTCAAAAAACAAAGAGGAAATGAACAGTACCAGAAGAAGTAAGTCTAAAGACGCTACCTCCCTCCATGAAGTGATGAAATCCTTCCCGGTCCGATCACCCAATCCTCAATCTCACGCTCATCTCACTCCCCTTTCCTGCAAACCCTAGGGCTTTTCCAATTTCTCTTCCACTTCAATCAAATTATACAAAACCCTAAATCCAACTCAAAATAAAGTCCGCCGGAATCGAAGAATTTTAACGAAAATCGAGAAGCCGAAGACCCAGATAGAGAGAGAAAGAGTGAAAAATTGTCTATAAACTTTTTTCGTGTTTGGTTTAGTGAAAATAAAAAGTCTCCCTTCTCCTTTTCTCAATTTATAATTATCTTCTTTTTGGGAGAAAGGTGGGGAGAGATGAGAAGTGAAACGTGTGAGTGCGGACAAAAGAATTTGAAGAAGTGGGCATCCTCCGTAAATAGAAATGATCAGACGGGCGCAAACGAATTGTATTTGACACGTGGCATCTCCCAATTTGTGACTTTCCTTTTAGGAGTTTGAAATCAGGGTTGCTCTAAACTTACCAGCCCGTGCGAAATTCAACGTCACAGTAGTTGTGTTTGCTGTGGGCAGACCGCAGAGCAGTCAATCTTGTGGGTTCCACGGGTAAAGAGTAATTCCCCGGGTGTTTGATCAGCGGTGAAGATTGAGCAGTGAACCCAAACTAAGAATGCTGTGATGTAATGTTTGGAAAATCCGATACCGACAGCGAGGGCATAGGAGATTTTGGATGCTTTGAGTTGAGGGCCGATTTATCCAAAAAAACCACAAAATAAAAATAAAAATAGAATTTGTGAGGATTATTTATGAAAATTATCTAGAAGGTTACTGACACGTGGCAAATCTGAAGTAGATCCCGTCAGAATATTTGTGAGGGGATTTGATCGATGAGTATCAATATCCATAATTAATATATAATTAATCAATGATTAAATATACATAATTAATATATTAATAAATAAACATAATTAATCTATGAATGACGGATTTGATCATCGCTCGCCCGTTACATGATTCCATGAGTATCAATATACATAATTAATTTATAATTAATCTTGTATAAAAATTAAAATAGGATCATCTAACACTTTTTAAGCTCTCCATCAAATATTGATTATTTAAAATATTTAGATAATCAAAATTTTATCTTGATTCATTCAACTACCATTAATTTCATAAATATCGATTTCACTATATTTCACAAAAAGACTTTGAACATTTTTTCTTTTTTTTTTTCCATAAGTGGTGAGGTTATTGTCTCCTATATCTTGAAAAACTATGAATAATTGCAACTTTATTGGACATTTGGGAAGTTTAAGGTTTTAGACCTAAGATTAGGCATTTAAGGATGAATTATATTTGCAAGTGCATTGTCTTTATTTATTTGGTCATACATTGAAATTTTAAATAGTCAATGCTGAGAATGTTTTGGGTTTTCCTATATTTCTATGGGTAATGATATCTATAAATTAATAGTTATTAAATAAATCAAGATTAAATCCTGACCACTTAATATTTATTAAAACTATGATAATCTAAATTTGTTATTAAAAAAAAAAGATTTCAGTTATTTATTTTCATTTTTACTTTTTGGGGTGTGATGAAATCATTGTATACAACATTTGAACATTCGTGAATACTTGTGAGTTTATTGCACTTTTGGGAAACCTAAGATTCAGACATAAGATTGTGCACTTAAGAGTGAATTATAGTTCTATGTGCATTGTTAAGTAATGTATAGTAGTTTTTTAAATAGGTGATTTTATTTTTATTTATAAAAAATTATAATTAAATAAAATTAAATATAAAAATAATGATAAAAATAAAAAGATTCTATTATTTAAAATGTTACCAAATAAATTTAATAGGTGATTTTATACTTTGGTTTATTCCAATTATTCATATCCAAACAGATCATGATGCTTTTACTTTTACTATTCAAAAGTGTCCTTCATTAGAATTTCGGAAATTAAATTATTTACCAAAGTAACTTCAAATTAAAAAGTAGGGGCGGAATCTGAAAATATTTTCAGAAGTGGACCACAACACAAGATATGTAACTCAAAGGGATATTCTAAATAATGATTTCTCAAGTGTCAATCCTTAATTAATGAAAATTATTTTTTCGACAAAATTCATAATATTACAATTTATGAAAGATGACATTTTATGTCACGGTGCTCGATTCAATTGTAATGTCATATAGTTAAAAATAATTAAAAATTTTAGATGAAGGGAAAATAAAATTTTGAACAAAAATTGAAGAGAGTTGTTGATGATTGTTAGATTTATCCCTATAAATTTTATCGATATTTATTAAAATGATATTTATTTTACAATATTATATACTATGCGAAAGATAAATAATTTTTATGAAACTCTTTTAGTATATACAGCATCCTTGTGAAGTGATTTTTTTTTTTTTTTCAATTTGGCATTAGTAGTCAAAAAATGATTTTATGAATCCTGGTGGTAACAAATCGGAGAATAGACTATGCTAACCAATTAGAGAATATATGAATTAAATAAAAAAATGGATAGATTAATAAAAAATGGAAAAATGAATAAATAAGGAAGAGTGGGATGGGTGGGCCTCCCTCGGCAGAAATAAAGAGAGGAGAGAAGAGGTCAAGATTACAAGGAAAAAAAGGAAATTTAGTCTATGGTAGGCCACAAGGAAGGGATTTAAGAGGAAAACAATTTTTGTTACCTATTAACAGTATGCAGTGTGAAAAGTTTTACTTGCAGATAATATATAATTAAAAAAAAAAAAAAATAGAGGGAGATTTCTTAAAATTTGGGAAGGACAAATTATAGGGTAACATTTTAGGTCATGAATTTTATAATTTTATTCAATAAAGAGAGAGATAGAGGTTGACTTATGTGGACCTTTTGTCTATTCTAGCCTTTTTTTTTTATTATTTTCATTGATCAATATTTCTATTTCGTTCAACTAATCCGATTCAAATACTATTCAAATACTGTAAGACTCATTATGAGATTGACTCTCCTAAATCATTTTTCTCAATTTCTAAAACTTGAATTCAAAACCTCTGATTAAGGGGGTAGAGTGTCCGAATACTCAATTCAAATGATTTTGATTTTGCTTCCAACCTCACAAGCTAATACAAGCCACCAAAAAGGAAAAAGGAACAAAAATTTATAAAAATAGAATAGCAAATCACTGAACTATTAAGTATTAATAAGTTTGGTGACAAAACTGAAATGATAGCCTAAAATTGAAATCCTCAACCGCCATGGGATGGGGACAGCAGGAAACTGTTTGATGCATGAGGCAAAGAATGAGCCAAACTTAGGGCTCTTTTGTCTGGTACCCAGAGGAATTAGCAAAAGGTGTTTAGGGGTTGCAAGGAGCCCACTATCCAACAGAAGGTTCGTATGACAAGACAACTTCATTAAGGTCAAAAGAGTACCAGATAAGATTCTGGAAAAGTTGTAATCCTGACGTTGGAAATCAACCTCACATCCGATAAAGTTACATGGATCCCTGTCCCTGGTTGTCGCTTCGTGGTGATTAATAGTGAGAACTGAATTTTCTTGCCCTGGTAGGGGTTGTATGTGATAAGGAAAGAGAGTTCCACATTCAATAGGATCAAACGACATCAAAGGCTCAGGGATCGCCGAAGGCAGGCTTTTGCATTTTGAATTGAATTAAAGCATAAAACAGAAACTAAAAAGCAAAAAAAAAAAAAAAAAAAAAAAAAAAGGCATATTTCTTGGGGGGTTTGAAAGGCAAGTGGCCGGCACAAATTGGTCATGCACCAAATATATATACTCAATTTCAACACTCTGCGAACCAGTATAAGGCAATACTCACATCAACGTCTCATAAAGATGTGCAAGGGAAGTTCCAACCACTGTACTGAGAGTCTTTCAGAAGGCTGTTTTCAATTTTCTAGGCATTTCAGCTGACCTATCCATATGCAGTGGCTGGCAAGGGGCAACAATGTGGATGGACAGATTAAATTCATACCCACCATGGCTTCTCTGTTAAATCCCTCGAAAACATGTACCGGAACTTGGAGTTGTAAGGCAACCATTGTATAATCTGAGATGCCTTTCTGCTGGATGCTTGATCCATGCATTTTTTAACACAGTCACGGAGCTCTGACAACATTTTCTGACACCCACTTGAGAAGATCATCTGATCCTATAGAGGCTTCCTTAGCACATCTTTCAAGCATTTTGGGTAGAAACACTTTCTTTGATTTCTTCACAACTACATTTGCTTGAAGAAATTTCTTCTTTGCTGCTTCTTTCTTTGATATTTGACGATGTATAGACTTTTAACTAGAAAAGAAAAAATACATCCATTTATCCCGAACCAACCAATAAAATATGACCACATCTCAAATAACGAAAGGGTAGCCCACCACAAATGAACACCAAGGAATTATAAAAATCAGACGACGACTTCAAATCGACAAAAACAATAACCATTACCAAGCAAGCTCCATGAAAAGGTTGCACAATTTATGTCAATTTAACTAAACTAAGCCTTACGCCCCAAACTTCAGCGCTGCCGCATATTTTTGTTATATTTTCCCACAGCTCGACCCAGCTTGTGCAAAAGGGGGTCAAATTACGTGCATTGAACTCTTCCAAACAACCATGGATATGAAGAGAAGTCGCTCAGTTTTTCAAGACTAACAGCTGACAGACCCATGAAAATCCACTGGCTATCAGCATATGCTGCTTGTCATCAATAGCATTAGCAGCACATGCTGCAATTTCGATCAAGGTCATCTCCATGCCCAGAACGATACCTTAACAATCATTTTATCTAGAATTCAGACCATTACGAATCCACAAGGCCCCATCCAATCATCACCTTATGATTTGAATCGTGCCTTAGGTAGATGTCATTTGACTTTACACAAGCCAAAACCCAACGCCGATTAAGCTCAAAGAATGCAAAATAATAGTAGAAAGTTAAAACTCATGCTGCATGGCAACTCATCTGTGATAATTATACCGACAATGATCTTGAAGCTGTACACAGAATGCATTATTGTAAAATGAGACACATTAGATGGGAAGAAATGACCACAGGATCTGAAAAAGCTCCCGTACAGAGTGCAAAAAGAACAAGTGGCTGGGAAGTACGAAAGCCGAAGTTTGAATTGATGAGTTGCTTTTCATCTCCAGACCTCTTTCTCATGGCACTTGACAAAATGGTTTCAAGCCACTATACTTTGACACAAAAGAAATTTGTTAGCAAAAACTGTATCAACCATGAATAAAATGCATACATAGCAGAAACCACAATCATTAGACACAATATACAAAATATTTACATGGTTTGACCACCATGCTCATGTTCACAATAATCACCTACTACCATTCATTCAATTCATACCAATCAATGAATCAATCATTACAACCAATCGAACAATCAATACCTCACAATCACTCACCACAACACTTCCCATAACTGAATTACACTCTCACTCAAACCTATGTGAATCCCACATATAAATGAAACATCCTGATAATACTCTAGTTCTATAGGAGTTTACCAATGACTAGAGTCATTATGTCTTGGTAAGCTCCGTACTCAGCTAAACTCTCTTTGGTGAGCTCCAACTGAGCCACTCCAGCGTGTCTGTCCTTTGCGAGCTCCAATAAGCTACACTCTAACCCTAACACAAACTCCTATATTTACAAGAGTTACAGAACTTGCACAAGAAGTTCCAACATTCCTATACATGAAATGTTGTCTTTCTCCACTTATTATTTTCTATTGTTTCTATAATTATAAAAACTACTTACTATTTTATGTATTTTGGGTTGGACAAAAAACATAACAATCTACGCTTCCAACTCAAATGCAACTTCACCGCATAACTTACCGGCTTGATCAATTCTTCTAAACCTCGCATGCCACGTACGTTCCACCAATTTAGAAAATACCCTCATGACTCCTTGCGACAGCCACGAACAACTCATCATATCCTAACTAAACCATAGAGCTCTGGTACCAATTTGTTATGGAAAATTGCATCTACCATGAATTATACGCATGCACAACAGAAATCATCAAATACAAAATGCACAATATTTATGTAGTTTGGCCAACATCGCTACATCCACGATCATCATCCACTACCATTCATTCAATTGACGCCAATCAATCATTACAACCAATCCAACGATGAGTACCTAACAACTACTCATCACAACCTTTCCAATTACACAATCACACCCTCATTCAAACCTATACTAAACCCACATACAAACGGCACCTCACGGTAAAAATGTAATCACCATCAAATACAAAACGCAAAATTTTTATGAAGTTTGGCCAACATCGCTACATCCACGATCATCATCCACTACCATTCATTCAATTGATACCAACCAATCATAACAACCAATCTAGCGATGAGTACCTAACAACTACTCACCACAACCATTCCCATCACCCAATCAGACCCTCATTAGAACCTATACTAAACTCACATATAAACGGCACCTCATGCTAATAATGTAATCTCGTTGGCAGTGACAAACAACCAACCTTCATCGTCTCTTGGTAAGGCTACCCTCTCCTTAATGAACCCCAAAGACTCACTCCAACTCTCTCTAACACAACCTCCTACATTGTGGAGTTGCACAACCTGCACATCAAGTAATATCTTTCCAATATTTTTACGCGTAAAATATTGTCTTCCTCCATTTCATATTTTCTATTTTTTTTCTATAATTTCCTTTCCCTATGAACTACTTCCTTTTTATGTATTTTGGATTGGACTAAAAATATAAGATATATATTTATATATATTTATATGCATGAAACTAGGAAATAAGAAATCTTATATAATATCTCAAAGGGGAGAAACTAAGAATTGGAAACTTTAATACTTGGTTTCGAATAGTAATTACAAAAGCCATCATCAAATTGTTGAATCAACTCAAAATTTAACTTCTTATTTGAATTCAAGGGCATTCTTCTTCAATCTCAATCAAATGTACTTGCACGATCTTAAATGAGCAAAACCAATTAGAACTTCCAAAAGGAGACCCAATTCTTACTGAAGATCCACTTGAATAATAAATAAGTGGGGCAGAATCCAGATCCCATAAAATTTTCATGAGGTTAGTTCTTCCATTTTCTGAGAAAACATCCAGAGTAGTTTCAGTAATTTTGTAGATCAAAGGAAGTGCTGAGAATGCTTGAGGTCCCCTTTTCCTTTCCAAGACTTTTCTGAACATCTGAACCAAAAAAATTTAGGACCTAATGACCCATTTGTAGAGATTAACAATGACAGTGGGGGAACCTGCTCCATGGGTAAAATGGAGTTTATTAAGGTAATACAAATATGTACTTCTATCAGTTTTGTGCATGACTATCTACTTGTTCATGAACTCTAGAGAGTGCATTGCGTTATGGGTTTTATTCATGCATTTCTCCACTGCTTACAAACTCTGCTTCGTAATAGTGGATTACAAATCCACTAAACAGTTTTCTTTATCATTGCTATTTGCATTTTCCATCTTAAGAGTGCTTATCTTGAATAAAGCAACTCCCAAGTAAACACAGTCGGTGAGAGTCAAAGACAAACCCAAATCTCTCATAGAATGACAAGCAGATCACATCACATAAGGTAGCCAAACTATAAAAGCATCTAAAAACAAAATTTTTATATAAAGAGTGTCCTATGGAGATAACAAGGGAGAGGGAGCAAACGAGGGGGAGAGTGGGAGAGATATTGATACCCATCCACTTCGAGGCGTGAGTAAGTAAAATATTGAATACTCTATAGCAGTTGCACTAATGATATAGCCACCTATGTTGTAAGCAGCCTGCACTATACAAAGCCAACCCATCAATTTATGCATTATAAGGAAAGTGAAGGGAAGAAAACTAGAATTGAGGATGAAACAGAATTTGATAATATCTAAATCTGAGTCTAGACAAATAAAACAGTCCTCCAAATTTGTAGATCATAGAGCTTGCTGGCATAAAATTCAGAAACAACACCTTCCTACATTGCACATGATTCTCCCCTCCCATTCTCAATAAAACAAATAAGAATCCACCAAAAAAACTCCTCAGCCTGATTCTATTCTATGTAAATTTAAATTTCTAGACATTGATGTTAACCGACTCAAAATGAAACCTTCAAACAACATTTTACAGAACATAGTGCGACCATTGCTCTGTTGTTTCATATGGAGGCATGTATCCATGGTTTTGTTTATAGACTTGCCAAAGTAAGCAGTGAATAACATAATTTGAAGTATGACGTATTCTACCTTGTGAAACAGGCCCAGCCTTCTCAAAGCACTGTAAGGGATTCCATATGCTAAATATGGCTGCATGTCCAAAGCAGATCATTACAACAAATGGAGAGAAAAGTGACACTAACACTACCTGTTTCTTGAACTTTACATGCATAACAAGCGAGTTGCACACGTTGATCCAGAATGCAGTTTGGGCATTGATTCCCATTTGAGTTATATTTACCCTCTCCAGTTGTTCCACAAGAACTCTGAAATTGGAAAATTGTGAGACGAAAGAAAGGGGTTAATTCAGCATTCCCGGGATTAAAAGATTGAAGAAAGAACACGAGAATTCCCCAATCTATCCTCTATTAGACCTCGCAATAAGCGTTACATTTCATTCATCTAGAACTACAAAAGCCGAGTTGCCAGAGTTCAAAAACTGGGGCTATTTCTTTTTGCACCTAAGGTCTAAGGCTCTAATGCAAAATGCTGACCAATTATTATCATAAGGCTGGCCAAGGCTAATGAGGATGATGCAAGGAAGGGAAACAGCCTTTCCAACTAATGATTAAGATGCAGCCAATTGATAAAAGATTCACAATGTCAATGAATTTTCCTTTCCAAAATCCAACCTACAGTACCAAAGAATTGGAGCAGATGGAAGACATGCATTCTCAAGCAAACCTTTGTTCCTCCAAGGAGATCTTGGAGACAAGATGATTATGAGATTCTCACCTATAGCTATTTATAGCATAAGATGCACGTGAAAACTTGCTCTTATCAGTAGTTATAAATGATATTTCTACCATGGATCTGCAAGACCAGTCCACGTCCTCCTTATTACCACGTCGTGGGAGCACAACATTAGTGGAAGACCTTGGCAATAATGGTGATTGGTTTTTTTTCTGGGTTAGAAGATGCAGCACGATGGAGCCAGCAATATACTGCTGCCATACACTGCACCATTTCCTCAGACAATTTGCTCAGGCATTGATAGAGATGAGCTTTTAGAGTATGGAGCAAAGAAGTTTTCTCTCCTGGTACCTTCTCATGAACCGGCACCAAACATTTTAGACAGAGATACATGCACAATCTGCAAGCTAATATAATGTGCTAATCCCATAGGGATATTTTGGCATGTATTTCTATAGCATTTGGAGGCCCAAGAGTAAATCAAATCAATAAACAAAATCCACTGCATACAAGAAATTAATTAGCTGGCAAGAAAATGTGAAGATAGTCACTCAATCTCTGCTTCGGATCATGTGAACTAAAATCAAATTCTAATGGGCGCAGTATTTGGCAATTACATAGTTGCAAAGTTTGGTGACGCTTTTCACTTCAAAATCAACATACGCCGTCCTCATTCGTGTCAAATCATGTTCAGAACATATATAAGGATGCATGATAGCGTTATGGTGAGGGAGCAAGTTCTGCATCATTACAATGCAAGTTCAACATTGTGCATCTCTGCATATGAGTTCATAGTAGTAACACCTTAGTCCTCTTTGACATTACTCAAAATTTAGAAGTTACATTTTCAGAGAAGATAAGTTCTAGCAACAAGTGAAAAAATAAAACTGATGAGCTAACACAGTCTTCTATAGTCATATCTTTGTTGAGATTTAACATCACATTTTCTATTCATCCACCAGTCCACAGCACAAAGGGATTGAGGATAAAGAAGGATAAAAAAAATAATAATAATAATGGACATGGCATAAAAAAATTTTAGAAAAAATGAAAAGAAAGACTTGTAAAACAGAAATATCAGCACAATTCTATGCAACAACTGAAATTTACCAAGTCAATGAAATCAATCAGTTTAACACATATAACCATAAGAATCCGGAAATGCAAAAAAGTTCCCAAATTTGAAAGGAAATTTTGAGGTACGAAATCACTAGTTCTTATGGAGCAATATAAGGATTGAGAATGGCACCTTGTTAGGTACCGGAAAAGTCTTCTTGAACTGAATGTTAGCCTTCCCATTCAACAATGACACATACCTTGTTTTAGAATGTAACAAGGTACTTCTCCCAGAGTCCTTTATGGAAACTAGAGCTTGAAGAGGCTGCAAAGAGAACTTTTTGAGGAACAAAATGCACTTGAGATTATACTTGGGTGTTTCCTTCCTTCATTCTTTGTATGGGCAGGAGAACTTATGCCTGAGCTTTGCTCAGAAGGTGGCCGGCTAACACAATTATCAAATATGCTCCCGTAAAGAGATAGAACACGCTGCTCTCTGTTTGCCACCTCTTCTTCAAGCAACTCAATTTCAGCTATTAACTCCTTAGTCTGAAATGAAAAATGATTGAATGTTATTTTCATCCTAATGCTGTAGAGGAAATGTGCAGGGGAAAAGACCAAAATAGACAGTTTTAGAACTCCAATATTGTTGAACCCAAGGTAAGTGCTAACATATTCATTCCAAAGTAGAATTGGGAGAAGATTATCCGAACTGCAGTTTACTGGAGTCAATGCAATAAGAATGTACAGAGCGGCCCAACCCTGAAGTAGTTGGTATTTAAAGATTCAAAGCAAAATAAGGATGAAACTCTTTGACAAACCATAATCATAATGTCCACCCTCATTGTTAAACATGAAAGATGGTTTCTGGCTTCCCAGCACTGTAACAAAATTATGCTCTCTCAGCCACCTTCCATGGAGAAAGTAAAACTTTAGCTGACTGTCCAAATTTAAGGATCATACCAATCATGACATTATGCATGTACATGAGAAGAAGTGATATATCTTGCCAAATAATCTTGCTTCCTCGATATTTTTATGCTGACTGTAATCTTTTAAAGTGAAAAATAAATAACAAGAAATAGTCTGCAAAAGAAGATTTAGCCCCCAGTGCCCATGGAATGACCGAGCGTTGGAGAAGTAACAAAACCAAGAAGATTTACTGCATCATCAGTTTCAGTATTACTAATGCTTATCATTATGCAATATTCTTCTATTTTTTGTCATATAATGACATGGTGTAAAACCAATACGTGAAACAGAAAATGGCTGCGAACAAATAGAATAAAAATGAATCTTTTGAGAAAAAGTGCTTAAGGTACAATTACCTGAGAAACAAAATGTCTGTGTCCAGGTGATAGAGAGTGCTAGAACCCCTACCCATTGCCCTCTCAAGCATTATGCGCATGGATTTTTCTTGCTGCAGCTGTATTTGTAGCTGTTCAATCTGCATATCATAATTTTTTTTGGGAGGGGTGGCAAAAAGGAGTCATTTCTCAACATAAACTTGTACTAGTAAGAAAATCGATTGTCTTGGTTTGTGAATGGCAAAGGCATAGAATCGAAAAATAACCATAAATGCAGATTCTAAATGATTCCAGGCCGAACCTGTCAACACATTGCCTATATGCTAATCAACAAATTCTGTGACTGGACTAGAATAATTAGATGCGTGTATTAGAAAGTTAAGGTAGTTGTGTCAATTTGTGAGTGATGACAGAACAGTGATATTTTTTTCTATTTCAAAAAAGAAAATTAATAGACAATTACACTCTTTGAGAAGCTAGAACCATGACTTTGTAATATGCTATAGGTTAAGCATGTGGAAAAACTTGTAGTTTAAAATGCTTCATGGGTAAGGCTTTTACCTGTTGCCCACCTTTAATCCCATGTGTTTGGTAGGATCTTTTAAGCACAAGGTGACCTATAGGTTAAGCATGATAGCCAATACTTTCATAACAAGATAAGTTAGAGATTTACTATATGGAAAACTCACCATAGATTTTAAAATAATTTTTGGCAGCTGAATAGTTAACATAAATATGACAATATTATTATTATTATTAACTTTTCATATGTAGCATAAAAAGATATATAAATATTAATATCCAAACCATATCCCAGAGCAATAGATACAACATGCATTTCTCCCTAAGCAAGGTTCAACATTCAATCCAATCCTTATAAATTATGCTAGAGAGGTTTTGAGCCCACAAAAGATTTGCTTATTATGCTTTCCAAGTGCATTTTGTTTGTGAGCTATTACATGTGCCCAATGAGTTTATAAGTGAATGAGTTTATAAGTGAACACCAAAAGGGTAGTGCATGAGGTTACCACAGTTATCAAAACGAACTTGCACAGAATTTCAATAGTTATCGATACTACAATTATTGAAAATTCAGAGGTGCTATATGCATTACATGCAAGGCTTTCTAGCTAAACTGTATGTCATACCCGAGTATGTGATGCTATGATTATTAAATAAACATGCTCAGATACAAAGTTGTTCAAGCTACCTGGCTTCTCCTAGTGATTCATCTTCTGAATTTCACATCAAATCCAAAAGTTATCAACAATTCATTCCTAAACTTTAGAAGAACAGCCTCCTAATCGATATCCCAATCTATTGCTTACTGCAAATAGAGAAAGCCAAAGCACTAACGCCTCCTGATCATGATATTTATTTTTTTATATATAGAAAAATATAGGAAAAGGAGTCAAAGAAAGATCATGATATCAATTTTATCCACAATTATTATGTGCCGACTCATCTGCAGATATGCCACTTTTTTTTGGCTGTAATATCACAAGTTCATGCTATAAAGCAAGCATCTTTTGCTATTTTTATCCATCTCAAATTTTAAGGTCCTTACCATTTGTAACACGCAACTATACATGGGAAAGACACCAAGCACATAAAGATTCACAGAAGTCCTTGCTCCAATAAAAGAAAAACAAGTAAATCCAATGCTTACATCCTTTTCCAAGGAAGCTCGATGCTTTAATGAAGTATTAATGCTCCTTGATGAATGATTTTCACTAAGGGGACTTCTTGCCCTGCAAGACCTTCTTGTAGGAGTCAAATCCTGTAAGAACCCAAAATTCAGTGAATGGCCCCATTGATAAAACAGACATGCCAAGATACCACTGCATGACTAGAAACTAATTCAGGATCAATTCTAGGATATGAGGTCTTATTTTACATATGCTTTATTCTGGTCCTTGTGCAAGCAATGTGGTGCTCCATGTCTTGGAACATCCAAATTCCTGTCAGAGGCACTGCATACAATGACAAGTGCATTCAACAGAGTTAAAAGGAACCAATCTAAAATCATAGCAATAAATTGTTTCCAAACTGTCCTGCCACAAAGTTCTCAGGGAAGGCCAAAAATATATTAATTCTCAATCTAATCAAACTCTATAAATAGGCATTTCTACACTAATAGATGAAGCGACAAATTGGTACAATAGTGCATCAAGCACAGACAAGTGGAACAAAACATGAATAATTCTCATGAATTGGCCAGACACATTACAGCTAAGCCATCTTGAACTGGCCCCTAGAGGCAACTATCAACTAGGAGCCTTTATCAATAATAAACCACCCCCCCCCCCCCAAAAAAAAAAAAAAACGCACACACACAAAATGAGACTACCCAGAAACACAGACCAGAGAACTAAAAAAAAAAGGTTGAACACAGATAAAAAGATCCAACTGAGAAACCATTCTCATCAACACTAAAACCATTCATAATTTATGATTGCCAAATCTTAACACCACCTTCGAAATCTCACATTATTTTATCTGATTCCTTGGAATTACTAATTGTTGTAAACTTCCAATGACTCAAAATTTAGAAATAATAATAAAAGGAAACAAAATGACTAAACGAACAATCCGACAGGGATTTTATGAATGATTGCTAGATGAATATCATAAATAATTAACAGAAAATACAGATAAAATATACAGAGAGGGAGAGAGAGGGATGTTTAATGGGTTTGTTTTGAATGAATGATTTGGGTTTTTAAACACATGAACGGGAATGGAACATTGAGTAAAAGAAATGGGTTGAGAGAGAGACAGAGTAAGAGTAGTTAAATTACCAAAGGGGTTTGAGGCATAAAAAGGAAGGGAAAGGGACCCCAGTTGCTGCAGAGAATTGAATTCTATCACTTTTGCGCTGTTGGATGCAATTATTGCCCGAAGATTTATTCACTTTCACTCTCTCTCTCTCTCTCTCTCTCTCTCTCTCTCTCTCGTCTGTGATACTCCAAAAGAACTCTCTCCTGATGCGTGTTTAAATAAAAAAAGATGGTGTGGGTTTGTGTTATGTTGTGGGGTGGTGCTGGGTAATTATTAGCTCTTCCCTTCTCCGAATCGCCCTGTCAGAGACTCAGAGCAGCCAATTTGGAAGTTTCTACTAAGTTTGGTGTTGTGGGGTGGTGCTGTGTTGTGTGTGCTCCAAAATGCATTTTTGAATTCGGCAACATCATACGATGAAGATCAATCTTGATCTGTCATTGTAATAATATAATTATTATCATGCATTCCTAAATGTTATAAATTCAGTGGGATTTAGATGGATCTTGACCCTTCACGATCATATTAAAAATGAATATTAATTTTTGGATAACTATCGAATGATATAAAAATTTTTTGCCTTCGAATCATTAGTAATTATTGATTTTTTAGTTATCATATTAATAGATGTGTCTTTTCATTTTCTCTCTAAATATCTATAAATAAACACTATTATAATCTCATTTGTATATAAAAGAAATAAAAAGAAAATATTATTCTCTCATTCTTTATATTCTTTCCCTTTTTTTGATATTTTATAAAACATTATCGACGCGAATTTTGCTCAAATTTTATATAAACTCCACATCAAAGTCATCTTTGATGATCAAAACATGTAAGTTGGTACCTATAGAAGATATTTTCATCATCAGCTAGCACAGACGAAGTTTCCCCCATCTGTTCTCTTCGTTGGAGTTGAATTGCTGCTAAGATAGGAGCATGGGGCCATCATTTGCTTTACCTATATTTTGGGAATTTGTTATTGTGTTACACTTTACTCTGCATGTCTTTTTGCCTGTTATCTCACTGTTTCTTATGTTATATCTTGAGTTCACTTGGTTCCTAAAGCATCCCAGTAAACATTCAAGTCCAAAGTAGTCTTTTATGTAGACAATTTTTACTTTTTTTTTTTTTATTAAGAATAGCTTGATTCTAGAATTTAATTTGGGATATCGAGTATGTATGCAAAATACTTTAACACTACACTATAGTTTAGTGCATTTAAAATCATATTGTCTGTCTGTAGGATATTTTAGGGTAGAAAAGAGGCGATCCCACTCAGACATTTTTGGGCTTATGTATTAAAGCCCTTCAACATTGTCTAGTTGAAGTAGAGTGTCATCTTTAGATTTGCCAAGAATGATATCAAAGTAGAGGAAACAATTACTTTTTCAACACTATACACCCAACCAAGAATAGGAGGTGCTTGTTATTGCACGTCGGTCAATGCGTTCGTCTCGCCCTTTACTTTTTGATTTTGCATTTTTTTTTTTTTTTTTTTGGCTAAAGAGAAAATTTACCTTAGTGGTTACAGTGGCTTTCGAAAATGTACAATGTGTCTTCTACCAAAAAAATAAATAATAATTATTTAATTAATTGCATTTCTACATATTTGTCTGTTTTGGAAATCTCAGGTATCAATTTTTTAGAAATTTTTTTAACATATTTATTGCCTAACATTTTCTTAACATGCGTTGCCAAACATTTTCTTAACATATTGTCACCAATAATCTCTTAGTAACATTTATATAAACTATACTCTAATCTATTTATTTTTTGTGTTTATGTATTAGTACTTTATAGCAAATCTTACCAAACTTGAGTTTGTGGCTCTTGACATTTCGAGAAAAAAAATTACTTGTCATAGATTCTTGATGCTGAAATCTATTTGAATGCAAATGAACTTGAAGAAACAATTAAAGAAAATAATATAGAGACTTTACAAAATTGAGCCAAGACAATGATTTTTCTTCGTCACCACCTCTACAAAGATTTAAAAATCGAGTATTTGACAGTGAAAGATCCATTCGAATTGTGGAAAAGTTTGGAGAAAATGTTTAACCACCAAAAAAAGATAATACTCCATAAAACTCGTTATGATTAGATTCATTTGAGATTCTAAAATTTTAAATCAGTGATGAATATAATTCAACCGTTTTTAAAATCAATTCTCAAACTGATTACGATATGATAGAGAAAACACTCTCTACTTTTCATACCTCGAATATATTCCTGCAACAATAATATTGAGAAAAAGGTTTTAAAAAATACTCAGAACTAATTTCTTGTTTCTGTGGCCGAACAAAATAACGAGTTATTGATGAAAAATTATGAATCTCATCCAACTGGCTCTAGTCCATTCCCTGAAGTGAATGTAATAACTCATAACAATTTTGGACGTGGAAATGGTCGTGGTCAAGGACGTGGTTGTGGCCGTAGTCGTGGCTAGAATATTTACCGTAATGATTGTGGAGGGCATACAAGCCATCAGAAGTGGAAAAGTAATAAGACAAAACAAGAAAAATGTGAATATAGTCAAAATATTGAGAATAAATGCTACTAATGTGGGGTGATTGAGCATTGGTCGCATACCTGTCGTATACCAAAACATCTTGTTGAGTTTTATCAAACCTTGTTGAAGGAAAAGGATAAAAATATGAAGGCAAATGCCTTATATCTAAGTAATGATCCTAATAATATTCTTGAGTGTCTTGAAAATTTGCCCCAATTAGAAGTTGGTGATTTTCTTAAAAATACTAAATTTTGTGATTTTAATTAATATAATTGTTTTCATCTCTCAATATCTATAATAAATTCAAATTTATTGTTTGTTTGTTTGTTTATTTATTATTTTTGAAGATCTATGGATATTATTGCATCTAAAATTGGATCAAAAATTGAAGAACAAAACCTCCCCCCTTAAAAAAGCCAACAAAAAAAAAAATTCTCAAAAACAAAATATATTTCTCTCATCTTATCATGAAAATACAAAATATGAATACTATATCTGGTAGTATAACCTTAATCGAAAGCTCCGGAAGAGCAAACGTTTTACTACCAGTAGGGACAAAATTTTTGTTCAATAATGTATTATTTTCATCAAAATGAGATCGAAATTTATTAAATTTCAAAAATATTCATCTTAATGACTATCATATAGAAATAACTAATATGGGAAATAATGAGTATTTGTGCATTACTAATGTTAAAATGAGACATAAACAAGTTTTGGAAAGATTATATATCTTCTCTTCGGGTCTTTATTATACATATATTAAACCGATTGAAATAAATGTCATAGTAAATCAGAAGTTTACTAGTCAAAATGAATTCCTTTTATGGTATGATAGACTGAGTCATCCTACATCTGTAATGATGCGACGAATTATGGAACATTATTCTTGACATCCATTAAAAAATCTGAATAATTCTTTAATCTAATGATTTAATATGTACTGCATGTTATCAAGGCAAATTGATAATAAAACCATCGTTAAGTAAAATTGAAATTGAATCACCTAAATTTTTGAATCGGATACATGGCGATATATATGGGCAAATTCACCCACCATGTGGACCATTCAGATATTTTATGATTTTAATGGATGTATTTACAAAATGATTACATATGTGTTTATTATCCAGCTAATTCGATTGCGAGCTCAATTTCCTGACTATCCATAAAAACAATTCGCCTTGATAATGCTACAGAATTCACTTTTCAAGTATTTAATGACTATTGCATGTCTATTGGTATAAATATTGAACATCCTGTAGTTTATGTTTATATCCAAAATGATCTAGCAGAGTCATTTATTAAATACTTTCAATTGATAGCGAGACCATTACTTATGCAAATCAATTGTCAGATAATTTATTTGATCCAAAACGAGTAACAAAATCACATGTTCCAGCAGAAAATGTTCCTATTAAAATTGATATCCCTGAAAGATTTCTCCCAACAAATGAAACTAAACTATGCCCAAAGCGTGAAAGACCAATGGGTTCTAAGGATAAAAACCTTCGAAATAAATGATGAACAAATTGACAAATTGACCATATAGATAAAGGAAATAATTCGATCTAAGAAGAAAAACTTCCAGAAAAAATTAAAATAGATAATCAAGTAATATCAATAAATTACATTTCTACAATGAGAACATGGGATCAAACAAATACAAATGTTGATAATGTATTTGCATATAATGTGACAATTGATATTCTGAGTGAAAAAAAAGGATTTTGAACCCACGACTTTAAAAGAATGTCAATCAAGAGGGGATTGATCAAAATGGAAGGAAGCAATTCAGACAGAACTAGCATCCCTCTCAAAACGTGAGGTTTTTGGACTCATTGTCAAAACGTCTGAAGGTGCTAAACTAATAGAATACAAATGGGTATTTGTGCGAAAAAAGAAATGAGAAAAATGAGATTGTACTATACAAAGCTCAACTAGTAGTACAAGGCTTTTCAAAAAGATCTGGGATTAACTATGAAGAGACATATTCCCCCGTAATAGATGTTATTACTTTTCGCTATCTTATTGGTTTAGTAGCACAGAAAGACTCTATATGCAGATGATGGATGTTGTTACAGTATATTTATATGGTGCACTAGATAACGACATACACATGAAAGTCTCAGAAGGACTAAAGATGCAAGAGGCATGTAATTCTTGAGAATTATTTTTTATCAGATTACAAAAATATTTGTATGGTTTAAAACAATCTAGGCGTATGTTGTACAATCGACTTAGTGAATATTTATTGAAAGAGAGTTATACAAATAACCATATTTGCTCATGCGTTTTTATAAAAAGGTTTGGATATGGTTTTGTGATAATCGCTGTATATGTTGATAACTTAAATATTATTGACACCCTTGAAGAGATCTCAAATGCAATAGATTATTTAAAAAAAGAATTCGAAATAAAAGATTTTGGAAAAACTAAATTTTGTCTTAACCTACAATTTGAGTATTTAAAGAATGAAATTTTTGTCCATCAATCAACTTATATTGAGAAAGTTTTAAAATGATTTAATATGGACAACTCATACTCATTAACTAGCCTAATGGTTGTTCGGTCACTTGATATACAAAATGATCATTTCCGTCCTCAGGATGATAATGAGAAGATTCTTGATTCTGAAGTACCATACTTAAGTGCAATTTGTATTTTAATATATCTTGCTAATAATACCTGATCTGATATTGATTTTGCTATAAATTTATTAGCAATATATAGTTTTGTTCCAACCGGAAGACATTGGAACGGGATTAAACATATTTTTCGATATCTCCGAGAAACGATTAATATGAGTCTATTATTCTTATGAGCCAAATGTATAATTAATTGAATATACAGATGCAAGATATTTATCAGATTCACACAAAGTTAGGTTACAAACAGGTTATGTATTTACATATGATGGCACAGCGATATTTTGGAGATCTATGAAGCAAACTATAACTGCTAGCTCATCAAATCATACCGAAGTAATTGCAATTCATGATTCAAGTCGTGAATGTGTATAGCTCAGATCAATGACTAATTATATTCAATCATCATGCGGTTTGTTAGTAAATAAAAAGATTCCATCGATACTTTATAAAGATAATGCAGTTTGCATAGCCCAGTTAAAAGGTAGATATATCAAAGGTGACAGGACAAAACATATCTCCTCAAAATTATTTTTCACACATGATTTACTACAAAGTAGAGATATTGACGTACAGAAAATTCAATCAAACGAAAATTTTACAAATTTATTCACAAAAATATTACCTACTACAGTATTTGAGAAATTGATTCATATGATTAGAATGCGACGTTTTAGAGATATTAAGTGATATCTTTAACATGGGGAGTATTGTATCAAAATACATGTATAAAGAAGTATGTACCATTTTTCCTTCATTAGAGTTTTTGTCCCACTGGATTTTTCTCTAATAAGATTTTAATAAAACATATTTCTTATACAATAGACATCCAAGGAAGAGTGTTATAAATTTAATGGGATTTGGATAGATGTCCATTATTAATAAGAATGACCCTTCAAGTGGAAGACCATATTCAAGACTAACTATTGACTTTTGAATAACTATTTAATGGTATGAGAACTTTTGACCTTTAAGATCATTAGTGATTATTGATTTTTGGGTTACCACATTAATAGAGATGTCTTTTCATTCTTTCTCCAAATGCCTATAAATAGACACTCTTATAATCTCATTTGTATACAAAAAAATAAATAAATAAATAAAAGGAAAATATTATTCTCTCATTCTCTCTGTATTCTTTTTCTTTCTTGATATTTCATAAAACTAATAAATAATTTGTAACATTATTCGAATAACTATTTTGCCAAAAAATACTTAAATAGTAATATAGGAATAAAAATATTTTTTATAATCAAAACATATTTAATACAGTTTCTTAATTAGTTTTTGGGATATCAACTAACATTTTTCATTTTTTTAAATTTATTTTGAGTTGAAAAAAGGGAGCCAAAAAAAGAAAAAAGAAAATGACAAATTACAAATTACAAAAAAAATACACTATTTTTTCACCTTTTTACGCTTTGATATCACATTTTTATAACTTACAATTAAAATACTATAATTAATAGTGTTTGGAATTCTGTCCAAGGAAAAAAATAAGGTTTTTTTTAATAGAAATTGAGAGTGAAAAGTTGTTTAGATATAAAAGTGCCTTTACAGCACACACTTGGTGCAAAAAGGATGATAACTTTTTACTGATCTATTTTTTTTCATTCACTAATATTCGAGTTATCACAATTAATTTAATTTAAGTATTATAAAAACTGTTTTATTATAAGATTGATTCTTTCAATTATCATTTTTTTATTTTCATAATTTAAACCTTTTAATAATCTTATAAAAATAGGAAGTAGCTTAGTTTTATTAAAATTTGAATTATTTTTATTTATATACTCTTAGGCATTTAATGCAAAAAGGGGGGAAAACACCCTTCGGTAACCTCTTAATTGACCGTTGAGAAAACAATTTGCTAACAAATACCAACAAAGCACAAGTACGACAATAGGAAAAACAAAATAATATATACATATACACACACTAACATTTAATTTGAGAGTTTATAGAAGAAAAGAAAAAAAAATAAAAAAAAAGATGATGAGATTTTTTTTTCATTATATTTGGGAGTTTTAGGAATGAAAGAAAATAATGTACTATTTATTTAGAATTAAAAATATTTCTATCATCTTTTTAAGGATAAATTTGATATATTTGTGAGACAATTTTTCTTTTTCTCTCCCTTTCTCTCATTTTCTTTCCACTTTTGGAAAGAAAACTTTTGTTATTAAAACTCTTCTCATTTCTCTCCTTTTAAAACTCTCAAAGGAATGAAAATGAATGATTTTCTATTATACTTAGTTTGAGAGTTTAGGAAAGAAAAGAAAAGAAAGAAAAGAAAAGAAGAGAAAAGAAATGATGAAGTTTTTTTTTTCATTTTGTTTGAGAGTTTTAAGAAGGAAAAAAAATGATGTGGAATTTATTTGGAATTAAATATTTTTTATTATCTTTTTAAAGATAAATTTGGTATATTGACAATTTTTTATTTTATTTTATTTTATTTCCTTTTCTTCCCATTTTGGGAAGAAAATTTTTTATATTTAAAATCTTCAAATTTTTCTCCATTTCTTTCCTTCAAACACTCATAAATAAAAGAAATTGAGTAATTTTCTATTAAAATCTCTTTTTTTCTCTCCTTTTTTTCTCCATAATATACTATTAAAATCATTCATTTTTCCTTCTTTTCTCCCGTCCAAACACAATGTAAAAGTGCGAAACCACATTTATCATTGATACCCTCGGGCTTATGATAAATGTATACTCTGCTAGAAGTTGTCTTGCTTTCTGTCTTTTATGTTTCAAAATTCTTGCAAATCCATTGCCTTCGCTTTCGAGATTTTTACAGGCGTTTGGTTTAGGTTTTATTCACCCCCCCCCCCAAACAAAAAAAATACACCCATAAAAAAATGAAAATTCAATTAATGATTTTTTATTTGTTATGATAGATCTATTTCTCTCTATATATATGATAAACAAAGATGTGTAATTTTTAAATAATTTAGTATAAAGTTAGAAAAATTATTCATCGTTGCCCTAATCAATATAGTTGCCACATGCTTATCCCACTCGTAAAATCACTTTTTAATATAAAAAGTTATTCATACTCCTTCGATTTACGAAATTTGATTATAAATTAAATCTTTTGGTATAAATTTATTAATTTTTATTAATTGAACTAATATTCATATTTTGTAAACAAAAATATATTTTCAAAAATATTAGTTTCACTCTCGTGTAGATTATTTGCTTATCATAATCATTGTTTAAGTTTAGCCATTCATGAAGTAATTCTCACAAAAAATAATAAATAAAAGGATAATGGAGAACAAGCCATGTGCCTAGGCTTTTCACTTGCAAAGTGAGAGGTATGACGACACTTGATTGATTATTATAGACAATGGACATTACAATAATCACTATGCTATATCATTATACCCAACATTGAGTTAATATTCTGACAATTTATAACCTAATTAATCAAAAACAAAAACAAAAACATTATTTCTGATTTGGGTTTCTTTGTGATTTACTTTTTCACTTTGGGGGTGAAGAAAAAGAAAATTTTCGAAAGCATCGCCAGCACAGGGAGCTCATTCATGCAGTGATTTCTACCCTCCAAAGCTTAATGATTTGAAGGGATTGGAGATGTGGTCATTTATTTAGGTGCCAGCCTTTCATGCTTTCTTTTTCTTAATGATTTGAGGGGACAATACTCAATTCAAAGTCTAGTCGAGGTCCAGATGAATGTGGTGGCCGAACAGAGGTGCCATGTCAAAAATTTATGGATAAGAATTTCTTTTTCTTCATCATGTCTCGAATTATATTTTAACTAACAAAAATTTTATTTAAGATGTAACTTTCTAGTTTTTTTCATTTTTAAGTTTCGAATCTGATAATTAATGAAAAAATCTAACACCCAATTTTATTAAAACGACTATCTATTGATAAAAGTTTGAGGGTAAGATACAATTCATAGGAATAGACACACACAAAACAAAGGTTATAATTTTTTTTTTAAAAAATAAACATAATAATTAATATTAATTTTTTTTAAATATAACTTATAGAAATAGAAACAGAGGAAACAATGGTTTTAATTTTTTGCTCCTCCTTAAAGAAAGTGGAGTGGGTCCCGCATTAATTTTGTGAGAATTATAATTTTGACCGGTTTTTTTAAAATCTGATTTTGTTAAACGATTCGAACCGGCTTTTAGTCCGACTTCAGTGGCCTAGGTTTCAAAACACTACTTTTGGGTGAAAAAGAAGAAAACTTTTGAAAGCATCGCCAGCTCAGGGAGCTCAGATGATAAATGCAGTGATTTCTACCCTCCAAGGTCCAAAGCTTAATGATGTGAAGGGATTGGACTGGTCCCAATCTCTCTCTGCGCAAGGCATATTGGAGATGTGACCGTTTATTTAGGTGCTGGCCTTTCATGCTTTCTAGAAGCCCCAGTAGGAGGCTACTCTCTCTCGAGCGCGCGCACACGAATCTGAAATATTTTTGTTGCTCTTGGTTTCTGGTGATTGAAGAGGGCCACATGATCCAAAACATAGAGAGGAGCCACTGTATACCTAGCTAGAAGTATTTGGACAAATATGTATTAAAAAAAGAAAAAAAAAAAAAAGATTCTCCTCGTCCCATATACATATTCTATGGGACCTCCATAAGAAAATATCAGTATTCTACCATGTTTTTAGCAAGTGTAAATGTTCATTTCTAAGAATATCTTTTGTGCTTCACATTTAAAGAATATTTCCTTGATATATGGCTTCAACTTGAGTGGAGCATGGGGTCCTCAGCTCAAGTGGAAGAATCTCTTAACTTTCATATTTCATTTTTCAATTCGATCTTAATTGATTATATATATTTATACAAAAAAAAAAAACTAGAGTGGAGCATGGGACACAAGATTTTTTTCCTACTAATTTTTTTTAGAAAGTTTGTTTGCTTGTAATTTTTTTCAACCAATGACACCACAAAATATTCATAAATCAACCCATTTAATTTTGATTGCATTAAGAAATCATCCAAGTATAACGATAAAAAAAGTCATTTGAACTCAGCTCGTAAGATATGTATGAGATTTAGTTTGATTTGTTTATAAATTAAATTTAAACTAAAATTAAATAATTTATTTAAATTAAATGTCGAACCGGAATGGGATAATATGACACTCAAATCTAACATGTTTAATAAGAAAAAAATTGAGATTGGTTTATGATTTAAACAATTCATGTTATAAATCAAATTTGAATTATTGCATGGAAATAATTTCAAAATATTTTAATCAGCTTTTTTAAATTGTTTTTGTAATTTTCTTTAGAGAAGACAAAATGACCAAGTGTCGTGAAAGCTCAACCAGCTAACCCTCCAATTCCCTACATTTTACGACATTATCGAGGACAAAGGGTTAAAACAATAGAATAGACAGAGTAATGATGAACTGAAGATTCCGAACGAAAATTCCTTTTCCTTTTTCAATTGGGTACCAAAGCTGCACGAGCCAGGCCACAGGGCTTGAATCCTGGACACGACCCTTTTAATGTCTTTGGGGCCAAAATGTTGGACTTGGTATATTTTTCCTCTGGACCCCACCCATGATGTAGGCCTTGAACCTTCTTCCAAGAAGGGGCCGAGCTCCTAACCTTGCTTGCAGTGAGGGGACAATGCTCAATTCAAAGTCTAGTCGAGGTCAAGATGAATGTAGTGGCCGAACGGAGGTGCCACGATTGTCAAGACTCATAAACAAAGCTCGGTCAAAAATTTAAGGATAAATTTTTCTTTTTAACCATCGTATTTTAATTATTTCAATTTAAATATTTATGAGATGATTTTTTATTATAATGTTTTTCATTCATAAATTTTGAATTTAAAACTTGATTAATAGATTTAATACTCTATCTCACAAAAATGACTGTAAATTAAAAAAAATTTAAGGATAAGATACAAGCATTGGAATAGACACACACAAAACAAAGTTTATAATTTTTTTTTTGTTACATCGGGTTGGATAATCACAAAAATATATGTATTTATAAAGATTTGAATATAAAATTTCAGGACAGATATTAGAATAAAAACACTTAATTGCCGTCTATAATTGATATTAATTTTTTTGAAAAAAAAAGGAAAGAAAAACTTATAGAAATAGAAACAGAGGAAACAACGGAAATAATTTTTTTGCCCCACCTTAAAGAAACTGGAGTGGGTCCCGCATTAATTTTACGAAAATTACGATATATTATTTTTAGTAAATGTTATATTCATAAGAATAATCGCATTTTTCACAATGATTTTGTTCTGGAGTGTAATTTTTTCTTTCTTCATTTTATCTAATAGAGCTGAGCTGGTAAATTTATGGAACAGAGTTTTCCCCGAGAACAGTAAACCTAGCCCCTACACTACAACGAATAAAAGTTCAGAAGCTTAGTCACAAAGTATTCGATATTATCTTCTATTTTCAAATTAAGACAAAATGCACGACAAAAATTAAGGAAAAAAAAGTTATTATTTAATGGGGCCACCAACAATTGAAACACGAATTCCGAGATAAGTGGCGTTTTCCATCGTCCAGAGCACTCGGGCATCTTCCGGTAACTTTTCTTACAGTCACCACGTGTCATATTCTAGACCACACATTGACATAAAACAAATGAACGGCGGACCTTTTTTTTTTTTTAATTACATAATCCAAAGGTTTTTAAATTCTCTCATAGAAATCTTTTGATTATTACTTGACTCAGACTTATTGTTCTAGATTTAAAACATTTCTTTTATCAAATTTCGTAAAATATTATACCAAAATTAAAACTCATGAAATTATAATTTCGTACAGAAATCTGTCTTCTTATAAATTTAAATGTTGTATATATGAGATTATGCATATTTGTAATTTTCTCATTTCGTAATATTTGTTGCGTTGAAAAATGAGATAAGAAATATATATTTATTGCAAAATATAATATACATTCGAAGTTATAATTTTAAAAAAGTAAAAGTGATAATTGTTAGGAATATAAATAATATTAAAATTATAATTTTTAAACTTATGTATATAATTTTTTAATATTTCAATGATGACTAACTCTTGGCGCTTCTTTTTTCGTATTTGGTTATGTAGTATATTGGATTCAAAGGGAAATTGACAAAATTTATATTAAGAGATAAAAAGAAGTATAGAGTTGGTAAAATGGTGAAGCTAATAGATGTTATGATTTTCACACAATAAACAACATTAATCGGACTTTAACAATTTTTTATTTTTTTAATTATAGTTTTGAGATTTTTAATATTACCAACCAAAATATAAAAAGAATCTCAACTTTTTTCCTATTTCAAGATGGCGCGCCACAGATTGGTTTATTGTATTTTAATGCCCGAGTGATAACAAGACACAAATTCAACCATCTATCCATAATGCTAACTTCATTAAAAAACATCCCATCCAAACAAAGTTTATCGTCATTTAAATGTTTTTTCATCTCGATAATCAAAATTATATTTTAATTAATTTAATTTAAATTATTATCAAATTTTTTTCACAAAGAGCTCTTTCAACAAATTATTTTTCTTTTTATTTTTAAATTTTAAATTAAAAAAAATTTAATATCCATTTTATTAAATCAACTCATAAAAAGGCATCAAGCAAGTTGTTGTTTGTATGATGATCAAGAACTAAACGGGAATTAAAGTTGTTGTCTCTTACTCATAATGGCTAATAAATAGAAAAAGGACGGTGGGGCGGCATCCAACCATGAGGACTCGACCCCACCCATGTGGGTCCATGGTCGGTGCCACCCCCGATGTGACCCCTTTCGGCCCAACCCTATTTGCCACTATATAAACCACGAGCCACATTGCCAATTGTAGGAAGGTTTACCAGCATAATTCTCACTGATTGTAAGAAAGGAGTCTGAAGTGAGAGGAAACAAAAATGGTGAAGCTAGCTTTAGGCAATTTTGGAGACTCCTTTAGTTTTGGATGTCTCAAGGCTTATTTGTCCGAGTTTATTGCAACGCTTCTCTTTGTCTTTGCTGGGGTGGGATCAGCAATGGCTTATGGTAAGTGTCAAAAATTTTCCTAAACTTAATGGGGCAATTAGACAATGATATATTTATTTAATAACTAAACTGACAAAATAAACTAGAAATTCTACCCTCACTAGTCAAAGTTCAAAATTCGACTTTTAAAGTAAGATATAATGTTTGCCTATAAATTTATTTGGTGCATATAGTTTATAAACTATTACTACAGATGATAAACTTTAAGGGTAGTAGATGAAATTCTACCATTATAAAAGAATTATAAAGAAATTATGTTATCTAATAAGAAATCATACCCACGAATGAGATTTAACTCAAATGATACATTTCCCTTTCTCCCTTGTAATAGGTTCAAGATCTGAATTTGTGTTTTGTGTTTCGTGTTTCAGTATCCACAATAAAAAATAAGAAATCATACTTAAATCAACTTTAAGCATTTCGAATTTGGCTAATAAATTTTTTGGTTTGTTTGTGTAGACAAGCTAACCTCAGATGCAGCATTGGACCCAGCTGGACTAATAGCAGTGGCTGTTGCTCATGCATTTGCACTCTTTGTGGGAGTCTCCATTGCTGCTAATATCTCAGGTGGCCATCTAAATCCAGCCGTCACTTTTGGATTGGCTGTCGGTGGAAATATTACCATCCTTACCGGCATTTTCTATTGGATTGCTCAATGTCTTGGCTCCATTGTTGCTTGCCTCCTCCTCAAATTTGTTACAAGTGAGGTAATCAAGTTTTCAAAGCCATCGCCATATTTTTACAGGTTCTGACCTTGTTAATTTGTTCTCAAATCTAACTATTACTCCCATTTTATACTTTAATTTATATTTAATATCACTTTTGATTAGTTAATTAGCGGGAATTTATTTCACACTACTCGAGAATCGAAATTATATTTAGAATTAAAGATTTTAGAAATGTGTCTTAAAAAATGTCATCACTTGGTTTCAAAAACCTCATGATCTGGGATTTCATTCATAAACTATATTTTTATTCCATTTATTCAAACAAATCATATAAATTTCAATCCAATTCTTAATCTCGATTCACTTTAATTGAACACCTCTTAATTTATTTTAACTATAGTTACGAATATTTTTGTTTTTAAACGTGGACCAATATAGGATCTGTTTCCTATTAGTGTTGGTCACTTGGACTGATTTAGTCCAAAATTGAATCTATATGGGCCAAGTCAAAACTAGGACCAGATTTTGACCAACGGTTCGAACTTGATCTTGCGGGTAATTTTATGTCCATATAGAATTATTATTTTAGGAGGCTTACAAAATCTTTCTAAATGTATTAAGTTTGAATCTCTTCTAATTACAAAAGATATTTTTGTTGTGTTATTTTGCAGTCTGTTCCAACACACGGAGTTGGATCAGGCGTGAGTGCGATTGAAGGTGTTGTGATGGAGATAGTGATAACTTTTGCTCTAGTCTACACCGTCTATGCCACAGCTGCAGATCCAAAGAAGGGTTCACTAGGGATAATTGCACCAATTGCAATTGGGTTCATTGTTGGTGCAAACATCCTAGCCGCTGGTCCTTTTAGTGGTGGCTCCATGAACCCAGCTCGGTCATTCGGCCCGGCTGTGGTCAGCGGCGATTACTCGGAGATTTGGATCTATTGGGTTGGTCCACTTATTGGAGGGGGGTTGGCTGGGTTGATCTATGGTGACATTTTCATTGGATCTTATGCTTCTGTCCCGCGGTCCGAGGATTATGCCTAACTAGTGCCCGGCGATTGTAGGGTTCTTTTTATGTGCTTTTGCTTCTGTCTTATTTAATAAAGAAAATTACATATGCTGTTTGGTTGAAATGAATGTTGAATTATGGGATGATGGTATCACAAGCACCAAAAATGTCGCCCCAATTAGGAAATTGCCTTTTTCCGTAACCAAAACCAGAGTAATACCAAATCCTCGTAAGAAAATAACACACCCATCACTTAATTCAATAGAATAGCATGTTTCAGGTGTAATTATACACTTGTTAAATAATATCGGTATGGCAACTATTTTTTTATATTATATAGAAAAATTTATCGGATAAGTGTCTAAAAACTTATAAATTGGTTTTATTAAGTAATTATACTAATCAAGTTTTGTTTTTTAATCAAAAATTTTTTATTACGATTATTAAAATAAAGAATCATATATTTTATTGATTTATCCTGTGGGCTCGAAATTCCAAAAACTGTCATAGGATTCGGGCCTTCAGAATATGGGCTGGATCAAGAAACATCCAGAAGTTACATTGCTTCAGTTGGTGGCATGGACTTAGCCAGTCGATTGAGAGCCTTGATTTATTTTTTTTTTAAAAAACACCCCCAACTGCATGAAAATTCTTAGTCAAAATACCGTAAAAGGAAAAGGGATTTTTCCCTAAGTATCCTTGGCCAACAAATGAGAGTATACTTAGATGACATGTACCATATCTGATATGGGAAAGAAAATCTCACAAGTGTAAGCTATGGCTACCATAACTTCTTACAAAAGATGCAAACCGCGGGGAGAAAGAGAGAACCCCTTAAAAATGTGTTTTGTACCGAATTAATCAAATAAAATTTGGATATCGTCGATGAAAAAAAAAAAAAAAATAATATAAAGGGATTTTATGCAATTTCATGGGTATTATTTGTTGTGAAATGAAATAATAAAAGAACCAATAGTTATTGGATTGAAATCTAACATCTTCTATCATCAGGGATAATACCCGTGAAAAGAAAACCAAAAATAAATAAATAATAACCTCGAAAATGTCCACCTTTTATATCCAATGTACAAGAAGCATGGTCAGGTGATTGCGGGTATCATTCAATCATACTGCACTTGTTTGTGTACACCATATTTCAAAATTAATTTTTTCAATAGAATAATATTTGTATTCTATTTTACTTACACTAGTAGACTCGCTCTGAAATGGGATTGTATTAAATCATAATAGTTTTGAAATAATTAGAATTCATTACCATCAAGCCAAGCTAAGGAATGTATATGGCATTCCTTTTTTTTCTTTTTAATTACTGGCAGTTCATTAAATTTGGAACTAGAGAAATCTTGTTCCCAGCGATGTAGAATTTTTCAAATAACAAATTAATCAAATCAAAAGAATGAGAAGAACAATTTTGAGGTCTTAAAAATATAATCTTAGAATTAAAGGGCTGTTTGGGATTGCTTAAAAAAAATTACTTATAAACACTTAGTGCTCATAAGAAACTTTTTAACTTATAAGTTTATTTTAACTTTTTTAAAAAATAAGTTGTTATTTATTTAGATAAACGTTATTTAAAAATGGTTAACTGTTTAGTAAAATAAGTATTTATAAACTATATAAAATAGATAAAAGAGTATAGTGGACATAAGATGCTTTTACATAACTATAGAATTCATATTTTAAAAGTGAATAATATTACAATTTAAATGACAGGAAAAAAATTAAAACAATTTATTTTTACAAATAAAAATATATAATTTAAATTAACATGATTTACAATAGAGTCCATAATCATAAATATATTATAAAAGTCGGAGCAAAAAATTTTATGATGGGGAGAGAGATGTATTACAGAGAAATATGTAAGTTGACATAATGAGATTTCTTAAAATTAGTGAAACTCTATTACTATATGAGAATATAAAGTTTGCGGTATAATTATAATTTTTGTTAAAATATAAAGGCTAAAAATATATTTTTATTTGTCAAAATAATTTATTTTATTTATACTTAAAAGTATAAAAATAAAAAAGTTAGTAAGAGCAGTTTATTATTTTTTTGACTTATAAGTACTTTTTAGACTTATAAGTACTTTTATAAATTTTAATTATCAAACAGTTAAAATTTTAATTTTAATTTATAAATTAATTTAACTAGCTTATAATCAATCCCGAATACCTCTTAACTAGAGTTAGGGATTTTGTTGGGTCTTCGGCTTTCCCGGCTACGTAAAGGAGGATGGCCCGGTTGAATTTCGGCCGTTTTGCTTGTGTTTGCAAGAAAGCCCATTGTCAAGTTGATTATTTTTTTTATTACATAGAAATTTGAATATGAGATTTTTAAATTATGAAAAGAAAGTTATGATTATTAGATTATTCTCTAAACGAGTGGTGGAACAGTTTGTGTCGGGAGCACATCCATTTTGTGAGAGGAGAGTGTGAAGAGCTTTAGGAGTTCAATGTGGGTAGTATGTGAAAAAATCTAAAAAAATAAAAAATTATATAAAATATCATTTTAACAAGTAAATGTTATTTTATAATTTTAATATTATTTGGTATAATAAAATAGATTACAATGATGAATTTCATTATAATAATCCACTACCTGAAACCCAGGAAGGAGCACAATTCCATCATTTTTGCAGATGGCAAGAGTGACACCGTCAAACATGGGAGGTTAAGCCAGATGGCAACAAATGAGTCATAGAAGTTTTAAAAAGGCACATTAACTTTACTTCAAACGAGTTATAAGTTTATTGATATTGCCTCTTCATTTTTTATAAAAATTTTGAATTTAAATTTTTATATAATAATAATAATAATAATAATAATAATAATAATAATAATAATAATAGTTATAGTGATAATATTTAACAGTGAAATTTCAAACAATTTGGCCTTTTATTTGTAAGAAGGGTCATCTCTTAGAATTAGTGAGATTCGACTCTTGAAATCTTCTCTTGTAAAAGCTATCATTTTGAATTATCTCATAAATCTTGAATCGAAAAAATAAGAAAAAGAAAGAGAATCTCGAATTTTGTAGCTTCATTATGGTCCAGGAGAGAACATGATGCATGATTATCTCTGGAAGGTTGTATGCTGGTAATAACTTAAAAGGATACAAGTCTTAAAGGCCTTCTTCTTGCTAACGTAGTGGGGACGTATCCTACGGATAAGGGCATTCCGGAGTATCCAATCCTGGTGCGAGAGAGCATATCCATCACAAAATGCAATGCACCTTCAACAGCCTTGCACGATTGTTGCATAAATAGCAGCTAACCCAGTTTGGCCTTTTTTTCTTTTCTTCTTTTTTAAGAAAACTGCAAATAATTTCTTGTAATTTGTAACATTGACATGTTGCCCCCTGTGACTTCAAAATTAATAAAAGCTCCATGTAATTCTTTTTTTTTTTTTTGACAAATTATCCTTTGTGATTTCAAAATTAAAAAACGTCCTATGTGGTTTGCCAAATTCGCAAGTGTCTCCACTATTAATGAATATTAAAAATTAAAAATTAAAAATACATGAAAATTCACATATCAAAAGTATATTTAGTTGATAGGAGAAGGGTGAATATATATGTATGTAGTTTTTCTCATGCATTTTAACAAAAAAACAGTTTTTACGTCACGAATCCATGACCTCAACATTATTAAAGGAGCAATTCAACCGTTACAATAAAATTCGTCTTCCTTTTACTACTTCCCTTTGTTTTCCTCTACTGTTCTTCTCAAAATTTGACGCGAGAAAATGATAATTGCTCACTATGGTTTTGTCATCCCAATTATCATTTTCTCCGCTCAAATTTGAGAAGAAAGAGAAAAAAGGAAAATGAACGGTGACTGAGGTGAAAAATAAATATTTTATTTTTATTTATATTTTAATATTTAGATTTTTTTATTTTTAATTCTCGTTATTGTAGGGGAACAATTTGCCAATTTTACATACTTGTCAGTTTTGAAACTACATATAGAATAATCTGAAAGAAGAAAAAGAACCACTAGGAGCTTTTTGTCTGTTTTAAAACAACAGTAGCAACTTGCCAGCGTTGAGAGCCATGGGAGGCCATTTACAGTTTTTTTTTTTTTTTTTTTTTTTTTTTTTTTTTCTTAATTCTAAATTTGTAAATTTGTCTGTTTTACAGTTTTTTTTTTCTTCTTCTTCGAAGAAAAAATTATCTAAAAATGGGTGTATTAGCTATGGAGTAGGCAGCATTTGTTGATTGTGTCTTAGTCTATTTCAAACAAACAACGTTGAGAAACAAAAACATTGCAAATAAGGCACTCTTTTGTCGGGCGGAGTAAAGAATTCCATCATTTTCGCAGTCAACAAGGTTCATGAATTGCTTCGGAGTTGGGACAACATGGTCGGCCATTGAAAGCACTTTTCTCAAGATTGCTTCCAAACAAATCCTCTAAAACCTTTGATCTTGTTCATTGTTTACACACTTTCTAATGGTCATTGTTTGACTATGTTGCACTGGCCCCGCATGACCAGCTCCTCTTAATATGGACTATGTTCTAGTAATGTTTCTTCTAACACATTTCTTTGTTTCAATGTTTTGCTTAGTTTAATCCAAACCCCACCTGGTTTCGTGGCTGTTTCAAGCACGAGACACGGTTTTAGCGCGTGTTTTGTCAGTTCTGTCTCTTTCTGCTGCTGCTTCCTCTTGTTCTGTTTTTCCGATTTATCTGATTTTTCTGTATTTTATTGCCTATTTGGTTCATGTATAAGTACATTTCAAAGATTGAGAGAGAGAGAGAGAGAGAGAGAGAGAGAGGCGAGTTGTAGTTAGGTTGAGAGCTGGTGATGAGTTGGTTTGTCTTTGGATAGATATCTAGTGAAGCTTTTCGGTTGGTCCAACAAATTTTTGTTATCATTCATTTTGTATCTCTCTTCTGGTTCATAAAGTGTGTCAATTACTTGAATAGAACGAGTATCGAGACGACTTAGTGAAATAGAGATAGCTCAAGAAATGGAGGGTAGTCATTTTCAACTAAGGAAGAAGAGATCTTTGCTGATGAATGAAAGCGAAGAAGTGATTGATGAGCTGAAAGCATCATCATCACTTCCATCAATCCCTCAACCGGAAACACCAAAGGAGCCGATGGAATTCTTGTCAAGATCATGGAGTCTTTCTGCTTCAGAAATTTCTAAAGCTCTTGCTCATAGACAGAAGCATTTCCTCCTTGAGAAAAACTCTAAAACAGTCTCAGAAACAATTGCCTCCCCACAAGTTGTAAGTTTATTCTCTTTACATAACTTCTGCATCATAGATTCTGCACTGCAGTGTTCTAAGTAGTTTGTTCTCTCTCTGTGCGCCAGGCTAGCATGCATATAAGCTCAATCAATTCCAAGAAACTGGGATCACTTAGGAAGTGGTTCCACAGCAAAGAATTGGGGAGTGAAGCAGTCAGAAGGAAAGACCAGGCACGGGTAGAGAACGCGCGGCTACATACTGCCCTTTCTGTTGCAGGACTTGCTGCTGGGTTAGCTTCTGTAGCTGCAGCTGAAAACTCGAACTCTGGCACAAAATTGAGTGGAGCAGTCGTATCCGCTACTGAACTACTGGCATCCCATTGCATTGAGATAGCTGAAATAGCAGGGGCTGATCATGATCGCCTGGCTTCAGTTGTCAGATCAGCAGTGGATATTCGAACTCCTGGTGATTTAATGACTCTTACAGCTGCAGCAGCAACAGGTAGTTGTGTACATTGAACATTTTATGGTCTTCAAACAAAACCTGACTCAACTTTCTCTTTGCTGTACAATAAGCCTTGAGAGGAGAGGCTGCAGTAAAATCAAGACAATCGCGAGAACCAAGAAGGACTGCTGCAGTAAATCCCTGTGATAGAAGCATGCCAGAAGCTCAACGGATTGCTGCTTTTCATGGTGAAATAGAAGATCAAGGTCCTAGGTGCTCTGGCGAGCTGCTGCAACACACTAGAAAAGGTAATTAGCATGCTTTTTCCTTAAATAGCCACATCAACAAAGCCATCTGACATCTCTTTGTATCTTGATTTTCAGGACTTCTACATTCTAAGCATGTCTCTGTCTACATCAAGGACTCTCAGGTACATCAGCACAATTCATGGACCTCTTTTCCGGATGATGTGAATAAATAATAACATTTTCCTCAAATGTGATTCTAAATGGCAGGTTATGGTAAAGATCAAAAGCACACATGTCGGAGGAGCCTTCTCTAAGAAGCATAAATGTGAGTTCTATCTACTATTACGTACAATCATATGTTATTGCAGAAGAATAATTCTCAAGTTTTCTGCTGAGCAGGCGTTGTTTATGGAGTGTGCAATGAGATTGCTTCATGGCCATCCAGAAACGAAAGGGAAAATTTGGAAGCATATTTTGGTCTAAAGACCGCACAGGGTTTTCTGGAATTTAAGTGTAAGAACAAGCTCCATAGGCAGATATGGGTCAATGACATTCAAAATATCTTGGAACAAGTTAATTGCATAGAATTTTCCCAGAATTCCCTGAGATTTCCGAATATAAATAAGAGTTTATGATTTCTTTGCCATTTTGTGATCAAACAACAGAAGGACAACAATCCTTCATACTTTGTTGAAGTCATAACAGACTCAAAAGGCATTGTCTACGGCATGATTTAATGATGGTTTTCAGATATGCCTTCATAGACAATAGAATAATTTTGAATTAGCTGAAATGGGAAACTATTAATTTTATATGGAATTAGCAATTGTATACAAGTGAACCCTCAAAGAGGTGAAAAAAGGGTCTTATGTCAACAGCTTCATTGACATTTTATTCTTCAGAAGACAACAGTCTTGTTTGTCTCATAGGGTAGCACTCGCAGTTCACAATACGATTTTATTGCCTTTGCAAGACATTGTTTCTCAAGATTCTCTGATTTCTGCACAAAACTTTGCAGGTTATCTCTATGCGAGACGCTCTCAACCTGCAAAATTAAACCAAATCCTATCAACGTTACAATGAAGGGATGTCTTCAGTGAGTTCAATTCTAAACATTATGGAAGACAAACGATGTAAAGTATGAAACTGCTATTAACTTTGGACACAGGGCATCCAGGAGCATGTTCTGGAAGCACTTGTGTACAAGGTTAATCATAGTTCACAAGAACGAAGACTTATGTGCGTGACTTGCTTAGCATACTTGACAATGGGAAGGCAAAAGAGCCGTGTTCTATTCTATTCTGTTAGAAGTTCAACCAATATTAAAGCTTGTCACCTTCCACAATGTCTGATGACACTAGTAAATCTCAACTCTTGAAAATGAAGGTATCAGGATGAAGTCTCACATAAAATTAGGATGACCCATACTACTGATACATCCAGAATATGAATGACATGGATACAAGGGCAAAATGAACCACAGCAAGGTCCCAACATATCTACTCTAAAGAAAAAATTTTTACAAATTTAGTTTGTAGATCATTTAAAGTTTTCATCAAGTTCAGTATTTATTGGTTCTGAAAATAAGAAATAGCGGTTTCTCAAGGTGGCAAAGAGGAAATGGAGATGAAAAACAAATGTAAGAGAACCATAAAGAGAACAATTGGCTCTCTTAGGATTCTCAATTCAACAAAAACAGTCATTCAAAATAAGATCAATCCAAACAGGATGTTTACCATTTGTTCAATAATAGGCCCTGCATCAAGTTCTTCAGTGACAAAGTGACTTGTTGCGCCAATTAATTTGACACCAGCTTCAAATGCCTGTAAATTAAGCACACCCAAAATGTTGAGGATACTGTACCAGAGCACTTAGTAGAGTAGAAGTAATATGCCTATGTCAAGAAGAAAGGCAATGAACCTGTTTTGATGGATTTCCACCCTTGAATGATGGCAAAAGTCCATGATGAATGTTAATGATATCCTTCCCATAAGTCTTCAAAAAACTTCCTGATAATATCTGCAGAGAAATGAAACATAAATTACTGTAATATGCTAGTATCTATATGCGTTCAGACAAGAGTCGAGTCCAATAAATTCTCATATTTAGGCTAGTTATTATATGCCTCGTGCCAGGAGATGGACACAATATGTCTTCCTATAACACCAAATGGTATGCCCTGGTTTTTCATGTCATATTAAACCAACAGAACAGTGCAACTGTCAGAAATTAAAAGGCTGGGGCCAAGATTTCATAGTCATATTACCTGCATGTATCGAGCAAGGACCAAAAAATTTGTGTTTTCAACCAGCTCTAAGATTTCTGGTTCTCTTTTATTAGCTACACTTGTTCGTAGATAATGATAAGGGATTCCATGCCTTTCAAGGAAACGAAGCACATGTGTATTTGATCCTCGTTCATGATTACTATCACCAAGAGTTAGTAATGTTAAGAAGCAATGGGTTGGAAAAGATGGGCCAAAAAGCAGAATTTAGACTTTACCTTATTACACAGGTTATATCTACTGGAAGCCTTCCATCTTGCCATTGATGCAACAAATCCACCAAACAATGATCCTATAGCAACATGATGTCAGTTACAATAACTGAAGATGGGATCAAAGCAACCACCACCAGCAAAGTATAAAGACACTCACCTGCCTCGAAGCAAGAATAGCAATCTTATATTTGGGGTCCATGACGGGCACCCGAACAACAGATCTCATGGCATTGAATATATTAGCCAGATTAAGAAAGTCATCCTCCATTTGTGTCCGTGACCATTTATTAGGATCAAAGATAAACTCACTGTCAAATTAGAAAAGAATCGAACGTCACTTCATGAATATCCATGGCAAGACAAAAAGCATAATCTCAATGTTTCCCAAGAATCATCTAGAACCAAAAGAAATATTAGGTTTTACAGAGCAAGAAACTCTATCAAAGAGAAGAATAAAGAAAACAAAATGATAGGTATTTGAACATGAAAAATTACAGTGTGAAAGAGGTTTCTTGCTTATTTCAAGAATATAACTTATCAACTCTCATGCACCGCATGAGAAAATAAGCAATAGAGGTAGTTGCATTGAAGCTTAATTCTTCTCCACAAAATTAATTGTGTTGGTACTATTAGTACTCAATGCCTAGAGTTAGTATACTTCACTTCCAGAGGGCACACTTTGCCATCCATGAATGGGCAAAAGTCAGAATGACCCAGGATTTTTTCTCGTGTTTCTGGGTGCTCTTGGAAATCAACTTCCCATTTCTAAATTATGCATCTAAGGTGAATTTCCTGACAATGTTGTTGTTATTGATCATCTACTTGAAATGCAGGGCATTCTTTCCTTTTAACTTTTGGGATATTTTCCACTTGACCCTATTTTTTGATTTGTTAAAAAGAGGAGGCAATTTTCAACCTTAAGAAGATTTGGAAAGGCTGCCCTTTACAAATCACATGTGGGTTTCTTTCACTGTGCCTCTAACACGAGGATTTCATTCTAAAAAGCAACACAAATTAAAATTTACTACTTCCAAATGAGAAATCAAATGCTGAACTTCATTCAAATGTAGTATATTACATGGCAAACCATAGTCAAGAAAGCATGTTTGAATTTCTAGGACTGGCCTAAGTAACCTTGCTTCTTGGCTTGGGTTGAATTGCTACGACGCTACGAACTATTCCTAAGTCGAGTTACGTTACTGACCAATACTATGCCTAGGAATGGATTAGTAGTATTTGTCAAATCTCCATGAAGATTGTTGTGTGTTCCGCTTTGGCTTTTACAAATGTAGAGCGTTAACTTCCTTTAACTGCTAGATATTAACTTCCTTGGCCTTCACCCACTCCCTTATCATAAACTACCATCTCCAAGACAAAATGTGGTGGTTGATTTCAGCAGCAACCACCTCTAAAAAACAGAGTGATGATTATTTTCAGTAGTAATCACCTCTAAAGAAATGGAGGGTGTTTATTTTCATTATACTCATGTTTGTAACCAGCCTCAAAGGGAGAAGGGATTTTAGGGGAAGAAAATCTGTAGTTCCGTTAAACCAAGACAGTGTTGAAGTTCAATATCTATCTAAGTTTGAAATGAATTGATGAGTTCGAATTAGTTCAAAATGAGTTTGAGTTCAAACACTACTTTTCCAAACTAACACTGTTCAAAATCCTCCATGGTTTTTCACCCTTGTGATGCCAGCATCCTAATATTGATTTATCTATCTTTTAACACTTTAATCTTAAAGTACTAGCAGTATCAGCCGATTTCCATTAAAATATGAAAATCCCATTTCAAATTTCTAGCATTTAGACCAAGTGCTAAGAACTAGTGCCGAAAACCCATGACCAAAAGACGTCTCAACGTGAAGAAGCAATAGAGCAAACACTGAGTATACAATTAAATCCAAGTTGGTGAGATTTAGAAACAGACCTTCTAGAATAGAAGACTTGCTTGTTTTCAGGAACAAAAACATCGGCACTGAGAATATTTCCGCCTCTAGAAGCGATGCAATCAGATAATTTCGCAACAATTCCTACCACATCCTGTCACGGGTTAATTTCGATCCTAAATTTCCAAAATCTCATAATATCAATCACCCATATTTTCTCTCCTCAAATTTAAAAATAGAAATCAAGATTCAAATCATATAAGAGAGAGGAGAGAGAGAGAGAGAGAGAGATTACAGGGCAATGGAAGACGTGGATGCCATGAAAGAGGCCCGGAGAGAGAATCTCCGGGTAATCCCCGGGAGATTTCAATGATGTGAAGGACCTCTTTGTAGATCTGATCACTTTGTGCGATTTTCTTGCAAATCTTTGAAAGTGGTTCATCCCTCTCTCTCCGTCCCTCTGTCTCTCGTCTCGACCTGAGCGGAAGAGCAGAGCCACCCACCACACTTCGTGGCCCCGCCCGTTAGAAAGATACTCTAAACGGCATCCTTTGGTCGTATTTTTGTGTTTGAAAATGAAGTGCTAGTGGGCGAACACGTGGATTTGGTTCCAATTTAAAAATCTATCCTATTTAGACAAGGGCAAAATTGGGAACAAACGACCTCTCCTAAACTCTTAAAATCTCAATTTTAATTCTTAAAAATTAAAAAGAAAGAAAAAATAAGAGCCCTCTAAATTTAATTTATAACTATTTACGTTGAATTAGTTAAATTTTTAAATATTAATAGTCGAGTAAAAAAATAAAGACGGTCAGGTAATCATTTCTTGAAAATAATACTGATAACTTAAAAAAAAAAAGGGATAGGTGGAAGATGAGACGTTGATGTTTACTGATAAAATAAGGTTGGGATGAATACATTAGAAAGAAGAAGACCTTGAGGAGTGAAACAAGAAAAATGTCGTAGCTCAGGTCAGGATGAGCTACTACACAAAGAATACCTCTATATGACTTGGCCATGGTGACATTGCATCCGTGGGCTCGATTCAATCTCCTGGAATGGAGGAGTAGACCAAGAACAATGTGAAAGAAGGAAGCAGACTAGAGTATCCTCCCATTAATAACAACAAACTCTAAGGTCAAGGAATACACAATGAAGAATTAGTAGGGGCCAGATTCAGAACCGGATGAGGACATAATGGAGGACTAGGACTATAACCCCCTTCACACACCCCATGGCCAGTTTTTGAAGATTCCTCCAAGACTAAAGAGCGGATTCTATAGACTCTGAAGATATCTATTCATTGTTAAAATGGTGGGAAGTGATATTGGATAAAAACTCCTTGGAACCAAACTAACTCTCTTGTGGGAGTGTGCTAGGAAATTGAGTTTATATATTTGAAAAAAAAAAAAGGCTTCCTCTTGTATGAGGGTTTAGATGGGAGTAGTGGCATATGAGGATTTTAAAGGAGAGAGGATTGGAAAACACCTAGAAAAGGAGGATGGAGAAGGATGAAAATAGAAAAAAATAATAGATTCAAAGCGGGTAGTTGTCTGGTCTTAAGCCAAAAATAAACTTAGAGACGAGATCAAGGAGTGAGAAAGTCTCTAGGAAGAGAGAGACAAGCAGCCCTACTATTTTGACGACGGAAACCACACCTTTGTCCATCTGTATTTAGATAAGACTACCATAGAAACCCTTAAATGCACAACTCATCTTATAACCCTCCCGCAGCAAAGGAACTAAGTGGAGCCAATTGCTTCATGAGATAATAACAAATAAATAAAAAGGGCTAATTGATGTATAAAATGCTCCCAAACTTAATATGAAAGTAGAAGTAAGGTGAATATATATGTACAATAATAAATAAATCATGAAAAAAAAAAGGCCTTTCAAGCATCAAACTAGAGGATGGAATCATGAAACAAGGAGATATCTCCAATAATAGACTTAATCTGATTAGCCCCTCTCATTATCAGCCTAGGCCTCAATGATCCACTCCACGCCAAAGAGCACATGACCCACATCTTTGGGCACTAAACCGGAGATAGTCGTTGAGTGGAGATGTAGTCCCTCATAGAAATAGGTCATGGATTAGGTCCGAACTTTGTTTAACCAAGAGCTCGAGTTTCTCCCTTTCCTCAATGCATATTTTTTTTTTTTTTTTTTTTTTTTTAAATTCCCCTGATTCGAATTACCTCAACTTTTAGATGTAGTTTTAGTAGGAAATTTCAATATTAGCAAGTCTAAAATTTGGGTTTTAACACCTAAGACAATGTAGTAGTTAGGCATTTTGATGGGAGCATCTAGGTGCTCTAGAAGGAAGATGAGGATGTTGCGTCGACCATGGATCAATATCCATAGGCATTTAAGAGGTTAAAGAATCCTGAGCGACTCTATGATGTGCTTTATGTGAACTAGGGTCGTGTTAGTTGGGATCAAGTCTAGATTGAACTCAGGCAGGGGGCTAAGCCACATGAAATTTTTGGCTCAGTTGGAGAGCCATGGTATAGGCCTCTTTTCCTAAGGTGGCCTAGTCAGGATCCTCCTGAGTGAATATTAAAATAATTTAGAATTTATGATATGAAAACAAAAGAATCATGTGAGTCAATTTCAAAGAGTGATGAAATAATTTTTAAAGAGTCATGTGAGATATTTCAATATGTCTTTTAACATACTAATAAAATTTAGAATAATGTATTAATTATATATATATGGTTATGTTTATGTATTCAAATAAAAATGAAGAATCGCTCTAAAAAAAGTGAAAATTTTATATGATATTATTCATGATTATTTTTTAAGAACTCCCATTTTCTGATATAATCTTGAGTATTTGTTTGGAAAATCCTTATTTTCATTTTTTGTTTTTCTTCTAAATAAAAATTCTCTCATCTTCTCTTTCCAACAAAGTCGTATCAGAGCAAGATTGAGATTGTGTCTAAGTTGGTGTTTCCTAGGATCAAAAAAGAAAAGTTATTTACATATGTTGACATCTCCGGATTTTTAAAGAAAGACCAGGAATCCATTGAAAAATCTCTATATTTAAAGAAAAGAGAATCTGTTGAGAAAGTGCAAGTTGTGAGAAGGACTCCACAAAGAAAAAGTTTTGAAAAATGGAGAATGAAATGCCTATTATCGTTGTGACTGTGGAATTTAAAACAATATTTAAGGAGTTACTGAAAAAGTTAAATTTGCTTATAATAGAGTACGTATGTGTAAAGTTTAGTCAAGATCATCTATTAGATTTTATTGCAAAAGTGATATTTGAAGATAAATATGAAAGATATGAACAATATTAATTCAAGGCATACTCAAAGAAAGATGCAGAAGATGAAGCGGATCTACAGGTAATAAGACATTTGAAATGGATTTACAATATTGTCATTAAAAATATGAATGAAAGAGAATTATATAAAGTCAAAAATAATTTGGAAGGATTGAGAGAAACTTAGGAAGAATTAAAAGACAATTTTAATGAAGCCGTGAATGAATTACAATAATTAAAGATAAAGATAGAAGAAAAAGGAATTTGAAGAGACTAAAAGCAATAAAAATGTATTAGTGATTTGAAATAAAAAATAATAAATTCTAAATTAATGGGATGAATATTGGAATAATTTAGAATTTATGACATGAAAAAAATAAAGAGTCATGTGAGTTAAATTCAAAGAGTCATGGAGTGATTTCTAAAAAGTCATGTGAGATTTTTTAAGATATCTCTTAATATGTCAATAAAATCTAAAATAATATATTTATTCTATATATAAGTGGTCATATTCAAATAAGAGTGAAGAATCACTCTTAAAAAAATAAAAATTTTATATGATATTATTCATAATTATCTTTTAAAAACTTCCAATTTCTAATATAATATCGAGTATTTATCTAAAAAAATCTTTATTTTCATTATCCATTCTTGTTATAAATAAAAATTCTCTCATCTTCCCTTTTCAACGTCGAACCCACCTTCTGCTCCAAAGCCCTGTCAACCTAGCTAATGTTTTTGTCATGAAAGCTCAATTAGTGTTAGTGGTCCCCCGCCGGGGGGGGGGGGGGGGAAGGTTTGTGTCTATGAGCCTTGCTCTGAAAGAGAGCTAGTTCCGATCTCCTTTGTGCCCTCGTGCTTTCCAAAGTGCCTCTTTCTCTGTCTCGTTGAGCTCTGCCCCCTCCGAATCCAAAAAAGGGCGTGGGTAGAGTACGGGCAGGCACGAACCCTATTTCTAGTTCTTTTCCCCTGAACTTGTTTAAATCTTTTCTTTTTCTTCTTTTTATCTTATTTGATTAATCTGATCTAAATATTATAAAGTCTATTTTAAGGGTTGATTTTTTCAAATTCTTTTTCTTTATTCTCAGATTCGATATCTCTGATTAAAAAGTAAAATATTTAATCATTTAACCTAAAAAAATTTAGTAACTCTCTACTTCATCTCAGACAAGGAATGATAATGTCGTATTTAGATATGCCTAATAAATTTTAACTCAAATGATACCTCCCATTCTTCTCTTGTATCGAGCAACCAAAAAAAAACATTTAGATATATGCACATACAAAATGGCTCAACTTTGAGAGAGAGAGAGAGAGAGAGAGAGAGAGAGAGAGAGAGGATGCTAATGATGATAGTGATGAAAAATTGAAGAAAAATCAGATTGTGAGGGATTAAAGGGGTTTGAGGGGGAGGTTACTCACCGTTTTGAAGAAGATGATTAACAGACCCTGAGAGTAGAAATTAACAGCAAATAAAAAAAAAAAACACCATGAGCAAAGTGTTAATGATGGGTAATTTACTGTGGCAAACTCATGCATAAATTGTCAATTTGAAAATCACATGGTACAATTTGAAAATCTGTTAAATTATAGGGGGCTTTTTTGTAATTTCACTTATTTGTTTCGTGAAGTTTATTTGCTAAACCTGAACGTCGCCCAAACTTACTGGATCGGACAATCACCGGAGAAAAGCTGAACCCTCTCTCGCTCTCTGGAAACTGGAAATGCCTGTAAGTATACCACTCTCACTTCTTTGTCAGATCTCACACACACCCAACCCTTTAGGGTTGCAATCGATTTCTTTCATCAGTAATTAGTATTATGTGTGGAACAGTTCAGACAAATCGTGGAGGTAGAACCACCGAGTCCTCTCAGATACATAATGGGAGCAATGATAATGATGATTGGCGTGGTATTGCCAGTTGGATACATGATGTTCCGCAACAAGCGTGTTCCTTCTTCACCTTCTTACTCCAAGCAGACGTAGGTGTGCCCCTTCTAATTCAAAAGTCGTTTCTGGGTTTTTGATCTGGCGTTTATTTTTATATATTTCTTTGCAATTTTTGATAATTTTCTTTTCGTCAATCAGAATTTTGAATTCTGAAATTGTCCCCCTTTTTTCTGTTACCACTTCGGTTCATATCCTTTCTGGGTTTCTGATCTTGTGTTGATTATTTCATGAATTGTTTTGAAATTCTTGATTGTTTCCGTTAAAATCATTTCTGGGTTTTTGATCTGACATTGGCCTCTTCATGTATTGCGCTGAAGTCTTCATAATTTTTTGTTGACGGTGGTCTTTCTGCTGGGTCATGCTCGTCTCAGTATTCTGAACTTAGGGGTCTGCCTTTTTATTGTGTTGTACTCTATTCTTGATTTTTTATATGTCAACGTTTCTTTCACGTATTGCTTGGAGATTCTTGGTAATTTTGATTAGTATTTCTTTTGTTGGGTCATTCTTGCTTCTGAATTTTGATTTTGGGTGGGGTGCCTTTTGATTACTACTCATGTATCTCTATGTAATTCTTGATAATTTTATTTATGATCATTGCTTACTTTTGGCATTTTGGATTTTAGGGTTTTGGTTTTTGGTTACCTTTTATCATCCGACTGTGTCCATTGGTTGCTTGATTTGGTCTAAAAGTGGGTTAATTTTTTATTTTTTATTTTTTGATGAACGATTCCTCGATAAGATCTTACTTGTTTCAGAATTTTGATTTGAGGTTTTGGTGTGTTTCAGGAACAAGGGATTAATATAGAGTAATTACAATAACACAAGCTTGATTCAATTCCTGGATCATTGAGAACCCTGGAAGGGAAGAAGAAAAAAAGCCACTTTAGATCTACAAGAAAGTATGTGAAGGCATTTGCATTTAATTCATTATAAGGATTGTTTCGAATTCTGATATAAATATTTGAAAGATTTGCTTGTGGGGGTTGTACTTTAAGTTCTTGATCCTTTCCTAGTATGTAATTGACTTTCCTTTTAGGTAGTTTGTCTGTCTTAACATCTCTCTGTGTTTGCAGTTTTGGTTGACTATTTAAGTAGAAAAGAAGGGAAGTTATTAGCTTGAAAATGGCTCACTGTGATTGTGGACTTGGCTATTGTAATTATAAAATATTATTATTGGAGTCTATCAATTGCCCATAATTGGTTTAAGCCTTCAAAGCAGCCACAGTCTTAGGCAATACTTGATTATCATGAGTACTTCTTGCTATTGGAGTGTGGGAGGAGGGGCAGGATGACTTGTTCCCCTTCTCAATGACACAGGAACTAAAATATCATACATAGAAACTAGCAATAATATTACTCTTTGCTGTTGATTAGTAGGGTGCGTTCCTAAAGTCTCATTGCATTTTTTTGTTTGTTGTGAAAGATGGATATAGGGTTTTTTTTTTTTTTTTTGGTTCTTTTTACCCTTTCAATTTGAAGCAGTATAATATCACATTTTATTCGATTTTTTGACCCCTTTCCGCAGCCCCCAAAACATATACTGGAATAGCCATAGAGTTGGATCAGAAGTCATACAAGGAAGGAGAGATGTTACTGTAGATGTAACCCAAAATCAAGTGGTTGGTGGGGGTCTATGATGGGGGCAGTCAGATACTTGGAAGGATATTAAAGATGTTCAACATATGCAGGAGTAGGACTGATTAAGAGGGTGTGGTACTGCGTAAGAAAATGAAGATGTTGCTGCTGGTCAGAGATGCTATAATTACATCGAAGATTTTCTTTAAGATAGTATTTGAGTGGAGATGAGTGAAGCACCAAGCGAGAATCATCATATATTCCAAGCTTAATCCGATTTTGTCTTTAAAGCAACTAAGAAGATAAGTAAACATTTCGACAGTGAGTTTGCAGCAGGGGCTACTTCTTCTTAGGCATCCTTGTGGCCAAGGTGGAGATAAATAATTGTTGAACAATGTAGAAAACGGAGTTTGCTTAAGAGGAGTAAAATGGAGTTGAGTTTAGTGGTAATATTGCATGGAAGATAGATTGGATTGAATTAGGGTCTTTGATGCAGGATACAGTCAAAGAGGAGAGGTGAGACATTTGATCATAGGTTGTTAGTCTGGATATCCCTGTCTATGCTGATAATGGAGATAACTTTTTTGCAAGGGTGAAAAATTAGTGGGATTCTCAGGTTTCTGAAAGTAGCTAAGGATCGAAGTTAATACTCTAAGAGGAAGAACCACAACATTCAGCTTGCTTTGTGGTCTGCGGAGGCAGGATGGATAGAATCACTGACGAGAATTCTTCATAAGAATTTGCAGGAGCTGAAGGTTTTCTACTTAGCTGATGCAATCTCATATTCTCATCCTTCCTTTTTTTGCAGATAAATTTTTAAGTTCACATAATGTTTCCTTTCCTGCTTACATTAAATATTATTCTTTTATTGGAAAGTAAAACAGAGATGTAGAAGTTGTTGATCATAAGTTGGAAGCGTTAGATGGGCTATGAAGGGTATGGCTGTCGACATATAAAGGCATTTTTGCTTGTGAATGCAAGACTGGAAGCTCATTTCATTCATCATGTTCAGATTTCCTTTAACCATGTCTGCAGTATATCAGAAGCAAATTTTGGTCCAATAGAAGACTTGACAACCTGACACTCTACTTGTGAGTTACATCATTATTTGTAGAAGCTTTTTAGGGACAGCTCAAGCGGTAGAGCTTCCCCACTTTCATCATCGATTTCTCGGTTCAATCCCGCTTAGTTGCATCTCCTTGTACAAAAACAAAAATCATTATTGGTAGAAGGTTTCTTATATATATATATAAATATATATATTTTTTTTATCAGAAGTAGGAGGTTACTTATATTATAGTGTTAGTGAAATCTATGAAAGCGCATTACCTTGTGAGAGGTTCTGAAATTAATATTATTACCCTCAGATGTGTAGCTTGTTTATTTAAGTCTTTCAAGAGGAGTTTGACACAGTCCACACCGAAACCTCTTGCTCTCTCTGAAAAATGGTTACAAGAAAGATGTGGGAGTGGTGCTGATCTTAAGCTTAACTTAAAATGTTGATATTTATTGTGATTTGTCTTATAATTACATTAGACATGATCAAATTTTTCTTCATGCAAGTAATCAGTATGTGTTGGTGTCACACTTTGCATGAAGTATCAAATATTCACTAGAGGATGCCTACATTTCCTGTTCTTTATGATACTTGTACTCACAATGAATCTGTCTCACTCAACCATCATCTACAAGCTCCAAATTGCAATAGGTATGACCAACTTTCCTGAGAAAGCAAGTGGAAGTGCATGAAAATGAGATGCCTCGTGGTTTTTTGAACCACTTGTCATTCAGATAACAAGAAACTCGTACCTTATTAAGATGTGACACAGAAATTTGCTGTTTATGTGATGGTAGTGGTAGTGTAGGGTAAGAGAATCAGACGGTACCATCTGGCTGATCTCTTAAATTCTTAATATACTCAACAACCAGTAGTTTGTTTTTTTTCAATCCTTGATAATAATGTATGATCATACTCCATCAGGGGTCGGTAATGAAAATTTGATATTGACATACAGCGTTACCCCTCATCAAGGTTGAGAAAAGTACTAGCACTAGAAGGCCTCTTAGTTACATTACTAGCGACAATGATTCCATGACACATGCATACAATCCATCCTCCCGGTTGCTCAAAATAAGATACTATATTAGCTTACGAAGGAGCTGGAATTAGGGTCTTTCTACAGTTTGCACAATGTCCACATCAACTAGAGTCCAGTGTGAAGAAAGGCAACTCAATAATCTAGTGGAGTACATAGACACTTCGTGGATATAAAACCAAAAAATGCAGGGACTTGATCATCTTTTCTTAGGGCAGGATAGCCCATATCAATTGCACCTCGAGATTTAACTGCACAATAGACTCAATTTTTAAGAGTACAAGAAAATGAACAATGGCATGTGAATTTGGCTCTCAAAGGTGATTAACCTCTAGACTGTTAATTACAAATAGTTTAACTGATATTATCCCCCTTCCATCTCTTTTCCTTTAAAAGTATCGACTTCGAACCTCTTCTATGTACCAAAAAGAAAAAGGGGCTTAAAAAATATCTGCTGTACCATGCAGGAGGCAGTTTCTACTGCTACATGCGCTGCCTGCCAAGTGCCTGTCCAACCCTTATAATGTCTCCTCGTCTAACACTAAACTTGAAATCAGACGAGGTAAGTGTTGCAATCTGGAGATGACAATGGGGCCAGACAGATGAGCACCACCGTGGATCCCATATTGAAACCAGCTAGCTGAAAGGATTGATTTTTCCGTCACCTGGGGGGCATCAAGCAACAAGCAACTATATATGTCTGATGACCATGTATTTAAATAGCCGGATTTAGAAGCTAATCAGATCAAAAGATCTTCATCTCAACATATTATATGACGGCATGGCCCAAGCTTTGCTCATTCATTAATGGAAAAAAAAAAAAAAAAGGCCATGCTGAAGTGGATTACAATGGCATTACCCACTTCAAAGCTAGGTCAAGAGCAAAGAGCTCCCACCCACACGCAAACAATCCAAATCAAACATTCATCCAATCAATCCAATCTAATACCGGAAGCCTGGCTCAATTCATTGGCAGCAGTAATCTAAAAATGAGGAAATTGAACACAATTCTTTTAAGACTACATTTGTTTTGCAGAAGATTACCATCCTAAGGGAAATGTTTTTCTAGAAAAATGCTTTCTCCCCAACATCAAAATGAGGAAATTGAACACAATTCTCCAGACGCAGTAAACCAGGAACAAACCAAGCATGGTGTGCTGCTCTGAGACACTAATTAAGCAAATCTTATATTCCTCCATACCCATTATGAAATGCAAAATACGCAGAAAATATATCCTTCCTCCCAAATTAAAAAACCACAAATTTTATCAAGCATCAGATCACGTAAAAACAGAAGACCAAAAAGGCACATCAAACCTCATCGCACTTGTGGAGCATCACACCAACACCTTCAGGTTCATAAATGCGTTCCTCTGGAGGCTCTGACAACAAAAGCTTCTTTCGTGGCCGATTAGTCCGTAGTTCTGGCTCAATGAAAAGCTGCAAGTTGATTGAACAACCACAAAGCAACTCAATCGAGAGAATTATCTGTTTTGTTACAACCAAGTGCTTGTGCCTTTGTAGTTTAAAGTACTTAAATCAAAACAGCATACTCCAATCATTTAGTTTCAAGGTTCTAGTAACAGAACACACATCACCTCAAGAAATATTATGCATAAAATCTCAAGCAACCATCAAAAATCAGAACTATAAATATTTAAATTAAGAGTCTTAAACTGGATGCAACCATTAGAGCTATATGTTGGGCTGCAGTCCCTGCCTCTATCTATAACAGAACACCAGAAAAGATGACAGTGTGACACATTAGTAAGGTTATAACCAGTTTCATAGTTATTATGACTACACTCTCATTTAGTTATTCTGAACCATCTTGGTTGGGTCCATTGCAACTAAATACTGTACGCATTGATATGATTATATCATGGTGTATTTCATATGACAATAGCCAAAGTTACACTTTTGATCAATTTCAAGTAAAGGAGCACTACTTGTTAGTACATAATTGAGGGAGGAGAACAAAACATTATAACAAAGAGCCACAACAGAGAATAAGATAGGTTTTGGGATTCAAGCTTGAATTAGGGATGTCAATGGGACAGATATACCTCAAACAAAGAAAAAATAATCCTGCCCCAGCCTCTTGAAGGCAAGCACATGAAGCTGATTAACAAGGGGAGGGGCAAATGCAGGTTCCATCTTCAACGGGAAAAATGAATTCTCAAATTTATCAACTATTTCCACTTTCAGCTACAATACCTTCACCGGTAATTTTCTCACCGGGGTTGGGCTCACATTTGTACTTTTTCTCTTCACTAAATCCTCTGACCATATTAAAATTCCAGCTGGCTTTTTAGTTTTCTTTTTCCTAATGGTAGACAGGGATGGGAATTTGGACCTGCCCTACCACCACATTGATAAATAATTCCTTTTTCAAAGCTCTAACTCAACCACATAGGTGTTTATCATGGTATCTTGGATATGACCAGTGAACACACACAATGTGACATGGATGTAAGTGCCTTGGACACCTTATTTCGATGTAAATTCTCTCTGAATAATAAATATCTAAAACTACAAGTCACAAACTCATACAATCTGGTTAATATAGATTATACTCATTCCTTTTCATTAGTTACATTAATTTCTTAGAAGTTGTCATTCAAAAAGTCCCTTAGAAGAAGAAACAATGAGCGGAAAGATTAAACTGTATACGACAAAGAGCTGCTTAACCTCAATGGACATCATATTTGTGGCTCCAACTGCTGCAACTGCCATAAATCCTTCCTGCCACTGACCTTCCAACACCACCTATAAAGATAAAATCAACAAAGTCAATTAGGAAACCAAGGCATTTCTTTTGTTAATTAGATAAAACAACAGACAATCAACGCATCATGTCCAGTGGGGTACAATACGTGGTATATTTGATAAAATAAAATGTCATCAAAGGGTTGTGCTTCTAGTGCTTTGGGAAGGGATCTTTGAATGATACAAAGTACAATTTAAAAGCTTAACAAATCCCAAACTCTAAATACAAACACAAACAGAAAGACAATTCCTAGTCTCTCCAATTGTAGGATAGAATCTATCTTATTGTTTTTCTGTAAGGTTATGATCCTGGTGTTTTGGATTCTTAACTGATACATAACATAAATAAAAAGCTTTAAATTGTTCTCTATCTCCATTTTCTTCCCTCCTTTTTCCTTTTCAAAGGGGATACTTATCCCTCCAATGAGATAGAGATGGAGAAAAACAGAGACCCTTCAATTGCTCTAGGAAAGGGGTTCTTTAACTGAGCACAATTGACTGCTTTGAAAAAGAATGTTAACAAGTTCAAAAGGTAAAGATGCAAGGCCAAGATTCACCGAGTCCCTACTTAGATGACAAAATTACCACGAGAGAAAAAGGGCTACAGAAGCTTAATTTACAATTATATGGAAAATACCCTTTCATTCTGAAGGTAGAGGTTGCTAATTGTTTTTGTGGCACGTTCATTTACTGGAAAAAGATGACCTGCAGCCAAGAGAGAGGAAAAAAAAAATACACAGAACTAAGGAAAACAAATTGAATTTTAAGCAAGAGAAAAACCAGAACAAGGAGAAGGAATACAATATTCTGAATCGAATTAAAAATTACTCATATCTACCAATTTCACATACTTGGACACAGAAAACTTAACTACTTTTTATCAAGCACTTTGATGGTGGTAATGCCACTGATAAGTATCTCCGTGTAATTCTTTGTCTGCATTCACTGATGATCTGTCCTAACACTAATTTGTTTCGAAGCAATGTGATCTCATTGCATTTCATGAATTGCAACTTCCCAACAAAAAAACAAATTATTATATAAAGAAGCTATAAATTCAAAACACCAGCAACAGAGGAAAGGCCTTTTCTATATAACAAAAGAGAACACCAATTTATTCTAAACAACAGAATTGAAATTCAGTCATAAATACCTGAAAAGTGCCTACGAACAAGAACATGCCAATCAACTGGTGAGTGAACTCGATGAAAGTCTCCAGGCATCAAGTATATTACACAGTAAAAAAAGGCCTTTCATGGGACTGCAATGAAAATTTTGGATTATCTGACATATTTTCCCAGATCCAAGAAGGGTGGTGCAGGGAATGAAGTGAGGAGGGCAAATAATTTGATGAGAGAGAAGGATTGACACAAATCATTAGTCTACATTTAATGTTAGAGAACTAATTCAAAAATTAGGGATCAAACATGCACATAATAATAGCTCTGGCTTACAGATTTTCACCGGATGCCTAAGAAAAAAACTGTAAGTTGCAGACATAATGCAAGAGTGAGTGGATTCCTATGTGAACTATATAATTCACCACTACTTTTCTCTCTAAAACTAAACTGTGGAATCATATACATATTACTATTTCAGCTCTGGTGAAAAGTGGTGCTAGACCATCACACATGGATTGAGAGAGAGAGAATTAATTCCAACAAGGATAACAACTCCACCCAAAAGAGTATTTTGTAGCAAAATTGGTAATAATTTGTAAAGCATTAGTGCCAAAATCTAACAAATATGGACAAATCTACATAAACATGTACATGCAGACAAGCATTCATAGAAATTGCCATAATTAGGTAAATAGAAGTGGTCTTCTGGATCAGTGCAAAATGTGGATTGTGTAAAATAATCCAGTTTGAAATGCAGCAGGTTAAACAGGAGCAGCATAATACAACTCTACTTATGTGTCAACAAGTACTGTTTTAGCCGACTATGGTTGTGTGTTACCATACAATGATACAATATAAAAACAGTCTTTAAATGAAGGTCTTGCTGGTCTCTGTTTCCACGGTACAACCATGCCACATTGTTGCAACTATATTATAAGAGCAGAACTCTACCAATTGTTAGTGGTTAAGCAGTCACCAAACAACTATGCTATAGTCCAGCTTTGTGATACATCAAATTTGTATCAGGACTACCCACCTCATCTGGCAAGCTAAAAAAGTGCCAGCTAATTAATGGGCAATTACCGTGCTGGCTTGGGGTCCCGAAGTTTAGGTGAAGCCAATGAAACTCTCCACCAAGTGTTCGTCTTGTCTCTGGGGGAATTTTCAGGTTCATTGCTTTCTTTCTCCAACTCCTCTTTGCTCATCATTGGAAGTAGTGACCTAGCACCAAGAAGGGAATAAAGTGAATATGAACACCACTTCACCAGCTCAATTATTGCCCCTCTTTTGTTCTCCATATTTCAATATTATTCTATCCACAGGGCTTACCTACAACAACAATCCAGGAAATTAAAGCAGTAATTTGAGTTATCCACCAACTACAGAGATATATTTTGGGCAACTAGACGTCCAATAAGCGGGTCACCATTTACCAGACTTTGAGGATCAGGGTCAACGAGCCTGGAACCCTCTCTCAAGCTGTGAATAAAAAACTCCTGTAGATTAGAATAATCTTCTAAAGGCATCGCTATCTCCTCTAAATCTGCAGTACAACCAGATCATCATATATATCGGATTTAACTGACAAAATACATTTTACACTATTTTTTTTCTGGCATTTTCTATCATAAAGTACCATAAAGCATAATATGGTAAGTTGATCCCAATCATTATTCTGATAAATAAAAAAATATAAAATATAAAAAGAGAAGAGTATAAGATACTTCTATGGAATGCTCAGGCCCATGCTCTAAAAATATGAGGTCGTAACCAGACAGGAATTTCCTGAAAAGGGAAATAAGGAGTCTGGTCATTTTTATGAAAAAATACAGTATCAAGATAGTATAGTTCTTGATGGTTTAAGTGAAAAATAGAAATGGCAAGAGTCAAACCTTCAACCTACAGTGATACATGAAAATTGAGAAATTTCCAATTTCTGAAGCTAGTCATACAATTAATATAATATATGCAACAATAAGAGTTCCAATGTGCTCATGCACCCTCATGTAACAGCATACAGCAAGCCCAAGCCATAAGACTGTCCAGATAGCCATGCAAGGATGTGAAGAATATATAGTGGACTAGCCAAATTGAAGTTGAAAATTGATGTCACTAAAGCCCATAGAGAATCAAGAGCAAATGACCTGACTTTAACCCAATTCAATCAAGTAGATCCATCTCAATTCAGAATACATAAAAGTATGAAGAAGATACATTCAAGGATCCTTGTTAAGTAGGGCAAGATCTTTACAGGTGAAATAGAAAAGCTCAACTCCAGAAGAATGGTGAAAAATGGAATTTTGCACCACAATAACCAACTTATAATCTACTCCTAGGTGGAACCTTCAAGATGTTTCTTAGACATCTTCATCAGTGACTGACAATAACAAAAAGACAATCACAAAATTCCATCAAATGGGTGAGTGTTCCATTCCAAAGTAGGTTGCTCCTACCACCATCAAAATATATAAGCATGTCCACGTCCTCATGTGGTGTCATGCCTGATTCATGGGGCTAGAAGCAGTTAATAATGTTTAATTAACCTTCACAAACAAGAGCAATCAGCAGCAATCATACACATCAGCTAGAACATCACAACTTCCAAATCATATTTACAAGGACTCTTCCACATAGACAAAAGATGAAGAAAGAATATTAGACACGTGGGTGGGAGCTACAAACTGATAGTTCCAACTGTAAACATTATCTCAACGAAATACTAGGATAGAGATAAAGCATGCATTTGAAATAAGAGTACTCACCAAACTTGTCAAGTAACCCCAGCAATGTGAAATGATCCGCAAATGCAACATCCTTAAAATTGAAGCCTAAACTGGGAAGGACATTGGAGTCAGAATCTATACACATTCACTATCAGGTTGAGAAGTTAGTTTTTTACATGTACATCAGGCTGAAACTCAAACTCAATTCCTCTCTGTCTTGCCTCTTCAGTCTGTCAACCCAAAAGTTAAAATAAATAAATTCAATTAAATAATCATTTAACACGATAATTGGCAGTTAAAACATTTTGGTGCAACGAAGTATGATAAACCATATGCATTTGACGATCTACCGAAGTCAAAACATATGCACTTGACAGTCACCATACTCAGAATGAACAAATTAAGGAACCAATGAATCAATACAATGTGATCCACATTACGGAGTTAATGCAAAGTAGGTGAAGTAACAATGAACAAAGCGAGCTTTATACAAACTCTGTAATCAAAAGGAACAAAGGAACCGCACATTTATTGATACACAGTGGCAGGAGATAAAAGAGTGCAGAAAATCACTGATGTTAGAAAGGAAATAACTAAGTTCCAATTTCCTCTTTTTATGTCATCTTAGCGACCAAAAGCTTTATGAAATACATTGAAAAATGTCCTTTTAATTGCTCATTTAGTTCAGTACCAAACAACCCCAGATACTTTTAACAATTTTAAATGGTCTAAATTGTTGACAACATCAACCGATAAACAGAAAAAAAATAAGGGAAAAAGAAAATCCATCTTCAAGCAAAAACCTAACATTACGTGTTTCCCATTAGAATGTTCACATGCAAGAACTCAAACGTATAAAAACATCTGCAATTAAATGAGCAAAAGAAAGAATGTATTAGGGTTTACCTTTTTGTCGTCATTAAGCCGATTAGCATGAAGAAGACCAACCATAATAATGGTAGCAATAGTAGCGCCGGGCACTACAAAGGGATTACTACCTGAAACAATCACGCACAACACTTTTAGAATGGATTGAAAAAATCTGAGAAAATTAGGGTTTTGAAAATGGGGAAGTGAAAGACCTTCGGAATTGCCTGTTTTGCCATTAATGGAGGCTCGACGTTTGAGGTTTTGAAGTTTCTTGACGAATGAAGTCAAGCATCGTCGTTGATGCTGAGAAATGCGTGGATGGCAGAATAAAGGGTGTCTCTGCGAAACCCTAAATTTCATTTTTCGCGTTGCCGGGTTTGGGATAAGAAGAGCCGTGGGACTTGAAAGTGCAAGTAGAGAGAGAACAGAACAGCGAAAGCTCAAGACTCGGCGTTGTTGTTTGTCTACCTGTGATGTGGGGAGGCAAGGGCCAAGCAAGAACGGTTACCGTTGCCCCTTCTACAAGAAATTTAGAAACTTCCCAAAAAAAAAAAATAAATAAATAAAAATCCACCGAAAATATTACATGGAGGTCGTGGTCTGGTCGAGTTTGATTGGAAACCACGAGTAGTGGACTTTTGATTAGCTTGCGGTGAAATGGCTCCGAAACATTAAATGTGAAATTTCTCCATTAAATTAAATGGGTACAAAAATAAAAATTTATATTAGAGAGATATTTGAATAGAATATTAAAAAAAAAAAAATTTTTGTTTCATTCTTTCAGAAGGTGGATACACAAATGAGGTAATAAGAGAAATATTTATAGTTGTAGAAAGAAATGGTGAGTCAACACTAATAGTGATGAGGTATTGATACTTGATAGGTATTTCTGATGAGTTAACAGGGGCTTTGGATTAAATAACGACACGTGTCACTGGAGTTAATGAGTCAGCACCTTATTGCGCCATTGGTTGACATGTGTATGACACTTGGCAAGAAAGTGACATGTGTCCAGATTCAATATACTTTAGGAGTAACTTCTTCCTTAAATTTCACATGACTTCTCCCTTAAACTATTCCTATAACTTCTCTCATAAACTTCTAACATATGTTCTACAAATTGGTGAGTTATCAGGAAATAGTGATAAAATTGTATACTTTAATAGACATCCATCAAATTATTCTGTATTCATAACACTCTCCATTGGATGTCCATCACACAGAAAATAGATCTCGTTAAAACATTACTAAGAAAAACTCTTGTGGGAAAAAAATTCTAATGAAAGAAAAAGAGTTACTATTCTAAGTGTATTTAATCCTCCTGTTGAGAATATCTCTTAAAATCTTTAAATTGATACATTCCAATTCTTTTCACCAATTTTTTGAATGTAGCAGTCGGTGGTGCCTCGATAAATAAATCTGCTAAATTTTTACTTGATCGAACTTATTACACATCAATTTCACCATTCTTCTGAAGGTCACGTGTGAAGAAAAATTTTAGTGAAATATGTTTAGTTCTACCTCTCTTGATATATCTTTCCTTAAGTTGAGCAATGCATACAGTATTATTCTCGAACAATGTTATAGGAATATATTTATTGGATGATAGTTCATAGTTTTTCAAAATATATTGAATCATTGATCTTAGTCAAACACATTCTCAGTTTGTTTCATGAATTGTTATGATCTCAGCATGGTTTGAGAATGTGGCGGCTATAAATTGTTTTGTGGATCGCCAAGAAATAGCAGTACCACCATATGTAAATAAGTATCCAGTTTGAGATAGTGTTTTGTGAAAATCAGACAAAAATTCAGTATCAGTATATCCGATCAATACTGGTTTGAAATTAGTTGAATATAATAAGTCAAGATTAATCGTTTCTTGTAGATATCAGAAAATATGCTTGACTTCATTCCAATGTCATCGTGTTGGGGAAGAACTGAATCTTACTAATACATTTACAGCAAATGATATATCAGATTTTATATAATTAGCAAGATACATAGTGTTCCAATGACACTAAAATATGGTATTTCAAGACTAAGAATTTCTTCATCCTTTTCTTATGGTTTGAAAGGGTTCTTTTCAATATCAAGTGATCGAATAACCATTGAGTACTTAATGGATGTACTTATCCATGTAGAAACGTTTTAAAACTTTAAACGTATAATTTGATTGGTGAATGAATATTTCATCTTCCAAATGTTCAATCTGTAAGTCAAGACAAAATTTCATTTTCCCAAAGTTCTTTGTTTCAAATTATTTTTTTCAAATATTCAGCGGTTTTAAAAATCTTTTCAGGAGTTCCAATAAGATTCATATCATCAACATATCCTGCAATGATTACAAAGCATGTTTCAAATTTTTTAAGAAAAACACAAGAACATATTAGGTCATTTTTATAACATTTTTTCAGCAAACAGTCATTTAAAGGGTTATACCACATTCGTCCTGACTGTTTTAAACCATATAGTGATCTTTGTAATTTAATAGAGTAAATTTTTCAAGAATTTTGATCACATGCTTTAGCCATTTTAAATCTTTCAGAGATTTTCATATAGATATCATTTTCTAATGTCTCATATAAATAAACAGTGACTATATCTATTAAACGGATTTCGAGTCTCTCATATATTACTAAGGTCACAAGAAAACGTAATATAATTTCATCAACTACAAGGGAATACATTTTATCATAATCAAAACCTGATCTTTGTGAAAACTCATGTGTTACAATACATACCTTATATCGTACAATTTCATTTTTCTCATTTCGTTTGCGCATAAATACCCATTTATATCCAACATGTTTTACACCTTCAGGTGTTTAGACTACAGGTCCAAAAACTTTACGTTTAATCAATGAATCCAATTTAGATTGGATTGCTTTTTTCCATTTCGACCAATCATCTCTTTTCAAATATTTCTCAATAGATTTTAGTTCAAAATTCTCGATTTCTTCCATAATTTCAAGTGCAACATTATATGCAAAAATATCATCTACAACTATTTCAATTCTATCCCAACGTATCTTTGTTGTAGTGAAGTTTATGGAAGTTTCCTTTATATACTCTTTAAGATGTTGAAATTTGTGTTTTTCAAGAGCTATGTCAGGCTCTGCAGGAATCTGATTCTTTATCATTCGATTCCTTTAAATGATCATGATCAATAGATCCTATTTTCTTTTGAATATTTTTATCTTTGGCGTCAAGAGGTCTTCCACGCTTTAAACGTGTATTGGACACATTTGCTATAATACTTGGAGATTGTCCAACTGGAATATCAAGTTTAATTGGTACATTTTCTGTAGAAAAATGTGACTTCGTGACTCTTTTAGAGTCAATGAACACGTCAGGTAATTGATTTGCAATCTTCTGTAAATGGATTATTCTTTGAATTTCGAATTCACAATCTTTTATACGAGAATCAAAAGATATCAATGGTAATGCATTCTATATTATTTCCCTTCAATTGTCCTTGTCCTTCATCTAATGTTGGGAAATTTGTTTCATCAAAATAACAATTTGCAAATCTTATAGTAAAAATGTCACCTGTCAAAGGTTAAAGATATCGAATAATAGAGGGTGACTCATACCTAATGTATATTTTCAATCTTCTTTGGAACCCCATTTTAGTTCGTTGCGATGTCGCTACAGGGACATAAACCGTGCTACAGGGACATAAACCGCACATCCAAAAATTTTTAAATGAGAAATATTAGACTCATAACCAAAAGTTAATTATAGAGGAGAATACTCATGGTAGTGTGTTAATTTTAAAAGTATAAGTATTGCTGCAGATAAAATAGTATGTCCCCAAATTAATGTTGGGAGTTTAGTTCTCATCAATAATGATTTAATAATCAATTGCACCCTTTTGATAAACAATTCAGTTAAACAATTTTGTGCTTGAATATGAGCTACAGGATGTTCAACATTAATATCAATAGACATAAGCATGAGACGAGTATTCACCAGTATTGCCTACCCGAATTGTCTTAATCGGATAATTCAAAAATTATGCTTTTAACTTAATGATTTGAGCAAGAAGTCTCGTAAATGTCGGGTTATGAATTGATAATAGACAAACATGTGACCATCTTGTGGATGTATCAATTAATACCATAAAATATCTAAATGGTCTATATGGTGGGTGAATTGGTCCACATATATCACCATGAATTCTTTTTAAAAATCCAAGAGATTTAGTTTCTATTCTGATTGGTGAAGATCTCATAATAAATTTTTCTTGAGAACAATCAGTATATGTGAATTCATTTGATTTTAATACCTTTTGATTTTTCAATGTGTGACCATGAGAATTTTCAATTATTCTTCTTATCATAATCAAACCAGGATACCCTAGTCAATCATGTCAGATAATAAAGTCTTTACGATTAGTAAATTTCTGATTTATTAAATGGTGCATTTTGACTGTACTAATTTTAGTATAGTATAAGCCAGAAGAAAGATATGGTGCTTTCTCTGCTATACGTTTCTTTCCAGAAACAACAATTGTAATGCACAAATACTCAATATTGTTATCATTTATTGTCTCAATATGATATCCATTTTGATCGATATCTCTAAAACTAAGCAAATTTCTACGAGATTTAGTAAAATATAGTGCATTATATATAACTAATTTAGTTCATTCAGGGAGACATATATTTACTCTGTCGGAACCCTTAATCAATTTTGTAGTACCACTTATGGTATTGATATTTGTTTCTCTCAACTTCAGATTGGAAAAATAATTTTTAGTTTTAAGTATCGTATGAGTTGTAGTATTATTAATTAGACATATATTTTCTTTACTTCTTATACATTACAAACTGGCAACAATATCTATATCTCAGAATCCTTGAACAATGAAATCTTTTTTTCTACTACAAAGGTAGATTTAGTTTTGTACTTTTGGCAGACTCTCGTGCTGATAATGTGTTATAAATGAAATTGATACAAAAACAAAGATCTATATCATAGAGATATTTGAATAGGATACAGAGAGAAAAAAACTTCTTGTTTCATTCCTTTAGAAGATGGATATACAAATAAGGTAATGAGTGAGGTATTTATAGTTGCAGAAATAAGTGATGAGTCAATACTAGGAGTGATGAGGTGTTGACACTTAACAGGTGCTTCTAATGAGTCAGCAGGAACTTTGGACCAGGTAACGATATGTGTTACTAGAGTTAATGAGTCAGCACCTTATTACGCCGTTGGTTGACATGTGTCTGACACTTGGCAAGGAAGTGACATGTGTCCAGATTCAATATATTTTAGGAATAATTTTTTCTTTATATTTCACATGACTTCTCCCTTAAACTATCCTTAAAACTTCTTTCATAAGTTTCTAATATGTGTTTTACAAACTGGTAAGTCATCAGGAGATAATAATAAAGTTGTATATTTTAATGGACATCCATCAAATTATTCTGTATCTATAACACTTTTCTATTTTTCCTTAATTTTTCTTTTCAAAAATTATCTTTAATTTTATATTTTATAAAGATTGTTTAATTTTTTTTAGGTACCACGTTGCCGGGACTCTTATAAGGAAAAGTACAAATTTTTTTTTTTGACAAACAATCTCTGAATTGCAGCCAAATGGTGCATTATAAGCTAAAACCATGGGCCAAAACAGTAGAAACCTTTAGAAAAGAAATCTATCAAAATATACGTGTTGGAATAAGTTCAAACCCGACCCGAGTGTCTTGAGTTGAGATTGAATCTATTTATGGTTCTAAATTGTAGAACGATGATAACCATTTTTGTATAATCAATAGATAAACTGAATCTACTAAGCTCAAATATATTCTATATATATAACAAAAAAGGGAATCTGATGCGCTACCATTAAATAGCACAAATTCATGCATTTTTATTGATATTTATTTATTAATATCTAGTTGGTTGAATGATTAAATATTGATAACTTTTAAATAAAATTTTGATTTTAAATTTTGTGTATGACAAAAGTTGATGACAAAAGAGTATTATCTCTTAAGCGTTTAATCCGATTCGAATCGGATTTAGTTGGATTCAATATGATTATCGGATATTGATAATTTATATAAAAAATATTTATTTATTTTTTATATGTTATTACGTTAATTAAACTATGATAAACTCTCGTGACTTCCTATTAGAAATTATATCAATAATAATTAAAATAACAATAACAATGGTTTAAATATAATTTAAGTTCAAATTCAAAATAACTACAATCTATAATATAAATTTTACTATTACCAGATTAGAGATTGAAATTCATTAAAATATTAATTTTCAAGAAATCGCCGGTCACGGTGAAGTGAGAGATTGCTATGGTTCATTAAATGAATTTGATTTAAAACAAATTGGAAATCCTTCTATTTGAACAATTATCATGGAAATTGTATTCATAAATAATCAAAGCGCTTTCATCTCAAATTGTGACACTTATACTTTATTAATATTCTCATTGCAAGTTGGAAGCATAATAAAAAAATAGATTTATCCAAAAATAAAAAGAATTATAACAACAACAACAATCTATATATTAATCTTAATAATTAATATCTGCCATTTGAGAGACAGATATGAAAAAAATTAAGAAAAATGAAATAGATTGGTTTAGTTTGTGTAAATTTTCATACACCACTCAATTCTATTCAATACTATCACCTTATCTAAATTTTTAACTAACATGTCTTTATGAATAATTTGTATTTAAGTTTTCAACGATCTATCTCTATATTTTACTAAATTTCCTATATTTAAGTTTTCGGTTATCTTAACAGGTATGTTTTTTGTTTTTCTTTGCACATACCCAAACCACCTTGGACGATACTTTTGCATCTTATCTACAATTGATTTAACTTTCAACCTATTACGAATCTTTTCGTTTCTAATTTTATCTCTTCTAGTTTTACCACGCATTCATCTAATTATCCTTATTTCTACTACCGTCATTTTTTATTCTTGTTGTTGTTTAATAGCCCAACACTCGACACCACACAATAGTGTAGGTCTTACCGTGGTCCTATAAAATTTTCCCTTCAAATGTAGTGGTATCGTGCGATCGCAAAGAATTCCAAATTCTTTTCTCCATTTCATCCAATCTGTTTGGATTCTATAATTTACATTCCCATCTATATTACCACCATTTTGAATGATAGAGCCAATATATCTAAAACGTTCACTTTTTGATACAATTTGTCCATCTAACATAATCGTTTCTTTATCATCCTGATAATTATTGTTAAATTTATATTTCATATACTTAGTTTTTGATCTGTTCAATTTAAATCTTCTGAATTCAAGTATTGTCCTCCAGAACTCTAGTTTAACACGAATAGTCTCTCTGATTTCATCTACTAAACTTATATCATCTATAAAAAGTATATAGTATGGTATTTCATTTTGGATATTTTTTGTGATTTTATCTATCACTATTATAAAAAGGATGAGACTTAATGTTGAACCTTGATGGAGTCCAATATTAATAGGGAAGCTATTTTTTAGACTCCCGTATATTTTTATATTGGTTACAACCCTCTCATACATATCTCTAATGAGATAATATATTTCAAGGAGATCATTTTCTTTATCAACGCCCACCACAATATTTCTTGATAAACTATATCATATGTTTTTTTCTAAATCGATGAATATCATATGTAGATCTCTTTTCTGTGCTTTATACTTCTCCATCAAATGTATTAACAGGTGGATTGTTTTTATGGTAGATTTTTATGACATAAATCCAAATTGATTTTGAGTCATACTCATATCCAATCATAATTTATATTCTATTACTCTCTCCCATAAATTTATGATATAACTTATAAGTTTAATTTTTCTATAATTGAAACAATTTTGTATGTCTCATTTATTCTTATATAGTGACACAAGTGTGCTCTCATTCTATGTTTGGGGCATTCTCCTAATTTTTTAGATTTTTTTGAAAATATCTGATAATATTATCATATTAAATTCACCTAAATATTTTTACACTTCGATAGGAATTCCATCTGAATCTATTGTTTTATTATTTTTCATTCTCCTTAAGGCATCCTTCATTTCATGGGGACAAATTTTACGTTTAAAATTCTTATTAATTTTTTTTATAAGTATCTCGATATTTTCTACATTTATTGTTCTCTTAATATTGAAGAGATTATCAAAATAGTCTTTTCAACATTTTCTTTTGTTCTTATTCTCTATAAGTATATTATTGATTTCACTTTTAATACACCTAATACCATTTTGATCTTTTTTTCCCTCTCCCTTAGTTTAGCAACTTTGTAGATCTCTCTTTTTCATTCTTTAGTCTTTAATCTCTCATATAGTTCGTTATACATTTTATTTTTTGACTTGTAGATAATTTTTTTCACCTCCTTTTTAATACTTTTATATTTTTTATATGCATCATTACTATTATTACATTTAAAATTTCTATAACACTCTCATTTGATTTGAATAGTAGTTTGTATTTCATCATTCTACCACCATAATTCTTTACCTATTGGGGGTTGACCCTTAGATATACCAAGAATTTTCTTACCTATACTCTTAATATTAGTAGACATTTCTTTCCACATCGTTTCCATATCATCATTATCGGACCAATTTGTTATATGAATTAATTTATCTCTAAAAATCGTCGCGCTTGTTCCTTTTAGTTTTCACTATTTAATTCTTGGTTTAACAAATGAAATCATACTTCTTTTGCCTTTTAGACCCTTGTATATCTAAAACTAGAAGTTTATGTTGAGTCGCTACACTCTCCCTCAGTATAATCTTATAATCTTTATAGGTTATTCTATCACCTCCCCTAGTGAGAAAAAAGTTTATTTGACTAACATTAAATCTGATTTTATATGTAACTATGTGCGACTCTTTATCCTTAAAGAATGTATTTACGAGTATCAAATCAAATGCTGTGACAAACTCTAAGATGGTAGCTCCCGCCTTATTTCTATTACAAAATTCAAAATTTTCATGTACAGTTTTGAATCATTCGCTCCTCTCTCCTACATATCCATTTAAATTTTCTCTAATAAATAGTTTCTCTTCGCTAAGTATGATTTGGATAAATTCCTATAAATTCTTCTAAAATTATTTTTTACTAATTGCATCATATTTATTTGGACTATATTAACTATATTTTCTTTATTTACTAATTTAACAAATATAATTCTATCTCCATTTTTTTTATCTCTACTACATTCTCTACTAAACCTTTATATATAATCTGACAGTGGAAAAAATTGAACAAAAAGTAATTCTTGGGAAAAAAATTATCCAAATATATTTTTTTTTTCATAAATAATAGGGTAAATTTTGATGCAACGATTTAGTTACTCATTTGGAGATCGATGTTATGAGTTAAAAACATAGAAACAGTCATTTGCAAAAATATAAGAGAAATGTTAAGTATATATATACCCACTGTTCTTCTATTTTCATACTAAATTGGGTAATATTTTATGTACCGAATAAGTTTTTTTTTATATTTTTTCATAAATGGTAGTAAAATTATATTTAATTGTGTTTTTTGAAATCACGTATTTTGTGCGCCCAATATACATTCAAAACGAGAGAATCCGATGACTCATCAAGAATGTTCCCTCAATTAGCGGACAGATTCAAAATGGTTGCCGTCTTTTTCCAATCCTTTGAATTGGGGCAGAAAAACGTCTCCATCCAAATGCAACCCACGATGAAAACCCATAAGCCATAACTAATAAGGCCAAATTACATGTCATCAAACAAGGTTCGCGATAGGTACTTTCCCTTACATCCCTCCTCCCACATAATTTTCTTCACATCTATTCTTTCTTTCTCCTTTACGCCTTTTTATTCTCTTATCTTGTTTAGTAGCTATGCCCACTGCAGTACAGGGGAGAGTTGAGTTAGAGATTTTGCGTTACTGTCGTAGAGAAGATTAATTCCAGACTTGGAGTAACTGTTGACAAGAAGGGTCAGCTGATCAAATTATAGAGTTTTTTTGGTTAGCAAGGCTTATTGGAGGCTGAGAAATGATCACGGCGCCTTGGGGGAAGCAAAAGAGAAAGGAAGAAAAATGAGATAGAGAAAGAAAGAGGGATAAAAAAAGAGATATATTAATCTTTTGGAGGAAGTATGGGAGGAGGGATGGGAGATCAATGAAGTCTCAAAATGGCGATCGTACGACATCAACGATTTTCATCCAGACGTCCATCTACTTAAGGGTTTGATTATTCTAAAATTTAATATTTAAGGACGTTAATGTTACAAATCAAATTTTGGGGACTTATTTAAAATTTGGTCCATAATTCAAGAACTGGAAACGTAATTTGGATCGAGAAACAAAAACTTTTCTCAAGTCTTGACTTAACTAGATCATCATGGAAATAAAGAGAAACCAAAAAGAGGCAAAGCAAATGGGAAGCACAAGCCCAGTAGTGAAGTACGGAATTATAGGAGTAGGAATGATGGGAAGAGAACATCTAATCAATTTGTACCATCTTCAAGGTCATGGTGTTGCCGTTGTTGCCGTTGCAGATCCTCATGTCCCTTCTCAACAACTTGCTCTCGATTTGGCTGTGTCCTACAATTGGTCTATTCAGGTATATGTTTTAATCAATCCTACCGCATTCATTTTCAATGCCCAATTGGGAAAAAGAGGTTAATGAATCATTTGGGTGGCTTAGATTCTTTTGGGTTTTGTGATTTTGTCTGACTTATTTTGTGAATTTCTTGATTGCTCATGTCATTCTTAAATGCCCCTGATTTTCTTTGAATTTTGCTTATACATACATTAAAAAAAAAAAAAAAAAAACGTTATGCTTTTAATACAGGAATGGAAAAGATAAGATCCATATAGTGAGATTCTGACTAAATTGGGATAAAAGACACGATTAACTACTCACATTTTAAAAAACTTCATAAGTTGTCGCATGAGATTCACCCTCAATTGCTTAATTCTAGTGGTTCAGAATGTGTCAGAGTACCCCGGCTCTTATTTGTTACTATAAGTGGTTCCTAGGTTAGTTGATTCAGAATCACTTAATACCAAAGGGCCCTTTTTGCTGTCCTAAATTAGTAAAAGTGGCCTGTCTCAGAATCTTGCGGTATACCCGGGTATAGATGGTGGGGATATGTTGCTTCTAACTGGGCTGAACTAGAATGAAATGGAAAAATATGGCAGACAATGGAGCTTGGTTAGAATGTTTTATGGTATCCAAAACTTCTTGTCTGAGAAAAAATTGATCTTCTAAGAGCCTATGCATATGCAAGTGTAAGAGGTATACCTTCAAGCAAACATAAAGCATCTTGGACATGCTCTTAATTTTGTGGCATGGGAGTTGCAAGGAACCAAACACAAGTAGAGCTTTCCACCTAGTGACTTGAGATTTCTGAAAGGTTTTTTCAGGACACAAGGAACTATTGGACAGCGGGCTCTGTGATGTTGTAGTTGTGTCAACTCCAAACATGACACACTATGAAATTTTAATGGATATCATCAACCATCCAAAACCCCATCACATCCTAGTGGAGAAGCCTCTTTGTACAACTGTTTCACACTGCAAAAAGGTTAGTAATATGAGATCACATGGAATTCTAGCATTTTTAAATTTCTCTGACTTCCACATACATTTGTCTTCAATTTAGGTAATAGAGGCTGCTAGAAAGAGACCCGCTGTATTAGTTCATGTAGGACTGGAGTACAGGTACATGCCACCGGTAGCCAAGTTGATAGACATAGTTAAGGGAGGAAAACTTGGAGACGTCAAGATGGTGGCTATCAGGGAACATAGATTCCCCTTTCTGGTTAAGGTAAGCAATGCAACTATATTGTTTCATATGATGTTGTGTAAAATTATGTTCTTCTTTTGCATTATTTTTATCAGGTCAACAATTGGAATAGGTTCAATGCTAATTCAGGGGGGACTCTTGTTGAGAAGTGCTGCCACTTTTTCGATTTGATGAGGTTATTTGCAGGCGCGAATCCTGTTCGCGTAATGGCTTCTGGAGCTATTGATGTTAATCACAAAGATGAAGTGTATGATGGGAAGGTAATCTTGAAATTTGACCCCAGTAAGAATTATATATTTTCAAAATGCAGATAAAACTTTGGTTCTGTTGTCTATTATTTCTGACGGTCATAATCTGCTATCAGGTTCCTGATATCATAGATAATGCCTATGTTATTGTTGAATTTGACAATGGCTGTCGAGGCATGCTTGATCTCTGCATGTTTGCTGAAGGAAGCAAAAATGAGCAAGAAATATCTGTTGTTGGTGACATCGGAAAGGTATTTATCTCTATTTTCTCTATTTCAAGCTTATGTTCCATGAAAGATATTCAGTATAGACCATGAATCTGTGTTGAAGCCACTGTATTCCATTGTTCTTTGGTGTTGATGAAAAGCTTCTATTTTGCTCCTTTATATGCAATTTTGGTGGATTTGTGTGTCTCATTTGTGGTGATGTTGTTAGGGCGAGGCCTTTGTCCCAGAGAGTGTTGTGCGCTTCAGTACTCGAGTGGCTGGAAGAAGTGGTGTGCAGACCATAGAAACTTCAGATGATAGAATAAGGTGGTCACCTTCACTGCAACTCTAAATTGCACACCCCTGAAACTTTTACCCTGATATTTTTTTTCCTCAAAATATGTGACTAATCCAGATACGAGGGTCTACATCACGGATCCAGCTATTTAGAACACCTAAACTTTCTGTCAGCAGTCAGAGCAAAAGGTGTGGAAGCTCCTGCAGTGGATTTGCATGACGGATTAATTTCAGTTGCTATTGGAGTTGCAGGCCAGCTTTCTATAGAGAAAGGAAGATTTGTTACGGTTGAAGAGGTCTTGAATGGGCATGAATGCAACTATTCTGCCTAGAGCCCCACGTTTACTGCAGTGTTCTTCGCAATTCTCTCCTGTCTGTCTTTGTTATGTTTGGAAAAGTAGGTATCAGCTTGATGCAGCTGTAGATTGGATTGTTTCCACCTTAGGCAATTGTAGGGCTACAAAAATAATCTGCCACTAAACCTGGGAGTTGATCGTAAGACTGAAAAAGTTATTAGCGTGCAACCAAATGTTGGAATTTGATATCAATTATTTCTAGTTATGGATTTAAACTCTGAAAGTTGTTCTATTGTGCTTCGCCCTTAAAGTTAATTTCAGTTCTATTCACTACTCGGGGAAAAAAAATGGTTGGGTTGTATCCATAACAAGGAAAAATAATTGTTAGTATTTGGTATCTTTGAGTCTTCTTCTAGCAGTACCGTTTGGGGATACTTCTATCAATGTTTACCTTTTACTTTTGTTTTTCATTTCATCTTGCAAAAGAAAATGCTTTTGAACTTTATAAATGGGTATTTTGAATGGTCCGCCAAAATTTGGTAAGATGGTTCCTAAGTTATCATACATATAGAGCTCATTTGCTGCCTAAAGTGCTTCCCAACTTAGTGTAAGGATAGGGGATTCTCTTTGTATTTTGTAAAGACATTTTTATATTTCGAATCTGTGAGCTCGAGATCACCAAATGAGTAACTCCACTTTTATATCAATATTCGCTCTCTAAGTTATCATACATTTAAAAAACTTAGTCTCGGTATTTAAAAAATTTGATAATAGTATTCTTAACATGATTATTTATAATTAGAGTCATTACACACGTTGGTAACATTAAATTTAAAGACTAATTGAGCTATTTTGTGATGCGATCTCTTTTAATGTTGTCAACTTTTAAAGGTTGGAGCATATATATATTTTTTTAATAGTAGCGCCAATATGATTTGGTATAAAATATATTTGTTAGGAAATAGTAAAATAATAAATATTTGAGAAAAACCAAAAATTAGGGGATAAAAGGCAAACATAATAGAATACCCTCTGTGATTGGCTCATAATTGGTCTTATAATTAATTAAAAACAAAATGTTTTAAATCGGATTAATTAGGAGTTCATGCCATAGCATCATACAAAATTCCAGCCATGATTAGGAGAATTACAGTGGTAGCGGCAACAACAGTAACAACAACAATAATAATAAAAATAATCCAGACACGCCCTTATATTCAATTCCTAAACTAGCCGTTAAACGAGAATCGGGGGTGCGCAGTTTAAAAGAATGAGCACAAGAGGGCACGTTAGCCCAAGAAAATGCGCTCCTCTCCTATGAAAAGTCCCAAGCAACTAGTGGTACTGGGTGAGGTGAGATTTCGTTTGAAAAAGTTTTATAAAATCAAGAAGCGGTTACTGCGACATGGAAGACAACGGAGGAGGCTGAGGAGGAGGAGGAGAGAAATCAAGCTTGGTGATCGGTTTGATCGAGAACAGGGCCAAAGAGGTATTCACATTCTTCAATTGTTGATCTCCGTTACTTACCTGGTGTATATTGTGACGAATATTGATTTTTCTCGGTTTTGATTTGATTCTAGGGTTTCTTCATCTTCAAATTCCTGGCAAAGCGAAGTTGAATATTGAAATTGTCTTCGTCACTCTGATGTAGTGAAGTTGTTATCAGGCGATTGAACTTCTGTTATAAGAAACTCTGTTAATAGTTGATTTTTTTTTTTTTTTAATTTATCTTCTCATACTCCTGGTTATTTATTATATGCTTTTTGTATGTTCTTATTTTGATTTTCTAGGGTTTCACGCTTTGGTTATTTTTGTTAATGATTAGAAAATTTGGCCTGAGAAATAGTGGTCTACAGGTTCTAAAGTACTTCGTATATTAGGGTTGTTTAAATTTGATCTTGATGCTCCTTTTCTTTTTCTGGATGGTATGGAGAGATGAATATTGAGAAATGTGAGATATGTACTTAGAAGATGTTGATACACTGTGTTGCGACAGTGAGATATTCCTGTCTTGTGGTTATTTTGTTGATCTAACAATCCAATTACCATTCAAGTGATAAACAGTGATATCTTGGTGAGAGAGAAAAGAAGAGAGAGACCCTTTAGTAAAATTGGGACTGCTGATTTTGCCAACTATCTAATGACAAGATTGGTGTGGCTGCTTTTGATCTTCGATCTGCTTCATTGCATCTCTCGATATATAGAAACTAGCAGCTGATATCAAAATACAAAGACATTGCTCCATTTCTATGATCCCATGGTCATCAATGTCTCTCCCAATAAGCTAGCACCTGACAGCATGGTTGGAGTTTCAGTATTGGTGGATAGGTTTTGTGTGGCAATAAAGAAGGTGAGGTTTATGACATTCCACAATAATATATGAATAATGTTATATCTAATAGAAAGGTAGACAACCAAAAAAAAAATAAATTTGAGTATGATGTGGCATGATCTGATTGGTTGAAGAAATGTACCTTATAGCACCATGTGCTCCCAAACGCTGCATGAGATTCAACATCTTTGGTCTTTAACCTTCTTAGTAGTTAGTACATGTAATATTACTCAGAATATATCTCTATGTATCTGTCTACATGTGTGCTTGTGCTTGGTTACTCTTCTTTATTTCTCATGTCTCATAATTATGACACCAAACAATATGAGCTGGTCTGTGCAGGTTGTAATGGCTCCGTGGTTGCTTTGATGACACCAAGGTTGTTGAAGACATGCTTAATGAAATCTACTGCCATCATATCTACTTAATACTTTGGAAACATTATCACTGTTTGATTTCACAAGGAGCTGTCCTAGTTAAAAACTTGGCAGCAAAGGAGCCCTCAGTTCTTGGACAAGATACTTATTACAAGCAGTATTATCTATGCTTGGCTGCAGCTGCTGCAACAAACAAGTGGTACACTACAAAATTGTGCTTTCTCAAATTCTGAAATTATTTTAAATCCTTTCATCTTCAAATCAAAATACAAACACCTTGTGGATGTTACCATGCAGTGAGTTATTCATGCCACCAAAACTGTACATTGAAGGTCAGATAGGTTGGCATCTATACCACCTACAGAAATTGGCCTATTATATTATTTCTTTCATTTTCTTAACATTCCCAAATAGCCCAACCCAAAGCAACCATGGTTATATGCAGGTGAGAATAATAATGTTGATGATTATTGGCATATTTATGTGGGGGATTTTCAATATGTGCTTTCTGAAGTTCTTGAATCATAAACTTTCCATCTCTCCTAGGATTATCCCTTAATTTGGGAATATAACATATGGTTCTTGTAGTCATTATGTTCATCATATAGGGAGCATCATTCACCATTTTCTACCCTGTAACTAACATCTATTAATCATTCAGAGTTTGTCTCAAGTAAACCACAATAGGCTATTCCATGTAATGTTGCAGCTGTAAATTAGTTAGTTGCATGCTTACTAAATAGAAGTTCCACTTCCTCTTGCTTCACTCACCAGACAATCAGCGAAAGGGGTCATTATCACCAACCATTATCAGAAAGTGTTGCTTTTATCATTAGTAGTCTTAATGTCTCCTAATGGATGAAAGACCATTGTCTTCCTGATGAAGGATATGGTGATGAGCCAATACCTTTCCATAGCCTGTTATGGCAACCCTCCTTGTTTTGTGGGGATTTTAATTCTACTCTCTTTGATCTTTTTTGATTTTACTAGGTCACCTTTAATGGAGCACATGACCATATGACTATTGATGCAACAACGTACCAGTTCTGTCAATGTTATTCTTTTTTTTTTTTTTTTTGGGCTCCTAATCTAATTCACAACTGTACTAAAATATCTCTTAAGATTATATGAACTTGTAGCAGTCATAATCTACAATGACTTATGTCTGGAAGATGCCTTCATAGATCTAATTATCTTGTCACTAGTTATGAAATCTATTGATGCTTCAGTTTTGCTATTAATTTTTGGTTCTGTTCCTCGTGCAGTGTCCAAAACTTGGAAATCATTAAGCAATTGCATTCAATCCTTTGGGGGACAAAAGAACAAAAGGGGAATCTATTGCAAATGAGGGTATGTTGAATCTTCTCTTGCACCTCTGCCCATAGATATTCAAGCTACAACAATTAAAAATAGGTATGTTCTGTTTTCTTTGATTCTTGCTCTTTTCCTTATTTTTTTTCGCCAGCATAACTGAAACTTTGTTCTTGCAAGAAGCAAGAGCATACAACAACTCAACGATAACAAAATGGCTGGGTATATTCAGGTCATGAACAAAGTTCAGAACTATACTGGGAATTATATGTACACAAGCACAGAGGCACAAACATGTATCTATGTACACAAGCACACAGGCACAAACATTGATTATGGTGCTAATCTTATAAAAATGTAAGAATATTATTATGCAAGAAAAATTGTAACACACTGGGATCCCTGTATCACATCACCCATGGCGGTCGGTTGGAAAAAGGTTTTTGTGCTTAAAGATGATATACAACATTCATATGCCTATACACATGCTTGGTAGAAATGGCCTTTTCCTTCATCAGGACCAGACTTCTGCAAGCCAATCTATTGCAGCCTTTCAAAGATATAGAGACTATCAATGCACGTCTCCATCGTCTGGTCAGTGTCAAAGAAGGTTTTGTCATATTTTCTCAATCATCTTTTATTGATATTTAGTCCGATATATTCACAGACCATCACTAGAATTGCTAATTTTGTTTGTTAGTTGGTTTTTATATTCTATACTGCGGCTAATCACCCAGTTGAGCTGTTAATATCTTTGAATCATTGTGTACATGAAGACATGGTTCACTCGAGTATTTAGGATCGGCCTTCATAAACATTCCCAAATAGCCCAACCCAAGACAACCATGGTTATATGTCGGTGAGAATAATAATGTTGATGATTATTGGGATCTTTATGTGGGGGTTTTCAATATATGCTTTTCTTTAGTTCTTGATGATTATTGGCATCTTTATGTGGAGGTTTCCAGTATGTGCTTTCTTTAGTTCTTGAATCATAAATTTTCCCTCTCTTCTAGGATTATCCCTTAATTTAGGAATATACCATATGGTTCTGACAGTCATTATGTTCATCATATAGGAAGCATCATTCACCATTCAGTACCCTGTAACTAACATCTATTAATCATTCGGAGTTTGTCTCAAGTAAACCACAATAGGTTGCACCTATAACTCAGTTAAGTTGCATGCTACTAAATAGAAGTTCCACTTCCTCCTGCTTCACTCACCGGACAGAATCAGACAAAGGGATCATTATTACCAACCATTCACTATCAATGAGTGTTGCTTTTATCATTAGTAGTCATAATGTCTCCTAAAGGAAGAACGACCATTGTCTTCCTGATAAAGGATATGGTGATGAGCCAATACCTTTCCATAGCCTCTTATGGCAACCCTCCTTGTTTCATGGGGATTTTAATTCTATTCTCTTTGGTCTTTTTTAATTTTTCTGGGTCACCTTTGATGGATCATTTGGCCATATGAATATTGATGCAACAATGTACCAGTTCTGACAATGTAATTCTTTTCTTTTCTTTTCTGTTTGGCTCTTAATTTAATTCACGATTGTACCGAAATATATTTTAAGATTATATGAATTTGTAGCAGTCATAATTAACTTGTTACTAGTTAAGAAATCTATTGATGCTTCAGTTTTGCTATTAATTTTTGGTTCTGCTCCTCGTGCAGTGTCCAAAACTTGGAAATCATTAAGCCACTGCATTCAAACCTTTTGGGGACAATGAACAAAAAGGAAGTCTATTTCAAATGAGGGTATGTTCAATCTTTCTCTTGCACTTCTGCCCATAGATATTCAAGCACATAGGGGCAAACATGTATCTATGTCTTAAATTATGGTGATAATCTTATTAAAATGAAAGAATATTATTATGCAAGAAAAAATGTAACACAATGGGATCCCTGTATCACATCACCTATGGTGATAAGTTGGAAAAAGGTTTTTGTGCTTAAAGATGATATACAACATGCATACACCTATGCACACGGTTGGTAGAAATGGCCTTTTCCTTCTTCAGGACCAGACTTCTACGAGCCAATCTATTGCAGCCTCTCAAAGATATCGAGACTATCAATGCACGTTTCAATTGTCTGGTCAGTGTCAAAGAAGCTTTTCTCATGTTTGCTCAATCATCTTTTGTTGATATTCAATCCCATATATTCACAGACTATCATTGGAATTGCTCATTTTGTTTTGCTAGTTGGTTTTTATCTTCTATACTATTGCTAATCACTCTGTTTTGATGTTAATATCTTTGAATCGTTGTGTACATAAAGACATGGTTCACTCAAGTATGTAGGATCGGCCTTCATAAGCAACCTTATGTTGTTCGTTATTATAGTATTTCTTTCATTTTCTTAACATTCCCAAATAGCCCAAACCAAGGCAACCATGGTTATTTTTTGGTGAGAATAATAATGTTGATGATTATTGGCATCTTTATGTGGGGATTTTCAATATTTTCTTTCTTTAGTTCTTGAATCATAAATTTTCCCTCTCTCCTAGGATTATCCCTTAATTTAGGAATATACCATATGGTTCTGATAGTCATTATGTTCATCATATAGGAAGCATCATTCACCATTCTTTTCCCTGCAACTAACATCTATTAATCATTCAGAGCTTGTCTCACCTAAACCACAACAGGTTATTCCATGTCATGTTGCAGCATTAACTAGTTAAGTTGCATGCTTACTAAATAGAAGTTCCACTTCCTCCTGCTTCACTTACAGGACAGAATCAGAGAAAGGATTATTGCCAGCCATTCACACTCAGTAAGTATTGCTTTTATCATTGTTAGTCTTAATGTCTCCTAGTGGAAGAAAGACCATTGTCTTCCTGATAAAGGATATGGTGATGAGCCAATACCTTTCCATAGCCACTTATGGCAACCCTCCTTTTTTCGTGGGGATTTTAATTCTGTTCTTGTTGTTTTTTGTTTTGTTTTGTTTTGTATTTTGTTTTTGTTTTCTTTTTTTTTTTTGATTTTACTAGGACACCTTTAATGGATCATCTGACCATATGAATATTGATGCAACATGGTACCAGTTTTGAATATGTTATTCTTTTTTTTTTTAATTTTTTTTTATACTCCAAATCTAATTCATGACTGTATTGAAATATCTCTTAAGATTATACGAATTTGTAGTAGTCATAATCTACAATGACTTATGTCTGGAAGATGTCTTCATAGATCTAATTTGCTTCAGTTTTGCTACTAATTTTTGGTTCCATTCCTTGTGCAGTGTCCAAAATCTGGAAATCATTGAGCCACTGCATTCAAACCTTTGGGGGACAATGAACAAAAAGGAAGTCTATCCAAATGAGGGTATGTTGAATCTCTCTTGCACCTCTGCCCATAGATATTCAAGCAACAACACTTAAAAAGAGGTATGTTCTGTTTTCTTTGATTCTTGCTCTTTTCCTGATTTCTTTTTGCTAGCATAACTGAAACTTTGTGCTTGTAAGAAGCAAGAGCATACAACAACTCAATGATAACAAAGTGGCTGGGTATTTGTGTCGTGAACAAAAGTTCAGAACTATACTGGGAATTATATGTGCACAAGCACACAGGCACAAACATGTATCTGTGTCTTAGATAAGAAAATTGAAATGAGACCTCAGATTACTTGTTGACATTGATTATGGTTATAATATTATAAAAATGTAAGAATATTATTATGCAAGAAAAAATGTAACACAATGGGATCCTTGTATCACATTACCCATGGTGGTAAGTTGGAAAAAGTTGTTTGTTTGTTTGTTTTTTTTTTTTTTTTTTTTTTTTTTTTTTTTTTTTGTGCTTAAAGATGATGTACAACATGCATACGCCTTTGCACACGCTTGGTAGAAATGGCCTTTTCCTTCTTCAGGACCAGAGTTCTACAAGCCAATCTATTGCATCCTCTCAAAGATATAGAGACTATCAATGCACATTTTGATTGTTTGGTCAGTGTCAAAGAAGGTTTTCTCATATTTGCTCAATCATCTTTTGTTTATATTTAGTCCCATATACTCACAGACAATCACCGGAGTTTGTTGCAAATCCAAAATATGCACTAATATAATGAACAAAATATCACCCAAAGAAATCACTTATAATACAAATATTATTATTATTAAACAAATCTACTAATTTTATAAAATAACTTGGGACACTACTTGCAATACTCAATCTACTAACAAGCCAAGGACTTGGGACACTTACCTCACTTACAAATTTGAGAGGTTGCATGGGTATTTATAGTTGAACAAAGTAGGTGGATTTTCCCTAGACCATTCAAGACTATTCTACACACTTTAACGTCGGTTTGTTTGCTTACAGAAGAATACAAGAACTCTCTAGACACTCAAAGTCGTTTGTCAACCTAGAAGGATCTTACACTTTCTAGACTAAGTAGTCATTGACTATTTTTTTAACACTCCCCCTCAATGACTACTTCCTTTTCAGTGTTGTCTTTGCTATAATCCCTAGTGCAATACGAAAATCTTCAAGCTTGCCTACACTAATCCTTTGATGAAAATGTCTGCTACTTGTTCTCCGGTGCTCACATGTTTCGTCTTTATCTCCTCTCGAAGAACTTCTCTCTAATGAAATGATAGTGAACTTCAACATGCTTAGTCCTCGTGTGGAACAATGGATTTTCAGCTAGTTAAGTTGCTGATAGATTGTCACAATATAGCTCCACTGCATAATCAATTGGTTGCAACAAATTGTTCATCAACTGCGCTAACCAAGTCACCTCTTGCACTGCATTAGCCGCCGCACAATACTCAGCCTCAGTAGTAGACAATGATACTGTAGGTTGCCTCTTACTGCACTTTGTGATTGCTCCAGAACCAAGACTAAACACGTAACCAGTAGTGGATCGACGAGTGTCATGGTCTCCAGCATAATCAGCGTCGTTATATCCAACTAGTTTGCAACATCCACCTTTTTTATAGAAAATTCCATAGTCATATATGTCTTTCACGTACCTCAATATTCGACGAGCTAGTTCCAAGTGAGGTGTTATAAAATTTTGCATGCAACTGCTTGCAACTCCAACTGCATAAGCGATATTTGGGTTTGTCAGTGTTAGATATATCAAACTTTCGACCAATTGTCAATAGCATGTGGGATCTTCTAACTCCTTACCTTCGAGTGAGCTTAATTTAGCATTTACTTCTATTGAAGTTGAAACAAGCTTGCAATCTAGTATTCCTTGCTTCTTTAGTAAATCCCAAACATATTTTTGTTGCCCTAGAAATAATCCCTTACTTGAGTATTCAACCTTAAGTCCAAGAAAGTGGTTGAGCTTACATAGCTCCTTTATATGGAAACAAACTAATAAATTTTGAACTGATAAATTTTCTTTTCGTCCTACGAATCTCTTTTTCATCATCTCCAGTGATAATAAGATCATCAACATATACTAGCACAACTGTTAATTTGCCTTCTTGAAGCTTGACACACGAGCTTGAATCTCCTAAAACAATCAAGAATCCACTATGAGTTAACAACTTAGCGATTTTTCCGTACCACGCTCTTGGAGCTTGTTTCAATCCTTATAATGCCTTCCGTAACTTGTAGACATATCCTGGGTGAGACTTGCTCTCGAACCCCTTGGGTTGCTCCATGTATATGTCTCGATCTATTTCACCATGTAGGAAGACATTCTTGACCATTTGCCATAACCTCCAAGATTTTCTAGCGGTCAATGCTAGTAACACACGAACAGTAGTAATCTTTGCCATTGGACTAAATGTCTCATCATAGTCTAAGCCATATTGTTGCGAGAACCCTCAAGCTACTAGTCAAGTCTTGTACCTTTCTATCGATCCATCTTGTTGGGTCTTGACTTTGTATACCCATTTGCAAGGTATTGAGTTTACACCTTCAAGTAGCGGAACAAGATCCCAAGTATGGTTTTGATCAACTGCCTTCAATTCTTCCTCCATTGCCTTCATCCACACGGTACTTTGAGAGACCTCCTCGGATCTTGTAGGTTTTTTAACTCCATTATCATTGAAGAATGCAACATTGACGTACTTAGAATTAGGTTTCCTTTACCTGAGAGATCTTCAAAGTTGCTGCTTCTGTTGTGAAGCTTCCTTTACCTTTTGTGGAAGACTTGGACCTTCCAACTCCTGACTAACGGTACTTTTTTCAAGACTTAAACTGCTTTCTTGATCCTCAGGAATCTTACTAGCTACTTTCAAGATACAAGTTTGGTATGGTGTCTTCTCTCGCAACTTGTCTGCTATTTCTTTCGAATCTGGGAGCTCCTCATCTTGTGATGACCACCAAGAAGATGTTTCGTCAAATACTACGTTCCTTAAGACATGGCAATGACCAGTTGTTGGATCACAACACCTCTATCCTTTTCTTTTGTTATCATATCCCACAAAGATACATCTAATTGTTTTCTTATCAAATTTACTTATCACGATGACCACCAAGAAGATGCTTTGTCAAATACTATGTTTCTTGACACATGGCAATGACCAATTGTTGGATTATAGAACCTCCATCCTTTTCTTTTGTTATCATATCCCACGAAGATACATCTAATTGGTTTCTTATCAAATTTACTTCTCAGCTCTTTTGGCACGAACACATAACAAACATTACCAAATACTTTGAAATGACTTATAGTGGGTTTGATCTTCCATAACTTCTGGAAAGGCGAGATGAACCCGAGTTTTGCTTGAGGCAATCTATTAATCATATGAATTGCCGTCCTTATGCATTCTGTCCAAAAGCGAGCAGGTACATTCTTGGCATGCATCATGCTTTGAACTATCTCAGCAAGGTGCCGATTCTTTCTCTTGACTACTCCATTTTGCTGTGGAGTCCTTAGGCAGGTTAGTTGTCTCTGAATATTGCATCTTTGTAGGTAGTTTGCGAACTCATTTAGTGCGTACTCTTTTTCATTATCCGTGCGTAAGCATTGGATTTTTTTTTCCAACATCTTATTCAACTTTTTGTTTAAACTCCTTAAATTTTTCAAATGTCTCAGACTTTTCCTTCATAAAGTCTACTCACACGTACCTAAAGTAGTCATCGATGAATGTTATCATGTAACGAGCTCCTCCAATAGATTGTTGCTTGACTGGTCCGAAAACATCTGAGTGGACAAGCTCTAATGGTTGCTTGGCTCTAAACTTCGACTCTTCATATGGCAGCTGATGTGCCTTTCCGTATTGACAACCAGCACAAATCGTGTTACTTCTTGTTTCTATATTAGGAAGACTCTTCACCATCGATTTCTTCATCATTATCTGGAGCCTCTTCTAACTGACATATCCCAAACGTGCATGCCAGAGAACCATTGTCTCATTTTTATTTGTTTTGTCAACATATACTGATTCTGCTAACAAAACATAGATGGATTCCACCTTTTCTCCTACCATGATTGGTGTTCCAATTATCTTAACATCCTTGTACACTTTCACATCTTGTGGACCGAATAGCACGTAGTTTCCCATGGCTGTAAGCTGTGACACAGATAACAGGTTCTTTTTCATTCCATATATATGCATAACATTATGGAGTTGTACCTGATTAGGACCGAGATACGGTGCTAGTATCGCATCCCCCAACATATTTGATTGGCAGCCTCGTGTTGTCAGCTGTCACAACTACACGACCACCATTGTAAACAGACATATTGAGTTACTTCTTTTCATCACCTGTCATGTGATTGGCAGATTTGGAGTCTATGATCCATTTTTTATTAAAGTCAATTGCTCCAGACTTAAACAGCAAATAGAGCAGTTATTTCTATGGCCGTTGCATAATCCTCCTCTTGCGGTGCTTCAAAATCGAACTCTACTTCTTTGATGTCTAATGTAGAGAAGGACGCATGAATGTCCCATTCATTCTTACTGTGGTCATCCTTGCTACTAGACATAGCCATATTTCCGTCAACTGACTTCTTCGGGAGTCTACAATCCTTGGCAAAGTGTCCTCTTTTTCCATAATTAAAACACTTGTAGCTGCAGGAATGTCTATCTCCTCTTCCTTGACCTTCTCGAGCTCCCCCTGTTTGATAGCTTCACCCTGGTTGCCTCTTGGTTTTGCCATCTTCTCTATTGTCGAGCCTCGAATTGTTTGACATCCTCGAGCCTTCTTGGGCTTTACCACTATAAAGCGCATCCTCTTCATTCTTTATTTTCACTCCTGCCATCTACTTGGAGAGAGACTCTTGATCCGTCAGCAAATTCTCCAATTCTTTTATAGAGAGTTATGTTGCCCAACCCTGTATAGCTATAATATAACTTCTATACTCGGGTTTTAACCCATGTATAATAATTCTCCTAATCCTAGATTCTATAATTTTAGAGTTTGGATCTAATTTGGAAATTTCTTGACAAAGAGATTTTATTTTTGTGAAATGATCTCTTATTGTCAAGTTTTTTTAAGTTAACGACATTAACTCATTTTCTAGAACTTGGAGGTGCGAAACATTCTTCCTGACAAGACGCTTGGCAAATGTGTCCCATGCTTCTTTGGGTGTTTTGTATTGCCTGATGTGTTCTATCATCTCATCTTTACCAGATGTTTTTATTGCAAATATAGCTTTGGTAGCTTTCACCTTCCATTTCCGATAAGCCGTGGCATCCGTTGTTGAAGATGGTGTCGCATGAGCTCTAGTTACGCACTCCAACAAATCTTGGCTTTCCAAATAGGACTCCATACATGACTGCCACGTGCTATAATTGTGGTTATTTAATTTTTTTAATCTAACTAACTGATGTAGAATCTACCATCGTGACTGCACGAATAAGTATTTTCACTAATTCTAACAAATTAGTGTTGAAATAAAGCACCATTCGATTCACCTAACTCATCAACAGTTTAGTCCTCTTATCAACACAATTAAAGGTATTCAACAAAGTCTCATAAGTCTTATGAAAAAGGCTCAAAATCTGGAAAGAAGCAAGACCAGAATTCTGGTCCCAAATTGGCCAGAATTCTGGCCCAGACAACAGCCCACTGCAGGGCCCACTTAGCCTAGTTCCAGCATCAAAGTTGGGCAGCAATGCTGCCCAATCTAAGCCCAGAAAGGGCCCCCTAATGATCCAAAAAGCGAAGGCCCAGAACCTTCCCAACAGCTAGTAAACTAGCTGTTGGGAAGGATCCCAACTGCTAGTTTTTCTAGCCGTTGGGGGCTTCCAGGCTGTCTGTTCTATAGACTGTCTGGGAGCTTTTCTTCATTTTTCTTCTTCTCTTGTTTGCTCTATAAATATAACACTTCTTTGTATCGAAAAACCATGAATTTTTACTCAAAATTGTATGCATTCTGCTCGCAAAAATAAACAAAATTTAAAGGTTATTTTACTCTTTCTTGAGTGTTTTTCTTCAAATTTCAACATGGTATCAGAGCAGCAAACGATTTTTTCCTCTTCAAGGTTGGGTGAACCCCTTCCTTCTATAAATCCCACCTAAATTCAAAGTATACCTTCTGTCCAATTGAGAGGAGGAAAGTGAATCTTATGAAGAGGGCACTCAATCTCCATAACTTGGAGAGTCACATCCTTGATCAACCTTTTGAAGAAAGCAATCCATCTTATAGAGAATGGAAGAAGCGAGATGATCATATATTCATCATCTTGCTGAATTCATTGGATAAGATGCACAAAGCCATGGTGACTTGTGCCCCAAATGTCAAATTGGTATGGGACACAATGTTCTTATTATATGGTCAAGAGTCCAATTTGGGAAGAATTTTTCATCTAAAGAGGCAGATTGCAACCATAAAAAAAGGAAGGAAAATCTCTTCCTTGATACTTTGGAGATCTCACCGATTTGTGGAACGAGTTGATGACTCTCCAACCCGACTCCACCGATCTGAAAATTATCCAAAAAAGGAGGGAGGAAGACAAGATTTTGGCCCTTCGAATGTGGCTAGATGATTCTTATGCTCATCTAAGACAAGAAATCTTTCAAATGAAGGAATTTCCCTCATATGGAGAGGTCCAAAACATGATTCAATGTGCTGAAATAAGCATGAAGATTGAAGAAGGCTCCAAACAAAGGATAGAAGCTCACGGTTTTGCTACTGTCCAAGAGGAACACATGGCTGCCAAAGTTCAACAAATTCCCAAAAAAGGAGATGTGTGCTCACATTGCAAAAAGAAAGGCCATGCAAAGGAGAAATGTTGGTTCTTACACCCACATTTGAGGCCAAAGTCTTTTAAGGCAAAGGACCAGAATGCTGCCCAAATTCTTTCAACTTTTGGCCCACCAGTAACTGTCCAGCATGCGTCCCTCCATAACCCGGTGATGGCTGAGGTTGTTGCCCCGAAAACTACTCTTGAAGATATCACTAAGAGGCTACAACAAATCACTCCCATGGCTGGTAACTTTCGAACCTCACTTACCTCTTTAAATTTTGAAAATTTCCTCATTGATTCGGGCACCAACTGCCATATGGTTAGGGATAAAACAAAAATTAAGAGATTTAAAAATCTTTCTAACTATAAGATAGTTCGGATTGCTAATGGACAAGATTTGAAAGTAAGTCAAATTTGGGAAAATTGATATTTTTTAAAAACCAACAAACGCTTTATATGTCCACAAACTTACCTCAAACTTGTTATCTATTAGTAAAATCATTAAGGATCAAGGGTGTAGAGTTGTTTTTGACCCAAACTCTGTCTCTTTTTAGGACCTCAAGTCGAATTGGTTGATTGACAAGGGTTCTAGGAGGGGTGGCCTTTACTTTTTGGATCAAGAACAACATGCACTTGCTGCTCATATCAAGGAAGATTTCTCACTTTGGCATAGGCGTTTAAGGCATCCTAGTGATCGAGTTTTAAAACGTCTATTTTCATCTTTAAATTTTGAGAATAGATATTGTAAAACTTATATTTTAGCAAAAGAAACCTGAACCATGTATTTAATTTCTGAAACTATATATAAAAGCCCTTTTGATTTGGTGCATTCGGATGTGTGGACATCTCCTATTATAACTCACTTAGGATACAAATATTTTATCACTTTTATAGAACAAAAAATAAGGTATACTTGGACATTCCTTTTGAATACCAAGGACCAAGCTTTTGAAACTCTCAAAAGTTATGTCAAATATGTGACCAAATTATACAATACCAACATAAAGATCCTTAGGATAGACCATGGTGGTGAATACACTAGCAACAACTTTAAACATTTCCTAAGAGACAGTGGCATTGTTCACCAAAGGTCTTGCGTATACACACCCCAACAAAACGAGATAACCGAAAGGAAAAATAGACACATATTAGAGATGCTAGAGTCATAATGTTTTATGCAAATGTGCCTAAAAAGTTTTGGTGTGATGTGGTTAAAACCGCAATACATGTGATCAACCTTATGCCTTCTGAAATTTTAAAGGGATAATCTCCCTTAGAGGTCCTACTAGGAAGGAAACTCAACATCTCTCACCTTAGAACGTTTGGATGTGTGTATTACATTCATATACCAACCCATACAAGAGATAAATTAGACTATAAAGGAATAAAATGTGCATTCCTTGGGTACTCTTCCTTTGAGAAAGGATATAGATGTTATGATGTCTCTACTAACAAAACTTATACATCTAAAGATATGATATTTTTTGAAGAAGAATTCTATTTTGCTGGCAAAGAAGAGCATGAAACTCTAAGAATGAGACCTCATCTAGCACTTGGGATTTCTTATGGACCTCCTACCAACCAACTATGCAAATCGAGTAAGGAAATGACTCCCAAGACAACGAAGAGGTTCAAATGCTATAGAGGCAGACCCGTCTAGTCATTTAGGGGGAGATCAGAAACAAGTGTAGAAGAGATCCCCAAACAAGTTAGGGAAGAATTGGATGTGCCGCCTCCTCAACTTAGGAGATCAACTAGGGCGAGATGACCTCCTTCAAAATAAAAATTTTTCTATAACCCCCTCTCCACCGATCATCCTTTTTCCGATGTCTACACTACCTCACATGTTTCTTTGGACCACCAAGCATTCTTGAGTGCCATAGATAAGGAACTTGAGCCTAGGACATTCGAAGAAGCCTCTAGGGATCCAAGATGGAGGAAGGTAATGGAAGAGTTAGGAGTACTAACAAAGAATGGGATATGAGAGATCACCACATTACCAAAGGGAAAAGAAGGCGATAGGATGCAAATGAGTGTTTAAGATCAAACACAAGAGTGATGGTTCCATCCAACGATTCAAAGCAAGAATAGTAATAAAGGGATATACACAAACTTATGGAGTTGATTATAAGGAGACCTTTGTGTTAAATTATCAAAAAATACAGTACAAGAAATGAAGAAATACTTCTGAATTTTATTGAAGAAGAGTGAGAGAATATATAGAGAGATTTGAAAGCATTTTCTCATGCCTTTGGAAGTGGATGGAGTGCTCTATTTATAGGGTTTCAAGGGAGACATAAAGACAAACAAATGAAGGGGGAAAGAGGACCCCAATGGTCAGCTTCCTGACCAGTGGGGGCCACTCCCCAATGGCTAGAATTTCTAGCCGTTGGGGAGGCCAGCCTTGGCCCTCCTTTTGGGCCAAAGACTGGCCCTTTTGGGCCACCATTGGGCAGCTCTTTGCTGCCCAAATTGGGTCTTCAATGCTGGACTTAAACTAGCTTTATTCTGGGTTTTTTGTGCTGGTCAGTATTTCTTGGTCTTCCAAGCTTTGATATTCCTATACTTGGTTGCTTTGATATTCCTATACTTGGTTGATGGAGATGCCTATACTTGGTTGATGGAGATGAGTTGGGCTTCTCTTATTTTCAACACTCCCCCTCAAGTTGGGCACATAGATGTTGATAGTGCCTAACTTGCTCATGATTTCTTGAAGATGAGTTGCGGTTCCTCTTTTGGTGAAAATGTTTGCTAGTTGCTCCTTTCCTTTGATATGAGGAGTGGTAATGAGCTTCTCTTCTAACTTTTGACGGATAAAGTGACAATTAACCTCTATATGCTTCGTCCTCTCATGGAACACCGGTTTGGAGGCGATGTGGATAGCCGATTGATTGTCACAATGTAAGTTAATTGGAGTTGTAACTTTGAATCCTAATTCCCCTACTAGGGCATTCAACTGCACAATCTCACTAGCCGCCGATGTCATTGCTCTATACTCCGCCTCCGCACTAGATCTTGAAACTATGTGTTGCTTCTTGCTTTTCCAAGCCAGTAGATTGCCTCCCACGAACATGCAAAATCCAGTGGTGGATCTTCTCATGCCTTTGGAAGTGGATGGAGTGCTCTATTTATAGGGTTTCAAGGGAGACATAAAGACAAACAAAGGAAGGGGGAAAGAGGACCCCAATGGTCAGCTTCCTGACCAGTGGGGGCCACTCCCCAACGGCTAGAATTTCTAGCCGTTGGGGAGGCCAGCCTTGGCCCTCCTTTTGGGCCAAAGACTGGCAGCTCTTTGCTGCCCAAATTGGGTCTTCAAGGCTGGACTTAGACTAGCTTTATTCTGGGTTTTTTGTGCTGGTCAGTATTTCTTGGTCTTCCAAGCTTTGATATTCCTATACTTGGTTGATGGAGATGAGTTGGGCTTCTCTTATTTTCAACACTCCCCCTCAAGTTGGGCACGTAGATGTTGATAGTGCCTAACTTGCTCATGATTTCTTGAAGATGAGCTGCGGTTCCTCCTTTGGTGAAAATGTTTGCTAGTTGCTCATTTTCTTTGATGTGAGGAGTGGTAATGAGCTTCTCTTCTAACTTTTGACGGATAAAGTGACAATTAACCTCTATATGCTTCGTCCTCTCATGGAACACCGGTTTGGAGGCGATGTGGATAGCCGATTGATTGTCACAATGTAAGTTAATTGGAGTTGTAACTTTGAATCCTAATTCCCCTACTAGGGCTTTCAACCACACAATCTCACTAGCCGCCGATGTCATTGCTCTATACTCCGCCTCCGTACTAGATCTTGAGACTATGTGTTACTTCTTGCTTTTCCAAGCCACTAGGTTGCCTCTCACGAACATGCAAAATCCAGTGGTGGATCTTCTATCCTTTGAGTTGCTCACCCAATCTGTATCGCAAAAGCCTTCAATTTGTGAACTCCCATTGTTCTTTATCCAAATGCCTAATCTGGGAGATCCCTTGAGGTAGTGAATGATGCGTTCGGCCGCTCTCTAATGTCATTTCTTCTTAGCATGCAAGTGTTGGCTAACTAGACTCACTACAAAAGCTATGTCCGGCCTGATGATTGTGAGGTAGATGAGTCGTCCTACAAGTCTCTGATATCTCTCTACATCCTCAAAAAGCTCCTCATCATCTACCAGTGGTCCAGTGGTGGTTACAGGACTACAAGCCGGTTTTGCTCTAAGTTTCCCTGTTTCCTGCAAAAGGTCAAGAGTATATTTCTTTTGGGATAGAATTATCCGATTATTACAATAGGCTAATTCAATTCATAGGAAATACTTTAGTCTCGCTAAGTCTTTAATTTCAAATTTAGACCTCAAGAAATTTCTAACTATGTTTATCAAATGCATGTCATTTCCAGTAATGATGATATCATCCACATAAACTAAGGCTCTCACTACTTTATCATTGTTTTTCCTAATGAAAACAGATAATTCACTATGACATTTAGTAAATTTATTACTAAGGAAAGCATGACTTAATTTTGCATACCATCCCCTTGGAGATTGCTTCAAGCCGTAGATAGCCTTGTGTAATTTGCATACGTTTCCTTCTTGATGTTGAAATCCTTGAGGAAGTTGCATGAACACTTTTTCTTCGAGATCTCATTGGAGAAATACATTTGCGACATCCATTTGGAACATACTCCATCCATAATTCACTGCAAGTGACATCAAGACTCTAATGGTGTTCATTTTGACGACAGGGGCATAAGTCTCCTTGTAATCTATCACATAGGTTTGAGTGAATCCCTTAACCACAAGTTTTGTTTTGAACCTTTCAATTGATCTATTGCTCTTGTACTTAATCTTGTACACCCACTTGCATCCTACGACCCTCTTGCCTTTGGGTAAAGATGTGATCTCCCATGTTCCATTCTTGGATAAAGCATCTAGCTCCTCCTTCATGGCTCTTCTCCACCTTGGATCCTTAGATGCTTCCTCGAATGTCCTAGACTCTTGTTCTTTATCTATCCCATTCAAGAAGGCTTGGTGGCTCGAAAAAACAACTAAGGTAGTATAATAATCGGAAAGAGGATGATCGGTGGAGATGGGGTTATAGTAAAATTTTTATTCTGAAGGAGGTCGTCTCACCCTTATTGATCTCCTAAGTTGAGAAAGTGGTGCATCTAGTTCTTCCTCAACATGCTCGGATGACTCTTCCTTCCTGGTTTCTTGTTCTCCCCCTTAAGTGTGAGCTGCCTCCTCTTCTATAGAGTTTGATTCTTCTCCCTCATTGCTTTGAAATTGCTCATTAGTCTCTTGGGAGGTTCCTTCTTCAATTGGTGGAGATGATTGATTTGGGAGAAGCAAGAAATCCCACGTGCTTGGAGCACTCTCCTCCTTTGATGGTTGTTGGTCTTCATTATCTACAAAAAAAAAAACTCATTCTCCACAAATATCACATCCTTGGATGTATATGTTTGGTTAGTCTTGGGATCATAACACTTATACCCCTTTTCAAAGGAAGCATAGCCTAAAAATATGCACTTTCTACTTTTGTGATCTAACTTATCCCTCATGTGTGATGGAATATGAATTTAACATACACAACCAAATGTTCTAAGATGAGATATCTTAGGTTTTCTATCTAGTTGGACTTCTAAGGGTGATTTGCCAAGACTTGAGATGGGATAAGGTTTATTAGATGGACAACGGTTTTTACCGCATCGCACCAAAATTTCTAAGGCATATTTGCATGAAACATCACAGCTCTAGTTATTTCTAATATGTGTCTATTTTTTCGTTCGGCCACCCCATTTTGTTGAGTTGTATATACACAAAATATTTGATGTACAATGCCATTCTCTCTAAGGTAGTTCTCAAATTTCAAACTAGTGAATTCCCCACCATGGTCCGTCCTTAGGATTTTAATATTGGCATTGTAAAGTTTGGTCACATATCTCTCATAGTTTTTGAAAGTTTCGAAAGCTTGATCTTTGGTGTTTAAGAGATAAACCCAAGTGTACTTAGTTTTTTGATTTACAAAAGTAATAAAGTACTTGTAACCCAAATGAGACATGATGGGTGAGGTCTATAAATCCGAATGAACTAAATCAAAAGTATTTTTATAAATCATTTTTGAATTTGGATACATTGATTGGGTTTCTTTTCCCAAAATACAAACTTTACAATGTCTATCTTCAATATTAATGCTTGAAAATACATGCTTTAAAACTTGATCAGTAGTATGCCCAAAACATTTGTGCAAAAGAGATGTATCTTTTTTGACACGAGCTACGAGTGCATAATGCTTTTGATCCAAAAAATATAGATCCCCTCTTCTAGAACCCTTGCCAATCAATTGTTTCAACTTGAGGTCCTGAAAAGTAACATTGTTTGAGTCAAAAACAACTATACACCCTTGATCCTTAGTGACCTTGCTAATAGACAAGATATTTGAAGTGATTTGGGAAACAAATAAAGCATTTGATTTTTTTCAAAAAGTTCAATTTTTCCGATTTGCTTAACTTTCAAATCTTGCCCATTGGCAACGTGGACTATCTTATGGTTGGTGAGTTTTTTAAAACACTTGATTTTTCTTTTATCCCTAACCATATGATGGTCCATCCTCGAATCAATGAGAAAATCTTTGGAATTGAAAGAATATAAAGTGTTTTGATTTTTACCATTAGAGGGAGCAAGTTGTTGGAACTTCTTGGAGATATCATTGAGTTGATTTTGAAGGGCAGCAAACTCAGCCATGGTGGGTCTTTGAAGCTTGACGTGAAGTGCATCATGCTGCCCGAAAAGTTGTTCCCTTGGTTTGAAGGTCTTAGACTTTAAATGAGGATGAAGGCCCCAACTCTTGTCTTTTGTGTGCCCTCTTTTCTTGTAATGAGCACATATTTCAATTTTCTTGGGAATTTGATGCGTCTTGGCAGCCACGTGCTCTTCAATAGTGGCCATGTGACCTTGAGCTTCAAGCCTAATTTTGGAGTTTTCTTCCAAACGCATACTAATTTCCGTCCGTTGAATCATATTTGGTACTTCTCCAAATGAAGGGAATTCCTTCATTCGGAGAATTTCTTGTCTAAGGAGAGAGTATGAGTCATCCAGACCCATGAGAAGACTAAAAATTTTATCTTCTTCTTTCCTCTTTTGGAGGACTTTGAGATCTACGGAATTCGGGCGAAGAGTGGAGAGCTCGTTCCAAGCATCCGTATATTCCCCGAAGTATTGAGGAAGAGACTTCCCTTCCTTTTTGATAGTTGAAATTCGTTGTTTGAGCTCAACAATTTTGCCAAGGTTAGATTCTTGGCCATAAAGAGCGAACACTGTATCTCATATTAGTTTTGCATTGGGAGCACAAGTCATCATAGTTTTGTGTGTTTCATCAAAAGAGTTGAGGAGAAGAAAGAATACTTGATTGTCTCGCTTCCTCCATTCTCTATAGGTTGGATCCGAATCTTCAATTGGATCGTCAAGAATGTGACCCTCTAGATTGTGAAGACTTAGAGCCCTTCTCATCACACTTGCTCATTGATAGTAGTTTCCTCCCTTTAATTGGATTGAGTTGAGATTTTGCATTTGGGTAATGTTGATAGAGGGAAAAGGGTCACTCAACCTAGAAAAAGAAGGGATCGAAATTTACTCTGATACCACGTTGAATTATCAAAAAATATAGTACAAGAAATGAAGAAATACTTCTGAATTTTATTGAAGAAGAGTGAGAGAATACATAGAGAGATTTGAGAGCATTTTCTCATGCATTTAGAAATGGATGGAGTGCTCTATTTATAGGGTTTCAAGGGAGACATAAAGACAAACAAAGGAAGGGGGAAAGAGGCCCCCAATGGTCAGCTTCCTGACCAGTGGGGGCCACTCCCCAATGGCTAGAATTTCTAGCCATTGGGGAGGCCAGCCTTTGGCCCAAAGGAGGGCCAAGGCTGGCCCTTTTGGGCCACCTGCTGCCCAAATTAGGCCTTCAAGGCTGGACTTAGGCTGGCTTTATTCTGGGTTTTTTGTGCTGGACAGTATTTCTTGGTCTTCCAAGCTTCTATGTTCCTATACTTGGTTGATGGAGATGAGTTAGGCTTCTCTTATTTTCAACACTTTGTGCCTGTTGCTAAAATAAACACCATTCGAGTGCTCATATCCATTGCCGTAAACCATGGTTGGAGTATGTTTCAAATGGATGTGGCAAATACTTTCCTTCAAGGGTACTTAGAAGAAGAAGTATATTTGCAACTTCCTCAAGGTCTTCAATATCAAAAAGGGAATGTATGTAGACTCCACAAAGTAATTTATGGGCTCAAGTAATCTCCAAGACCATGGTATGCCAAACTAAGCCATGTTTTTCTCAGTAGTGATTTTACTAAATGCAATAGTGACTCATTCTTATTTGTTAAAAAGAACAACAACAAAAATTATGATTGCATTAGTATATGTTGATAACATTATTATAACCGGAAATAACATGCATCAAATATACATAGTTAGAAATTTTCTAAAATCTAGATTTGAAATTAAAGATTTAGAAAGATTAAAGTATTTTCTAGGAATTGAACTAGCCTATTATCACAATGAGTTAATTCTATCTCAAAGAAAATATGCTCTTAATTTGTTGCAAAAAACAGGTAAACTAGGAGCAAAACCAACTTGTAATCCCGTTTTCACCTCCGAAGCTTTAGCAGATGATGATGAGCCATATGAGGACATAGAGAGATATCAAAAACTTGCAGGGAGGCTGATTTATCCCACCATCACTAGACCGGACATAGCCTATGTCGTGATCCAAATAAGTCAATCTATGGATGCTCTAAAGAAGGGTCATTGGAGAGTAGCCGAGCAAGTCCTTCAATACATCAAAGGATCCCCCGGATTAGGTATTTGGATCAAGAATAATGAGAATTCAGAAGTTGAAGGATACTGCGATGCGGATTGGGCTGGTGACTCTAAGGATAGGAGGTCCACCACCGGATTTTGCATGTTTGTAGGAGTAAATCTAGTCATTTGGAATAGCAAGAAGTAACATGTGGTATCTACAACGAGTGCCGAAGCCGAATATAGGGTAATGGCAGCAGCCGCAAGTGAGATAGTTTGGTTGAAGGTATTGGTCGAAGAATTAGGGTTCAAAGTGTCCACTCTAATCAAACTTCATTGTGACAACCAATCCGCAATTCACATCGCTTCAAATCCCGTTCTCCATGAACGCACAAATCATATTGAGGTAGATTGCAACTTCATACGTCAAAAGGTGGAGGAAAAATTAATTACTACACCTCACATCAATGGAGAGCGGTAACTTACGGATATCTTCACCAAAAGAGGAACCGCAACCCATCTCAAAGAGATAATGGTAAAGTTGGGTACTATCAATATATACGCACCCAACTTGAGGGGGAGTGTTGAAATAAAGTACCATTCGATTCACCTAACTCATCAACAACTTAGTCTTCTCTTCAACACATTTAAAGGTGTTCAACAAAATCTCATAGGTCTCATGAAAAATGCTCAAAATCTGGACAGAAGCAAGACCAAAATTTTGGTCCCAAATGGGCCAGAATTCTGGGCCAGACAACAGCCCACTGCAGGGCCCACTTAGCCTAGTTCCAGCATCAAAGTTGGGCAGCATTTATGCTGCCCAACCTAGGCCCAGAAAGGGCCCCCTAATGATCCAAAAAAGGAAGGCCCAGAACCTTCCCAACGGCTAGAAAACTAGCTGTTGGGAAGGATCCCAACGGCTAGTTTTTCTAGCCGTTGGGGGCTTCCAGTCCTTCCCAACGGCTAGTTTTTCTAGCCGTTGGGGGCTTCCAGGCTGTCTGTTCTACAGATTGTTTGGGAGCTTTTCTTCCTTTTTTCTTCTTCTCTTGTTTGCTCTATAAATATTGCACTTCTTTGTATTGAAAATCCATGAATTTTTACTTTACTTAAAAATGTATGCATTCTGCTCACAAAAATAAATAAAATTCAGAGGTTATTTTACTCTTTCTTGAGTGTTTTTCTTCAAATTCCAACAATTAGGAGTTCACAAAAGCTATGTCCTATAATAGCAAATACCACAAATACGACGGTCCCCAACCGTCCAACTCTGATACCACTTGTTACGAATTTTTCATGTGGCAGATCCAAAATATGCATTAATATAATGAACAAAATATCACTCAAAGAAATCACTTATAATACAAATATTATTATTATTAAAAAAATCTACTAATTTTATAAAATAACTTGGGACACTACAACAACTTGAGACACTACTTGCAATACTCAAGCTACTAACAAGCCAAGGAGTTGGGACACTTACCTCACTTACAAAATTTGAGAGGTTGCATGTGTATTTATAGTTGAACAAAGTCGGTGGATTTTCCCTAGACCATTCAAGACTTTCTACACACTTTAATGCCAGTTTGTGTGCTTACAGAACAATACAAGAACTCTTTAGACACTCAAAGTCGGTTGTCAACCCAGAAGGATCCTACACTTTCTAGACTATGTAGTCATTGACTATTTTTTTAACAGAGTTGCTCATTTTGTTTTGCTAGCTGGTTTTATCTTCTATACCACTGCTTATCACTCAATTGAGATATCTTTGAATCGTTTATATAAAGACATGGTTCACTCAAGTATGTAGGATCTGCCTTCATAAGCAACCTTATGTTGTTTCTTTGTCTTCCATGTTTAAAATGTTACATATTCTTAGCACAAATTTTATGTGGTTCAGCCTAACTTGCCTATTTCATCGAAATCAACTAAACTTTATTAGAATTCATTCAACACAATTGCATTAAAATTTCTCTCTCACAATCCAAAACCCAATTATAATCAAATTATTCACACACACAATATTATCTCTCCTTAACCCATATGAGCCACCACACAAAAGCTTAGAACAATATTCTCCCTTTATAGAGAGAATTACTTGTTTAACAAATAAACTAATTCACTTTCCTAGGACGTATTCAGTGCCGAAACTCTCACATTGTGGGCTTTGAGGAAGGAAATACCTAGACAGCTTTTCCCTTGCTTTTTTTTTTTTGTAAGGAAACTGATTCAAACCCTGGACCTCCAAGACATAATGGAGAGACTCCACTATTGCACTAGGCCCGGCCTTCACTAATTCACTTTCCTAATCAACCAAAAATTCTAACATTTTTCTTTCCACCAAAAAACTACTTTTTATTTTATGTGTTTGGTTTGGACATTATGACTGCTACTATTAGTTGAGACCAGATGGCAAAATATCCTCATTCTAATAGCACAGACCTGTCCAGTTCTAGTGGAGAAATGTATAGGATTCGGCGCATGTATTTGTGGTTATTTGTATAAGTGCTGGTTCATTTATGCACGGGGTTACAACTAGGTTTTTAGGGATGAGAGTGGCAATAAGGTACAGTAATGTGCTCTTATAGTTGAATCTGGAAGCATGAATCTGCATCTAGAAGTGCATGAGGACCACCACGTTGTAAATCTAGGAGCTCTGGGCTTTGCCTCTTTTATAATGTCATCTTGTTGCCATGTCACCATATTCTAAACACAATACAGACTCTACCCTTTTTTCTATCCTATTTCATTAGATAATTATTTTACAAGTGCCTGTTGACATTGTTAAAAGTTTCTAACTTAAATTTTTTCTAAAATTACACTAGGATTTTCAGGAAAATGGGCCAAGACTAATTTCATGCTTACTTATTATCAATTTTTCCTGTGAAATAGCTGGTTCTCTCATGTCACACAGCAAAGAGGTTTTTTAACCCATGTCTGTTGGAGTCTAATCCACTAATTAGTGACATAAACCATGTCCCAATTTCAAATTGGGCCAAGCCTAATGTCATGCTTACTTATTATCACTTTTCCCTGTGAAATAGTTGGTTCTCTCATGTAGGAGGTTTTCTAATAGTCTTATTCTGTATGGAGTGGTCCTAGACAGGCTGCTAGCAGCATTGTACTCAATTGCTGGGATTGCTTGTGATGCTTTTGAAAGTCTCTCTAAAGTCCTTCGCAAGTTTCCAAAAGAAACAGGCAATGAAAAAAAAAAAGAAAAAAAATTAATGATAATCATACATCTAAAAGTGTAATGTTGCCCAATGAAAAAGCTAAAGTTGGACTACCAATTCTTGTGCTTGTACATTTCTCCTTTGTTGGTAATTTTTCTTGTTCTGCTCCTTGACCATCCAGATAGAGTACTTTGCCACTTCTGCTTTAAGCCAACGAAAGTTACAAATGAGGATGTGGGTGTTGATAATGCTAAAAAGAGACTCAAGTGATGATGTCGAGCATTATTCTTCTTAAAACTGCTTTAGATGCGCCTTTGCTCTCAAAGCTAAATATATGAACCCACTGTTTCTCTGTGTTGTTTAGCGCATGAAGTTTAATGATTTCAGGTACTAAAAGATGCCAAAAGTTTTCTTCTTGGGAATGTTTACAAGTCTGTATGTGAAAATGATAAATATGCTTTGATAAGGAAAAGGTGTAATAGCAGTTTGATTTGACATATCTTTATTCTTTTCCATCTTCTTTAATGGTTTAGTTGATCTATGTTTATGAAGACTAGTAAATCAGGAATTTCGGTTGCTGTCACATATTTTAGATTCAGATATACTTACAGACAGCTAACAGAATAATGGGTTTAGACACCCTCATTCTTTGTGCTTTAATAGCTAAGCTGGGTTCCATAGGTTATAAATCTGGCTTTTATGGTTTTATCTGCCGTTTCAAAAAGCTTGTCTTCTGTATACTAATTTTTTAACTTGTTTCTAAGGGGACATCTTCTCATCTTCCTTCTTTTGTGTTTTGTAGTTAATCTTCTATTTGTATCCACAGAAAAATATTTTTCAGAGCGTGTTAGATGCCTGCAAAGTTATCTAAAATAGCCCAAAAAAGAAAAACATTTAATACATTTTGTTCTTGGCGCCCTTGCTTTTGTCTGAATGAAGTGTCATAAAAGATGTTTATACTAAAACATAATTTCAAAGTATATATGATGAGCATGATGCATCAGAGATGGTTAAACTCAGGTTCAATGTGGAAACTACAAGGCAGGGCTGAATTCTATCTTGTTGTCCACATAACTATAATTTTATGGGTCATCCCCCCCCCCCCCAAAAAAAAAAATATTCACCTTAATGTAAATACTGAAATTATTCCTTGAATGGAAGGGAAGGTAAATGTATTGTACTTCATAAGTTGCAAGTTGGAATTGCAAAGGAAATGGCAACGATGATGGTAAGACTTGTAAGTTATAAGAGATTTGTATAAAAAAATTTTAAAATATCCTGGTGTTTGGAAACTGAATGCTGTTCCATCTAGGAAGATAGAACTTGACATGTAATGTCGCTGACTTGAAAAATGATGATACCAAATTTTGACTATTCTACTGAGGTATGATATTGACTGCAACAGTGGTTGGTACTGTAATTTACTTTTCGAGTCATTTCCATGAAATTGCTTCTGTCATGATATATGATTAAATTATTTGAATTACTTTTAGAAGGTTGCTGTTTTACTTCAGAATAGGAGAGTTGATCGATGAAGATGTGCTCTATGCATGCGTTCCTTTTGTTGCCGGGAAACAGCAGTGTTTTGCTGTTAAGGCTGGAATAGATGGACTTCTGGACATTGCTTGGCAATCATTTTGTGATACCAGTGAAGGTTCTCTCCAGATAAAAGATTCTCCCTTCCTCCCTCCCTTTCTCTCTCTCTCATTGGTCATACATTATATTGGCAGCTATACATAACCTGGCAAACAAATATTGACAAGATTTCAATCTTCCAAATTTGAAAATCCCATTTAATAGACTAGGATTTTACTTCAGCATGCCTCAGAAGGACATGAATGGACAACTTCCTAACAAGTTCATTCAGGTGCAAAATGCATCGCTCTCTGCTTAGTATGTATGTGTTTTCCTTTGGCCTCTCTGCAGTGCTTGTCAAAGCAATAAAGAATAAGAAAATCTAGATGCTTGTCTCTGCTGATTTTGCTCTTCATATGGCATGAAAGAGGTTGTAAAACATGGGAACAAAATTCATTGCTCTACTTTGAAACTTGCTTCTGTGAGTATCCTGATCTGATAATAAACGTCCATATATATATATGGAAGTGGATGACTTCAAACTTTCTGTGACATTTTGCATGACTTTGTGTCTATATGTTTAATATGCTTCGTGTTTAAATTATTGGAGGATCTTAGACATGTTTTCTAAAATGTAGTTTAAGTGGCTTTGCATAATTTGTATCCTATTGAAAAATGATGTCTGACCTGATAAATTGCTTGATTGGAAGCTGAATGTTAGAAACAAGTCAGCTGCTGCAGAATGCTATATATGGACCGGAATCGGCCTTGAAGGTATGTTAGGAGCCTACTGTTTTAAATATTTTTTTTTTCAATAATATTCAGACTGACTAATGATAAGCCAGAGGTAACATAATTTAAATATTCTATGGCCTGTGTTGATCCATTGCTTGAGAGAAATCATTCTTGTGTGATTTCTAATATATATAAATATATATAAGGTAACGTTCATAGGTAAGACATTGCAATAAATACTTATTAAACACTATCCATCTCAAGTGGCACTAGGCACCTTTCCGTACCCAATAATGAAGTTTTGTCGATCCTGCGATTGTAAGAGTTGAGGATGAGCAAGCATAAGGTTTGACTTCACTATTGGCTATTTTGGCTCGTACTTTCACATTACTGCATGCTGTGAAAAATGCTAGAGAACAACAGAAACAAGCTTGATTGATAAATAGACTTGGTAATCAGTAAACAGATGTAACAACATTAGCATATTATAGTTAATGGATAAAGAGTTATGTTGTTCTAACTTGATATGAACAATGTAAGCGTAATGAAATCGTGCCAAATAGATAACCAATTTATAAAAAATAAAATAAAATCAATGTCCAACAAGAAGAACTATAAGAAGGAAATGCCCAACATACATAAAAGCAATCATACTGCATCTTGGAAGCATATATGAAAATGATTCGACTGATGGATGCAGAAAAGAATAAAGCAAGGTTTAAGATTACGCTCCGTGTGTGTGCACGTGTATGCGGTGATCATTATATCACAATAAGAAAGTTTTGACCTTTTGCGTTTTAATTTTTTGTGAGATCGCTTGTACAAGTTTGGTCTTGAATTTAATTTCTTGGACGTAAGTTGCTCCCTGCATTTTCCATTTTTACTTCCGTCATTGTTTATGTTTGTTAATGTATTTTTGAAGTTCATTGCTTCAAAGTTGTTGGCAATGTGATTTAGGGATAAAATCTTCTAAATATTCATTCTATGGGGAATCCAAACATGCAAACCAGAGGTGAGGGGAATTTGGTAATTGTGATGGCTACCATGTTAAGTTGTACTATTTTATTGACCGACAAATAATTAACTTATATGCCTATGCTGGCATCAAACTATTGAAATGATCAACTGCAATATTATTGTTGGTCTAGTTATGGATTCATCTTACGGAAGTGTGTCTGCAATTCATGTTTGGCATTCTCTATACTTGTCTTCATACATGTCCTAATTTATACACTCTTTAACCATCAATTTGAAGGAGGAGGTCCACCTAATATTATTATTATTATTTTATTTTCAGCTTTTGAGTTTTTCCTTTGTTTTACTTCAGACATTCACGTGTAATTAGGGGAACTGTCTATCTAGAGCCGATATAAGTGCTTCTCTGATTTCTTAACTCATGGATGGTTCTCTCTATTTCTGGCTCTAACAGATGCCGCTCGGGAGGGTATCTGCATTCTTATGTTCCTTGCTGAGGTCTTATGCCTTTTAGATATGACTGTCAATTCATTTGCCCATACAATATCCATTAAACCTGCCAATTGGTATACTAGACCAGATTTGACTGGTATGATGTTTGTATTTTCCTTCTGTAGATATTCTCATGGTTTTTGTGAAGCACAACTTGCTAGATGTTTGAACGTTTAACTTTTAATGGTAGATGATGGTCCAATGGTAATCAAAGTTGGAAGATACCCAATTCTAGAAAGCATACACAGTGACTTTGTTTTAGATGTCATTTTAATCTATTGATGATTCTCTCTCTCTATTTCTTGGGTTAAATGCAAAATGACCCTTCTTAACCTTGGGTCGTTTGGAAACCTTGACATCTTCTAATTTTTACAACTGGGCCCCTTGAACTTCAAGAAATATTCTTGGTGCATCAAAATACTTTTTTTTTTTTTTGGCTCTATCATATGCATAGTTTGACCTTTAGAGAGTGTTAAACTAGTACGAACTAATATCTCAATATCTATTGAAACATATTTTGATTATACTTTTCCATTTAAAATTTTAAATTCTGTTGCAAAAATTGAGATTTCATTCTTTTTTTTTTGTAATTTTTGTGCTTATATTGGTCTTCAACACTTCATGAATGCAAAATATATATAGGATCCAGAAATTTGACATAATTTAGTTGTATAAATTCAAGTTCAAGTGGTCTTGGTTACAAACTTAGAAGTTGAAGGGTTGTGCTTGTAAATGACCGAAGTTAAGTAGGTTTCTTGGATATTACCAATTTTCCTTTTCTTTTTTCTGGAGCTTTCTATTTATAAAAGTGTTGGAGAGACTATTTTGATAATCTCTTCAATGTTAAGAATACAATAGATGTAGAAAATATCGAGATACTTGTAAAAAAAGGTTAATAGAGATTTTGAACGTAAAATTCATCCCATGAAGTGAAGGAGGCCTTAAGGAAAATGAAAAATAATAAAACAATAGGACTTAATAGAATTCCCATTGAAGTATGGAAATGTTTAGGTGAATTTGGTATAGTAATGTTAATGGATATTTTCAATAAAATTTGACAAACCAAGAGAATACCAAAAACATGGAGGGAGAGTATACTTGTGCCACTATATAAGAATAAAAGAGACATACAAGATTGCTCTAACTATAGAGAAATTAAACTGATGAGTCATACCATGAAACTATGGAAGAGAGTAATCGAACATAGATTGAGATTATAGATAAATGTGTCTCAAAATCAATTTGAATTTATGTTAGGAAGATCCACCACAAAAGCAATTCACTTGTTAAGACATTTGATGGAGACGTATAGAGCACAGAAGAGAGATCTACATATAGTATTCATCGACCTGGAAAAAGCATATGATAAAGTTCAGCATTAAATCATATACTTTTTGCAATAGTGATAAATGAAATCACAAAAAGTATTCAAAATGAAATATCATGGTGTATACTCTTTGTAGATGATATACTGCTGGTGGATGAAACCAAATAGGGTATTAGTGCTAAACTAGAGTTATGGAGGGTAACACTGAAATCTAGAGGATTTAGATTGAGCAGATCAAAAATTGAGTATATGAGATGTAGGTTTAGAGGCAACCGTCAGGATGATAAAGAAACGATTAGCTTAGATGGACAAATTATACTAAAAAGTGAATGCTTTAGATATTTTGATTTCATCGTTCAAAATGATGACAATATAGATACGGATGTGAATCATAGAATTTAAGCAGGTTGGATGAAATGGAGAAGGGTATCCAGAGTTCTTTACGATCGCACGATACCATTGCATTTGAAGGGAAAGTTTTATAGAATCATGGTAAGACTTAGCCTATTGTATGATACCGAGTGCTGGGTTATTAAACAACAACAAAAACAAAAAATGGTGATAGCAAAAATGAGGATATTTAGATGCATGTGTGGCAAAACTAAAAGAGATAAAATTAGAAATGAAGAAATTCATAATAGGTTGGAAGTTAGTTCAATTGTAAATAAGATGCAAGAGTGTTGTCTAAAGTGGTTTGGGCATGTGCAAAGAAAATTAAAAAATGTACCGATTAGAAAAACCGAGAATTTAATTATATGAGATCTAGTAAAACGTAGAGGTAGATTGTTGAAAATTTAGATGCAAGTCATTTGTAAAGACATGATAGTGAGATCGTAAGTTTGATAGGAATGAGTGGCGTAGGAGAATCCGTACAAAGTAAATTAATCTTTTTGTTCATTTTTTTATTTTAATCTTTCCCGTATTTGTTTCTCAAATGGTCGACCCTAATTGTTGGGATTAAGATTCAGATTATTGTTGTTGTTGTTGTTGTTGTTGTTGGAGCTTTCTATTTATGACTAATGGATTTCATCATACCAAAGGATTATATGTTAATTCCTTTGTTGCAGGCCAACAATATTTTCCTTCTGAAGCTGCTAACATGGAAATTGTCACAGGCCCAAACAGGTATGACTTCTCTCTCTGGAATTGTTTCTGGCATGGATTCTTTCTTCAAGAATTTATAATTAGCATTGGGTCATCAGACATTATGGGCATTACTTGAGTGATCCTATTCATGATATGGTTGCTAACAACTTTAAAAGTCAATTATCTTAGATACCAGTTACTAATCAATTGTCCCTGCAAATGTCTGGCCAACATGTGCGAGTGAGTAAAATATTAAATTAAAGCCATCCATCAGCTTAAGCTTTTGGAGTAAGGGGTTATCTTATTTGACATGTGTTATACAAAATTAGATGCAAAAAAGTGTGGTTGCTAGATTAAGTTGTTGTTGTTTTTTTTTTTTTTTTTTTTTTTTATAAATAATTTATTAATATAAGAGATTTGAGAGGTATATCATTTTGCACTCAAATCAACGGGTTGTTGGTTTCAAGCTTCTAGTTAACAGCGTTGTTAGTTGGGTTTTACAGCTTATGACAGAGATGAAGGAGACAGCTTTTCTCATGCACAATATCTCCCCAAGGTATACAATCAGATGATATCTTGGAGTAATTGTTCTCTGGTTTGTATTTTAAACTAGTATACCTGGATACAGGAGTCCAATTGTTATGGATGCACTTGGGAGTAGTGTCTTGAAATCTGGACCGGAATATGAATTGGTCATGCTAAGGGGTCAATAGGTCACCGGGTGAAATCGCTCGACGTCATCATAAAATCTTTAATAAATTAAAACTATAAAAAATAAAGACATCAATGATTTGTGGCCTAGTGGTGAAGGTTACGCATTCTTTTCATTCTGTTCTCAAGTTCGAGTCTGCTTCTGGTCCGATTCTCGGTCAAACCAGCCAATCTAGTCTAGGTTTCAAAACACTACTTGGGAGGGCTACTTCTTCTTCTGATAGACTTGTTGTGAGCATCTATTATCACTCAAAAGCATATGTATCTAATCATGCAACATTCACCATTTCTACAGTGAACTAAAATTTATTAAAGTTATTTTGGTCATACTATGTGAAATGCTCGATCATAGTTGATACACTTTTGCTGTCTACTGAAGAAGGATGAAACGTGATGGAATTTCAAAACAAGGAAAACATTGTTATGTTTTTCCTATGTCCTCAACACTTTATAAGACCCCTGGGGTATTTTTCATTTACTTCTCAACACTCCCCATCTTTAACTACTCCTATAGCTTTAAATTGGTACTATGTGGTCTGCTGGTAGATCTTATAACCATTTTTTATAAATCTGTCTTGACTTTGGAGAGATTCACTTGATCTTAAAGAATACTATTTTTGACCCTATAAATTTTGTTTGCAAATATTTAGAGTGCAGGAAACTTGTTGGAAAAAGATCTGGATCAAGTCATGAACTAATTTCACTAAAAATTAACTGCTCCATGCCCTTCGTTAAAGTACATTTTCCAAGGAAACAATTCCTTGAGAAATTGTGGTCTCGATAGCATGGTAGCAGCTGTACCTCTTTTGCGATGCCCCTTTTCTTGAAGATTAATGCTTTTGTCTGCCACATGCCACAAACATTGTTCTTGTTGTCTTTGATGAATAAATCAGCTAAACTCTTACATGTCTGGTTAGGATATTCCAGTTAAAAAACCCTGCATCTTAGCTTATCAAATGCCATGCCACAGGAAACGACTCCCAACTAACTTACCTAGTCCACGGGAAATCAATTCAATGGAACAAAGCCATATGATTTAAGTTTTTAGATCTGGCCTGTTTCTAAAACCATAATCATCAGGTTTACACATCAAAGACAAGAAAAGGAGAATTTTAAGTGTGCATTGGAGGCAGATTATCTGTTTATCGTTGCAGTTCTGGTGGGGAGAAGAATGTGGACAGAACATCTCTGTCCTTTAATCTTGCTTCTGTTCGCCCCTGGGTTGTCATACGATTCCTGTATGCTCTTCTTATGTGTGCAAAGTGATTCCCATATGCTTGTGCAAGCTAAACTGTCATTTTGATTGGTCTTCAGGGACACAATATTTGCTACACATATGGAAAACCTTTCAGAACCGGCAATCATCTACCCCGATGTGAAAATCCTTGGCGTTGATGTGAAAAACAACTGTTTAGATTTCAATGTTGAACTACGAAAATTTGTCCTCACCACATTTGTTCTCATCCATAGGGATGTCTGCCGACTTCTTATAATTTCATCCATTAGTTTAATCTCAGTGATGGGCCGCGACATGTACCACACTATGTCCTTCTATTAGCAGGAGTTGCAGGGGATTACCTGACATTGCAATTGAAACAGCCAGGCAAATTACTTAAAGGATCACAGAGAAGGTGATTTCTGCTCATTTATTCTCCTCCAATCAAGTCATCATGATTTATATTTTTTCATCTACTTGTTTAGAAACTAGGTATGAATTCAATATTCAGTTTGTTCTTGGCAGCAGTTATGGTGACTGAATTTGTTTGATCCTGCATTTTGAAAGCAATTGTACGCCGTCAATTATGGACAAGAAATCTAAGACGAATGTCTAGGCAATGATAATGGAAGAACTTTATTCAGCTTAATAATACTAAGAGAAGCCAAGATTATCCGAGTAGGTTCAAATTTCAACTCGTCTTCCATGGAAGAAACTATTAGTGATAGAAAGCAAATAAGGAGCAACATATAGATTTAACAGCATTTGTACAGTTTTCTGGCAGCATTATAGGTAATGAATTCCTTTGCTGGGGAAATTCTCCATTACCTGGATCATATCCATCACTGAGAATCATCACGTCTCCTGAGAATCATCTAGACCAATAAGTTCAACTCCCAAATACACTAACAGTGGGATTCCTTATAGACTCCGTATGTCAACTCTATGGCTATCTCCTAAGGGGGGGAAATGCTTTTACTATTTCACTTCTACTGTTTGGATGCGGAACCATTTCTTCAAATTGTGTGTAAAATGTTATATGATATGGTGTTTCTCAACATATCTCGGCTGAGGACATGGAACTGACATTAAGTATCCTATTGCTTCATTTCTTCACACTTCAGTTTTGGTAATTTGTAGGAGACAAGTACGATGGAGGTAAATTATATGCAGTACGAATCCACAAAAGGATTTACCATGTTGCCCAAAGACCGATTTGCTTGAAGCATTCCACCCAAGATGAGGACTCGGTGCGGCAAGCATTGCAGGACCTTAAAGAAAACTACCTGAAAGGCAGGATCTAAGGTTTCCGATGAATTTGTTTCACTTCACTTGCAATTAAAAGTACAATGACAAGTTAATCATGAGCTCTTAACATCTTAAAAATGAACTGATCCCAGTTACTCAAATCTCAACACTGCTACATCTCGGTGCCTTCCTGCATTCCATATGTCTCCATGTTAAAGAGAACATGCATGGTTAGTCCAATAAACTCAGAAAAGGGCATTTCCAAGAATCCCCCATCTTTTCTTTAAAACGGTCAAATCAAATATGCGCAAACACTTGTAACCAAAATCTTCTCCGTAAAACTAAACTGAATGAGCACAAGAATGATCTTAATCTGCATGTCATCCGTCAATATTGAAGAAAACAGAGTACACATTTTTTGTTTAAAAAGTGAACACAGCACCACGATGCTTGGGAGATCATTAAAAGAAAAGTGCTCATCACTTGACAGATACCTAGAGTACAACTTCCAACTGCATCTGGAATTTTGAGGAAATGGAAGTTTCACATAATGCCCCAAAAGCAGAATGGAATAAGTACTCAAAATGGGGCAAGTGATCTCCATGTCAACAAAACCACAGGAATGCTTGAAGAAAAATCTAATTTATCATCACTTAAATACTGCATGTCAAGTGATAACTTGACTACCAAGTAACCATTTGACAGAGTTCTTTTTTTTTTTTTTTTTGCTTCTCTTCTACTTATAAGGAGAAAACCTGCCAAATATTATTTTAGAGAAGCTCTTAAGAAAAAAAGTAACTTTTTTTTAATGAAGATAATAGAGATTTAGCAAAAACTCTTCGGAGAAACTTATGCTTCTCCTCTTTTTTAAAATCCATTTTTTTTATTTTTTTTATTTTTTTTATATCCTCACTTAAAGGATATAAAATCTCAAATATATCCATATCATAAATTTATTTACCTTCATATCCTTTCTTTTTCTTTAATTTTTATTTTTAACTTTTAACCTTTTACTTTTTACTTTTTACTTTATTTAAAAGTTACGAAATAAATTTGATTTAAAAATTAAAATTATCAAACAATTTTTAACTTTTATTTTAAAGTTCTTAATTTTTGCTTCCATAACAAAAAAACATACTTTTAGTGATGAATTTTGCGACAAACAAAAGTTTGTCGCCAATTAGTAACAAATTTTTCAACAGAAAACTGTTCGTCGCAAAATTTGCAACGAATTTAGAGTTCATTGCAAAATTTGTAACGAACACTTTAATTTGTCGTAAAATTTACAACGAACCTAGAGTTCATCGTAAAATTTGCAATAAATCTAGAATTCGTTGCAAAATTTGTTGCAAATTTTCTATAATTAGAAAATTTATTGCTTCCTCTTCGTTTGTTTTGCTTCATTCACTTTTGCTACACTTAGAAAATTTTTATTTCATTCACAAATGGGATTCCATTGTCACTCCACTCAATTGCCGGTAGAGGTAAGATCTCTCTCTTTCTCTCCTCTCTCCTCTGTTGGTTGAAATGCAGATCCAGCGGCAGCCGGATCTGGCTACCGCGAAGGCGGTGGCCCTCGCGAGCCACGAGGGCCGCTCTTGCAGCGGCCTCTCACGGCCGCCACTAGAGGGAGGGGGAGCAGCCCCTCCCTCCCTGTTTTTTTTTTTAATTTTAATTTTAATTTTAATTTATTTTAATTTATTATTTATTATTTTTATTTAGTGTGACACGTTCAAAGGTTTTGAGTAACTAAAATCTGAGTTTTCGATGGGGATAAATTTGCATAGAGGATTGTCGATGCTATAAGGTACATTCGCTATTGCATATGTTATTGCATAAAATTTGTATAAAAATATTGATTTTTTATATTGTCTTACAGAGTGGAGTAAAAATCGGATCAATTTCAAACTTTGCTCCTTTGAAATGAAATGAAAAGTTGGGTATGATTCTGTGAGTGGTGACAAATGAATTATTCTGTGAGTGATGACATATGAATTATTTAATATTGATTATTTATATTGTCTTACAGAGTGGAGCAAAAACTAAATCGATTTGAAATTTCCGTAGCCTTTCTACCAAATTAACATATAAAATAATAGTTATTAGGTTGTGAATTTAGAATTTTTATGACTTCTCTTAGCAAATTAAAATTTTATTTTGAAATCCCAAATTTGCTCCATGCTTATTCATGATATGAGGGCAAAAATGAAATTATACAATTTCCCTTCTTACATTAGTAGTAATAGAGAGACTCATTACTTTAGTAGCAATTAGAGGCAACTTATTTGTTTGATGAATTTTGTTTCTACACCCCAACATAGAAAATATTGTCTGCCTAGTAGAAAATTTTCAGAAATTGGGAATATTTTGGGACATGACCCTGTGTTCGTGGTTTTGTCACCAATTCCTGACTCTCGTACGCCTTCTCCGATTTCTCCTGATAAAGATCATAATTTTCATTTTCTTAGAATTTTTCCATTGATTTATTATTTACTTTATTTATTTCAAATAAAACCCTAATATTATTTGATTTTTGTTGATTGTTTAATTTCATTTGTCAGTTTGTTTCCTATTTAGTGGCTCATGTATCAATTTTTGAATTTTGCTCGTTAATACACTGTTTTTTTTATAGATAATTTGAAATGAATTTTTTAGTTTTGGTGGCTTGCGATAAGCTATTATTACGTTAATTTAAATATAGTAAGTATTTTTATGTACTCCATTTTATTTTTTTTTAAGTTCATAATTTTTATTTTGTTTATTACCTTAACATTTATATTTGACAAAATCGACGTGGGGGGCATAGGCGAAGTAATGATGGAAGACTAGACTCTTCAAGGTCGTAGTTCGCTTCAACTGGACCTTCCCATTCCCCTTTACCTACTATTGTTGCACTTTCGTCGTCCCCTTCGATTGCACCTTTGGTGCAACATTCACATGTCGAGGGGGAAGATACACGAGAGGTGATTGTCCCTTGTGAAGATTCGTAAGTATTAAATTTGGTTCTTTCATCACTATTGATTCTTTTATTTATGTAACATTTAAATTTTTTAACTATCTTATTTACTTACCATTCTTTGTTCGTAATTTTATAACAGATTCACAAATCTTCTATATGTTGTTCATGAACTTAATCAAATAGTGAACAACCATTGGGGAGGGAAGTAACTATCTTTCATAAGCACTCCAGATGAAATAAAAGAGTTATGGTGGAGAGTGTTTAAGGTAAATTACGTCTTTCAGTTCAAATTTATAATTAAGTTTATAATTTTTATATAGCTAATTGTTTTTTTATTTATTGCAGCGACAGTTCACTTGGGACGAGGCGGAGGAGCTTGAAATAAGAAAAATTTCTAACAAGAAATGTAGTCATCACATTCAAGACGTATTAAATCATGCAAAGACTAGTAGAAGGAAGTCAAACTGTATAACCGATGAAAATTAGCGCGAGATTTTGAATTTCTGGGAATCTAATGAGAGCCGAAGGAAGAGTGAACAGAATAAGAAGAATCGCTCTTTTAATTCTGGGGAAATATTTGCTATTTATGTAGGAGACTCAATCAATATTGATGAGTATAGAAATAGATTGGTAATATTTATTAAAACACTAATTTTTAAAATTTAATTTATTTATTTTATAACTGTTTTATTATATTTAACAATTTTTTTTAGGTCAAGGAAATGGGATCCCAGCCATCATTTATAGACACTTTCACACGAACCTTAAAAAAAAAAAGACAAGAGCTGGAGTGATGAGAGAGTTAGAGCTGTTATGGTATTTATTTGAAAACTTTCCTTTATTTTAATATTAATCTCTTTTAATTTTGAATTTATAAACACTTTCAGTATTAATTTAAATTTCTTTTATTAAATTTGTCATTATAACGTTGGATGATAAATTTATTAATATTAATTAAATTTAGGGAGATAATAATGTCTTTGCAATCTAAACACATGACTAATAACCTCCCCTCTCCTTATGGTAGGTCAATTTTCTTACGTAATTATGCTATTTTCTTACTCGTTGGAGGTGTCATAATTTCGAACTCGTAATAGTTGTTCAATTTTAATTCCAATGAAATGATACCTCATTGTTAAATTTGTAATGTGTGATGTATATATTATTTTTTGTATCATATTGTTAACTGTCAATAGTTTAATAATTAATGAAATTTTGTATTTTGATTTTTTTATATATATGATTACATTATTAAACTATAAATGCACACTTTGTTTTCTTTTTTTTTTCGATATTATATATGTTGTTACTCTAATTTCATTTGAAATTATGTAATGACAATGCAGGAGAGATATGATGAGTTACAGTGGAATTCGATCGGTAATGAAGATGCTGGTTCATTTGAGCCATCTGTTGATAGTATAACTCTATGAGTCGAGACAAGTGGTGATGCAAAAAAGGGAGAAAGAATACTTGGGATGAGCTCTTTGAACCGGACTTATAGAATTACCGGTCAATCTTTTTCCACTCCAGCTGTTGTAAGGGAAAAAATGATTCAAATGAACAACCGGATGAGCCAGATGCAAGAGCTACGGGTACAAAAAGACAATCAAATTGAAGAATTACACACACAACAAAGGCAAAGTGAGGGTGTAATTATTGAGCTACGCGCAAACCAAGATTTCATAATGCCGCATCTTCACTTAACTCCCAGTTTAAGTCAGACGACCTCATTTTCGTTTTCTTATGATAATCCTCATGATGGTGATAATGGTGACGATTGTGATGACGGTGATGATTTATTTGATGATGATGGTGGTGGTGGTGTTTCTTGAATATGGTTTTTGTATTTGAATATGTGACTTGTATTGTATCTGTTGTTGACATTATCTTTAAATGTGATTTATGTTTGTATCATATTGTGTTTGTGATTTTGTATTGTGGTTTGTTGATGATATTAATATTGGATGGTTGGTTGATGATAGTATTATTTGATGGTTGGTTGATGCTGTTAAATAGCTAATTTATTAATATTGAATAAGACACAGAAATAACGTATACAGGAAAAATGATCAAATTATAAAATTCAATTTGATTTTTATTTGTAAAATTTTTAAATTTATTGTAAAATTTATTATTAAATTTTCTACAAAAATACTTAGATTTGTTACAACATTCATTGTTAACATGTTTGCAACGAAATTTATGATCAAAAGGTTCGTCGGAGATTAGCAACAAACCGCGATTCATCACAGATTAGCGACGAACCCAAGTTCATCGCAGAATTCGTCATTAATTAGCGATGAATTTTAATTTTTGATCACTAAAATTTACGACGAGCTGATAGCAACAAAAAATTATTTGTCGTTAAATTTATCGCAAATAGTTTTTCCAACTAATTTTTCTTAAAATTTGTTGCAAAATTCATTGCAAAAAAATAACTTTTTTGTAGTATTCTCCTTATAAGAAGAAGAGAAGACAAAAATAAACCCTAACAAATGGACACTAAAACTGCTTGTTTATCGGGGTGTAACATTCTTGAATAAACCTTCTTACAAAAATAAAATAAAGGCCAAGTAGATGCATCAAAGACGAGAGAAATGAATTCATTTAAAGCACTTCAAACTCAAAAAGTAAAATTATGTTCTTCATCCAAAGGAAAAGAAAAACTGCTAAAACTTCAGCAAAATCAACGATAACGTCGTAGAGAGAGAGTTTGGTTCCTCTTCCATGTAGCCCTGCGAGAAGGTCGTGCCTTGTGGTGCAAATGACCCTTTCCACGGAGGCCTCTGTATTTCTTTCCAGCAGATGTAAGTCCACGCAGTTCCCTGTGCTTATGGACAGGCTTGCAGATCCAGTTGATTCTGGGGTCATTTCGGATGGCGGCATGGGCAGCATCAACAAGAATTACCTCATAGTACTTGTAAGTTGAGTCCTGAATTAATGGAAACATGGCATTAAGAACTTACCAACAGTTGGTAGCAACATGTTTTGAGTTGATAAAATTAATTGGAAACCACCTCAGCAGGATAGTTGGAATTTATATAAACATACAAACCTCGTTGACCCAGTAAGAGTTGAGGACTTTCAGACCAGCCAACTTTCGGCCAGCACGTTCTTCAGCAACAGACCTCTTGCTGCGTTGAAACTTCAACTGTGTCACACCCTGGTTCGTGGGCTTACCATATACGATACCCTTGGGGACTGGCCTCTTACGACCACCTCGCCTTACACGAACACGATAAATCACATAACCCTGTTAATAGATTAGAGTTAAATAACTGGAAATATATATATGCAGAATGGTTAAAAGATTATCAACAAGGTAGCAGGTATGAGGGTGATAGCGAAAACCAAACTTTACAACCACACACTGCATTGTGCAACTGCACACGAGAGAGAGAGAGAGAGAGAGAGAGAGAGAGAGAGAGTGCCACAACAATAATACTGTGTTAATAATCCTTGGTAAAGTTCAGGAATCGTGATAAAAATTTTCAAAATTTCTGGTACATCATATAATACCAGGACAATGAATTAGAACATAGATCAGATAGTACATAATATAATTTGTGAAAATGACAAATTTTCTTTTATATGAGATAGGAAAACAAACAAAAGCATCTTGCCTAAATGTTTTTATGCCCCGTGTTTAAGTTACATATAGGACAGCATAAGTAAATAGTCTATACTTAAATCACTATATCTCCTTACTGAAAACTTAATCTTAAGCCAGATTTGTAAACCAACATACTGACATTTTAACAGCAAAAAAAGCACCATATAGTTAACATACCCCTCACTATCCTATAATATAAGCCTAAGATGAAAATTCTGTCTCTCAAATAAGTCATTTTTGGAGAGTAATATCCCTACTCTAATAGAATCACCACATTTACTTACATCTCCACTCCTAACCCCCCCGCCCAAAAAAACAGAAAAGAAGTGCCAGGTTGAACCCTGCAGATTTCACATCCGAAATTGCACAAGCCTCAATTGAAACTTAAACAGTATAAAGATCAAATTCAATCATGCAATCTAGAAGATAACCTAAAAGAGTATCAACTTGCACAGCATTGCTTGTGCAAGCTATGTGTAAATAGCACTCAGAATATGAAATTCACTAGTTAAGCAGAATTTTCATCAGTTATGTATATTGATACACTTCTCTTAGATCAAAATCCTAAAATTAAGCTTTGTATTAAAAAATCAAAACCAATAAAAAGTGCAAGAAGAACAGCTGCAACATATGAGAGGACTACTTACAATCAAAATAGAGGAAATTACCTTACTTGAACGAAAATATTTAAAAATAAATGAATGAACAAATTCAACCAATACAACAAACTTAAGCACCACCTAAGACTTGAAATTATTTACAATAAAAATAAGATATTTTATTTCGGAAAAAAAATAGAGAATTAAAATGGCAAATTACAAGGAAAATACTAATTCAATTAAAAGCCATTAAATTCCAAAGAACCCCTCTCAACAAAGACCAAGTTGCTAAAATCTCCCTCTCTCTCTCTCTCATCACAAACTCAAAATTAAGCATAATCATTAAAGAAACCCAAATAAATCCAGAATAAATAGTGTCAAACTAAATTAATAAAGAATTAAAGCAAGAAATTGTAACAAAATCAAAACATGATTTAGTGAACTGAAAATCAGAGGAACCTGCTTGGCCTTGTAACCCAAACGACGAGCCTTATCGGGGCGAGTGGGTCTGGTAACACGCACAATGGAAGGATGTTGACGATACTCCCAACATCTCACTCTTTGCACGAACCTCATCACCTCGGACTGCTTCTTCCTCCATAGCTCCGACACGTAGCCGTATGCCCCTGCACCAATTCATTCACTTAAGTAATCAAATGAATTCATAGAGAGAGAGAGAGAGAGAGAGAGAGAGAGTTGTTTTACCCATTGATGAAGTTAGCGGCTAACACAGCCCTTTAATCTAGGGTTTCCCCTAATTATATGGCAGAGAAGAAGGCCAAGGGTTTCCATTATTACGCCTTCTTTATTTTATATCTGAGGTTTTGCTGCTACTGGGCTGGGCTTAATGAAATCATAAGAGCTCAATTGGGCCCCATTCTAATATTCAGCGTAGGATTTTATTTTATTTTTTATTTTTATATACAATGACATGTAACCAAATTCTAAACGGGATTGAATCCAGGAAGGATAAAAATGAGAAAACTCTAATGCTTGAGCTGTTCTTGAGGGACATATTCAGCATAGGATATAAGAATATTGCCTGTTGAAAGGAAAAAAAATAATCAAACACCTCTGAATATAATGATCGAATATTATATTCTCTTAATCATAAATTTTGAGTTCGAATTATGAGAATGAGAAAATAGAATTTGAGAGAGCCAACCGAGTCAACCCATCCATGAAGAGCCTCACAATGTTCAGACTAAATTAATCAGACAAAATTCAAATATTAGTTCATAATAAGTAATTCACTTAAAAAAAATAAAATACAAAAAAATGAAAATTTATTTAATTGAACTATATTATATCTATTTTTATTATTTAATTATTATTTTTTAATTTAAATAATGATATTTCAAGGTAAGACAAGAGTAAGTAATATTTTTAATATGAAAATACAAATAAATCAATTAGATATGCTAAATACATTAAAAAACCTTAATTTTTTTTTAATATAATTACTAAATTTTAGATTTTGTCTTAGACTCTTATTTACTAACCAAGAATTTGCAAGATTTTACCAAACTTGTGTAGGAAGGGGTGCATGTCACCCACTCTTGCCAAGCTCTTAGCCAAGGGTGGTTTATCATTTCGGCCTAATATTTCCACCCATAAAAACTACACCCTTTTTTTTAATCTTTTTTTTTTTTCTTTCTAATAATCAATCAACATTTAAATTTATATTTTAATTAATTCGATTTTAGCGTTATCAAATCTAATTAATGAAAAACTCTTTTAACTTATTTTTTTCTATTTTTAATTTTTAAATATAAAATTTAATTAAACGATCTAATATTCTTATTCATTAAAATAATTGCCGCTGTGAAAACATAAAATAAACAATTAAAACAAACGAAAGCCCAAAAAAAGACATACAGAGACCAAAAATTGTCCATTCAAGATAAGGATAGAAATTAGTAACAAAATCAGTTAAAACAAGAAAATACCATCGCTACCACTAACACTCCTTTTATGGATAAAAATTAGGAAGAGAAGAGCGTTCCCTGATATTATTAGAGAAGCCGCCGAAAACCCGTCGGAGAAGGTCGCTCACACAGGAAACCTTTGTTTTTTTTTCGAGATAATGAAGAGAACGTTCAACATTTCAGGTTGAAATATCTTATATATGTTGTATAAAACTATGTGGCCTTCTTAAAAAGTGGGTCACATGCTTATTTTTTATTACTTCTCACATATTAAATAATTTATATATTTATATAATTTAATAAAAATAAATATTATTAATTATTTTATATATTAAAAGATAATTGCTCTTTTTTTTTTTATTTCTTCTAACCTTTTCTAACCAATTTCTCGTTATTTCACGCACTACCGCATTTATTCTTCTTCCTTTGGATATGAAATTCCCTCAATTCTTGTCTTCTTTTGTGAAATCTATTTTTGGATGTCTATAGATTTATTGTTAACAACTTAGAATATGGTTTTTTATTTCGAATTTTAGATAAATTTATATATTCTAATAAAATGGTTCTCTTGTTTAAAAGAACATAATATCATTGCAAATATGTGAAAAGTGAGAGAGAAAGACGAGATGGAGCAAGAAAGACGAGATGTACTAAACGATCAAGCACTAACAAGAGCAGCGCCCGCTTCACCACCCTTGGTTTGACTGCAAACAACATCGCATTGACATGTATGGTTGCAGCCACCAGGAAAGCATTTGCAGTTGTGAGCCATTCCGCTTGCTCCATGCTTCGCATTGAACACTAAAAAGCAGTCCTTAGGTCCACAAGGTCCACTCAATGTCATTTTCTTCGTACAGAATTTTACCTCTGTTAAAAAAAATAAAAAGAGGAATTAAATCTAAGGATAATTTTCACTGTATTAAAGACCTCGTAGAATTATGACTTCAAACGAGAAATTTACCATCTGAATGGGCATAATGACTCAACAAGAGAACCAGGGATAGCATAAGAAGGAAGGCGGCTTGCTTCAGGATTGATCTGACTAGGAATGAAAATGTTTATTTCCAGAGTTAACAATATGAAGTGCCTAAAGTTCTTGTCCACAGCCAAATTTATATGCAACCAAGTATTATCAAATATGGAAAAGTTCTGATTTAGAATGATATAGATGGAAACTAGAGTATATCAAGCTCTTGGACAATTAAATAATTGCCAGCCAGACTAGCAGGTTTAGAGAGAGAGAGAGAGATTATATTTGTGCCAATGAATTTCAATTCAAGTGGTACCTCTTCTCTCCCCTTGTAATAGAATCGGCTTCGAGTCTCAATATGTATATAAAAAAAGAGAGATTATATTTGTCCCAAATGCTAATGTTGCAAGAATAGAAGCAATGCAAACATTTTAATGATGTTCTAATTTTCTGAAAATAATTGTGATGGTACAAGGCTCAACAGCTAATAACCATATAAGGTCCAATAGCCCACGCTAAGCGAATCAAGATGATGATTACTCAAGATATGAAACTCACTTAATCTTAGAGGTAATCTCGTCCGATAAAAAAGGAAATCCTCGTGACAACTTGAAGTTCCCCTTAATCCTGTAGGATAGATGATATTATGTTAAAAGGAATAATATTATTGCTGATAAGTATCAAGATGATAGATATTAAAATTAGGAGAATGATAAAAATTATTGATAGTAGATACGTAGGTTATCTGAATTTCATGTTTTGGATATGGTAGAACTATCTAAGTGGCTGAGGCGGTACATTCTAAGACGAACTATTGAGCGCACTCAACATGGATCTTCCCAATTCAGTGCAAGTTTACCTCACGGTTGGGGTTACCTTATTGTCTCCACTCTTCGAAGGACCAAATCTCCTAGTTTGAATATTCTGGTTTTCATCTTTCTGTTATAATATCAAACCATTTATCCCGTCTGATAAGAAAGAAAATTTTTATGACAACTTGAACATTTTTTAATCTTGTAAGATTTTAGATCTCTTAAGAATTTTTTATTACAATTCTTATAATGTTGGAAGATTTTTAACAATCCCTTTATTCCCTTTATAAGATTACTAGGGTTTTTATATCCCTAAACAAGATACTTAGCCATATATACACATACTATATATATTAAATAAAGGCGACTCACGAAGTACGTTCTTTCCGCATTACATTCACACACTACACATAGGCAACATAAGGCAAAGAATTAAGACTGTTCTTAATTTGTTTTCTCTTTATTATTTCTTTTTTGTTTTGATTTGAGCGTTCGAAGTTCCTCTGCTGGACCACTTTCGATGGGTATTTTGTAGATCTTTTCATCCACGAAAATTTAGAGGAAACATCAGTATCGGTTCCCCATTCGGGTCGGTAGAACAGTTTATCTATTGAAAAAATGATACTACAGAATCTAATAGTCCATAACTATACAGAGCCCGAACAGCCCATAATCATTATCTAGGTGGTTGAGGCAATACATTTTAGGACGAACTGTCGAGCACACTCGACACAGATCTACCCATTTCGGTGCAAGTTTACCTCTTGGTGGAGTTTGCCACATTTCCTCCACTCTCCAAAAGATCAAGTCTCCTGATTCGAACAAATTGTATAAACCAAATTATACGTCCAAAATGGTACATGATAGTAGGCTGGCTCGGATTTTTGTTTCCCGCACTTGAACCAAGATGCTCGGCCCAATCACCTTGACTCGAAGGGGCAAAGTTGGGATTTAATATTTGGTGTTATCTTTATTAGCTCAAAACATACCCCTTGTATTTAGATCTAAATTTATGTAGTGGACCAAGTTTAAACAACTACAGATATGACAGAATATGAGCTTTATTTGGCCTAATATGATTATTCAATCTATGAAAAGTCATTAAAAGAAATTTGTTTAGACCATTAAAGAAAAAGTAGCAAATTGGTATAGCTTTCTACTAATTAGCATTGTATAAGTGATCCTAAATGCAGCTTGCCCTACATACCTTTAAAATGATTACCCTTGCGAGTTTCTTAAATCGAGCATGAGGAGGAGACACTGCTTCCCGATTTAGCTCCTGACTTAGAAATTTGATTGGGAGGCTTCTCTTTTTCTCTTTTTTTTTTTTTTTTTTTTTTTTTTTTTTTTTTTTTACACTATCGGTATCCGAAACTATATTCTGATTAATTAGGTTTGAGATTTGCATTGGCTCATTTCGGGATTATCCTGTTAGCGTAGTTTTTTCCATTCCTAAGAGTCGAATCTGAAATCTTAGTTAAGAGATCTAATATCACATCTTATTAAACCGACTATCTGTTGATTGATTGAGAGGCTATGTCCACACAAACTGTTGCACATGCTCAGCCAAATTGAAATTCATTGCATGGAATCCACCCAGCAATTTTGAAGGATCAAATCTATATTTTGCTTCCTCTCCCTCTCTTTCCAAATTCGACCCTTTTTCTTATAAAATTTTTAAATAATTGACATATTCCCAAAATTTATTTTAAAAGTTTCTAAAGAAAATAAATTTGAACTCCGTTGTGCGCACCCCAAAGTTAAAATCCAGGATCCAACGGCAAAATATTTATTAATAACTCAATAAGGTAATTTGGGCTTCCGAACTAGGTTTGACTGGGCTTCGTAGTTCACCCGACCCAAGATATCGTGCAACTCTAGGGCTAAGGCCCAATAATAAGCTGCCATGGTGAACCAATGACCCGCGTGTCAAAAACACTTGAATCCAGCAGAAAGGCAGCTCCCGTATGGCGGCGGGTGAAGCCCTTTCTCCGTAGAGCCGATGTGGGATACAAGAATCTCGGTCCCCCTTTGCCAAATACAGCAGCCCTCTCTCTCTGTCCCCCTCTCTATTTCTCTCTCCCCCATTACACAAGTTCGTGCCACTCCTATGATAGTTGGCTTGTTCATGGACATCCAGAAAAATTTGAGGTCAAAACTTCATAACTCGGACAGAAGTCAGTGCAGTCTTCTATGCTACAATCTTGAAAAGGATCGGCATTCTAGTGCAGTCCCAGACTCTCAAGCTAATTAAATTTGAGCATTACACTTCTTCAAATAATGTTTACTTCATTTTGTCTCCACATCCCATGTAATGGCCTCACATGAAGGCCATAATTGGCTTCCATGCTCAAAAATATAAGAGGCAAATACATAAAAACAATTTTAATCATTTCATCCAAAAGCTAAATAAAACTAAACAAAAATCCAATCACTCAACAAAAATATTAAACTAAGTTAAGCAATACTAGGGCTAGGGTTAGGGCTAGGGCTCATTGCATCATCATCGGACGACATAGAGGAAACGACCTTGCACTCGCAGGAATGGTTGCTGCCCTTAGGAATGCATCTGCAGTTATGTGCCATAGCTCCTGCACCTATCATTGAACGCTAAAAAGCATCCCCCGTTGCCGTCCTGAACATCACACGATCCGCTAAATGTCCTGTGCCTTTCCCAGAATTTTATTGAAATTAAATAAATTTTTTGTATTAATTATTTATTAAAATAATAGTAATTATTTTTTTGGGGGGAACAATTGGATTTCTACTTTCAAAATTATATATTTTTTCTTAATTTTTTATTTAAATCATAATAGTAAAAATAAAATAAAAAATAGAAGGAAATTGAGGTAAAACGGGGTAAATGAGGGGGGGGCCGACCAAGGTCTTTGTCATCGCAACATTTTTATGCACATAAAGATTGTGAAATATGGACAAAATCTCTCAAGACTGTCAAATGTGGCAACAAAATATATCAAATCTCAGAAAATTCTAACTCTGAGAAAGAAAATTGTGAGAGAATATTATGAATTAGAATAAATTAGTACCTGATTTGATTTGAAAAATATTTAACATTTTCTTATTTTTATATTTTTATATTTGTAATATTGGTTTTGTTTTTTTATATAAACAAAACTTTTTGAAATAGTTTTATTAAAGTAATGGATTATTAAGGTTGAATATCTTATACAGCTTTTATTTTCAATTTCGTGACAAAGATAAATAGTTGAAAAACAAGATTTTTTTTCCCTAATGGGAAAGAAAATCATGGAAAAGTAACAACTGAAATTTTTCATTTTTAGTAGTCGGTGTCAATTTTTTTTTTGGTACAAAGAGATGTAACTAAATGAGATTGAATCGAAAAAAGAGAATGAAAATAGAGAGATTCTACCGTTTGAACTGTCTTTAAAGAATCTTTCAATGTCAATAAGATATGGGAATTTGAAATTACAAAAGCCGCAATAAAAAGAGTAATGGAAATAATCCTTCCAAACAATGCGTATATAATTTATATTTTCTTGAAAACATTCCAACATTTTAAAATGATAAGAAAATATTGAACACTAATTTAAATTCGTAAATTCCGGGAGAACACTACTCTTTCTTTGTTTTGCAAAATGTGCCCAACATTGATTTTTTTTTTCTTTTTTTCTTAATTATTTATTTATCCTTCATCCCCCCCCCAAAAAAAACTTTTTAGCACTTCTTCTGTCGCGTTGTTTAGGTATTTATTTTGCCAAGCATACTTTCATACTGAATTAAGTTTTAAAACAATTTAAGCTGATAAGACATGTCTTACGTATTGAATTGATAAATCAAATCTATTATATTAGCATAATGTGGTAGGAATTAACATCTAATAGGTACAATAATTGAATACCGATATTGGTGGGATCTACTCGAGGACGGCCTCAACCTTGACTCGTATTTGCTCGAGCTATGGTGGACAGATAGCAAGCGAAACAAAAGAGAGATGAGGTATAGCAACACAAATCCAAATGGAAAAAGAAGAATTTTTCTCACACCTTCCATTGAGCCTTTTAGCTAGGATAAACACAATGACTTCCATTTGTTCAGGAATCTTCCCAGCCTAATTCACTTAACCGAATTCGTTATAATGAATTTCACAACGCACCAACGAAGATAACTGAGAAGAAAAAATTAAAGAAAAAATAGAAAAAAGGAAAAAATAGGAATGCACCAAAACACCTATTGGTGTTGCTAAGTTCCTGCTGGGTCAATATCAGATACCCTTAAATAAATTTAAGATATAGGATTTGAATCTTATGAATGGAGAAAATAGATGTCAAAAAAACTTTGTTCCTTAACAACTGAATTTAATTTGAATCGAATTTAATGAAATTTAAGATACCGATAATTTATATAAAAAAAAAAGAATGGCGCAAAATAAAGGCAAAGCTTGAAGACCTAACAGCAAACTTCTTTGTAGCATTTTTTCTTTTTTTCAATGTGGTCTAGGCCATTGGCCGATATTTAAAGGGATATGAAGAGATATTAAATTTTTTCATCAGCTCATGGCTTGTTTCATCAGAGCCAAATTGATAGATTTTTTGAACTTAAAACCCAAGGAGAAGTATAGGACTTCAAATGATGAAAAGTCTTGAGACTTGCAAACCATCAATTAAAGGTAACATAAAACCGAAGCATGGTTATTATTTTTAGTCTTTGTTATCAATGTCAGTAGGAAAAAAAATGCATATACTTGATCATGAAAAATTATTATGAAAAATTATCATGAAAAATGATTACATATAAATAAATCAACTCTATGAGCCACAATAAAACAAAATGGATATTTAGAATCTGAGAAAACAAAATGAATTTCAAAATGGTTATTTTGAACTCATTAATGGTTTTTGATATCCGAGAAAACAAAATGAATTTCCAACTAAATTCATTTCATCATTAACTAGTCGCATTTTGTATCCTTTTAAGATTGTTATTTATGTTTATTTTCTATTTTTTAAATTTATGGTTCTAAATTCAAAACCAAAATTATTTAGAATTTGAATTAAAATCGTCTAAAACCAAAACTATTTGAAAGTTGAATTAGAATTAGAATCGACGATTTTAGAACCGAAAATGGGACCGTCACGGCATCTTTAAAGTTCGATTCCAGTTTCACTAAATTAAGGACACGGAACCGTGACCATATCAAATCAAGTGCTTAGATTCATGTATGATCCCAGAATACAAGTCCCTCCATTTTGTTTCCAAATCGTGCATGGTGGTGTAAAATAAAGGCATTGTTTGATACTCCACGTAAAAATATATAAGGCAAAAGACATACTACAATGAATGCCATGCAAAATATAAACAAAATTATATTTTTATTATTGGTGGATCAACTCATATCTTAAGCAAAAACCCACAAAAAGATTCTAAATTTATTTTTTATCATTAAAGTAGTACAAGACGATCAAGCACTAACAGGCGTAGCGCCTGCTTCACCACCCTTGGTTTGCCTGCAAACAACATCACATTGACAAGTATGGCTGCTGCCACCGGGAAAGCATTTGCACTTGTGTGCCATTCCGCTTGCTCCATACTTAGCATTGAACACTAAAAAGCAGTCCCAGCCACCGCCGTTAGGTCCACACGGTCCACTCAATGTCGTTTTCTCCGTACAAAATTTTACCTCTGAAAAAACAAAAAAAAAAAAAACTAAATCTAAGAATAATTTTCACAGTATATACGAGCTCATAGTATTGCTGCCATGACTTCAAAAGAGAAATATACCTTGAGAATGGGCATAATGACTCAACAAGAGAACCAAGGATAGCATAAGAAGGAAGACGGCTTGCTTCATGATTGATCTGACTAGCAATGAAAATGTATATTACGAGAGGTAAGAATATGAAGTGCCTCAAGACCCTGTCTACAGGCAAACTTATATGCACCTAAGTTTATCAAATATGGAAAAACTCTGATTTAGAATTATATACATGGAAACAAGATTGCATCAAACTCCGGACAATTAAATAATTGCCAAACCAATAGGCTGAGAGAGAGAGAGTTGACAATTCATGATATTGGGAATTATGATGGAATCAATTAAAATTAATGATAGTAAAATATTTTTAAATTAAAATTATTAAAGGAAAGAAAACAAAATGCAATTATTAAAAGTAATTTTCCATAAAAAAAAATTACAAAAAAAAGGAAAGAAAACAAAAAAATAAAGGGTAATTTTGAAAAATTATTAAAAGAAATCAAAAATCTTTTAAAGGAAAATGTTTATAAAAAGCAAAAATTTTTATTAAAAGAAGACAAATACCAAGTTTTGCAAATTATTAAAATAAATTTTCCATTAAAAATTTTTGCAAAAAATGAAAGAAAACAAAAGGCAAAAAAAGTAAGTTTGAAAAATTATCAAAAGAAAGTAAAAAATTTTTAAAGGAAAATATTTATAAAAAGAAAAAATTTTATTAAAAGAAAACAAATACCAATTTTTTCAAATTATTATAATAAATTTTCCTTTAAAAATTTTTGGTAAAAAATGAAAGAAAACAAAACGTAAAAAAAAGTAAGTTTGAAAAATTAGTAAAAGAAAGCAAAAATTTTTAAAGGAAAATATTTATAAAAAGCAAAAAAAAAAAAATTATTAAAAGAAAACAAATACCAAATTTTGCAAATTATTAGAATAAATTTTTAGTTAAAAATTTTTGCTAAAAAAAAGCAAAGAGAACAAAAGGCAAAAAAAAAAAATAAATTTGAAAAATTATTAAAAAGAAAGTAAAAATTTTTAAAGGAAAATATTTATAAAAGGCCAAAAAAATTGATTAAAAGAAAACAAATATCAATTTTTGCAAATTATTAAAATAAATTGTCCATTAAAAATTTTAGGAAAAAAGGAAAGAAAACAAAACGTAAAAACAGGGAAGTTTGAAAAATTATTAAAAGAAAACAAAAATTTAAAAGCAAAATATTTATAAAAAGCCCAAAATTTTTTTAAAAGAAAACAAATACCAAATTTTGCAAATCATTAAAATAAATTTTCCATTAAAAACTTTTGCAAAAAAAGGAAAGAAAACAAAATGCAAAAAAAGAAAATTTGAAAATTTATTGAAAGAAAGCAAAAATTTTCAAAGGAAAATATTTATAAAAAAATTAATTAAAAGAAAACAAATTTCAATTTTTGCAAATTATTAAAATAAATTTTTCATAAAAAATTTTTGTAAGAAAAGGAAAGAAGTATTTAGGTTATAATATTTAATATGTTCTATATCATAATAAATTAATAATTGATTTGATTTATAAAATATTTGATATATTTTTTTTATATTTCTATATTTATAATAATGGGTTTTTTATATAAACACAAGTTATTTGAATAATTTAGTAAAGTAATAGATCATTAGGGTTGAATATTTTTTATTATTTTTATTTTCAATTTTGTGGACAAAAATAAATAGTAGAAAAACAAGATTTTTTTTTCCCCGGTGGGAAAGAAAATCATGGAAAAGTACCAATTGGGATTTTCCTTTTTTTAGTTTTCAGGGTCATAAGACATGAGAATTTGAAATTTTTCGTTAATACAAGAATAATTTATTGATGATAATCCATTTTTCTTAACTTGATGATCGCGAGTTTAAATTTCAGTGTAACCCATAATGAAAAAAAAAAAAACAGTAAAAGAGTAATCAGACTAATCCTTCCCTACAATGCGGATATAATCTATATTTTCTTGAAAACATTCCAACATTTTTAAATGATTAGAAAATTTTGAACACTAATTTTAATCCGTGTATTCTGGAAGAACACCACTATTTCCTTGTTTTGCAAAATGTGCCCAACATTGATATTTTTTTTTTCCTTTTTTTATCAATTATTCCTGTATCCTTCATCCCCCCCCCCGGGGGCCCATTTTTTAGCACTTCTTCTGTCACATTGTTTATGTATTTATTTTGCTAAGCATTCTTTCATACTGAATTAAATTTTAATACAATTTAAGCAGATATGTCATGTCTCACATATTAAATATTTCAATTTAACAATACATATCACAATGATTTGCATTAATTTAAAATTTATTTCGTCACATTTCTTTAAATCTCATCACATTTCATAGAAATTTGAAATACAAAGAATAACTTTTTCTAAAAGACTTATTTGTTGCATAAAATAATTCCTGATTTAGTATGTTGGTAGAAAAAGGGCTTTCCTTATAGTTTATAAAGAATCTATTTTTATGTTTCAAATTCATAATTTTGAGATCACTAAAAGAATAATTTTATTGTTGTGTCAAGATTAAAAAAAATTACCATTTTCTAAGGGAAAAAAAAAAGGAAGAATGTTTCGATTTATCTATCCGTACTTTATTATAAGTTATTTTTTTTACCAGTTCTATTTTACTTCTATTATTTTCACATCAATTATTGTATTATTAAATTCGTGTTTAGAATCAAATGAATTTCACGGAGTCCATTTCTAATTTCGACTTTTGAACCATTTGTTTGCCATTTTGCTCTATTTCATTAAAAAAAAAATGATTAATCTCTAAATTCTGTCTTTTATATCCCTTTGATTATGGTTGTTTGGATTGTCATATTTTTGGGTTTTGAATAAGAGTTGTGAGTGTGCTTTCTTTTCTTATCGGTTCTAATGGGACCATATCCCAAAGGGTTATGATAGGACCTCATTCAAAAGGTTCAATACATTTAAACACAAATAGACATTTATCATCCCGTTCTATCGATGAAATCTATTTCCTTAAATGAGTCATATCGCCCCAACCCACCGAGATTATCTATCATCTGTGATACCCTATTCATTGTTCGACTAATTCTGGATAAGATCTATGCAGTCGATCCACAGAAGTATTCGGTGCTCTTAAATGCTTGTCCCTCTCTACGTTCGACCGATGACTAACAGCTTCTTAAGAGATCGATAACTACAGTTCTCGTCAACCAAAGACAATACTCAAACGAATTTCACAACAACTTTTGTTTCCTATCTCATCGCGAAATGTATCTTGTAGAGAAGAAAAGAAACTCTTGAAAATCTAATCAATAATTGAAAAAATCTCCTCATACAATCAAGCTTCTTAAATAATAATGATTTCAAATTTCGAATATTTGAACTCCGAAATCTTTAGATCTCATCGTAAGGAAACTAAGATTGTAACGCCCCGAATGCACACAATATTTGCAGCACTCCATCTAAAAGTCTTTGATACATCAAAGCAAGATAAGTTCTCTTGACTTGACACTCGACACACAAATCATAAGAAGATCCGTCTTTCATTCATCTCTCAATCTGTTTTATTCCTTTTAAAAACCGCTCTTTCTGACTTGAGTATTAAAGTCTCCCCACCGGAGTACCCTTCGGCGGTTTTTTACATATTTCAAACCTTTTTATTGAGCAGTCATTCAGGTCACAAGGAATCAAATCTATGGAGTTAAGATTCACCTCCAACAAATTGACACCGTTCGTGGGAAACAGATTAGAGAAATTTCGTTGAATTCTCTGGATCACCAGACCGATATACCTCCAAAAAGGAGAACCAGAAACCACGTCGAAGGCCACATCTGTCACGCCCCGAACCGGGAATCGTGAACAGCCGCCCGTTGACCTGGATGCCGGCTGTATTTCTACAGAAAATCGGGCAGAACCTCCCCATAAATCGGAGGTCTCCCATGTACAATCAAACCTGTATACCTGTATACATTCAAAACAATCCAGAAAATAAAACAAATGGCCATCCCGGCCTCTCAAAACAATCCACCCAATCTCCCAACCGACATCCAGACAACGCAAGACTAATAAAACACCAACAGTCCTAGCCACAGACCTCTACTGTCATGCCCAACTAGAGCATGAACAGCCGCCACAACAAGCGGGCCTAAATTTTATACAATTATATTACAAATTCCCAAGTTTATACTTTAAACATTTACAAATGCCTCAATGCAAATGAAATGAGAGTTTCGCAAACAAAAGTCCAAAAATTATACAATTATCCCAAAATATGTACACGGTCAACTACGGACCTCAACAAGACCACGCAGGGTCTACAATAAAATACGAAATTCATATCTTCAATTAAAACTTAATCTCACCGTTGTCAACTCCAATCCACCAATAAGCCATCATACCTCTAGAGCCAAATGCGTCGCCCTAGCATCATAATCCTGTCTGGGGAGGGAAAGAGGAGGGGTGAGTATTCAGGGAAGAATACTCAGTGAGTGAGTGGGTCAATGTAATCGTGTAATATGGGGTGTGAAACTGGAGTGTCAAAACATAAGTATACAAATCAGATTTCAAATCATCATGCTTTTCATTTCAACCATATATCATTGCACGCATCAACAAATCAAATATGCATCCAAAACACTGTCATCAAAATCATAGAGCTGCCAGCCGTAAAACTCCTGGCAGAGGTCTACCACGACCTATGACAGGCGCACCGGGGGTGTTATATGCGATTTTATTTAAAGTGCTCTCTACCCCGGCGTTGGCGACGGACCTCGTCCAGGTGCTAGATTTGGAGAGTGTCCAAATCCTCCCCCTTTCGGGTTCAACCTGCCTAGTACCGTGTCGTAAATATAATCCCGACAACTCGTGGGATACCCCAGGCCTTAGGCATATCCGGACGCCACCAAAGCGCCTCTCACGGTGTCCTTCGTAGCTACGGAACAATACATATCACAGCCCTCAAGGCCAATATCAATATCACAATCATATCACAGCCCTCAAGGCCAAAATCAATATCATGTCACAACATGTGCCGTAAATCAGGTTTACAAACCAAATGCAACATATAGCATAAAATGACACATTTCACGTTTCAACCACATGGATGCATATTTCATAATTCAATCACATTTTCGGACACTCCATCGGTTCACAAAAATCATTTTCAAAGCCAGTCAAACCATTTTAAGCACGCGATAAATCATGCTCATTTATCAAACTGTTGTAAATCAGAGTTTACATATTAAACGAAAACATTGAAATAAAACCCACTCACTGTATACGGGAGGGTCAATCACTCCCTATAATGCACAACAAGTGCCGAAACTGTGCTCCCCTCGATCAAGACATCCAACACTTACGCATGTATGTAATCTGCAAGTTTCAAACCTGCATAATTATAGAAAATAGGCTATAACTTCTAATACACCTTTACAAATCAAAAGGTTTCTTATTTCATTTTTAAAGCTAAGGATGTCTCGTGTCTAAGGCAGACAACCTCACGTCATTTGTAGAGAGTTATGCTTACAACATATCCACAAGACTCAAGTGGTATTCCTCAATCAATCAATCAATCAATCCTACACAAGGCTCACACCAATCCAATCTCTTGCCGTACATAAGAGTCAGCATATACACCAACACACATTTATTCAAAATTCATCAACTTCTTCTCTTCAATACCCCAATATAATTCTATACATTTATCATATCAATACAAACACATGCTTTTACGCATTCTTTACAATTGTACATTTTCATATCACTTTAACACACCAATATCACTATATGTATGCATACCCTTTCTATACCTTATTACATACACATATAAACTTCCATCTTGCTTACTAGAGTCATTCCCAATCTCTCCAATGGATTCGATCAAGACATTTTTACATCCACATACTCACTAACCTCTATCCAAAATTCAGCATGCATAAATCCTCACACTTTTAGCCTCAATTTCACATATACATAGTCGATAACAGACGTACATCAAATCCACATTTTAACACTCCAACATACACTCAAATCATCCCAAATTCTAGCCACACAATCTTGTCATCAAGGGTATTTCATTAATAAAATCAAAATTTGAGTCAACTTCAATCCTACAATCTCTCAAAGTCGGAAGTAAGTTTAACATAATTAAATTTCCTTCAAGATTGAAAATCTTTGAAAAATCACACACTTTTCGATTCTCATCCGATTTCTTCACCCATATGTCATTTCAAAGGTATTGAAACCTATTTTCATCATACGGAAATAGTATTTTGATTTCCTATATGTAGGACAACTTATAATGAAAAGACTGCATAAATTCTTAAACTCAAATCCCAAATTTTGATTACTTTCATGCATTCATCAATTTAACTCTAAGAGAAATCATTTCAAATCACCGACTTTAAATTTACAATATTCCTCAATTTTATCAATTTCTCCCGAATTTACATAATCCAAATTTAATTCATGCCAATTTCAATTTAAATCTCAAGGAAAACTACACAGACCAATCAAACAAAACTCTAATACTCTCTAAGACATTCAATCATACTTTGCAGCCCAATTTACATCAAATTCTAAGCTTAACATAAATAATTTCATATGAAATTGCAGGAAAGTACATTTCCTTTTAATCTAACTTATTTCAAAGCATACATAAAATTTCCAATTCTAATTTCAATCCTATATTCAATAAAATAACTCAAATATAGAAAGGATTGCATTTCCCTCACCTAGGGTTCACTGCGATCCAAAACCCTAACGTCCGTGCGACATTCGATTTAGTCCGAAACCTACAATGCTTCCAATTCGAAGAAAAAGTCAGCAAATTTAGTATAAATCATCAAGGAATCGATACCCTAGAATTTGGGTTAGGATTTGATCGTACCTTTGCAGTGGACAAGGCACAATCGACCTAGGGCTTTCGGTTGGGCTTCCGCAGGTGGCAGAAAATCGTTCGCGAGGAAGCAGTCAGCGCGAGCAATCGCGCGCAGGAAGGGCTGTCAGCTACGCAAGGAACAGCGCAGTCGCACGCTGGCACGCACGCAGGAGGGGACGGTCTCCTGCTGGCGCGCGCAGGAGGCAGGCTGGCATGCTGGGAGTCGCGCGCGGTCGCGCTGGGAGCAGCGCGCAGTCGCGCGAGTAATCGCGTTCTGCCGCGTGCAGTCGTGTGCGCGAGTAGGAAAGAGACAAGCGGCGACCCGTGGTGGTCGCGATGGTTGCGGGTGGTCGCGGGTTGGCGGTGGTTGCGCCGGTGGACAGCGAAAAGGGGCGGCGCGGTGGAGGACCGAAGAGAGATCGCGAGCGAGAGAAGGAGAGCGGCTCGCGGGTGATAAAGAAGCCGAGAGAGAGAAGGTAGGCGGTGGCGCCGGAAGAGGAAGCGCCGTGGTGGAGGCGGCGGAGCGGGAAGGGTGGCCACGGGAGAGAGGAGAGGCGGCGAGGGAGAGAAGAGAGAGAGAGAGAGAGAGAGAAGAGGGAAAAATGAGAGAATTAGGGCTTTGCCCTAATTTTAACTTTTCTTTTTCTTTTCTTTTTTATATATATATATATATATTTATTTATTATTATTATGATTATTATTATATTGTTCTTTTTATAAATAAATTCATAATCAATTAAATGGGAAATGTGTAAATAAATAAATGAATAAATAATAATAATAAAAAAAATCATTTATATATTTTTATACCCACTTTACTTTACAAATCGGAATTACGGATATTTTAAATATCCCAAAAATTTCAAATTACCTACCTCAAATCGAAAATCAATATAATTTAAAATTTTCTCTCTCTATATGTAAACGGAGAAATATTTTATTTATTTTCATGAACAGTATGATTGTACGGACACCGCAGTGTCGATGTTACAACATCAGCCATGGATGGTCATACTACTACCGCCACTGACGCAGCCTCTCCTGTGACGCCCACTCACTCCTCCCATTCATGCTCAATCTCTTCGCTCGGAGCAGATCCCACAACATGCATCTCAGGAACACCCAGCTGTGCCTCCTGTGCCGGTATACCAAGAATGAATCAGTCAACCTCAAATGGATAGGATAGAGTTCAAAATCCAGGACATGAGTAAATAGTTGAAAGGCCTTAATTGCATCGTGAGGCTCGAGAGCCAGTTTTCTTCAAGAAATCTGGACTTGTACGCCCCCGATATCAAATACCATCGTTCAAGTACGAGCCCTCGGCGACTTACTGCCATGACCCCTAAGTTCTAAGGAGACAAGTTGAGCAACTCGTAACTGATGAATTCAAACAGGCGAATGCTCAAGAAAACCGAGCCTCCTTTTACCCTACTAACGCTTCGCATTTTGACCCGAAGGTTTCTTTGGAACCGATGTCCCGTAACGCATTTTTTTTCCCATAGAAAGGTATGATGGAACAATTGATTCTTATGACTATATAGTGCACTTTGTGACAATGATGATCTCAAGAGGCATGATAGATTGTCATCATGTGCAAGCATTTCTCTACCAATCTCAAGGGGAACGCATTAGCATGGTTCAACTCACTTCGGCCACTGAGTATAAAAACTTTCTCTCAATTTTGTCAACAATTTGAGATTCACTTTGTGATAAGTCGAGAAGTGAGGAGAAAATCCACCTCTTTACTGTTTTTATATCAAACGGAGGATGAACCCTTAAGAGACTTCTTGGAGAAATTCAAAACAGAGATTATGAAAATCCCAGCCTTAAACCACTCTATCGTACTGGCCGCACTGCTCACTGGATTGCGCCCTTTAGGTATGAAAACTTCGATCACGAAGAATCCTCCCTCCACTATCCAAGAGTTTTACTTTCGTGTTGAGAAGTACATTGTGGCCGAAAATGCCAAGGCCTTCGACCAAAGAAACCGATCGTCTAGGAGAGAATGTAGTTGGTCGCTCCGACGGCTCTTATAAAAGAGAAATTGACCAGGTCCTCCACCTCCTTGGAGGTTCAATGCTTATACCCCTTTGAATGAAACTCCCAGTCGAGTTCTACTCCAGATCAGGGACCAACTTTATATCCGATGGCCTCTCCAACCCATGGAGGATGATCCCAAGAAAGACATGACCAAATACTGTCACTTCCATCGTGATTATGGTCACATGACCGATGACTGTAGAAAACTCAAAAGACGAGCTAGAATTCTTGGTCCAAAGCGAGAGGTTACAAAGGTCCATCAGTAGAGATGGGAAAGACATACTGAATCCCGACCGACAGGTACCACTACGACGGAGTAGACCGGACGATCGACCGGTCGCTCAACCACCAGCTAATGTTAAGATGGAGTGATCCTCCAAATCCATGACGAGCGAACCTCTTGAATGCCTCATCCCCTACTGGATGTTTCAGACCCTCTAGATAGTTCGCAAGGAAGTGAGACTGAATGCTTGGTCGTACCAATCTTCTACTCCCTTAATGTTCCTCTCCCCACTCCACTAGAGGTACTAACAATTCACGTTAGCGAAAAGGCTAAAGGCAAATGACCAATCATTGGTTCACCAATGAAAACTTTGTCGGGGTGGATCCAAATCGTCATGGTTCTCTCGTTATCATTGCTAAAATCGGCCCGTACGAAGTACGAAGGGTCTTTATCGATCAAGGAGTGGAGCGCAATCTCTTATACTAAGATGCTTTCAAACGGATGGATTTTGATCCCGCACATCTCTAACCCCGCACAGGTCCAATTAAAGAACTCTTCGGTGAATAGATATACTCTGAGGGGATCATTTCACTCCCAATCACACTAGGTGTGCTGCCAAACCATATGACAGCCACAACGATATTCAATGTGATTAACATTCCCTCGCCCTATAATACTATCTTGGGAAGGCCGGACTTAAACGCCCTGAATATCCTACCTAGCACGAAACACATGAAGGTTAAATTCAAAACTCCACTCGCGATTAGGACACTATCTTGTGACCAAGAGCCTTTGGTACCCACCTCAAAGTGATCATCACGGTACGTTTCAATTGTCTTAGGTAGTCCTTATGTCATTGCAGTAGTATTCTTCCATTCGGCAGTGAACATGCATGACTACCTTATCATTTGTATTCTATTGAACTGTTGCTATCGATTGCTCTTTATAGAAAAGAAACATGCCGTCAACAAGGGATCTATCTCGCCGAATGGGTCTCTGTCGCCCTGACCTACCGAAGGGAACTATCTCCCCAAATGGATTTGCTTTGCCTTAACTTATTAAAGGGATCTATCTCCTTGAACGACCTACCGAAGTGATTTATCTCCCCGAACGGGTTTCTGTCTTCCGGACCTACCGAAGAGATCTATCTCTCCGAACGGGCCTGTATCGCCCGAACCCACCAAATGGATTTATCTTCCCGAATGGGTCTGTATTGCCCTAACTTACCAAAAGACATTCTCATCCCTCTCTTTTAGATGAATCTTAGTAAGCATTGTCTGTCAGAAAGTCAGAGATACTTGTCGAAATGCACACTTAAAGAATGCCCCTAGACAGGCCGACGTTCTCTAAGAAAGTCTGAAACAACCAAGTGTGGCTAACAAGTTTATTTGAACTATCAAAATGACGAAGGGAATATTCCCTGTTATTAACACATGCTAAAAGAACACAAAAAAATTCTTCATTAAGAATTATTATGATACAATGACACAAGAGTTATGTAGACTGCGAAAGAACAAAGGGAAGTGCCAAGACTCCTAAGAAGAAGTCCTCACAACAACTGTGCTCGGTTTAGTCGGAATTCCAATCGACCTGGCGGGAATCATACTTCGACCCATCGCTTCCTGACTGGTAATCCCCTGATCAGAGGCAGAATTCCATCCAATCTAAACCGACGGATTATTTTTTTAGCACATTTTAATCTCTCTGTCAACTTGTGTTAGGAATCCCTAAAGCCAGTGGACTTTTAAGCAAAGATTTTTTTGATTTAGCCGCTCTCTGCTCTGTCACCTAAAAAGACTCCTCACGCAACTAAGCTAACACCTCGGCGGTTTGTAATCGCTCCTCAAGAGCCTTCTTCTCTTCTCGATCATCAACTTCTCACAAAAACTTTGACATAAACCCAAGTTCCACCGCAGATTCTTCACTTCCTCCTCCTCTGCTCCCGCATCCTCCTTCCTCTGATTAGGAGCATCTGATAATGCCGCGACCTGAGTGTTTAGTCGATTGACCTGCTCCTCTAGACGTCCTACTATCTGTTTCCTCCATCATTCCTGAAACTCCGCCAGAGCCATTGTCTATAAAAAGTGGGGAAATTGGATCAACCAACAACGAAGAAAAAACAAAATGGGATGAATTCGAGAGATGATACCATCAAACCAAGGGAATTAAGAACCCCACCAACCTATTCGATGGACATCTTGTACAACTCCAAGTCATAACGGTGAAAGTCGAGCAGATCAGCTATTCTTTTTGCTTCAGCCAAGTCCACATAGCTATACTATTTTTCTCCTGTGCTAATGGCTACTGTTCCTTTCTCCTTTGTTGCATTGTCACCACGAAAGAATCGAATAGGAATAGAAGGAGGGATGGCAGTCCCATCGAGTACTTTACGTTTTCCCTTACGAGAAGGCCACAACGGGATAACACATGATGGACCGGATAGTTATTCAATCAATACAACTTGAGTCTTTATCCTCCTCGGTGCCCTCACTTCTGCAACAGATGGTGTAGCCCCTTCGAGCCTCTCCACAGTAAGTGCACCCGGCACTAAAACCCCTTTGTCATCAATGGATGATGAATGATCAGGCCTATTAAGCACTTCTGACTCAATCCCGAATGGCCTCAACGTGACTAAGGGTACGTGCCCCTTGGTTTCCTTGCTTGCTTCACGCCCTCCTCCCACTGGAGACCCGAACTATATAATTTTTCTCCTTTCTACTGAACGAAGCACCAACAGAGGTTGGGTCTCATACGCCTCGTCGGTCCTCTTTGAGGGGTCCTTTATGGATAAATCTTGGTCAATTGTAATCTCTTTTAGTAGAGCATCGTCCATAAAGCCTGAAACGTCAACCAATCCAACCCTTTTCCTATCGTCAAGAGAAGTCTGTCGATCTTTCATTTTTCTCCTGTCAACATATCCGCTAAAGATAGCTTTTGGTCATTTGTCAAGGAGTCAACCGACCGAATGCACGAAACGAAAGTGACGTGAAGGGTTTAAAGGTTGCAACCCTAGCGAAGGCCTCCCATCAACGATGGGAAGCGCCGACACTAGGTTCTTGTCCTTGAATTCTATGAAAAAATACTTGTGCATCCAGTTACTACTAGTGGATTCTTTGCAACGAAACCCTCAATCGAATTCAGGACGGGTTTGTAGCTTGTATCATTCTCGGGTCGAGCCCTTCTTCATGCACCTTGCCAGAGAAAAAAGGGTTGCCAAAATATAGAAATCATAGCAAAGGTGATAGAATCCTAACAGGGAGTTCATAGCAACAATAAGGCACCAAGCACCGGGGGTCAACAAATTTGAAAATATGTTCCAATGATGCAACACCTCAACAAACAAGCCAATATATGGCACCCTCAAGTCAAACTACACCATCTGCTTGTACATCGAAACACAGCCCTCGAGAACTCTATTTGCTCTGTCCTTATCTGTGGCTGACACCAGAGTGTAATTGTCACCATCAATATGACGATCTGAACTTCTTTGAGTTCCTCCTTTGACATAACGCTCCTAATGTCGTTAATACTTTAAAGAGCAGCCTCTTGGCATTTCTCTTACAAAAGATCCTCTGTGTATTGAGACAGTTCAACAGAAGAAAAAACAGGCACAAGGAAGAGGAAACACCAATTCTCTCCCAAGAAAAACTTATAAGGAACACTAGAGAGGGTTTGGGAAACGCAAAGCGACATATGTTGTGAAAGGCTTTTCATTTCCCAATGGTTGTTACTCATGGCGTCTTTCTCACGAAACGACACCACGAGTCAGGGGCAAATGATAGGACCATGTCCCAAAAGGTTCTGATGGGACCCCGTTCAAAAGGTTCGATATGTTTAAATACAAATGGGGATGTGTCGCTCTGCTCTACCGATGGAACTTTCTTTCTAAATGGGTCGTGTCGTCCTGACCTACCGAGAGGATCTATCATCTGTGATATCATTTTCACTGTTTGGCTAACTCTCGATGAGGTCTATACAGTTGATCCACGGAAGTATTCTCGAATACTTGTTTCTCTCTACGTTCGACCGATGACTAACAGCTTTTTAAGGGATCGATAACTAAAATTCTCGTCGACCAGAGACAATACTCAAACGAATCTTACAAAGACTTTTGTTTATTATCTCAGCATGAATTGTATCTTGCAGATAAAGATAGAAACTCTTGAAAATCTTATCGATAAGAGAAAGAATCTCACTGTATAATTAAACTTTCTAAATGATAATGATTTCAAATTTCTGATGTTTGAATTTTGAAATTTTCAAATCCTCTGTAAGGAAATTAGGGTTATAACGTTCAAAATGCACATAGTTCTTGCGGTACTCCATATAAAAGTCTTTGATACATCGAAACAAGGTAAGTTCTCTTGATTTGACACTTGACAAACAAATCACAAAAAGATCCATCTTTTCTTTCTCTTTCGATTTGTTCCATTCTTTTTTAAAACTGTTTTTTTAATTTGAGTATTGTCAAATTCTCCCGCAGGGCAGCCCTGTGCCGAGGGGGGAGGGCTGTCCTGTCATTAACCCTAATTGGTGCCTGATCGCGGTTGCTTATCCTAATTGGAGTGTCCGGCTTCGGCCAGAGGAGGGAGACAGAGGGTTCACTTTTCATAGGCTCTCAGTCCTCTCCTCTTTCTTCTTTCTGGATGAGCTTCGGATTTCGAACAATGGCGGCGATTTCCTTCACACCTTCCACATCTCCGTCTCCATCTCAATCTTCCCCAAAACCGAATCTCTTCTCATCTTGCAAACTCTCATTCTCTCTCCTCAACAACGCCACGGCCACGGCCACGCATTTGACAAAATGCTTCTTCAAACCCAAATCATACCCTTCAAAACCACTCACTCTCTGCTGCGCTTCCACCGCACCCTCCTCACCCTCACCCTCCACCACCACAAAAACTACCTTCCACGGCGTCTGCTACGTCGTCGGTGACAACATCGACACCGACCAAATCATCCCCGCTGAACATCTAACCCTAGTCCCCTCCAAACCCGACGAATACCAAAAGCTGGGCTCCTTTGCTCTTTGCGGCCTCCCCGCCGCAAAGTATCCGATCCCATTCGTCGAACCAAACGAATTCAAGACCAAGTTCTCAATCCTCATCGCCGGAGACAACTTCGGCTGTGGCTCGTCCCGCGAGCACGCGCCGGTCGCACTCGGTGCAGCCGGAGTTACGGCGGTGGTAGCGGAGTCGTATGCGAGGATCTTCTTTAGGAATTCGGTGGCAACCGGAGAGGTTTACCCATTGGAGAGTGAAATTAGGGTGTGTGAGGAGTGCAAGACTGGTGATGTGGTTACTATTGAGCTTGGGGACGGCAGGCTTATCAATCATAGTACTGGGAAGGAGTATAAGTTGAAGGCAGTTGGGGATGTTGGACCTGTGATTGAGGCTGGTGGGATTTTCGCGTATGCCAGGAAAATGGGGATGATTCCAACCCAATCTGCTTAGAGTAAGTTTTGATTTTCGCTGCACATCCATTGTTAAGATAATGATGATGATAAATTGTGTCGAGTTAATTAATAAAGCAACATTTGATTGCACGTATGTTGATTACTTGAGGTATCTGAAAGATGGTTGGTGCTTGCTAGCAATGTTGGAAGACACACGGAAGTTTACACTAATATTTGATCAAATGTTGGAGATGGGAGGAAGTTTGAGAGACTTTGGTTTATTTCATCTTTAATCAAATGCTTCGAAAGGGCCGTTTTTTGGGATCTAATTGATCGATTTTGCTGAAGCAATGGTGGGCATTTTTAAATCAAAGTGGATAATTCAGGTCGAAGAGCTAAATGTATTTATCGATCTTCTTCTGGTTGGAGGTTACTTGTTAATCCTGCTTTAGATTAAGTGAAAAAACTAGTATGGCGCTGAAGCAACCAATAGTTTGATAAATAACTACTATTTATATTCATCTTTATATGGATAGGACTTGGGAGTAATGTGCCCTAAAGAGTCTTTCCGTGTAAGGTTGTCTCAGTTTGACTAATATAATGCCACAAAAAATTTGCATGTTACAGAATAATGTGTAGTGTCATTTTGTTCACATCTGCCCTTGCCCCCTTGAGTAAATCTGCAACTGAGAAGAAGGATTATATCCCATACATAATTTACTAGGATGGGACAACTACGTGTATGTGTTGCAGAGCTATTACAAAAAATGCATCACATTGGTACGTAGAAACATGCTATCATAATTGTTGCATAGAGATGCCTTGTCATGAGGCTAGCTGGACGGTTGATGTGGAATTCTGTTAAGGTGGATGGGAATGCTAGAATTGCATTAACTGAATTTGTAGTTTTGAAAAGGTACTTATTCTTAGACTTGGCTCGTCTAGAGTTGTACACTTTCGGGGCACTTATCTTCTGCTAATATGTTCTCCTCCAATAGAAGTTATGAAAGTTTACTGTTGTTTCTTAGTAGCATCGTTTGATGAGAATGGCATATTAACTACTTGTTCCTTTCATGGTACTTAAAATATCAGTATTATACACAATGGTGGTGCTGCTAAACACTGTGTTACAGAAGTTTCCATAGAGCTTGTCTCTTGTCAATAAGAATTTTTGCGTCCCGTTGATTAGTTATACCCCTGCCTTAACTCTGTAATATCCTAGGCACTCGGAATGACAACCTTGCAGCCAAAGAAAGGTTCGATGGGTTTTTCAGCTAAAAATGATACAATACCAAAGCAAATGTATCATGGAGCAGCTAAGCATGATCTGGCATCTCTGGCGCACCTCGCATCATCAGTGTTTCTCACACTAGGACTGTTGAGAATGACAGATGCGTGTCCATTCACAGCCAAATCCCTTTTCTTAGGTAGTTTTATTTAATTGGGAATAGCCAAAAGCACTGCCTTTCCAATGTGTACACATGTGCCTGTATGATTCTGCAGGCAGGAGGACTTACAAGGCTGATTTCAAATCTTATAAACTATTTGATTACTCTATCCAATTTTTTCCTGGCTGGACATTATACATGTAAGCTTTGCCATTCATATTAATAACTACATCAGGGAGAATGCTTCCATGCCGTAGCAATGGTTTGAATTTTATCCTGTATTTAAAATTATTGATATGCATATAACTTGCTTTCTTATTTGCAGGTTTACCATGCAAATCCAGTACAACATTGACATGGTGGAATGGAAGATGTAGGAGTTTGCAGTTCGTAGAAACATGATGCTTTTCTGTATTTTTAGAATTTTTTTCTAGTTTCAATGAAACGATGTTGATCATATACAAAATATGGACTCTGTTTTGATGCTGTCGCCCATGGTTTGAATTGGACCGGTAGATGATATTGATGTTACATATCCAAGCCAATAATATAGTCTTTTTTTTTCCCAGGCATGCACATTATTAATCTTCTTTCTTGCGGCCATTATGTCTGTGCACCATTTCCTTTGCTTTGAACGACTTTGACCTTATGGTGGAGGGACACAGGCACATGGAATGGATGTTCTGAAGGGTAGGAGGTTCCAGCTGAGGGAGTCACAGACTCCATTCTCCAGGCAATAGCATATAATGGAACAACATAAAGCTTAGTTCGGACTCACCAAAAAAAGATAAATAAATAAATGAAGCTTAGTTCGGGAAAAGTGGTGGAGGGGGAAAACCAAGGCCATAAAGATAATTATTATTTGAGCCTAGTTAATCTGATTCGGTAAAAGTTTGTTTAATGGAAACTTTTACTAATTAAAGATTTGGGTATTAAATTACTTCAGTCGGGCTTGATCTTTTCGGTATTTGCCAAGTAAATTACTTGAAATTGACTCAAAACAACCCGTGTTAGAAAGGGTTGTAATTTCACACCGGTGCTTGGTCTCAACTAGGCTCATTTGTCGGTTCAAGTTGGGTTTAATCAAGTGGTGACGTGATCCTGATTTGAATATTGATGTAACCAAAAAAAAAAAAAAAAAAGACTCAACAGGCTGACAAGGCTTGGCCCAACCTACTGGATTTTTATTTATTTTTTTATTTTTTAACCAACGGAATCTAGCCCAACCTACTCGATGCACAGAGTCTAGACACAAATTTACGGTTAAATTCAATTGAATTTGACTAAAACTGTTAATATAAAAAATTATAACATAATAATAATTTTATTTTTAAGGAGAAATTTTTTTTTTCTCTTTAAACAACCCTATGCCTTCTATAATTATTGATGATATCAGTTTTGATAACCCATGATCATACAACTCACGTTCCCAAGAGATTAGCGTGATCCCGGATTTGAATCTTAATATAATAATAAAAAAAAAAAAATTGATCATACAATCCACAACCATAGGAGTCCAAACTTTAGTGGGCCTACTAGGTTACAATCAAACCCAAAAGAAACCGAACTACCTCTCAGCTCTCGAACCTCTCCATCCTTACTCAGTCGATTCCTATCACATAGCGAGTCATACTTGTAATTACTTGATAAAGAAAAAAATCTTTGACAAATTCAAACCTTTCCTGATCCGATACGAGATTATTGCTCTCTCTTTCAATAAGAAAGTAAATTTTCTAATGATTCAAACCTTTCACGGGTCTCCACGACGATAATAGGAATTTTCCTATCTCGAAAGATCCCGGATCTAGAGAAAGTATACCATCACAATTCCAACAATCTCAAAAGATCTCTCACGATCTCTCTACAAGACAAGTAGAGTTTCTACACCCCAAGTACATATGGCACTGCCATACGTGCCATATATATATCAAACAGAAGCAATATACTAAGTACGTATCTCTCTCTTTACACATTACAGGCGGAGACTGCAAGGTATGGGTTCTTTCAATCTTTGCTTCAAAATCGCTCTTTCTAATTTGAGAGTCAAAATTTTCTCCGTCGAAACTTCCTCTGGCAATTTTTTTCAGGTACACACATTGAAGCTTATATAGTAGGTCCATCATCACCGGTTCCCTGCTCCAAAAAGAAGGGCGATCTGTTTAGATCATTTTTTATATCAACAAATTTATGTTGTCTGTGAAAATCGATTGATTGACTAGTCATAAAAGTGGTACACGCCCTATTTTCTTCACCAACATGCTACCGAAAGAAGAAGACTAACAATCGATTTCGACGACGATGGCTTACAAGGGGTCGACCCGACTCGACATGACCCCCTTATTATTATAGCCAAAATAGGCTAGTATGCTATGAAGAAAATTTTGGTGGACTAGAGGGCAGAATGCAATCTCTTTTATTTGGATACCTTCTCTCAAATGGGTTTCCAACAAACGCGCCTTCAACCCCCTTTTGACCCCTTGAAAGGATTTTCGAACAAACAACTATACCCCAAGGGTATTATCTCCCTTCTCGTAACTTTGGAGACACCGCCTAATCACGTTTCCGCCATGAGCTCATTTAATGTGGTTAACCTACCGTCTCCGTACAATGTCATTCTGAGTCGCATCGATCTGAACAATCTAAAAGCGCTGTCAAACACAAAACATGTGAAAGTCAAGTTGAAACTACCAAGATATGCAAAGGAAGCCCTCTCATCTTCGGGAATGCACCTCCATAGCTTCCTGGACAACAAACAGATCATTCAGAAAACTTGATAGTGTAAATTTCTTTTAAGCAATGGATTATGAGTGCAAAAGCTTACTCCAAGTAGTGTTCAAAAAACACCGTGTCCAATTTTTTAGGCAACACAAAAATCTCTTTCTTGTGCTCAGGTCTCCTATCAGAACATTTGCCCTGAGGTGTGTAATTTTTTAGGCAGTATAAAAATGTCTTGCCTCTGCTTAGGTCTCCTATCAGAACATTTGCGATGAGGGAAGGAACCTAAGAAAAGACTTCAATAAAGGTCAAACTAAATAAACTGCAATATTGTTCATAATGATTTGAGCTTGCAAGCTTAGCAATTACAAGGAAATAGTCCACATGAAAGAAAGCCACATAAATTTTAAGTAAGGCAATGGAAACCAAAGAAACAGCGAAAGAAGGTTTGACCAACCACCCAAGCATAGATATAGCTAGTGCAGATTATACGAAGATATTGAATAGTCTTTTTGATGAATAATAACATATTGGATAGTTAAAAGAGAATGCAGAATACTCCTTGAAATATAAATACCTTAAAGCATGTGATAAGAAATAATTGTAATGGCTGAAAAGTCATGAGTATCTAGTATATCTGTCCCTCAACCACAGACAAATCTTTTGTGACACTACCAAAGGGTTCTTTTTTCAAATTTGACAAGCAAATGAACCAAGACATACTTATCACCATTCTTTTCTTTAATTTTAAAAGTTTTTTCATTCTGATTGGTGCCACCCTTTGCCTCAGATTCCAAATGCAAATACCAATCCACTGATCCTGTTTATGTGATAACATGACCACCTTAACATTAAGATGATAGGGACATGGCATTGTAGAGCTTAAACTACATAACTACAATGTCCATTCATTTTTAGTCGGTATGCAATCCGCTCTAATTCATAGTACCAGACCAGGGTTTTAGAACACTCGTGCTCATCTCCCCCAGGCAGCAGATGGTGTTGTGGATGGGTTTTAGAATGTCCACACCAGTTTGCTTCCATCCCTCTCAACTTCTCCATGTACCAATGTCCTTGTAATTACTTGCCATGCCCCATGTCCATATCACACTTCATAAAGATCCTTTTTTTTTCCAAATAATGTTATTTGGCACAAGAATAGAAGCACAATTTGACAATCTTCCAATTTGGCACATTTTTAATGTGTTATTTCAAAAAAAAAAAAAAGAAAAAAAATATATCTTGTCATCTTTTCAAAAAAAAAATGTAATGGTGTCACATCAACAATCTGTCATTTTGCGCACTTTTTTTGTTCGGTCAAGTAATAGCACTCTTTCTTTTACTCGTACAATCATACCCTTGAAAACTAGTAGGGTCCATTTTTGTGTATAGCACATTATATTCATCAACAACTTTAAAAGGGAATTCAAGTATAAATGGTTACATGTGCGTGCTAACGATATGCAATCAGAACTAACTATAATTTTTGCATTAATAGCACCAGACATATAACTTAAGAAATGGGTATGATCCCGAGGCCTGTTTGGACATGAATTACATACCAAAATAATCAAATCAAAACACATAGACCATTTTATGTTGGAAGTGATCTCAAAAACAATTTACCAAAATAATCAAATCAAAACACATACACTCTCAATCATCTAGCAATTGAAGAAACCAGCGGTGCAATCGAATAAAAAAGGGGGCGCATTTTACTGTCACCAACCTAAACCCTAGTTGCAATTGAAAGACAAACTGATTTAGTCCAATAGCAACAATAAACAATGTCACCCAAAAAATATCATCCAATATTTAAAAAGTTTACAGCTTTTTGTGTGGGTGTAAGAGAGAGTGAGAGGGAGAGTACCAGATATATAAGAAAGGAGATCAGGACAACAACTTTGTTCTACTTCACAATGCCTTTTCTTTGCCATTTTACTACACCCTGCACAATTTTTGTAATCTATAATTTGAAATTTGCAACAATTACATGACAAATAAGATCATCAAAGAAGATTTTTTTTTTCTTTTTGCTTTTCCCATCAAAAAATGCATTCTCCAAACTGAATGCAATACAACAATAACAACAATCTGAGTCTTAATCCCAAAATTTGAAACAGTCATTTGAGAGACAAATATAAGATGATTAAAAAAAGAAAAAAACGCTCACACACTATTCAAATATATATATAATACGAAAAGTAATGATTTAACTTTCTCTAATTCTCCTACGTCATTCGTTCCTGTCTGAGATCATCTTTTCAGTTAATCTCTTATCTATCATATCTTTACGAATACATTGCATCCAGATTTTTTATGGTCTAACTCATCGTTTTATTGAATCTCCTATATTTAAACTTTCAATTCTCCTAACCGGTACATCTACGGGTCTTCTTGACACATGACCAAACAATTTCAAGCGATACTCTTGCATTTTATTCACAATTAAGCTCACTCCTAATTTACTGCGTATCTCTTTCTTTTTAATCTTATCTTTCCTAGTTTTACCACATATCCATCTTAACATTCTTATTTCAGTTACAACTATTTTCTACTCTTATTTTTGTTTAATAACCCAACATTCAGTGCCATATAATAATACAGGTCTTACAATCGTTCTATAAAACTTTCCTTTCAGAGAGAGTGGTATCATGCGATCACAAAGAACTCCAAATGCTCTTCTCCGTCTCATCCAACCCGCTTGAATCCTATGATTTACATCTCTATATATATTGTCGTCATTTTGGATAATGGATACAAGATATCTAAAACGTTCACTTTTTGTTATATCATGATCTCCTAATCTAATTGTTTCTTCATTGCTCTGATGGCTATCACTGAATGTGTATTTCATATATTCTGTTTTAGATCTGCTCAATCTAAATCCTCTAGACTCTAGTGTGTCCTTCCATAACTCCAATTTAATACTAATACCCTCTCTAGTTTCATCTATCAACACTATATCATCTGCAAAGAGCATACACCATGGTATTTCATCTTAAATATTCTTTGTGATTTCATCTATCACTATTGCAAACAGAATTGGATTTAATGTCGATTCCTGACGGAGTCCAATGTTTATTAGAAAGAGCATACAATTGGACTTAATGTTGATCTCTGATGGAGTCCAATGTTTATTGGAAAGTTATCACTTACCCCCCCGCAAGTTCTTATATTGGTGACAACTCCATTATACATATTTTTAATAAGATTGATGTATTTGATGAAAATCCCTTTTTTCATCAACGCTCACTACAATATATCTCTTAACACCCTATCATACGCTTTTTCTAGATCAATGAAAACTATATATAAGTTTTTTTTCTGTACCCTAAATGTTTTCATAAAATTTCTTAGTAAGTGGATTGTTTCGGTAGTGGATCTTTCTGGTATAAATCCAAATTGATTCTAAAACACGCTTATCTCCAGTCTTAATCAATACTCAATCACTCTTTCCCACAATTTCATAGTATGACTAATAAGTTTAATTCCCCTATAATTAGAGTAGTATTGTATATCCACTTTGTTCTTATATAATGGTACAAGTGTACTCTCCCTTCATATTTTAGACATTTTCTTGGTTTGCAAAATTTTATTAAAAAGGTCTATTAACATTGCTATCCCGATTTCCCCCAAATATTTCCATACCTCAATAGGGATATCATCGGGTCATAAAGCTTTATTATTCTTCATTTTTTTAAAAAACTTCATCTATTTCATGAGAACAAAATTTATGTCTGAAATCTTTATTAATCTCCTCCACAGGTATCGTAATATTGTCAATATTTTTTGTACCCTCCATATTGTACAGATTATCAAAATATTCTCTCCAACACTTTCTTATATCCTCATCTCTCACAAGTATACTATTAGTCTCACTCTTGATACACCTAACACTATTGAGATCTTTTCCCTTCCTCTCTCTTAATTTGGTGATTCTGTAAATTTCTTTTTCTCCATCATTGGTTTCTAATTTCTTATATAATTCATTATACACCATATTTTTTTATTCTTGGATACTCTTTTTCACTTTTTTCTTCGCATTTTAATATAATTCAAATGTTTCATTATTTTTCATATTTTAAAGATTTCTATAACACTTTCGTTTTGTTCGTATAGCAGTTTGAATTTCCTCATTCCACCACCATAACTCTTTACCTAATGGCGCCTGCCCTCTAGATACACCAAGAATCTCCCTACCTATATTTTTAATATTATTAGACATTTTTACCCACATAGTTTCTGGATCCTTATTGGCTCACTAAATTGATTCATGTATTAATTTTTCTTTAAAGATTGTTATTTCTTTTTCTTTCAATTTTTATCGCTTAATTCTTAACTCTACTAATGGATGATATTTCTTTTGTCTTTTAGGCACACGTACATTTAGAACTAAAAGTCTATGTTGAGTTGTTACACTCTTTCCCGGTATAACTTTGTAATTCTTACAAGTCATTTTGTCACTCCTTTTAGTGAGAAATAAATCTATTTGACTAGCATTCAACATATTTCTATATATAACTACGTGTAACTCTCTTTTCTTGAAAAAAGTATTTATAAGTATCAGATCAAATGCATTAACAAACTCTAAAATGGTTTCTCCCACCTCATTTCTACTACCAAAACCTAAGTTTCCATGTACAGTTTCAAATCCATCGTTATTCTCCCCTACATGTCAATTAAGATTTTCTCCAATAAATAATTTCTCTATACTAGGTATAATCTGTATAAATTCGTCCAAATCTTCCAAAAATTATTTTTTACTAATTGCATCTATATCTACTTGGGATGCATATACACTGACTATATTAATTATATCTTTTCATTAACCATCTTGACAAGTAATATTCTATCTCTCTTTCTTTTTATTTCTACTATATTCTCAAGCAGGTCTTTATTAACAATTATTCCTACACCATTTCTTATTCTATCTCTGCTTGTATACCAACATTTATACTCATACGGTTCAATTATTCTAACTTTCTCTCATACTCACTTAGTTTCTTGTAGACACATAATCTTAATTTTTCTTCTATTCATTACTTCTCCCATCCCTCCTATTTTGCCAGTTAAGGATCCTACATTCCAAGTATCTAGACGAATCTTATTTTTATTGTCTCTCATTTTTGTATTTTGATAAGAGATCTTACGTTGACTAAAAAGGACAATAAAATAAACTAGATTAACAATAAACTAAATTCCACCAAAATTTTAATTAAAGAAAAATAAAGAATATTAAAAGTCAATAATATCGAAAATAATAATTCCAAAAATAAATTTAATTATAAAAGTAAGATAATACTTATTTGTCTCTATTTTACTTAGATAAAAATTTTTACGCTAACTGTCAGCCTACAGCAACCCTACTCCTTTATCCGGGTTTGAAACCGGCAATGGCGGAGCTCTCTCTTTTTAAAAAAAAAATAATAAAATAATAATAATAATAATAATAATAAAATCCTATATACTCCAAAATACCCCAAAAACAATCAAAAACCTAAATTCAAGAGCCATAAAAAAAAAAAGAAGACATTTGAAGAATACAAGTAACGGAATTAGCAGGTCCAAAATTAAAGAACAAACTCAAGAACAAATATGAAGACCAAACTCAAGACTTTAAATTCAAGAAACAACAAAATATTTCTAACAAATATATATATTTGTAACAAATTAAAGAACAAACTCAAGTCTCCAAACTGAATGCAATAAAAACTTAAAATAAACCCTAAATTATAATTGGCAAGAATAAAGTCCAAAACCCTAAGCTAAAAATTATAAACAAGATGCACACAAAAGCATTACAAACTGAATTGCTATTATAAGGAGTTCATTGAGCAAAAGAAAATCCCATGAAAAGTCATATTTCCTAATTATATACCACAAAATTCAAAAGAAATAAAAGAGGTGTTAAACTTGACAAAGAAAGCCTAGAATTTAATGGACATGAACAAAATCCAATTAAAAAAAAATCATTAGCAATTAATTTTATGTTCTAATCACAAACAAAGAACAACAAAACTAAATTAAAAAGTATGTGACGTCGAAAACATATTATCATTTGGACATAAACATGAGAGAAAGAGTAAAGTTAAGAAAAAGAAATGAAAAGAAAAGAGAATTTAAGGAACTTACATTAAGAGTGAGTGTTGGATATTTGAATTCATTTATTGATATTTTTTCTTGATGGTACCCTATTTAATAACTCTCCAAAATCATACAGGATTATCCGATAAGAAAGGCAATCACCATCAAAGTCAAATTGAGGAAATCTAAATCTTTCAGAACTCTTCAATTACAATCCTAACCATCTTGAAAGATTTCAAGTAAAATGAAATTAAGGTTTTCTACACCCCTGGGAAGGCTATAAATACAGAATATAGACAACCCTTAAAGGGGGACTTAGTTTTTGACACACGAAAAAGATGCGATTCTATACATCGTTCAGATGAGAGGTTCTATACCCAGTTCTATATATCATTCAGAAGAAGTTATATATCCAGTTCTATGCATTGTTCAGAGGGGGATTCTCTACTCAATCCTATATATTATTCAGAGGGGGGTTTCATACCTATTTACATACACCGACAGAGGTAAACCTTCATGCTCAATCTTATGCGACCAGAGGTATGATATCTACAACTACTATCAGTCTTTATTTTATCGCTCATACTGACTTGAGCGTCAGAATCCCCCCGCTAGACCAGTGTCGGTGGGGTTTTTATAGGTTTTTCATCTATGAAGAACCGTAGAGCACCACTACTATCTGCTTCTCACTCGAGTCGGAAGAGTAGGTATCTGTGGAGTGAAAATCGCCGCCAACATTTCTTTTCTTACACTCTAAAGATCCCACAACTGACTAATGCTATTTGTGATGTTTGGCCTGGCTTATTAGCCTCGACCCTCTAAACCTGGATGGGCCTCTAATTTTCATGATATACCATCCCTCTCTCTCAAGGGAGTTGGATGAGTGAACCCTATCATGCCTTATGGGACCTCATAAAAATACCAAACAGGTGGTGGGAAAAGAAAGGTGTTAAATGATAAAATTCATCAGCAGCCAAGTGAAACAATAAATAAGTAAATGATGAGGGAAATTTTGGAATTTAGAAAATTTTTGGTGTGGCCAAGACATGCACCCTCCCACACCCTTCACTGTTACATCCATCCTTGTGTGGAATACTTTTGTGTTTCTCAACAATCTTAAAAGTTACATTCTTTATATTAGATTCTGAAATTGTATGCCAAAGGGTTCGATACTAGGAGATAAGGTTGCCTAATCCTACCAAAATGATGATGCCATGTTGACATTGGCAGTTGCCATTAAAGGTGAAAGATTCTTGACCAAGCTGACAAGAGAAAGAGCCAGATCATGTTTTTCTTTCTTTCTTTCTTTCTTTTTAAACAAAAAAGGTGTGTTGCAGACCACTTTAGTTTCTAACCAGTTGCCATCAGGATTTTCATGTAGGTTGTCAACATCAGCTATTTGTGTAAATATCACCGTGACAGTCTAGAGGGCGATGATGCAGGCCTCGGCTTATTAGGCCGAATTGCATAAATATAACCAATGGTGACTGGCACAAACAAAAGGCAGTTCCTTGGAACGAAAAATCTTTAAAGTTGTTATATCTACGCACCATGGAATTGCAATACCAAAATGGACAGAATCAAGCACGGCAGCCGAAAAAAGCCCACCTTTTCAAGTGCACAGATGCACCCACTTCCATTCTGAATCAAATGCCCAACTTTTCCTATATCTTCTGTAAAAATTTTTCTCAGAAGGTTTAACAAGTGGACTCTGGTAGATTTTGACACTTATGAAAATAAATGAATTATGAAAAGAAGGCAAAGGTTGGGTCTGCAGGCAAAGGTGAGGAATCAATGTACAGTTAGTCAGAGCAATGACCATGCAGCGAACCATGACAATAGACTAAGCTCAGAAAGCACTGACCTCTTCTTCCAGCAACTGATCAGGTAGAGAAATAAAAGCAAAAAATTGTAGCCTTCCTTATCTGTCAAATTTATTAGACATTCAGCTGTACGGAAGGTTGAAATGAATTCTTGATAACCATGAAGTGAAAGTTGCAACTTCCAATGGTAACAATAACAGTAATAGTAAGCATAAGAAAAACATGTATAAAGAAAAATGCTATTTCATTTTGGCCAATAAGGGTGACGATAAAGGTGTAGGTGCACAAGCTTGAGCCCAATGATCCTTATATTTTAGGATATGCTAGCACAGCCAAAAAGGATCCCAAATTTGGAAACTGGTGCATGGACATATTCTTAGATTTTTAGAAGAAATAAAAGAGCAATAAAGCAGAAAATACTTATTTTATTGACTATAAAGAAGGCATTACAAAATAGGGACAATTGTCCTTTCAAGGAAACAAAGAAGAAAGAATAAGAGAAAGCTAGTAGAGGAGAAGAAGAGATTATTCTTCCATACTTCCCAACCATCTAAGAAACCTCTATTTATAACCCAAGACCCCTCACTAGATGGTATACACAAAAAAATAGCTGTTAGACACAAACAACGAGTGAGGGAGACTTTCTAGCCGTTGTACTTTCCAGCAGCTAGGTTTTTGAATTTCTGGGCAGCAAACTGCCCATTCTACCCTCCAGACTTGAATGTTACTCCTTGGGCCAGTACTTCTAGACTTACATTCTGCCCATTTTTGGTCCAATATTCAGAGGAGTTTACCGGACAGATTCTGTCATCTCTTCTTGAGCCAGCTCCTCGGAGTATTGTAGCACTTTAAAGAGGTTAAAAGGGTCGAGATGCAATGAGCAATGGAGGCCTATTTGTGGTCTTTCCGAGATGAACACGCTTGATAATCTTCCTTCTTTTCAACACATATGAATATACTTGATTAAATATAATAATTTCAAATAGTATTGTTAAATAATTGAATAACATATACCCAGAGTTTTGATCAACTTGATTAAAACATATTCAAGTGTTTAATCGTGTACTGATTTTTTTCATGCTAGTTAATTTTTGACATAGGATAGTATTGGAATGAAGCTTTCTTAATTATTATATTTTACTCACGCCCCTTCCACTTCTCTAGGGTAACATTGGCGCCCTAGCCATAAAAGGTAGTGCTGCAAACCACACACAAAAAGGACGCAAAGTTATCAGCTTTCAGACTCTTGGCAAAGAACCTTAATGAGGAAGAAAATGGATATCCCAGACCACAGGCAAAGTTGTTTCCTTTCCCACTCTAATGGGGGGGGGGGGAAAAAAAAAAAAAAAAAAAGGAGGCTAGTCATGTGACTGCATGATTCATGTTTCAAGTATCAACTTGTAAGAAAATCACATTAAGAGTGGTTGCAGACATAAGTAGTTGGTTTAGGTTTCTATTGTACCACCTCCTTGGTGCTCTCATTTTGGTTTTCTATTAATAAAATTCAAAAATTAACATTCAATGTTCAAACTATAAAGTTAGAAGATAAACAACAAATTTTGGTTGTCATTACAAATATTTATATGCTTACCCTCCACCGAACTGGCAGCTTTTGCATCTTGAGACTCATCATATCTTCTTTTTGCACCTTCCATTATAAAGTTATGCCATTTTGATAAAGAATGGTAGCTAATACCCACTTATACAAACCTAGCAAATTTCTAAGGGCCCCACAATCACATAAAATTGGATTTCACCGTTCATTCTTCCAAAGACAGCCCAGGGAATAACTTATTTATTTATTTATTTTGCAGTGAAAAATTTATCCCAAGTGGAATATTTCCATTCTCTTCCAACTACCAGGACTAATGCTAAAAATGTTCTTTCAAGAGGTTCTGTTACATACATGCTTATCCATCTCCATCATCTTTGATGTGGAAACGTGCAACACATTAATGACTGGGGAGGATTTTATCACCAGAAGAGGACCATTTTGGGGAATTTTTTAGGTTTAAGGTTTCTAGAATCAACAACATCATCTGTGCGAGGGTTTTTTCGACCAGCTGAGAACTGTGGACAAATATTATGACTCTAAAGATTCTACAAGGCTAATTCACTTGCTTGCTTATCCACAAGTCAAAAGTTTACATACCTGGATGACAGAAGATTCCAAGCTTTGTTCTGCACCATCAGAATCATATCTCTGCTCCGAATCGCTGATAGTTCATGTACTCTTGAAGCAGACACAAATGTTTCTGACAAAGATACCATAATCACTAGCAGAACAAGGAGACAATTACTAAAGCTACAGATTCAAGCACTCATTGTAGAAATGCTCCACTGAGTGTGAAACTAACCACCAAATTCAGCCTCAATAAGGCTCGGAAAGTTCCGAACAAACTGATACAAGCACTTCAAAACCTGAATAAAAGAAAATTAGAAACATGGCTAATTTGATTCAATACCAAGTGGAGAACATGCAGAAAAACAAATCTAATGTGTGCACTCACCTACATCATCAGGACCTTCAGATTGTACAGGATGCTCCAAGATAGTAGAGAACTTATCGAACCATGACTTGAGCATTGGCACACCATCAATGCATTGGTTTCCATCTGAAAAATGAAGACTATTAAAAACAACCTTTTCATTCCCACTGTAGAAGGCACGTGGCAAGATAATACCTTATACACACCACTCATGGTTCCCAGCATGGAAGTGCACAAATACACAATAGAAAGGACCTTTGTGCACAATAGCTTGTCATATATCTGAAGACAAACACAAAAAGGTGACAGAAAAGTGCGGAATCATTTGTCCTTTTATTCTATTCTGAATATAAAAGAACAGACAAGCACTAAAAAGAAGAGGATCCATAAGAATAAAGTTGCAGCAGGAAACTGAGATAACTAAGAAGCATTTTCAACAGCATCTCCATCAGCAACATAAAGGTTTCAAGGAATTCATTCAAGCCTATACTACTTATCTAATTTGTCAATCCTTTCTTTCAACAACATCTCCATCAGCAACATAAAGGTTTCAAGGAATTCATTCAAGCCTATACTACTTATCTAATTTGTCAATCCTCTCTTTCCCTATTGCTCAACTCATAGTCTATAGCAAACTGAGGAATATAATCACATTACAATAGTTATAAAGAATATGAAGAAAGACATAAGGGTCTACAAAACCATTGTTTTATTAAGTATTCATTAATGGGTCTAGAAAGACAGTGTTTTAATGCATAAAGCGTAAACAAATTTATCAATGAGAACAAAATTAGGGCCATAATTGTCATCAAGCTCTGCCTTTTGCATTCAATAGCTCAATCGATTTCAATAATTCTTTTATTGAATGTAATTAATCTCATGAATGACTGCAAACAGCATTTCATAATTACAGTAGAAGGAAATTATAACAAGATGGACAAGTAAGCTGTTAGTGATAATTGTGACATCAGTAAAGCCAGCAACTGTGCAGAAAAACATGAACATTGACCACAGAAAGGACTACTTAGAAGGAAGAAAAAGGAATGCAAGATTCATAACACCACTTTCAAATCCCATATATAATGAAGAGATAGAAAAATAGAAACGACCAAGTAAATTCTTTTTTATCCTTCTCTGTGACTTGAGGATTTTAAATATCCAAAAGATAAGAAATATTTATATTCGAAGCAAGATCAAAGAATTTGATTGTATCCCTTCCCAAAGATCATGCACAGTCCATATTATATGGCTTCAAAAGAACCCACATGATAAAAATATTGATCTCTAACAACTGGAACAACATTAAAACAATGATAGCATGGAAAGCAGCATATCAAGCCAGGAATGATTTGAAATCATATCATTTGTTATCAACGTTGGTCATGATCAACCTTGTACTTTTCATTACTTTTAACCCCTTTCCTTATGAAAGGTTAATGACAGACTATATTATATGTCAGGCTTTATAACTAATGCCATTACATCTACAAACATAATAGAACTATAATACCAAACAACAAGTCCTTTTTGCAGGATGGACCCCTCAATTACCAGATAGAGAGCTATCTCAAATCCATATTATATACAAGAGTCTACACTCATAATGCAATATGCTAAATTTTAAACATTTGAGTCCCCCACAAATTTTGTAATGACACAATCAACAGATGCGAATGGTGTCTAGGTGAGAACAAAATAGACAATAAGAAAAACAGACATCATCCATAATGGTGCTGAAAAGCAAAAGATGGAAAGCAAAGACTATCCAAGAAAGCCCACCTGGGGAGATGAGACTATTGTGTACAAGTAAGGGAGCACTAGTTTTGGCACCACCATATCATCCAAATAAGCAGATAAAAAGGCCAAGAATCTTAATGCTCCTTGAACTGCATAGTTATGGGAAAAACAAACACTTTCAATGAAAATGTAATCAAACCATCACAAATGAGAGAAGTCTTTAAGTGTAAAGCACACAGTAATCTAAATACACGACCTTAGAGGAAGAACCGCAAAAAGGCGAAAACACAAAGAATATGATAAGGAAAGGAAACCGGAGAATTCTTGTGGACAGACCCATATATATTTTTTTTATTAATTTATGTTGCATCCTTAAGTTTGGAAGTCTTCTCTATCATTTATTTCCATCAAACACAGCAAAGGCTTTTTCAAGTCTCTTTCATGTAAGCAATTCCTCCTTTGTACTTAGGTTTGCATGCTTTAGAGCTCTTTTGTTTGTATTACATAAAACATAAATGGACGAAGCAATTCTAAAAGCCATGTTGTGCAACTGAATTTGAAGCACCAAAGATGGGGAAAAAATTGGAATTTAAATAGACAGAGTAGAACATTAGTTCATCTTACCTCCACTTACATTAGCCCGATCACTGATCAACTTCAGGAGGAAAGGCACTAAAGTCTGACCACTCCTCTGGCCTGTCAGTGCGTCACTGTTGCCAGAGCCATGCTGATTGCCGTACAGATTTTTCTATGGGGTTCATCCAGTGACAGCAGAAGTAATCTGCATATACTTTTTGGTATTTTAAATTTGATACAATTAGACAAGAAATAACATAAAGGATATTTCCAAAATAATTTAATAAGCCAAGAGAAAAGAAAATTAACTAACAAGTTACCATGAAAGATGGGAAAAAGCAAGGTTAGTCACCCAAGGACAGAGAAGCATAAAGGAAAAACTGGAAGGTTCTATGGACAAGAACAGCATTCAGTGATAGCAAGTTTTTTCATCAAATTGACAACAAATTTAAGGTCAATGAAAGTTTCCGGATGAATAAAATCTGCAGCAGTTTAAACATCCAAATTACAAATCAAAGGAATAGAGATTGTTGGAACTTATAAAATTGACACATGGCACACATGCAACACATAAAGGAACTCCACAATAAGTGATCAAAATATCCAGGATTTCACAACCAAACATACAGGAAAAAGAAGTCCAAGTTATAATTGCTGATGTCAACACTTGCAAGGTTCCTTGTGTTAGTTTTTAGCCATAACACTTGCAAGTAACCAAAGGAGTACCCCCCAAGGCACAAAAAAAAAACGCATAATACAAAGATAAAATCAAGAGATAGACCTATTTAAGGGTACTGTAACATCCTAAAGAAACAAAGCCATGTTCCAAGCACCTAGTCACTTGCGAAATTCGGTGCTAACCTGATCCATGGTGCAGAGCTGTTATGCAAATGGTCTCTTTAATGGGGAAGCTCCTTGATTAATATGTATTCATGGAGAATATGGAGCAATTAGTGTCATCATGTCCAGGTCTTAAAAGAGTGGATAAAGTGAGATCATAGAGTTTAAAATTCAGCCACTCTCTCGAGTCTATGCATTACAAGTACATATTTATTTTTCTCAGTTTTTTTTTTTTTGGGGGGCGGGGGGCCTGGGCAAGAGGACCTATGTATGGGGAAGATGAAAATACCACACGTGGGGGAGTGAGTATGGGGTTTCAATTACATATTGATTCATCTAACCTTTCTATTATTAAATGTGATCCGTATCAACGAAACTGGTCTCTGATATCAAGTTAGGTCATCAAATACCTACTCAAAGCAGATAATTTTACCTTTCTTTGATGACTCCGTAAAAACCCTAGTTACTAGTAGTCTTGTTATTCTCTTTTTAGCAACCGCTTCTACTTAGAGAGATTAGGGTCAGGGTGTGTAAAAAGAGCATCACTTCATTTTAGGATTGCTTTAAACCTTTGCAAGAAAAAATTATCAACAAACAAAATATGTAAGTCCTAAGAAACTTACCTTTTCTTGATGTGAAACAACTGCATGTTCAAAAGTATCGTCACCCTGCTTTCGATGTTTCTTGACAAATTGTTTCAGAAGAACGGCAGCTAGGTATACAATGTTAACTCCCACAAATGATTATACGAAATTGCACAAGAAAATTTCAAAAAGATTGAAATAACCAAAAATTGTGTTATATAGATTGAGCCAAATCTAAAAGATTGAGTTAAAAGACATAGGATCGGCAGAATAGAAAAGACCCAAGAAGCATGTCCCCTAATAATACAGAAATCCTGGTTTCAGTATGTTAATGGGGCAATTGATAGTCTCTTCAATTAAGTAATAGAGAGAATTACGTAGTCGATGAATTTCTCATGAGAGATAGAGAGAGAGACACCTGGTTGAAGGGAAGCCTGATCCAAAACGCTTCGGCAAATGATCGAACCTCGTGATTGGGCTCGAGCGTGACTGTCAAGCAGTTGAGCAACCATTGTTGATCCCGATCAACAACATTCACCATTAAAAAAGACAAAAATCCAAAACCCTAGATAGAGAGGGATTAGGGCTTCTGTTAGGGGTTTTGATTTCCTATTGAGTAGGGGGGGGGGAGAATTGCAGAGAGGGCGTCGCTAGTTGTGTGTGTGAGAGAGAGAGAGAGACGTGGGGTTTACCGTATTAGGGGTAAGGACTGGTTGAAGGGAGTAGAGCTTTTTGTAAGAGCACTTTGTCCGGTACAACGGCCAGGAGGGACGTGGACAGCTGTCTTTCTGTTGCAACGGCTAGTAGGGACGTGGACACCCATCTTTGTATTTTTCAATGCTCTCAGGCTATTTCTATTTTTTCATCGCGGCCGGTAAACTTATCCTTATACATTACTAAATATTTTAAATTCAGAATTTAAATTTATTTTTTTAAAAAAAAAAATACACAATTGGAAATGGTTCTTTTTCTGTCTTATGATCATGCATCAATTGGGTCAGTTGACGCACAATGCAATTCTTTTTTTCTGCAAGTGCTTTATTGTTTTGATCACAGTAGGGTGATTGGTATGGTTGGAAAAGATATAGAGGCAAAGCAAAAGATTAGAAAGATTAGCTATATGGGAGTCAAAGAGCTTTAGTTGTCCCCAGTAAGCATGTGAGCACCTTGAGGCTCTTAGTAATGCAGTTAGTTTAGTAGCCAAAAACAGAAATTTGCAGTTGTTAACATAATGATTATTAAAATTGTAGAATATTTGACTTTTCATATAATCATTTTTAAGAACAAATAAATCAAAATCATGATATTGTTATCTTTCTTTTCATTGATATCTTTCAATGGATAGTTCTCAGATAAATCCCCACAAAAAACTCACATTGTTTGCAACTCTAGGAGAATATTCGAGCTTCCTTGCCAAAATAAGAGATATTTTAGTATTTAACATAAAATAGTTAAAAAGGAATAAAAATGTTTGCAAAAGATTAAAAATTAAAAACAAAGTTAACCAAAAAAAAGGGGGGAAAGCAAAAATAATTCAAAAGTAAAAATAAAAAGTGAAATACATTATCTCTCTTAATCAAGACCCTATCTCAATTTCTTCATCCTGTCAACCCGCGGGAGGGGGGACAAATGGAAGAGAGAGGGAGGGAGAAAGAGGTGATAAGAGAAATCCTTTGACTTTGTTACAAGTGTTCTCATGTGCAGTGGACAGAACTGCAATTTTTGTTGAAAAGAGAAAAGAAGAAAGAGGAGAAAAGAATAAGAAAAGTACAGACATCCTTATGTCCCACTGTGTCTCATTAAATAATTTCCGTTCTTTTTTCTTTATAAAGATAACAAACCAAATAAAATTAAATTAAAAATAAATAAATAAAAAAGTTTTATCATTTGAATTATTTTTGACGGACTAATTTCTGCTTTATTTCTCAAGAATTTTATAAATAGATAAGTAATAGTATATTGATCAAAAAAAATCAAATATAATAATTTTATCTTTTTATTTAAATATAATATATTGATAGAAAATTTGAAATTCAGGGTTATAGAATCTCATCCGTACAAAAAACTAAATCCAAGGGAGATGATTAATAACTTTTTATCAGATTACTTTTCAAATATAAAAATATTTAAAATATATTAAAAAAATACTATCACATATAATTTGATTTATTTAATTTTTGAATCATTTATTTTGAATAAAGACCATTACTCTAAATAAATACACAAATAACATTAGAGACAAAATGAAAACAAACACCAGAAAGGAGAAATGAAAATTCTTAAATTGAAGGAAAAATTATTTATCATTTTTTATTTTACAAAGTTAATTGGAGCAATACAGTAGCTATCATTTGGGATAAAAAAAAATGGGGGATCCAATTTCTCAAATCATAGAACACCGCTCTCACTCTCTCTCTCTAACCCCATAATGGCCAGCCCAATTAGGGATTTTTTTCCCCCCTTCAAAATACATACACCCTTTTGGATGGATGATCATAGGACAGAATGTGTGAGAGAGGGAGAAATGTGGAGCAGTTGAGATTGTTCAGGTCTCGAAGCATTATTTATCGACGGCGATCTCTCTCTCCGTCCTTGGACCCTCCGCCGGAATGTCTCCCTTCCTCCTCCCAATCCGGGGGTGGCGGAGACGGCTCGTACCTCGATGGCTTCCTCTTAAAATGCCTCTCTTCATCACTTGATTCATAATCTACTGCTCCACTCCTCTTGCCCGAAGCCACCTTAGTGTACTCTTCGCGGTAACCGTTGAGTGCTCTGTGACCGTGGTGATGAGACGACGATGACGACGGCGGAGCCACAGTTTCGGCTGCTGCCGACGACGAGACCTTCCTCTTCTTAACAGTCTCTTCGTCGGGGAAGCTTATTCGAGAGAAGACACTCGCTTTCTGTTTCCGATCGGAGACGGTTACCGGCGGTTTTGCCGGCGGTTCAGACGAGGATGGTTTAACCGAGGAATATGATTCTGAGCGATGATGGTGGCGGTGGTGATGGTCAAGATCGCGAGCCCTCTCCTTTTCTCTTTCCCGTTCTCTTTCGCGGTCGCGGTCATGGTCGGTGTCGTCGCGATCGTGGTGCTGGTGATCGGAGGACTTACGCTTGGAAGGACGAGGAGGCGGCGGCGGTTCGAGATGATCGCGAGCGAAGGACCTCTCCGGCGAAGGAGATAACAGCCCTTCAGATCTCTCCGATCTGTGGCTCTGAGTGCGACGGTGGTGGTCTCCGCTGGACGACGGGATTGGCTTCTGCAGGACAGAAAATAAAATATTGTTAGGACGAAATTACCCTTCTCAATCAATCCCCAGCGCATAACGAACACCAATCCACAAGTTCCCAATATAAACACATAATCTCTTTAAATAAATAAATAAATAAAAATAAAAATACATTTATTTTAAGAATAAAAGGCTAATTTTCTTTATCTTTTTATCTTAACAACATTTTTCAATTTAGGAACAAGAGTGAGGGTGAAAAGAGAATATTCACCCATTGGGCATAGAATGTTATCTTTTGTTTTCTTTATTTAATATACGTTCATAGTTAATTAAAATTATCTGGCATTTTGCAAGGTCAAGATAGAAAAGTTAATTGGGTTTGAAGGGTGCCCGCTATAGGTGGAAAGACTTGGACCAAATGGCAATATTGGTGGGGAAAAACCTTATTCAATATTATTTAACTGACGCTTTTCATATACCTGTCTTTTGTTTTTACCCCTTCTCCATTCACTAGAAGTGATTCTGGAAATCTCATGAGAGCCAACTCAAGGGGAGCTTAAGATGCCACTGCTCATCAATTAAGTATAGTACCACAAAATGGCGGAGCTAAGCTGATCATACAGAGCTCCTAATATTAATTTCTTCTATGACATGAATATAAATAAGCAAAGTCATTGGCAAAAAAGGGGGTGAAGAAGGTAAAGAGGGAGAAGGGAGAGGGCCAGAGGCAGGAAAATAACCCACAGAAGACTCCCAGTTTACTCTCCTGCTTCAGCTCCAGCACACCCAGCACATAACTGCAAGCATATGTTTGTCTAAGGATGGCATCGGAATGAATACCCTCCCCTTGGGACATTCAAAGCCCAACCCCGGACCTACCTCTCCAAGTCTTGATACCCAAATTCAAAATTAATTTGATATGAAAAACAAAAACAAAAACAAAAACAAAACAAAAGAACATACATCTACACATACACATATTACTACATATTCGCTTATATAACCCCTATAAATTATCCATTGCCCCAAGTAACACATAAACCAACTATTTCTCTCTCTTCCCACTGTGCAAGTATGGGCGTCTTCTCCCTTGGTCCTTGTCCATAACCATAAAAATAATAATAAAAGAAAAACCAACTGCAGTATACTAAAAGATGAGAATCTGAGGCAAAACTAAATGACATACAGATTTGGATTTCATTGAAGACACATCACCGCCGCTACTCATTTCCCTCACAAACTCCATATCCCTCTGCAATTCTTTGCTGCAATAAAATAGGAAAATTTCTATATCAGTGACCCACAAAAGCAAGCTATAAATGAACGTTCTCCACCACTGCAAAAGCAATGATTAACAAAAAATATAGGGTTCTCGATGTCCCAAGTAACAGTGATGACTTAGTATGTTGATGTATTGGGTTTGACTTCTTATGACTTTTCGTGCACTAGTGAAAACAGAAAACAATTTCATACCTTTCAACACGTCTCTCGGATTCACGATTCCTCCTCAAATCAGCTGTTCGAGCCTCAAATTCCTCCCTTGTCATTACAGGAGGGCCTGCATTGAAACCCATTCCAAACTCTGCTAAATCCCTGAGACAGTAACAACCAATTAGTCCTCATAATAGATTTTGCTTACATACACAGTGACTGCTCCTACCCCACTCTATCCACACTGAAAGAGCAGATGCAACAAAATAACAAATGCATCTCATGCACATGTAAATCCTACTTGACCTCCCTACATTCCAACACCAGTTAAGAGAGGATATACAACACACATTGGCACAGATAAAACATACCTTTGAGGGGGAACCATGGGCATCATATAACCTTGGGGTCCAAAAAGGTCCGGAGGCATGACACCAGCAAAAGGAACATCCAATGGGCCAAGTCCATGACCCATATAGGGCATTGCCCCAGCAAAAGGTGGAACATATCCTTCCATCCCAGTTTGCATGCCAGTCCAGTATGGATTATATCCAGGAGCCATGGGCATCATAAAGCTTTCAGCCGCAAGATCCTGGGCATTTCTCCACTGCAAGTCCACAGGTGTAAAGCCTAAACAGGAGGGATGCACATGATCAGCTCAAGGCACTGTAATTCAAATTTAAAAATTTAAGCTGATAACATAAGAGCAACATACTGACCATTTACAGGCAGTCGAGGTTTCTTCTTTTTCTTCTTCTTTCCTGAAATGGTGAATCACTTTTGAGTTAAGAGTACTATAACTTAAATTGGAAAAAGAAGGACCTTTGCCAAGGTCCTAATTTGAAACATGTCATGTATTCCCACTATTTATTTTTTCACTTAATATTAACCATCTCTTGCAAGTTATAATAAAGAAGAAAGAACAAAAAGTGCAAGGAAATAAAATCTTGCCAATATTCTTAGATATTTCATCTTCTTTAATGCAAACAAATTTGTAGTTAAGATACCCACCCATCAACCATCACTACTCTAAGAGAACATGTTGATATAATCCAACTTTTGCATCATTACCTGCTTCACCAGCAGCCAACCTCTGCTGTACTTCTTCCTCAGCCAGCAGAGCACTTCCTTGTGATGCTGGCTCCTTAACACTCATCGACTCATGTGTAGCTTCAGAAACATCTGGAACTTTCACGGCTTTCCCTTTTTCCAAGGTCTGCTGCACAACATTGGCAACCTTTACCTCGTCAGCACCCTCCTTTAAATTTTGAGTTTCTTCAGTACGAGGTGGTAGCATTTGTTCACCCTTTGATGCAGCAGAAAGAGTAGGGGATGGAATTTTTGGTGGTGGGCAGCGAGCCGACTCCATATCTGGAAAGGAAAATTATAAAAAACTAAGTCAACAGGGCCAGGAGAAGAGGAAAGTGAAGATCAGAAGACCGGAAATACTAGCCTTGAACTTGGAAAGCACTTCCAGCATTTTCCACACTATCATTGTTGGACTCCAAGATGCGGTTGATTGTATCCCTAAGGGTCTTATTGGGTAAAAGATCATCAGCAAGAATACTTGTAGCCCCACATACACACATTGACTTAGAGATTATGTAGTCCCTAACACCTGTAAAGAACTCTCTCATCGGTACAAGCAGAATTTGAATTTTGGGATACTACAGTTCCCAATTGAGCATAATGGCTTCTTTATTATAAAAAAAAAAAAAAAAAGGCGGTAACCACAAAATCTACATATACAAAACATAGCATCAACCTTTCTTTAGAGTTGAAAACACCAGAGAAAAAGGTTTCAACACAAAAAACAAGTACAAATAACTGTTTTAATGTAATTCTTAGCCACATGACAGTATATGCCACTGGCTAGTAATCTATCCATCACAAAGGAAAAGTTTTCTAGCTCTTGAGACCCATTACAGAAACAAACTGAATTCTAATCCATATACAGACACAAGATAAACACTACAAACAAAAACTTACATTTATCACAAAAGCTCTTGAAACAACACTTGCTTGTTAGTACTGCATCTTTCATCACTTCCCTGCAAAGTGGACAATGAAGCTCTGGAGGAAGATCACCGACAGAACGAGTGGAGGGAAGCCCTTCTATTTCTTTCTCAAAAGCAGCTCTGTTTCAAAGTCACAACGGTTAGAAGTTATTTTGAAGTCCAGGGATTAATAATCTGATCAAGATTAATGAACATATCATATAGATTGATAGCATACTCATTTGGCCTTAGAACAGCAACAGCTCCACTTGGCAAGGCATATGAACCATCTGGATTTGCCACTAACATCGATTTTGGGATTCCAGTGGGAGGCTTAACTCTTTTAATGTCATAATTGGGATCACCATTAGTTGGGCAGTGCTGAATGAAATGTCCTGAATAAAAGATTTATATATATTAAGTACCCACAAGAAAATATGCAGACCAACAACAAATACACTCAATCTTACAAGAGAGAGAAAGAAGCGAGCAGGTAAGAACATACCAGGCACCTTGCACCTATGACAAATATAGCCTTGTGGAGGTGTTTTCCGCTCCAATCCTCCTCGACCTGAAGCATCCAAGCAATTTAAGATTCAAAAGAAGAAACTAGTTTACAACAATGACCAAACCTTAAACCAGAGGCAAATTAATCAAGACAAGGTCAAGAAAACAGTTGAATACATGCTCAGGTTACCACAGAAATGTTATGGCAAGAAACCTAAGAAAAGAATTATTATAACTTAGATCACTAAAAAGCTATGCTACTAATCATCAGATAATGGAAAAGAAATTACCAAAGCCACGACCACCCATCACTCGTCCTCCCACACCCCTCCCAAAACCCCTGCCAGCTCCAAAGCCATCAGGTTGGCTGCAATTTAAATATAAAACGTTAGTGGACCAGGTTATGAAGAGCATTTCAGACCAAACAAAACGAGAACAAAACTCTCACCGCTGCCAGTCCAGGGCTGGCGTATCAATTAATGCCTTGATTTTGCTGTCTTCATCAGCTTTACTGGGAAGGGGAGCATCCAGAATAGGATTTGCATGCTGCACAGGCATCGCCTCAGGAATAGCATATAAATCATTCCCAAATTCATCCCATTCAGTATCTTCAGTCTGCATATTATTGGGAGAATTATTAGTCATGCAAAATTTTTTCGATAAATGACAAGTCCAGATATCCATGACTAAATCTTACTTCTCTTGGCACAGATGATTCAATACCACCCAAAAGACTAGTCTTTGTAGGTTGAGACTCCTCAGATTTAATTTCCACTTTCATCCTGCAATTTAAAAACAGGCATCCGAACTCAACCAAATGCTTTAACAACATCCAACATTCTAATACCACTAAATGACATGGTGCTGTGAAAAATACAACATATGTGATGACCCCCTAAGAAAGGGGAACATAACAATTTGAAAAAAGACTATATTTGATATTTACTTCAATACAACAGATAAACACAAACTAAGTCAACTAAAATTTGAAGGATTAAGACAATACTCTTCTTGTTGAGTAATAATGGGCATGCGGGGCCTTCCAGGAACACGGCGAATTAAAACAGATGTATTTTTTGGTATCAACATAGCTTCATCAAGATACTCTGAAATCGCAAAAAAGAGAAACATAGTATATGAAGTGCTGCAGAGAGTTCAATTCGGTTAAGTAACCAAATTTAGAATTAATAAAACCCACTCAGCATTCCCTAAACCCTAAAATCAGTGAGCTGCCAAATTATTTGGTAGAAACCCAACCCACATTTTGCTTCACAACCTCCTTTCATAAAGATACATCTATGTGACTTTCAAGAATCAGCAGTTGATTGTCACCACCACTAGGAAACCATACTTTCCACAAATATACTCCTACCAACTGCCTTTTATCCAACAGATCATACACAGCCCAACGTATCCAGTATTTTCAATAGCCAAACCAGATGAGAAAAATAGAAAGTTTTTTCCAATACCCAGATCCCAAATTGAATATCAGACTAACTTTTAAACATGTAAATCATATGTAAGCAAAATAGAAACAATTTTCCAGTACCGACATCCCAAATTTGAATACCAACTTCAAAATCAAACACATAAACCCTTCTCCAATACCCACATCCCAAAATCATTAGCACCAATACCCATATCCCACATTGAAGTAACCAAAACTGAATACAATTTTCAATACTTAGACAATTACCAAATTGAAAATCAACACATAAACCCTTTTCCAATACCATCTCCCCGAATTGAATACGAAACTGAAAAATCAAAACATTAGGCATTACTTTCAGTACCCACATCCCAAAATTGAACACCAAGTGAAAAATTAAACATGTAAGATTTTCCCAATACCCACATAAAAACAGAAAAAAATAGAATAAGCACATGAACAATTTTCAATACTTAGACAATTCAAATTACCAAATTGAAAATCAACACATAAAGCCTTTTCCAATACCATCTCCCCGAATTGAATACCAAACTGAAAAATCAAGCACATAAGACATTAATTTCAGTACCCACATCCCAAAATTGAACACCAAAGTGAAAAATCAAACATGTAAGATATTCCCAATATCCACATGCAAAATTGAAAAAATCAAACACAATAATTATCCCCCAATACTCAGATGCTAAATTGAAACTAACTTGAAAATCAAACCCCTGGATCCAACTTGAAAATCAAAGAAAGAACTGGTGAACAAAATTTAGAATGTGAGACGGACCTTCATTAGTTTGGGCATTGGTAACGACAAGATCAAAGTCAGTACCCCTCCCCAAATGCTTCGATTCAAATATTTTTTCTTTGAGATTGGCAACTGATATGAAATGACCGTCAATTTGAACCGAGTCATAATCTTTCGCACTTTTAAACTTATAATACACTGCCATATCTTTTTTTTTTTCACAAAAGAAAGAAGAGCAAAACAGCCAAAGATTTTGCAAAGGCCTGGCAAAAAACAGGCCTGGCAATCACTTCAATCAAATATCAAATAATGAAAAAAAAAGGTACAGAATACATTTAAAAAGCTCTCTGTAGGGTTTCCAAAATCAAACAACGAAGGAGAGCTCTTTAAACGATCTTTTATTTTTATTTTTATTTTTTCAATCGATCAACACAGAGCACGGTCCTTGAGAGTCTGATATTTCAAATCTTCAATCGACCCAGAGAACAGCGCGAGAAAAACCCTAGAAAAAAATCTGAAACCTCGAAGAACAAATTGATTTCCTCCTCTTGTCCCTGTTTGGATCGAATCGAGTAAATCAACAATCGAAAAATGAAAATCCCGTCGTCTATTTAAATAGGAAAAACCGAATCGAAGCAGAACAGCAAGAATCTTCTCCACAACCCCCGAAACTGATGATGCCCCAGAAAACCCTAGCGAACTGAAAAGATCCGGGATAAACTTGAAATCTGGGAAAATATGACGCGAACGCCGATCAGCACATAAATCAGAACAAAATCGATGGATCCAAAAGCCTTGCTGGATTGAGGAGGAATGATCGGATTCCGCAACGGCGAAGATGGTCAGTGTTAGGTTCAGTTGAAAAGAGAGAAGCGAACGGCAGAAATTTTGAAGAAGACGTTACGACGATTGCTTAAAGTTCTTAAGGAGAATCGGAGAGAACATTAGGGTCATTGGGGGGGGGGGGGAGAGAGAGAGAGAGAGAGAGGCTTTTCGCAGATGGATAGCATTTGGGACGGGGGTCGTTTGATATAAAAGCAAGCCGACCCCACAACTTGGAGAAATCTTTCAGAAACTTCCGAATACCGCCTGGACCGACGCTGGTCTAATTGGGCTGGGCCCCTTAAAGTCGAACTCTTATCATGTTGGGCTTGTGGCTTTGTTGTTATTATTATTATTATTTGGTTATGCAAATTTTTCAATTGCAGATCAGAAAAAAGAGTGATCAGAAAAAACAGAACAATGATCATTAAATTATCTTATCTGAGATTTTTTTATTATTTTTTTTAATAATTCAGGTAAACATATTGAATTTAATTAAATTCGATCTTATTTGAGACCTTGTTATTATTTTTTTTAATAATTTAATAATCATATTAAATTTGATTAAATTTGATTTGAATTTAATTTAATTTTTAAATAATAAAATTCTTCTACTATCTATTTTTATTATATATAAGATTCGAATCTAAAATATTATTTAAGTGATATTAGCGTCTTACCACTGCATTAATCAAGTGTTTATGGAAAAATTTGTAATTTCATCATGTGGATTGGTTAAAAGGAAAATATTATTCTAGTAATATTATTTTGACAGGAAAAAAGATAATAATAAAAAATAAAAACATAAAAACGTTTGTGAGGCCAAATTGTTTGGGCTTTCTCGGGCTTTGATATTGGGCTGGGTAACCCAAAAGAAAAATGACAGTTTTAAGTGATTGTTGTGCTAATTCTCTTAGCAAAAGAAATCATTGTTATTTTTGTCAATAGATTATTTTGTTTTAAATGATTTTTGTATTTATTAAAAATAATATCATCTTTCGTATCAAATAATTTAATTAATACTTTTGAAATGAGAATTATTTCTTTCTAATAATTATGTCAATTAAAAAGTTTGAAATGAATGATACAAATTATATTAGTCATTTTATAACTTATTTAGGCAGCTGCCTCTAGAGGTTTTTTTTTTTAATTATATATAATTTTTAAAATTATAAAGTGTTAAGAAAATTATTGTCTCATTAGTTTTAATGATAACAAAATTTTTCATATTATTTTAATAATTTTATTGAGTGTACATGTTAAATTTTTCATAAATATATCTTATAAAAAACGAGTCATAAAACTAAGGCAAATCTGAGTCATGAAAACTACTGTTTTATCAAGAAATATTTTTCTTAATTTTTGAAGATTCAGCCAATATGATAAATGTAATTTAGATATTACACTTAGTTTAAAATCAAGTCTAAATATATACTATGGCTATCCTATATTTGAAGGTCAAGTTAGCTAAAGTTAAAATCCGGTATTCCATCACATTGAAAAATTCTCTTAGTCAAGATGTATAATCATTTGATCATGTTTGGATAATCACATCTATTTGTGTGGTGGAGTAATTTTAAATTCGAAAATTATATTTCAAAGAAAGTGTAAGGGACTCTAATTTCAAGATTTTACGGTTCAAAAACTTGATAGATATATTGGAGAAAAATCAAATCAAAGTAGGGTTAGCCACTCATTTTTGCAACAGAAAAAGTCGGTTCTTAATGGGTGTGTCACGCCCCAAACCGGGGTCGTGAGCAGTAGTCTGTTGCCCTGGATGTTGACTATATTTTTACAGAAAATCGGACAGAATCTCTCCATAATTTTGAGGTCTCCCATGTACAATTTAACCTGTATAATGGGCATCCATCCTGTCAAATAAATAAATGGTCATTCCTACCTCACAATAATCACCACGTTCAAATCTTGTCAACCAATCCACAGCGGACAACCAAAACAACGCAAGGCTAATATAAGTACTAGCAGTTCTAACCACAGACCTCTACTGTCATGCCTAACTAGAGCATGAGCAGCCGCCACACCGAGCGGACCTAAATTTTATATAAATGTATAATAAATTCCCAAGTAGAAAGTTTAAATGCTTACAGGTGCCTCAATACCAATATATTATGAGAGTTTCCCAAACAATGTTCATAATTTATATAGTCATCCTATAAAAATATACATGCCTATATGGACCTCAATATCAAGATCTCACAGAGTCGATATAAAATAAGGATTTCATATTTTAATTTAAATTTAAATTTCACCGTCGTGAATACCCAAATCCACCAATTCGCTACCAAGGACCTCTAGAGCCTGATGCGTCGCTCTATCACAATAACCCTGTCTGAGGAAGGAAATGAGAGGGGTGAGTATCAAGGAAGATACCCAGTGAGTGAGGGGATTAAATCAAGTACAAATAGTGTAGGTGAACCATTGGAGTGTCAAACAACATTATCCGTAAACAATAATTCACGATTTACAATAAAACATGGTATGTTTAATAAAATGAAATCATTTAATCGATCACACGATATCATACATATATGCATCCATTTAAAAATCAAGTATATTATAAAGCAAGCCGAAAGGATCCTAACAAAGGTTAACCATGACCAAGGACAGGCGCATCGGGGGTTTTATTATGCAAAGTGTGCAAAAGTCACTCTCTACCTCGACGTTGGCCGTGAGCTTAGCCGCCAATGGCTTACTCAGACTCGTCAATAGAACCCTGCCCGGTGCTAAACGGTGATGGACACACATCCTCCCCCGATGTGGGTTCAACCGGATGCGCCTATCGTATATATATATGTGACGTTTGCGGATACCTCCTGCAAAAGCGTATCCGGGCATCCCGGTGCCACTACAAACGCCCTTCGTAGCTACGGAATCGATCAAGTCATATCATCTCGTCATATCATCACATAACTAGTGGGCATCCAACCTACATAGTTCATCAAAGCATTTCAAATCCGCATGCCAATACATTTTATCAAATCATTTCAAATCAGCATACCAATGCAATGCTAGAAAAGGAAACTTATCAAATTTTCAAGTAATGGCACAATTTTGTTTCATTTCAAATATGGATGCATAGTCATAGAAAACATAAGTTTACGACACTCCAATAATCACAAAACAGATTTGAAATTTAATATTACACGTCGAGTCAATGCATATCAAAAGCATGTTTTATCAAAAACATGGCAGAAAACAAGTTTCACTATTTTATGCAAGAGATTAGGGTCTCACTCACAGTTTAGGGAGGGTGTGTCACTCCCCAAAATGTACCACACTGTATAAGCAACGTGCTCCCCTCGTTCGATCACTAAGTGTCACTACAATGACAAAACACAATATGTATATATATGATTTGTGCCACACATTTCAAAAGCCACTATGTTAAATTTATACATTTAATTAATCCTATGTCTAGGATTAAGACTTAAGGTCTCATAGCTAGGCTTCAAATGTGCACATGTGTTGTCCCATTTTCATCACCAAATATAAATTTCAATTCCTCATTTCCAAAGGCACACAATTCAACCCAAAAACTCTAAAGTTTCCAATACCTTCCTAACAAACAATGCCTCTTTAAATCACCAAAAACCATCATTTTAACAACCCACCTCTTAAATTCACCAAAACAGTCCACAATTTTCAGAACTTTATATGCTCAAATTTCACTTCCTTTATACATAAAACAATCTACACTTGCATTGCACGTTTTGTAACATTCAACGTTTAAAATTCAGCATGCAACACACTAAATTAAATTCACCACTCCTTCATAATATTCCACATTCAACAATTCTTGCACATACACATACTCATATGCATTTCTTACATTTTAGGTTACTCACCAAACTAATACACATCTTATCATATTAGCCTAACATACATATATTATCCATACATGCATGCACACACACATATCTTTGCTTCGTTTCCATTTCAATCAATAGACATATATATTTATACATCATTCTCACACTAACATTCTGCACATCTTTTATATTCATCTCAACCAACAAACACACATATATAACACTACTTTAACACTACAATTCAACACATTTCATTTATAAATAATCAACAAAATCAAAGTCAAGTCAAATTCAATCCTAATGATCTCTCAAAGTCGAAAGCAAGTCTAAAATAATTAATTTTCTACAATATAGAAAATCTTTGAAAAATCATACACTTTTCGATTCTCATCCAAATGCTTTAAACCATATGTCATTTTCAAGGTGAAGATGTCAAATTTCATAATATGGAGATCGTATTTAAATTGCCTATATGCATGACAACTTATAATGAGAAATGCTACATCGATCCTTAAACTCAAATCCCAAACTCTGACTATTTTCATGCATATGTCAAATTAACTCTAAGAGAAACTATTCAAATCAATTCAACTCTATCCTATTATCCTTTAACATGCTTCTTTCATATCAGACAGCCCAATTCATATAAAATCCTATATTTATCCTTAATAATCACATATAATGTCAGACAGTGCATTCTAATCGAATCTAACATACACCTAAACATATATAATACTTCTTATCCTAAATTTACCCTAAATTCAGTCAACAAATTGAATGGATCAGAAATCCCTCACCTAGGGCTCATCAGATCACAGACCTAGTTTCCGAATACACTCCGTTCAGTCCAAGACCTACAGTATTCCCAATCCAAAACGAATTCCAGCGGTTAGATTAAATCGCTTAAGAGAATCAAACTCTAGGGCTATTGAGAGACCAACCCTTACCTATACAGTGAAGAAGCCGCGACCTAGGGTTTTCAAAGATCGGTTGACGACTGCGGTTTGGGGTTTCAGCTGAGGTTGCAGCAAGGCTCTCGGCAGAGAGCAGCCCGCGTGCGAACAGGCAAGGAACAAAGCGAGAGAGAGCTCTGTTCTACCCACGCGAGAAAGAGAAGAAGGAAAAACAGAAAAACAGAGATAGATAGATAGAGAGAGACAGAAAGATCATGGGATAAAGAGAGGGCGAGAGAGAGAACTGAGAGAGAGCAGACTCGAGAGAGAGATTGATCGACCGAAAGAGAGGGAACAGAGGGCGATGGTGGATGGTGGCAGAGGACGGAGAGACGCGACGGAGAAATCGCGAAAGGGAGAGAGAGCAGAGAGTGAGATAGAGAGAGAGAAAGGGTGCGATCGAAGGAGAAGGAGAGAGAAAACAGAGGCAGAGATCGCCACGGTGGCTAGACGGTGGTGGTGGAACTCGCCGGTGAGCGAGATGGAGACGCGGTAGAAGAGAGAGGGGCGGAGAAAGATGGTGAACGGTGGAGTGAGATCTAGAGAGGAAGAGAGAGCCGCGGGAGAGAAAGAGAGTAGAGAGAGAGAGATGAGAATTAGGGTAACCCTAATTCTAATTTGGGGGAGATGCAGCGTTTTGGGTCAAAACGCTGTATCTTCACTCATACTCTCTTCTTCTTCTCTTTTTTTTTTTATTATATATATATATTTTTATAAAATAAATTTATAAATAATTAAATGAGTAAATAAATAAAAATTAATAAATGAATAAATATTCATCTATATATTTTTATACTCACTTTACACTACAAATCGGAAATACGGATATTTTAAATATACCAAAAATTTTAATTTAAAGACTTCAAAATCAAAAATAAATATAAATAAAAATTTTTCTCTATATATATAAACTGAGGAATATTTTATATAATTCATGAACATGACACTAGTACGGACACCGCAGTGTCGGTGTTACAGGGTGTTTGCTCATGAATATTTTCACCATCGGTCAAGCTTTTTAAAATTTGAAAATATTACATTATAGTTCTATAGTTAGACTTCAAATATGACATTTTACAACACAAGAATTTTGGATTTTTGATGGGCAAACAAGTATGCAAAATCAGCTAGTTGCACAACAATTTCAACCTTTTGGAGTTGATTTTTGGAGGTAACTTCATATTTACTGTAGTTTTATCACTTTGGAAAATTCAAATTTAAGTTTTCATGATTCAAGTTTGATATTTGAATTTTGAAAACAAGTTGTAACAGTTACCTTATTTCTTAAAATAAGGAGGAAATTGAGCCAACAAATCAATGAAATTCAACATCAAATTTTCTACTGCATTTACTAGATATAACAGCACTTTGATAACAGTTAATTCATTATTTTACTATAAGTTTTTAAGTCTAACTATTGCAGAAAACTTGGAGGACATGAAAACACACTCTTGAGAGCAAAATTGAGTATTGTTTTGAGAGTTAATTTACTACAAAAAGAGACAAAATTTTTGCCCTTCAAAGTCATCTTCGAAGGCTGATTTCCACATTCAAAACATCTCCTATACACATATTTTTGTATTGTGTTGAGTGTTGGGTTGTGTATTGGCTTGTCAGTTTGAGTTGAGTCATCCATTGTTAGACGAAATTTTCTTTATGGCGTTGAAATCAGAAATCAACAAATGAATTATACTTTGTAATCAAGTTTTATAGTGAAAACTAATAAATTATTAAATCCTGACTTGTTAATTGGAATAGTGAATGTAGACACAAGATTGAACCATCATAAATCGAATTTGTTTCTTCAACTCTACTTTTTATTTTCACTACACATGCATAAATTGACCATAAAATTAGTATAAATCTAAGTGAAGTTAAATTAAAATTTTAAAAAGTCAATTTTAGACAACCAATTCAACTCCCCTTTTTGAAAAATAATTAAACTATATAATTTCAGCAATTCTCTCTACATACCCATAAACCTTTAAGATATAGATAATAGTTTGACTCCTAACACTTATCAATATTATGTCAAATGTTTTTTTACTAATTAAACTAGTTAACGCAGTAAGTTAATACAAAATTTTTCATGGTACCAAGTTTTATTTAAAAAATAAAAAATAAAAGCATGCACATTCTTATTCATTTATTTTATTAATTGTGTTCTAATAATCAAGATGAACGTGGTTTAGAATCTAGAGGGTCAAAGTATATAAATATATATATATATATATACATACACACACACACATAAAAAGTATAGTTAATATAAAATCATAATTATCTAAAATATAAAATATTAAAATTGAAAACCGAGAAAATAGATCTTCCATTTTTCTTCAATTGAAAACTTTTTACGAAAAAGAAAGAAATATTAAAATGTGAGATTTTTTTGTCAATATATTTTTTGTATTAATAACTTATATTAGATATTTTTAAATTAATTTATTTGTTCATAATAAAAATAATACTTCTATGTTTAAAATGAGAGATATTAAAGTTGAGAATTTAGTTTTGAGAATTTAAATACTATTGTCTCTTATGTGCTATTTATTTATAAATAATGTACATAATACAATAATATTTAAATTATTTTACGGAGATTTGTGTGTAAAGAAAATGGTAAGTTGAGAAAATAAATATTGGAGAAATTATTAAAAGAACCAAGGTTGTTTAAATGCTAAAAAAGTGAGGCGGTGAGTAAGGTGATGAGGTGCAGGGTACGAAGACGGGAGAAACTAATAGAGCCGTTGGGAAACAGCTCGAAGCAATCAAACATTCTGTTCACCCCACGCAAGAACCGTGTTTCTATTTTTTTACTTTGGGGTACATGTGTGTGTGTGGAGAGAGAGGGGGGAGAGAGAGAGAGAGAGAGAGAGTTGCCTGATTCTTGGTTTTTACTTGCCATTCATAGGTTTTTGATTTGGAGTTTCAATTTCCAAAGGGTTCAAGATTTGGGCGAGAGAATTAGTTCTTCGTAATTTCGTCTGGTTTCACCGTTGAATGTTCTTGAAGGAATGTACTGAAACTTTTCATTATTGTTCATTGGTTCTTTATATTGTGTCTGATTCACCGTTTGATCTTCGCTGTTTTTAGTTTCAATTATTAGACTTTAGATTTAGGGTTTCAAAAAAATTGGGAAATTCATCTTCGATAGTTGATTCGTCCTCAAAATCGCCTAACGTGTTATGGGTTCTGGATTTTATGGTCAGATCACAATGGTTTTAGGCTTTAATTTCAATTCAAGATTTGGGGGGAATTTCTGTTAAATAGGTCATGTTTTTTGTTACAAAAATTTAAGGCGTATTACGTATGGAAGCTATGTCATGCATTCTTGATTTTAGGGTTTAATTTCGGCCCATACTTTTGGAGACTTCTTGGAATTTCTGTTAATTAGACCATGATTTCAGTTCCATAAATTGAATGCATATTGCTTATGGATTCTTGGTTTTGGGTTTTGATTGTACTGATTTTGGGGTTTGATTTCGATTCATGATTTGGGGGATTTCTTGGAATTTTTGCTAGCTAGGTCTTGTTTTTGGTTACACAGATTGGAAGTAGATAATGCTGTGTTTCATTTTAAATGTATATAATACTTTTCTCATAATGATAAATAGCTCATCTCTGTTATGATAGTTTGTTGTCAATTATTACCTAATTTTCCCTTAAATAAATTATCCTGCATTTTGGAGAGTACTAGTTTGTGGTTATTTGTTCCTGGTTTCCTCTGCTTAGGATTTTCTTTCTTTTTTTCCTTTTTTTTGGGGATGGAGTCTGCATTACAAAGTTAATATGTGGAATATCTAGAGATGGGGAGGAGAAAAATTGAGATAAAGAAGATAGAAGACAAGAGATCACTAGAGATGACATTCTCAAAAAGTCATTGTTCAAGAAGACATCCTAAGTCTGCCACAACTCACACAACACAATCCAGATAGCAATTTTGGCTTTCTTGTTGGCAGGTCATCCCTACATTTTCAGTTCTTCCGAGGGTCCTTTAGATCTCTATCTCTCTGGGTATTTCATAGATCAAGACCTCTCTGCGTCATTGACTCTACCACCAGTGCCCACTTAACAAGCCTCTGTTGCTAAGACGGAGTAAGATGATTGGCTTCAATATTTGAATTTCAGAGTGTAAGTTTTTCTGATACAAAATTCCTCATTTCGTAGACCTGATAATAAAATTTTGTGATACACTATTTCATCCTTTATAGATGATAAAATGATGTGTATGTTCTTATGCAAAGCTTTTCTTTTTCTTTTTCTTTTTCTTTGGGGGCTGTTAAAATGATTGCTTCGACCAAGCAATATATGCGGTCATTCCATTTTGTTGTTTTGTCAAGTGACATGTATAGATTTTGACTCTTCCCTTAATTTGTCTTAAAGTTAGATAACTGTTTTTGTTGTGCTAGATGGAGGAATGTCATCAGTTATAAAGTTACAGTTTACAGCAGGTTCTTTGGTGAGTCTGGTTACATCATTTCATATCTTCACTGTGAGTTCCTCCTGAAATCAATCTTAGGAAACAGTAGGGACTATAATCTTGTTAACAAACACATGCTCATGCACATGGGCAAATCCTTTTTTTTTGGGGGGGGTTGCCCGATGAAATTTTCGGAAAAAAATAGTATGTATCTTGAAATGCTACTATAAGTCTGAGAAAGGCCACCAAAGGTCTTTAAATGATGCTAAAATTCTTTAAAATATTGTTCCCTAAAAATTATGGTATTTGTCCCCTTTCGCCCTGTGTCCACTGCATGTTGTACTTTGCCTTTCCTTGTATAAATTTCTAGCTTAAACGCTGCATGTATGACTGTATATTACTAACATTTAATGGTCTTGAGGTCGACATCAATGGTTTCCTTTTCGAGCCAAGGTGGATCTTTGCTTTTGGTGATGTCAGACTGTCCAACTTTTACAAATAATTTGTCTAGTCAAACAACTGTCATACAATGAGCCCATGGGATCTGCATACTAAACTTTTCTTTTCCCGATCTAATTGCATGCTGTTGTTGCCAAAGACTCCTTCAAAAGGCAGGCAGCTTCCTGGAGAAGAATATGAATCTGCATAGATATGGACAGAGCCACATGCCTTGAATCAAAATGGAGATGGCATTTGTCTGGATTCACTAGCGTAGTGCTTCATGTTATGGCAGATGGTAGTGCTTGGTAGGCGGAAATCCATAATGGAGGGAGCTCAGTTGGAACTTGGAAGAGCTTAAAGCCGGGGGACTGGAGAAGTGAGTTTTCTTCACTGATAGCATTTATAAGCAGTTTCCGAACATGGTAAGCTTTCACCTTTCTCTGTCCTGTTTTTCACTTCAAAAATTTGATATACCATAGACCTCCCCAAATCCCACTTTCTCATTGTAATATTGAACTGAAAATTTAGCTTGACAGAGGTTTCTGATGGAAGTGGAATACATATTTTAACCACAAGTCATCTTCTTTTTTGCTTGTCGTCTATCATAGTCTCTTATACATGTATATTGTTTCATTGAGGAATTTTTCTACTTATTGTTTGACATTTAATATTGATCATAGAATATGTGAACCGCATTTTACAAGTTGGTTGTGCATGAGACAGCATCACTACATGAATCTGCAAATTACTTTCCTATGCTTCATTTAAGTTGAAAGTGAAAAATCAATTTCTAGGTTTGTTGACACCACACTAACACCTCATCTGATAGTAATCCAGGCATGAAAAGGGAATTCCTAATTTTCATAATGTTGAACAGCCGCTTGAAAAATTGTGGTACCTTTCTATGTATTCACTCTGGATTCACCAGCATGGTGCTTCTTGTTATGGCAGATGGTAGCGCTTAGTAGGGGAAAATCCATAATGGAGGGAGCTTGGTTGGAACTTGGAAGAGCTTAAAGCGCGGGGGACCGGAGATGCAAGTTTTCTTCGCTCATAGAATTATAAGCAGTTTCCGAACATGGTTAGCTTTCATCTTTTTGCAAAGATTTGATATATTATAGACTCTTCCTCAAAACCCACTTTCTCATTATTATATTGAACTGAAAATTTGTCTTGACAGAGGTTGCCGATAGAAGCGGAATACATATTGTAACGACTGGTCATCTTCTTTTTAGCTTCTCGTCTATCATAGGCTCTATATCTGTTATATTGTTCCATTGAGGGATTTTTCTACTTATTGTTTGACATTTGATATTGATTATAGAATATGTGAATCGCATTTCACAAGTTGGTTGTGCAAGAGACAGCGTCACTACGCGAATCTGCAAAATACTTTCCTGTGCTTCATTTAAGTTGAAAGTGAAATATCAATTTCTAGGTTTGCTGACACCCCACTGACACTTCATCTGATAGAGTCCAGGCATGAGAAGGTAATTCCTCATTTTCAAGTAGTTGAACAGCTGTCTGAAAAATTGCGGTACCTTCCTATGTATTCACTTTGGATTCACCAGCATAGTGCTTCTTGTTATGGCAGATCGTAGCGCTTGGTAGGGGGAAATCCATAATGGAGGGAGCTCGGTTGGAACTTGGAAGAGCTTAAAGCCGGGGGACTGGAGATGTGAGATTTCTTCACTCATAGCATTTATAAGCAGTTTTCGAACATGGTATGCTTTCATCTTTCTCTGCGCCGTTTTTCATTGCAAAAATTTGATATATTATAGACCTTCCCAAAATCCACTTTCTCATTATTATAATGAACTGAAAATTTGGCTTGACAGAGGTTGTTGATGGAAGTGGAATACATATCTTAACCACAGGTCATCTTCTTTTTTGCTTTTCATCTATCATAGGTTCTTATACCTGTTATATTGTTTCATTGAGGGATTTTTCTACTTATTGTTTGACATTAGATATTGACCATAGAATATGTGAACCGCATTTTACAAGTTGGCGGTGCAAGAGACAGCATCACTACACGAACCTGCAAATTACTTTCCTATGCTTCATTTAAGTTGAAAGTGAAATATCAATTTCTAGGTTTACTGACACGACACTGACACTTCTTTTGATAGTAATCCAGGCCTGGAAAGGGAATTCCTAATTTTTAAATAGTTGAACAGCCATTACCAAAAAAAAAAACAGACAAAGAAATAGTTGAACAGTTGCCTGAAAAAATTGTGGTACCTTCCTATGTATTCACTTTGGTTTCATTCTCTTTCATCAAAAGTAGATACCAATATTCTGATCCCATTAAATCAAAGATAGGGGTCAATTGTATTTTAGTCCTTTCTTCCCCCCGGACATGACCCCTATCATCTCTACCCAACTTGATTAAAGTTGACCCTGACGTGTTGAATAGGTAGTCTTTCTCATGCAAATGGCAGTTTCTACTATGTTGTTCATCATCCTGAACCCAAACACAATCTAACCGTCCTTTGATACTTTCCGCCACATGTCAAAATGTTGTTATCCACAATATCCTCAATTTTCTCACCAATGTGAAATTCAATGTGTTGTATTCTTCATTTTATGGGTAGGATCTGTGTAAACTGGGCCTTAAACCAAATCGATTGCATGTAGAGTACTATGTATAGGATTGGATTCTACATAAAAGAAGTTAGGTAGCATTTAACCCACCTACTTCGGCACTTTCATAGATGAACTGCAAGCTGGTTTTGTAGTTTCCTCAACTAGAACAATATGCATCACTTCTGATCAGTGCTGTACAGGGGTTTTGCAGTGCAAGAAATTGACTAGAAACCTTTACTTCTATTTTTGTATGGGGTTTGCATCTGTTTCTTCATCTAGATGTGTTTTAGAAGCTTTTATCAACAATTATTCTTTATGGTGGTTGTCAGCGGACTGCTTGTCTTTAGACTGTGATGAATAGGTCCAGATCTGAAAGCACATTTCCGAGTTGTTCTTGTCTTGATTTGTTAATTTCTTTACAAAACAAGACATGAGCAACCCAGTTCTCCTTATTTTCAACTTCAATTTGCTTTTTGGTGAGGGTAATGAGTGGGCTCGTTCTCCACAGGCTTAGAGGACTGTTTACTTGCCGTTTTCTTTTTCATTTCTTCAACGTTATTAGGCTTTATAGAAATCTTCTTGCCATTCAATAAGAAAGAACAAGTATTAGTATTACCACACTGGTACGCTTCTGATATGAGTCCGGGTATAGGATCTAGTTGATGGATACTTTGCAGGGAATTCCTCTCTTCCCTTACCTGAGTTTTTTCCTCTCTTAGACCCTATTTTTGATAGCTGAAAACTTGTTCTCTAACAAGTCTCTCAACACACTTCTTTAGGAGAAATTAGACATACCTCTTTATTGATAATACCCCATTTAAATAGGAAAAACTAGATATTATAATAAAATAAAATTTAATCCCAAATAATCATTTCTAATATAAAAACTACTATTTTATAAAGATCTTCAAAAAATAAAGTAACTACTGAAAAGATTGTTATAAACTAAAATAAGAAAGTTATTATTTTTTTTCTAAAATCTTTTATTCTTATTAATTCCTAAATATTTTTCTAGAATATTTGTTTCTAATAAATACATCATGTATATCATTACTCCCCTCCCAAACAAAAAGCTTGTCCTCAAGCTTGATCTTAGAGTAGTTCCTCTCAAAGTCTTCCTGAGATTCCCAAGAAGCCTCTTCCTTAGGTAGTCCCTACCATTGCACCAATTAACTCCCATTTTCCCCTATTGAGCTTAACGCGCACAATTGCTTCAGGCTCAGGTCTTGATTTGCCCTCCAACAATGGAGGAATAGGGACTACAGTTTCTGGAGGCTATTCCTTGTACTCCTTTAACTGCGTCACATACACCACATCATGAATTTTGTTCCCAAGCGGTAAGGCTAAACAATAGGCTACCTTGCCAATTTGTTTGGCCACCTGAAAAGGTTCGAAATATTTAGGTGCCAGTTTGGTAGAGTTCCTACAGACCACTGATAGCTGCCTATAGGGTTGTAATTTAAACCACACCCACACCTCTTTCGAAAATGAGAGCTCACGACGGTGCAGGTCATGTGCTTGCTTCATTCTTGCTTGTGCCCGTGCTAACCACTCCCTTAACTCAGCCAATACTTTATCCCTTTCCAAAAGGGCTTGATCTAACACATCCAGCTTCGTAGTTCCATGATTATAAGAAGACGTGGAGGATCACGTCCATACACCACACAAAATGGTATAGCCTGCAATGAGGAATGTAATATTGTATTATAACAAAATTCTATCCAAGGAATCCATTCTACCCAACTTCACGGTCGATCCCCCACAAAACATATTAAGTACATCTCAATTGTTCTGTTTACCATCTTTGTTTGCCTTCCCAGTAAAAATCAGTCTTGACTCTGTGCAACGATTTCTGAATGCCCTCATGGGCAGAGTTATGAATTCTAGCTAGGACTGTATGAATCAGGGCTGAATTTGGGGGTAAATAAACCTTGCCCTTATAAAAGATGAGTCCCTCTCGGACTATTCAGTCAGCCCCTGCCTCCCCTACTTCCGTCTGTCGTCGTAGCTCCTGGAGTTTTGTCTTTGTTGTAATTTTCTCCCTTATTACATCAAATAATGCCAGCCGTGGTTGAGAAATTGTATATAAAAGCCCTGCAATCTGCTCTCCTCGTTGGGATAAAGCATATGCAGCTCTGTTTAGAGAGCCAGCCCTTTACTTTACCTTGAAATCAAACCCCATTAATTTACTCACCCAATGTTGCTGCAGGGACGTAGACAAACTTTGTTCTGGCATATATTTCAGGCTGAAATGATCTGTTTGAATGGTGAATGACCTTCCCCATAAGTATGGCCACCAATGTTGCACTGCCTTTGCCAACCCAATCAGTTTCCTCTCGTAGGCTGGTAATTTGTTGTTTCTCTCTACGATTCTCCTACTAAAGAATGCAATGGGGTGACCCTATTGGTGTAGAACAGCTCCAATTCCTTCCCCAGAGGCGTTACTTTCCACCACAAATTCTTTATTGAAATTAGGTAGCTGCAGCACTAGAGATTCAGTTAGGGCCCTTTTTAGTGAGTCAAAGGCCTTACCGGCCATTTTATTTCACAGAAAGTTCTTTTTAAGTAAATCTATCAATGGTGCAACTAATTCCCTATAGCTTCTGATAAATCTTCTATAATACCCCGCCAAACCTAGGAAGCCATGAAGTTCTGTAACTGAATGAGGGGTTGGCCAATTAGTGATTGTTTGGACCTTTGAGGGATCAACCGAGACACCTGCCCCATGAACAATGTGTCCCAAGTATGCCACTTGAGTCTCCCCAAAGGTGCATTTGGATTTCTTTACAAATAACCGGTGAGCACGCAATAAATCCGAAACAGAACATAGGTGGTGAAGATGTTCAAACTCTGTCTTACTATATATCAATATGTCATTTAAAAAAAAAAAAAACTAGAACAAACTTACGTAAGTGAGGCCGAAAGATCTCATTCATCAAGGCTTGAAATGTTGATGGAGCATTAGTGAGTCCGAATGACATCACTGAAAATTCAAAATGACCATGGTGCGTTCGGAATGTAGTTTTTTCCACCGCTGTCTCATCCATCCGGACCTAGTGATAGTCGGACTTCAAATCTAGCTTGGAGAAATACTTTGCTCCATGTAGCTCATCTAACAACTCCTCCACCACCGGAATAGGGAACTTGTCCTTCACCGTCTTGTTATTTAACTCCCTATAATCCACACAAAATCTCCAAAACCTATCCTGCTTAGGAATAAGCAGCATAGGGGAGGAGAAGGGTGATCGGCTTGGCCTAATGATGCCTCGAGTCATCATCTCCTCACATTGTCGCTCTATCTCATCCTTTTGTCGATGGAGATATCTATATGGTCTAACCACCACTGGTGTTGTCCTTGGAAGAAGTGTGATCCTATGATCACATTCACGGGCAAGAGGTAGCGCGTTGGTTCTCCAAATAAGTTTGAGAACTTTAGCAGTAACTTTTCAAGCTTAACTGAGGGAGAAAATGCCCCTTGCAAGTCATGAACTCTTCTTTCTTTTTCCAGCCTTCGTCCTTGCCACTTAACTTATTTTCCTCCGAGGTTGAAACTCATCGTTAAATCAACAAAATTCCACACGATTGGTCCCAATGTTTGCAGCCATTTAACTTTCAAAACAACATCAAATCGTTCTAAAGGAATAACATATAAATTAGCGGAAAAGTTATCAACAGTAACATGGAATGAAACAATGTTGCACTTGCCACAGTTCGGAACTTTCTCGCCGTTGGCCATTGATACCTGCGGTCCTGGCTTGTGTCTAATTGTGAGGCCAAGTCGTTTTGCAGCAGCAGTACTAATGAAGTTGTGGGTGCTTCCTGAATCTATTAGTTCCCACATAGGATTACCTTCAACTGGCATTTTAAGTTGCATAGTTGGTGAGTTCCTTGCCCCTATGATAGCATGCAAGGATATCTCAAGTTCTCTTGGCGCCCCTTATCCTCCTTTTCGGACTCCTCCAATTCTACCAAAAACAGTTTCTTGCATCTATGCCCTCGGGAAAATTCTTCATCACAGTTGAAGCAAAGTCATTTTGTCCTTCTTTCCTCTATCTCTGCTTTGGTGAGCTTCTTAAAGAAGGGGGTGGTACTCACAGTACTTGTTATCACCCTGACAGTTCCCTTCTCTGCAGCAATCCTACTGGGGATTATTTTGGGCTGTTCCACAAAGGTGTTATCCTGCAATTCCCTCCTAGCACAGATTGGTTGTTTCTTTGTTTTCTTTCATATGTGCGGGCCAAATTCATAGCAGCCCCCAAACTTTGAGGTTGTTGTAATTCCACCTCCAACCGCAGCCCCTTGAGGAGTCCAGCTGTGAATAGATTGACTTGATGTTTCGTGGAGAGTTCTGAAGTGCTAGCCAGCAAGGACTAAAACTCCCTTTGATACTCCTCTACTGTCCCAGCGTGTTTCAAATTGGCTAACTCGCCAAGGGGGTTGAGGCTCAAGGGAGGGCTAAATCTCAAGTGGCACTCTTGAGTAAATGTTTCCCGGTCCAAAACCTTTCCTTCTTGCTTAACCTTGAAAAACCATGGTTGAGCTTCCCCCTAAAGGTGGAACGCTGCCAACCCAACCTTTTCCCTTGCAAGTGTTCCTTAATTTTCAAAAAACTGTTCACATTGATGGATCTAAATTAGGAGATCCTCAGTCCCATCATATGATGGGAATTCCAGTTTAGAAAACCTGGGAATAGCAGTCCCTCCTTCGTGCTGAACGCTTCGCTCCTCCCTATGGTTCGTAAGGGTACGACTACTGCTTCCCCCTCCTGGACATTGCTGACCCCTTGTAGTTTTTGCAAAACTCCTTCCATCTACGAGCTTGCATTGTTTGCTGTTGCTGGAGTTCCTCCACCTTGGTCAATTTTTGCTATTTTTGCTGCTCCATTCGCTGCTTAAAATCTCTCATGAATCTCTCCATCCGGCTAAACCATTTTGTAAAGTTTTCCATGATGGTTGGCTCTGATACTAAATTGATATGAACCAGAGTATAGGATCTAGTCGATGGATACCTTGTAGGGAATTCCTCTCTTCCCTTACCCGAGTTTTTCCCTCTCTTAAACCCTACTTTTGATGGTTAAAAACTTATTCCTTAACAAGTCTCTCACCATAATTTTTTAGGAGAAATTAGATATATCTTTTTATTGATGATACCCCCTTTAAATAGGGAAAACTAGAGATTATAATAAAATAGAAGTGTTACTAAAATTAAATCCTAAATAATCATTCCTAATATGAAAACTATTATTTTAAAAAGATCCTCAAAAAATAAAGTAACTACTAAAAAGATTACTATAGACTAAAATAAGAAAGTTACTATTTTTTTCTAGAATCCTTCATTCTTATTAATTCCTAAATATTTTTCTAGAATATTTGTTTCCAATAAATGCATCATGCATATCAGCTTCACGATAATACTACCAAGACCTTTCAAGAAGAAAATGTCTAATTTTAATTAGGCTATGTTACACCAAGGAGAATCATGAATATGGCTCAGTTGTAAATAAATAAAGAAAAAAAAATCAAACTCCATTGAGTTATTGGAATAGTTGTATCATTCACCCAAACAACCTTGTATAGTTGTAGATAGTTTTCCAACAACAACAACAACAACTTAGACCTTCTATATCAAAATTTGGGGTTGGCCATATGAGAGACAAATAATGAAATCATAAAAAAAAAGTAGTAGAAGAAGAAGATTTAGTTTGTGCGGATTCTCCTACGCCACTCATTCCTATCTAAAACCATCTCCTCAACTAAATCCAACACTATCATATCCTTACGAATGCATTGCATCCAATGACCTATCTCTACGTTTTATTAATTCTCCTATATTTAAGTTCTCTACCTTCCTAACAGGTGTGTTCATAGACTTTTGCTGCGCATGACCAAACCATCTTAGACGGTATTCTCGCATCTTGTCTACAATTGGACTGACTCCCAGGTTATTACGTATCTCGTCGTTTCTAATTCCATCATTTCTAGTTTTGTTACACATCTACCTAAACATTCTCATTTCAGCTATAGTTATTTTTTACTCTTGTTGCTGTTTAATGACCCAACATTCAGTGCCGTATAATAGAGTAGGTTTTACTGCGGTCCTATAGAATTTTCCCTTTAACTGTAATGGCATCGTGCGATCACATAGCACTCCGGATGCCTTTCTCCATTTCATCCAACCCGCCTGAATTCTATTATTGACATCTCCATTTATATTGTCATCATTTTGGATGATGGAACTAAAATATCTAAACATTTCGCTATTTGGAACTTCTCTTCCTTCCAAACTAATTATTTTATCATTATCCTGATGGTTGTCACTAAACTTACACTTCATATACTCAGTTTTAGATCTACTAAATCTAAATCCTTTAGATTCTAACGTATCCCTCCATAACTCTAATTTAGTATTGATATCTTCTCCAGTTTCATCAACCAAAATTATATAATCTGCGAATAACATACACTATGGTATTTTATCTTGAATATTTTTTGTGATTTCATTTATCACTATTGCAAATAGTAAAGGACTCAATCCCGAACCTTGAAGTAACCCAATGTTAATAGGAAAGCTATCACACAGCCCCCCGCAAGTCCTTACATTGGTCACAACTCCTTTATACATATCCCTAATAAGATTAATATATCTCAAAGAGATCCATTTCCTCATGAGCGCCCACCACAACACGTCTCTGTGAACTCTATCATATGCTTTCTCAAGATCAATGAATACCATATGTAAATCTCTTTTTTACGCTCTAAATGTCTCCATCAACTGTCTTAGCAAGTGAATCGCTTCAGTGGTGGATCGCCCGGGCATAAATCCGAATTGATTCTGAGACACACTTATCTCCCGTCTCAATCTATGCTCTATTACTCTCTCCCATAACTTCATCATATGACTCATGAGTTTAATTCCTCTATAATTGGAGCAATCTTGAATATCTTATTTATTCTTATAAAGTGGGACAATTGTGCTCTCTCTCCATAGGTGGAGCATTTTCTTTGTTTGCCAAATTTTGTTAAAAAGAGCTATTAACATTGTTACTCCGAATTCTCCCAAACATTTTCACACCTCGATAGGAATGCCATTAGGTCCTATAGCTTTGTTATTTCTCATTCTCTTTATAGCCTCCTTTACTTCATGGGGGCGGATTTTACATTTAAAATCTCTATTAATCTCTTTTATAGATATATCTAAATTTTCTTTATTTGTTGTATTCTCAACATTAAATAAATTATTAAAATATTCCCTCCACCTCTTTCTTATATCCTCGTTTCTTACAAGTGTACAATTTGTTGCACTCTTAATACATCTAATTTCATTTAGATCTTGTCCATTCCTCTCCCTTAGTTTAGCAATTCTATAGATCTAGTTTAGCAATTCTATAGATCTATCTCTCCTCGTCTCGAGTCTTTAGTCTCTTGTACAATTCGTTATACACTTTACTTTTTGATTTATGTATTATCGTTTTTATGTCTTTTTTTGTCTTTTTGTATTTTTCATAAGGCTCGCTACTACTATCATTTTTAAGATTCCTATGGCACTCTCTTTTGATTCGGATCGCAGTTTCTATTTATTCGTTCCACCACCATGACTCTTTGCCTCTTGGAGCCCCACCCTTAGATACTCCAAGAACCTCTCTACCTATACTTTTAATATTATTAGACATATCATTCCACATTGTTTCTGCGTTATCATTAACAGACCAATTTGTTACTCCAATTAGTTTATCTCTAAAATTTGTCACATTTTCCTCTTTCAGTTTCCACTACTTAATTCTTGGCTTCATATATGATTGACATTGCTTTTGTCGTTTCGGTACTTGTACGTCTAAAACTAGGAGTCTGTGTTGAGTCGTTACACTCTCCCCCGGTATGATCTTACAGTTCTTACAAATCGTTCTATCACCTCTTCTAGTGAGAAAGAAATCTATTTGACTAACATTTGACCCATTTCTATAAGTAACTATGTGTGACTCTTTTTTCTTAAAGAACGTATTTACTAGTGCCAAATCAAATGCTACTGCAAACTCTAAAATTGTATTTTCCGCCTCATTCCTACGGCCGAATCCAAAGTTTCCGTGTACGGTTTCGAATCCCTCGTTTTTCTCTCCTACATGTCCATTTAGATCTCCTCCAATAAATAACTTCTCATTACTTGGTATGGTTTGTATACATTCATCTAGATCATCCCAAAATTGTTTCTTACTAATTGCATCTACACCTATTTGGGGCGCGTACACGCTAACTATATTAATTACGTTTCCTCCATTTACTAACTTGACAAGTATCATTCTATCTCCCTTTTTTCTTATCTCTACTACCTCTCCTAATAGATCTCTATGTACAATTATTCCTATCCCATTTTTAGTCCTATCTTTACTTGTGTATCAAAACTTATGACCATAAGACTCTATTACTCTAGCCTTCTCTCCCACCCATTTGGTTTCTTGAAGACACATGATCATAATTTTTCTTCTATTTATTATTTCACCTATTTCTCCAAACTTTCCGGTTAGAGATCCTATATTCCAAGTGGCTAAGCGAATCCTATCTTCATGGACTATTTTATTTGTCCGCATCCTAACATCCCTTGGTAATTTGTCACTACACCCGGGATCCGATGTAGCGCGTCGCTGAGGAGGAAACGCCACATACGTTTTCCTATATTTGTCTCCCATTTGTAATTTGACAAAAGATTTTTACGCTGACTATCAGCCTACCGCAACCCTACTCCTTTGTTCGAGCTTGGGACCGGCTGTGGCGGAGTTTGTCGAAACAAAATTTTTGTGATTACCTCAATCAATATTAGCTCAATCTTCTCTCCATAATCAACTTGAGTGTGAAATATAGCTCCATGCAGCCAATCATCATCTTCTTTAATTTTTAGAAGTCATGGAGGCCTTTCTCATCATAATAAGAAAAGACGTATTTGCTTGTTGCCTTTCTTCAATTAGACAGCAAGAATCCACCAGAAGAGTCAATGAGCCTTGAGAATTATGTAACATTATATTTGTTAGACATATTTTTACTCCATCCAACTGCTCACATCTTGTTAAAAATCAGATAACCTTCCTGAAAACACCCTCCTTTGTGAATAGACTTGGCGCTATGGGATGAGTGTTTTCGCTTTTGGTCATGTCTGTTCATAGTAGGGGGAATTTTCAAGAGGGACAGCCACCAAAACAGCTGAAAAACACAACTGTGAAGGCAAGGAGATCAATTTAATTAATTATCGAGAAGGATTTTATGCATGAAAGTGATGAAAGAGGAGGGGAACGAAAAGATGAACCACGATTAGATTGTGTTTGAATTCGAGATCAAGTTCCAACGAATTTATTGTATTTTCATGAGAAGTACCATATCATTAACTCAACAAATTTGAGTTTAATCAAGCCAAAGAGAGATGATAGGGATTGAGTTCTGATGGGACGTATTTCAAAGCCCAGTCCAAAATAATCAATTCCCAAAATACCCACGAAAAGGAGGTCTGCCGATCAGTATCTAACGTCCACAACAATAATCTAACAAAGGGCCGTAACCACCCCGATCGATCTACCGAAGGGCCTTAACCGCCCCGATTAACCGATCGTGACTCATCAAGCGAAGATAGTCACCTCGATCAGTCAAGCAAATATCAGTCCTCTAACCGGACAAGTCTCAAAAGACCCTTTATCGGTCAAACAACCGAACGAGGGGCAGCACCCCTATCAATTAAAAAAGGAAGGTCAGAACTTCCTTGATTTTAGTTTCTTATTTCGTAACAGTAATTCCGAGATCTTTCAGATAAAGAAAGCATCATTCCCGAAAGGGAAGGTTTTTCGATATATGAGGATCGTAATCAATTCGTAATACTGACTTCCGAGATTCCCGAAATCAGTTCGATAAGGAAAGTAGGGTGGAAGTCCCTCAGCGGCGCACAACTCTCCCTGGTGTAAGAGATCTCAAACCACTAGACATCAGGTACCTCTCTAAACCTAACACAAGGGGCACAAATAACACAGGGAATCACTGTCCCTCAACTCTTAGTCTGTTTTTTTCAAATGAAAACCGCTCTTTACTGACTTGAGCGTCGGAGTCTCCCCGCCGGAGCACCCTCCGGTGGCTTTTGCAGGTTAATCCACCCATCAACGGTTACTGTTCGAGTCAACAAGGAGCTGGTATCTGAGAAGCCAAAACTCACCTCCATCAGATTGGCGCCGTCTGTGGGAACAGACTAGAGAAGTCTATATAACCATGTCTCCAAGAACTAGAGCGTTTTCTAGAGCCGCTCCCGCTGTAGGGGGAACATCCCTATGCCCGCCGAATCTGTCGTTCCCCCGATAACGAATCCTCCAATCCACAATCCTTTATTTTTCCCCCGACTGTCGCATCCGGAGCAAATTCCGCGACATGCAAATCAGGGACAGCAAATCATGACCCCAGAACCAGAACAGGCAGAACAGCCCCAAATGGAAAGATTGGTATCTGGAATTCAAAGAATGAGCAGACAATTGGAAGGACTCAGTCGAGCCCTTGGACCGGACAACCACTCATCTGCCATAGAATCTGAATACAAACAACCCCCTGGACGAGAATTCCCGGAATCATCGGCGGCCTCCCAATACGACCCCCAGGGCCTAAAAAAGCAAATTGAACAGTTCGTGACTGCTGAACTAAAACGAGCAGGAGTAAAAGATAGGGAAGATCCCCAATGCTCCCTGGGCGAATCGTCATTCAATGCAAAAATCTTGTCAGAACCGATACCGAGAGATATCCTTCTGCCTCCCATGGAGCGGTATGATAGGACAAGCGACCCCCGCGATTATTCCGCTCATTTCATAACGGTGATGGTCTCTAGAGATCTCTCGGACGCCGCAATGTGCAAGCACTTCCCTACCACCCTTAAGGGTAATGTCCTAACCTGGTTTAATTCTCTCCCTCCGCTCAGTATCAAGAGTTTCGCGCAACTCTGACAACAATTCGACACCCACTTTGTAATCAGCCGAGGGGCTAAACGGAAATCGACATCCCTCTTATCATTACACCAACAGAAAGAGGAATCTCTCATGAACTTTATGGAGAGATTCAAGTCAGAAATGTTGAAAGTCCCTGATCTGGACCATAATATCGCCTTGACCGCGCTTCTAACGGGCCTGCACTCCTCTGATATGAAGGTCTCCATCACAAAGAAGTCTCCAGCATCCATCCAAGAATTCTACTCTCGAGCAGAGAAATATATTGCTTCGATCGACAAAAAGGCCACCATAGTAGAAAAGAACGCAGCCAGTCGCCACGTCCACGTTCTCCGAAAAGAGGCAGATCAGGAACTTCACATTCGCTTGTTTAGCATCTACACCCCACTGAGTGAAACCCTGAGCCGGGTTTTGTATCAAATAAAAAATAAGTCATATGTCAGATGACCCTTTCTTCCGGCGGAGGAAGATCCTATACAAGACAAATCTAAATATTATCATTTCCATAGGGACTACGGCCACATGACCGATGAATGTAAAAGATTCAAGGACGAACTGGAATTCTTGGTCCGCAGCGGAAAACTACAGAAATTCATCAATTTAGAAGGAAGAGATCTGCCTTCCCCAAATAGGCGTGACGCACCAAGGGAGAATGAGCAACTTCATAGGCCAGATCCCAGACCACCGCGTGAGGAACCAGGAGGGGTGATCCTCCAAGTCCACCATGGAGATGGCTAGCACGAGCTTTATATTCCCGTTAGCGTTTGTCCAGTGTATGATCTGGACTTCCCGACACTCTTCCTTTAATAAGGATTTCGATATTTTTTACTACTCATTGACTACGCATAAGCCCGGGGCTTCAAATTACCTTCAAAAGAGAAACTTCCCGAACGGGCGGACACAGTCCTGACTCCTAAAGTCTCTAACCGACCATAGGGTCTCAGTCGCCCAGATCTTCCGAATGAATGTGTAGTTAATATGGGATGAAATTCCCCGAAGGGACGGACACGGCCCTGACTCCTAAAGTTTCTAACCGACCGTAGGATCTCAGCTGCTCAGATCTTCCGAACGAATGTGTCGCTAATATGGGATGAAACATCCCGAACGGGCGGACACGGCCCTGACTCCTAAAGTCTCTAATCGACCGTAGGGTCTCAGCCGCCCAGATCTTCCGAACGAATATGTCGCTAATATGGGATGAAACTCCCCGAACGGGCGGACACGGCCATGATTTCTAAAGTCTTCAATCGGTCGGACGACCTTAGTCGCCCAGGCCTTCCAAAGAAACACCTCCGAATCGACCTCCTAAGAGAATGCCGAAACATTCTTGATTCCAAGAGCTTTCAATAACACACTAGAATGAATGCATCATCAGAAGAGATTCCCCCCGACCTCACTCGATCAGTAAAGATATCGGAAATTCTTTGAAGATTATTACATTCCAATGAATCAGGGGATGAAAATTCCTCATGGCACAAAACTACAAAAGGACAGACGGAGCACAAGAAACAGTAGGAGCAGAATTCGAATCCGCTGATCCTTCAAGCGGGGGCAGAGCCTCGTACCGACCAACCTCTCGAAGAATCTTTTCGGCACATTTTAGACACTCATACAACTTACGCTGAGAAAGTTGTAGGACAACAGCATCTCTGACAGCAGAATCCTTGAGGTCAGCTATCTCTTGTTCAGCCCTTCGAAGGGATTCTTCTCGCAAATGGGCTAGCGTTTCAGTAGCTGTTAACCACACTTTCCGAGTACATGCCTCTACTTCCAATTCCTTACAACGAGCTTGAACGGAAACAAGGTTTTCCCAAAGATGCCTGATCTGCCTGTCTTTGGCCTCTCCAATGGCCTTCTCTTGGTTCTCCAAGGCATCCTTCAGCGCCAACACTTAATCGCTCATGTGGAAAAATTGTTCATCCCGCTTAACTCTCAACTTTCTTTGAAGCTCAGTTAGGGCAGAAGTCTAAAAAAGAGACGCAATGGTCAGAGTCACGAGATAGTAATGATTCAATTTCGACCCACATAAAGAAAATACTAACTGTAAGACAAAGAGATTGGATAACCCTATCGGTATGCTCGAGAGGCATCTTCCGAAGGGCGGACCTCGAAGGGAGTTGAAAACGCTCAGCCAACTGTGACCCTTCCTGCGGATCAACAAGATTAAAATTGTGGCCCCCTATGAAAATCGTCACTGACCCTTCTTCGGCACTCCGTCCTCTAATCAAAATAGGTGAAGGAGCGCAATAGTCATCTGGTACATCGACCAAAAGACACTGAGACCCCCGATGGGACTGTCCCGAAGTGTCGTCAGGAATGGAGGCGGAAGGTTGCGTCACAGGAGACTCTTTCGACCTTTGCTCTCGAACCGGAATGCCCTCAGTCCTCTCGAAGAATCCCTCGTCGGAGCCACCTCCTTCTCCAACCTCGGTCGACGCACCAAAAGTTTCATTAAAGGCTTCACCAAAGACTTTGCCAACTAAATGGTCCCCTCCGGTTTCAGAATATTCCTGGGACAGCACATGCCCTCCGAATTCAGTTTGCTCTCCTTCCCCAACAGGTAGAATGGACACCCTAGTCTTAGACTTTTTTCGCCGGGACTCAGGAGAAGCATCAACCGCCTTCCTCTTTGCATGGGACCGCATTTCCCGTTCAGTAGAAATTTCATCAAGAAGACGGGCATCAACGTCCAACACAGTATCGACTAACTCTTTTCCCCGTTGTTCCAGCTGGAGGGGCTTGGTGATTTGGATTGACTCATCCATGAGGCGACCGGATAGTATCAACATGTTGTCTCTCACCAAACTGTCCACCCACAAACTCCTGCAACTGGCCTCACAATAACGGGCCACTGCGCGCAGAAAACGGGAGTGTCGAAGGAGGGATGGAATTTTCTCGTTCAAGAAAGGCGCCTGGTTAGCATCTGGAAATGCGGGAAGGAGATCCCTATTCAAAAATCTGATGAAGAAGAACTTCTGCATCCAGTGTTTGTCCTGAGACTCATTATAAAAAAACTTCCGGCGAGACTCTCGACGAGTCTAGAGTTTGTACCAACCGTGAGTAGATCCTTTGGAGCTACATCGTCCCAAGGAAAACAGAGCCCCAAAAATCTCCAGGTCGAAGCGAATACGAAAAAACCTTAACAAGAAAATTAGGGCAATCACAAATCGCCAAGCGTAGGGTGAATGTTCCAATACTTCAGGATCTCCATCAGTGGGCCCGTATAGGGAATCCTCAAACCATATTTCACGCATTGTTTATACATAGGGACACAACCCTCGGGGGAAAAACTCGCTCTATCCTCCTTGCCAGGCAACATAAACTCGAAGTCACTTCCGAGCGATATTTCCTTTCGGACTTCTATCAGATCCTCTTTGATCATAATGCTTTGAATATTGTCTATGCTACGTGATGAAGAGACGTCTGTCGATATTTTTTCACTGAAAGAAAAAGCTTCTCAGAGAAAAAAGAAAAGAGGTATTTTCTAAGAAATGAAGACTCTTACAAAGTGTATATAATACGGTTCGTGGAAATCGAAGCGGTGAATGTCAAAGTAAAAAGGGATATCCATTTTCGAGGATTATCACTCGTGGCGCTTTTTCTTCCGAGAAGACTATGAGTTGGGGGCAAATAATGGGACGTATTTCAAGGTTCAGTCCAAAACAGTCAATTCCCAAAAGGCCCACGAAAAGGAGGCCTGCCGATCAGTTTTTAACGTTCACAACAACAATCTAACAAAGGGTCATAACCACCCCGATCGATCTATCGAAGGGCCTTAGTCGTCCGGGTCTATCGAACGATAGGGTCTTAGCCGCCCCGATTAACCGATCGTGACTCATCAAGCGAAGATAGTCACCTCGATCAGTCAAGCAAATGTTAGTCCTCTAACCGGGCAAGTCTCAAAAGACCCTTTATCGGTCAAGCAACCGAACGAGGGGCAGCACCCCTATCAATTAAAAAAGGAAGGTCAGAACTTCTTTGATTTCAGTTTCTTATTTCGTAACAGTAATTCCGAGATCTTTCAGATAAAGAAAGCATCCTTCCTGAAGAAAAAGGTTTCCCGATATATGAGGATCGTAATCAATTCGTAATATTGACTTCCGAGATTCCCGAGATCAATTCGATAAGGAAAGTAGGGTGGAAGTCCCTCAGCGGCACACAACTCTACCCGATATAAGAGATCTCAAACCCCTAGACATCAGGTACGCTCTCTAAACCTAACACAAGGGGCACACATAACACAGAGAATCACTGTCCCTCGACTCTCAGTCTGTTTTTTTCAAACGAAAACCGCTATTTACTGACTTGAGCGTCGGAGTTTCCCCGCCGGAGCACCCTCCGGTGGTTTTTGCAGGTGAATCCACCCATCGATGATTACTGTTCGAGTCAATAAGGAGTTGGTATCTGAGGAGCCAAAACCCACCTCCATCAAGTTCTAATGGAAGAAAAAACTAAAATATAATGTGTACCTTTGATTTAACATTGGGAGACTTTTTGGGGAAATTGATCGGGGCTTTACAGGCTAAACAATGGCAGTACTCTACATGTTAGTGTAGCCGCAGGAAATAAAATTTTCATGCTCTTCCATACTAAATTGGCAATATAAACTGACCTGGGGACTGAATCTCAAATATTGAAATAAAGGACTCTCTTTCTTGCCAGTGTAAAACAGTATCAGCCTTAAAGATGCAATCTAGTAATCAGAAGCTCTACTGATACTGGCTCTGGTAGTTTAAGAAAGCTGAATAAATCATGAGATCAAACCTATCCACACAGGTTTTGATATAGGATTTTTCTGCTGATTCAAGCATCCAAACAAGTTGAGCCTGAGAAAAAATGATAAGATCCATTTATGAGTATAATTTGGCTTAGCTAGTTAGGAGCTAACTGCCTAAACACGTCTCAGTTCCACTCCTTTGCTTACCAAGCATATTGAACCATTGCCCAAAATGTCAAGCCACTAACTAGCCTCTCAGGATTTAGACAACTAATATTATGTTCCATTTGAAAGATTTGATATCTTCTTTTAATGACTCGAGATAATTTATTAAGTCTCCATTGTTGTTAGATTAGTGAAGTGCATTCACATTTTTGTCTTCAATTCTTAGTTAAATACCGCTACTTGTATATTCCTTTCTATCTTAATTCTAATATTTTTATCGTGCTTAATTTTATCTTTATACAACATTTGGAGGTACTATGGCATGCAAGAATTTGTTGGACATGGAGCAATATATTAACCTTGAGAATCTTCCTTCTTGACGGCTAGCTTTTAAGGTAACAATCAAGTTCTCCAATAAGATTTTTTTTTTTTTTTTTAAATAATTATTAGTTAAACTTTCACCTTGCATTTGTTCTTCTGCATCTTTTGTACTTTTATCGTGTTTAAAATAAACCTTTTCCATGACAATGTGGGAGAATTTGTTTTGAGCTAGCTTTGTGTTTTATTTCTTTTGCAGGCAGACTGGTGAAGGACAAGCGCCTAGCCTATAGAGGAAGGAAGAATGACTGGCAGATAAAATTCTTGAATTTTGTGTGTTTAGTTAATTACGTACTATGTTTCCTTTTCATTGCTATGATGAATGTTCTTCTACTTTTACTATGTCTGTTCATGTACCTTCTACTTTTATTGGTCTCACATATTTGAATCACTTATTTAGGTTGAGTGTGATTGGAGTGGTAAACACTTTGTAGTTACACACTTCAATAGGTGCAAGGTGATGAAAAAGGGGAAGGGAGTTTGAATGCAGTCTGCAAAGTCTCGTTGTTGGACTACTTCGACCGGCCAATCCATTTTTCTTCTTTGAGCCTAACAACATTGTTATACTGATCTTGTAGCTACAGGAAATCCTATTTTCATCTCTAAAATTAAAACATATTTCCTAACATCTGAATATGAGGACCTCATAATTGCTTATCTCATAGACATTTTTAATCTAGTACCGTACGACGTATCTCCATATGTCTCACATGGAATTTTAGTTGTTTACTAAAACTTGAAAGGAAAATTTGCTATAAAAAACTTCCTTTAGAAATTTGGCATCTATAAATCATGTATGCAAAGAGTGGCTGGGCGCCAAAAGAAGGTTGTTTGTTGGGTCAAGCTTGTTGGAAGTTGGGGTTGGTCGATGGATGTTGTGGAAGATTTATAGGATGAAGAATTCATTGTGAAGGAAGAAAGAGTAGTTGTATAAAAGTTACTTATGGTTGTAGGATGAGATGTATTGGTAATGCTGTGGCAGCAAGCTATGGCTGTTTCAGGAGCTCATGGATAAATGGATTCTTAGTCACTACTGTATAGTTAGTGACTCGAGTCCTTAGTGCTTTGAAAGAATTGAGCTCTTAAAATGTTTAAAAGGAATTTCAGGTGAGAGAAAAAGAATGGTGTTGCAGAGATTTTGAGTGTTTTATTATCCGTCTAGATAAAAATTGTCACCCCTCATGTGGAGGAGGACAAGGAAGGGGGGGAATATGGGTGAAGAAAATCAAACCGGTACCGTCAAGAGACTTCTCCTTTTGTACGTGTGTCTGTAAGTTGTACCACTGCTTCCTCTAATTTTTATGTTCTAGTATAGGTGGAGCTCTCCTTTGCAATAAACATTATGTTATCATGCTAACCATGTCAACCATCCCACTCACTTCTTTCTGCTTTCATGTATGGTATAGTTATATGGCCAATGTTGTGTGAGTGGGCCCGGGTTTCGTCCTCTGGGACATGTTGAGTTTGATTACAAGCAAATGGGTTTCTCTCTGTGGACCTATTGGGTGAACATTTGGGTCTAATCCAGTGAGTTATTATCATCGTTGTAATATTTGCGAAACAAGAGTCTCACCTTTAAGTAAGATTTCAATGATCCTCAAATACTCCATTATCCAAAAGATCATCCAATGCTTTCTGTTGCCTTTATTCTGGTCACTTCATTGTCCCATAATAGTCATGGCCTGTTTTATTTGAGTCCCTCCTTTCTTTATTTCCACCTAAGTAAGCGGGCCCCATTATGTTCGCAATGGGCTTGTTTTCTCATAAAATTCAATTTCCAGCCGTTCGTGTTCTCAAGCAATATTAGTGTCTGCCACCAATAAATGCATTGATCGAGCAAGCAGAATCAGTCACAAATCATGTTTACCAAGTGGCACACAGGCTCTCTAGGTTTGGAATTTTGAATCTTTTTTTTTTTTTTGAGAAGGAATCCCTGCTAAGTTGGCTTCTGTTTCTTATTGATTTTTTTTTTCCCCAAAGCAACTGTGGCTCAATGATTTTAGAGTTTGATTTCAGTTAAAAGTTTAGGGGTTTTCTTGGAATTATGTTAGCTAGGTTTTGTTTTGGTCACTCAAATGGAAGGTATATTACCTATGAAATCTTTATAAATTGTTAATGTTGTAATTCATCTGATATGTATAGCCTTTTCCACATAACGGATGGTGTTATGTTTCTATTGTCAATTATTATGTAATTTTGCCTTTGATGAAATATCCTGCATTTGGTGGGAAATCCCTGACTAGGCGTTGATTACAAAGAGTCTTCCCTGATTCGAAATCCTAGCTAAATTTCTTCTTCATCTTTGTGACAACCTTTGAATCCCTTCCCAATTTCCGCACTAGATGTATTCTTCTCTTCTTCTTCTCTCTCTTGTTCACTGTAACTTCTCTTTGCAATCATACCCATATATCTTCTTCCATCACAGACACTTATCTGATTTCATCAAAAAGTAAATAAACAAACAAAAAGATTCGAAGTGATTAATATGCAATTCCATGTGCCATACTAATGGATTCACAGATGAAGCTGACAAGAAGATTCTTTTTCTTCTTGAATAGTCTACTTTTGAAGTTTCATATTCGTTTTCTGGGAGTTGTCAAGGAAGGCAGTTTTTTGTTATCTGGCATCGTGGAATTCTTGTCTTTCTTATGTAACTGAGCTCCCCATGGAACTTATAGAAGGACAGTTCAGGAAAGAATCAATGGCAGGTCCAGTTTTGGATATTTTATATTACACATATTATATTCTTCTGTTTCTGCTATGCTGATTGTTCTTCTGATCAACTTGCAGTGTTGTTTCCAATTTCTCCTTTTTCTTTGGAGTGGTAAACGCCTCCTCTATTGACTCATACATCAATGTTTCTGCCCCCTGGGCTCTCACACACGCAAAGAGGAAAAGGTGAAAGCTTGGTTATTTTGCTGGTATCGGGCTTCTATTTGTTGTTCTACAAATGTGATTTTTTTTGCATGACTTTTTTGCTCAGCACTTCAGAATGAATTGTGATCCAAATTATATAATAAAATACTCAAATTCCCACAAGTATTCTAAAGTTGATGCTAGTCAGATAAGTAGATGGCCAGTTTACATTCTGCTATGGTGCTCTAGCTATTTTCAAGCTGATTCTTTTTTTTTTTCCCCTGTAATCCAATAAATAATATTTTCATGGGGGAAAATAATTTTATGCCTTCGAATTTCTGAAACCTACTATTTTTATGCTTAGCACAGTATTACTGTGGGTTCCGTGTCTTCATACATACATGGGTCATTGCCTATTTGGTGCATGGAACCCCTCAAAATGAGCTTTTCCTGAGGGCATAAATGATTTTTATTTAGTATGATAACATCCTGGCTGGCAACGATGCCAGCTTTTTTCCACAATCTAATGTGTATTTGGGTAATAAATGGAGGCATCAAACACAGTTCATCATCTAATTTCTCTAAATGAGATTACATGTGTTAAAAAGGAAACAAATATTATACTTGTAAGAAATGAGAATATAAGTAGTGAAGAGAATATTTTAATAATTTGTTTAATGTTGAGAGTATAATAAGTATAGAAAATATAGAGATACCTGTAGAAGAGATTAATAGAGATTTTAAACATAAAATTCGTCCCTACAAAGTAAAGGAAACCATAAAGAGAATGAAAAATAACAAAACCATAGGATCTGATGGTATCTCTATTGAGGTGTGGAAATTTTTGGGTGAATTCGGAATAATAATGTTAACGACTCTTTTTAACAAAATTTGACAAACAAAGAAAATGCCCCACATATGGAGAGATAGCACACTTGTCTCGTTGTATAAAAATATAGGAGACATACAAGATTGTTTCAACTATAGAGGAATTAAACTCATGAGCCATGCGATGAAGTTATGAGAGAGAGTGATAGAGTATAAATTGAGACGGGAGATAAATGTGTTGCAGAATCAATTCGGATTTATGATATGATAATCTACCACTGAAACAATTCATTTGTTAAGACAGTTGATGGAGACATTTAGAGCGCAAAAGAGAGACATACATATGATATTTATTGATCTTTAGATTGTATATGATAGGGTCCCAAGAGAAGTATTGTGGTGGACGCTGATGAAAAAAAGGATCTCTTTAAAATATATTAACCTTATTAAGGATATGTATGAAGGAGTTATGACCAATGTAAGGATTTGCGGGGGACTGAATAATAGCTTCGCTATTAACATTGGTCTCCATCAAGGTTCAGCATTGAGCGCTATACTATTTATAATAGTGATAGATGAAATCACAAAAAATATTCAAAATGAAATACCATAATGTATGTTCTTCGCAAATGATATAGTTTTGGTTGATGAAACTAGAGATAATATCAGTACTAAATTAGAGTTATGGAGGAACACGCTAGAATATAAAGGATTAGATTGAGTAGATCTAAAACTGAGTATATGAGATGTAAATTTAGTGACAACCATCAAGATAATGAAGAAACGATTAGATTAGAAGGAAGAGAAGTCTCAAAGAGCGAAAGATTTAGATATCTTGATTCCATCATTCAGAATGATGACAATATAGATGGAGATATAAATAATAGAATTCAAGCGGGTTGGATGAAATGGAGAAAGATATCTGAAATTCTCTATGATCGCACAATGCCACTACATTTAAAGAAAAAATTCTATACAATCGTAATAAGATCTGCTCTATTATATGACGCTGAATGTTGGGTCATTAAACAGGAACAAGAACAAAAAATGACTGTAGCTGAAATGAGAATATTTATGTGGATGTGTAGCAAAACTAGAAATGATAAAATTAGAAATGACGTGATACGTAATAAATTAAGGGTTAGCTCAATTGTAAATAAGATGTGAGAGTACCGTCTGAGATAGTTTGGACATGTGTAGCGAAAGTTTAAGAACGCACCGGTTAGAAAGGCAAAAAACTTAATATAGGAGATTTAATAAAATATAAAGGTAGACCGTTGAAAATTTGGATTCAATGTATTTATAAAGATATGATAGTTATGGATTTAGTTGAAGAGTTGATTTAAACTAAATCAATATTTTTATTTTTATTTTTATTTATTTTTCTATTATTTATTTTTATTTTTTTATTTTTTTATTTTTATACATATATATATATATTTTCTTCGATTCTGATATTTGTTTCTCATATGGTCGATTCTAAATTTTTTGGATAGAATGTTTAGATTGTTGTCGTTGTTGTTTGGTTTGTGGTTGGTACTCATTACGGACTTGCTTTAATTTTACAAGCTTACTACTTGGTTGACACACATTGTTATTTAACTGACTTCGTCCCAAAAGCTCAAGCTCTAATGAGGAAATTTTGCTTTAAGGTATCAGAGATCACATTATTTCAAAGTTAAACTTCACCGGTGCCTGTTGAGACACAGACAATCATGCCCAGAAGTCCAACAGCAGTGCAGAAAATCTCTTAAGTGCTTCCAAGTGCTGTATTATTGGAGTCTTTCTTTGTTTGTAGCTTTGGCTTTAGGTAAATTCGTTGATAGTTGATTTACTTAGTTTGTTATTCTTATGCAGATCTGGTCTCTCTGCTCAATGTATAAGGTTATTAATGGCATGTGGAGGACTTTCACAATGGCTCCTGGTGGGGCAGGTATGTCAGTCCCTTATCTTACCTCTTCATAGACACAATTCGATAGCCGAAAGCTGGTTTGCTAATTGAGGGAAACTTTTGCTTATGAAGAGCCCTATGCTAGAGTGTTTGAGCTATGTGACAATCCGGGGAAGGATGATAATGACACTTAATTCTATTTGAAAACATGATTCAAGTGACGTGGGAAAAACCCTATTAGATCTCCTAGCCTGTAGCAAGTCATTGGTGTGATAGTTGACAAGGATCATAATATAACCTGAATATAGCCTTGACATTTCAGGAACTTTACCTTTCCAGAAAATTGGTTCCCAAGGGAGAAACAACCCACGTATGGAGACCAATAGGGAGAGTAAAAGAGAAAGTGGAAGAAAGATCCTATATTCTATAGGATAGTGGACAATCAAAGCAAGTTCTTTAAGTTCCTCTACACCTGAGCTTGCACAATAATGGAATTGCAAGAGATGGAACTCTCCTCAAATGAGAGAACCTGAATATAGGGGAAGTCTTCGGAAGAGATAGAGGCAAGTCGAAGCCACCAATAACTTTGTACCACACTTTTGCCCATAAGCAAATCCATGATACCATGGTAACTTTGTATTTAGATTTAAAAAAGAAAAATGACAATAAATCTGGGTTGGAAATTTCAAGGGATCATAAGAATAATCTTCTTCCGTCACTCATCTGCAGCCTATTATATTAAGGACTCAGATGAAATCACTTTATATCATCCTGTTCATCACTTCGTCCATGCGTGCTATATATTCTCTAATGGTCATTTCTTTCTTGAGGTGTATGGTGTGTGTGTGTGTGTGTAAGATATGCTACTTTTTCATGCCAACCCATTTCTTCAAATCTGTCCCTTTCTTAGTTTCTCTGCTTTTCTTTCTTCTCATATGAAGGACCCAGATATATAGATATCTTAACTGTTCTTTATCACATTTCTTGAAAGATTACTTTCTATTTGTATTTCTGGCTGAAGCAAGTTTTCCATCATGTTTACTTCTATATCCAGTACATGTCATTCATTTTACTCTTATGTTTACTTAGTTTTTCTACTAGTTCCTACCTTGTTTCTCTACTTCTTCATCATCATCTTATCACTTTTCTTATTCAGCTTCCATGTCTTTTCAAATTCTTTGTCATGATCCTTCACTTTTTTCCTCAATGATTATCATCTTCTTTTCCTCCATCGTATGCTTATGCCTTGTGTTTCTCTTGTTGGTCCTTTTTTTTTTTGTGCTCTCTTGTTCCCTTGCTTCTTATATTCTTATTCTTGCATCACAATTTAAATTTGGTTGCACCTACTTTGCTGTCTATTTCTGCTATTCTCTCTACATGCTTCTACTTTTTGTTCCTTTTCTTGCATATCTTTGGCTTTCCTTGCTTGTTGCTTTGATCTCAATTTCTCCATTATTCTACTTTGGCCTTCAATTATTATCCTTTCCATTTTTCAAAATTTTTTTTCCTTTCCTTGGCTGTTGGGTTTGCCTTTAATGTAGCTGTTATTTCATTTCGAGCTCTATTGTTTCTTCTCTCGCTTTCCTTTTACCTTGTACTTTGACTTTACTTTTTGGCTTTACTTCCTTTTTTACTTCTTCATATTCCCTATACTTGCATTCTGGTTCTTCTTTCAGGCTTACTACTAATCAACTCAAACTATATATCATTTCTCATCTTGTTCCCTTTTGTTTAACCCATTTTATTAGGCCTTACCTTGTTACGTCGTTACATTTTCTTTTTATCTACTCTTTGTTCTTCAGCTTCCCATCTTTTATTTATTTATTTTTACCTAATTCGTTTTCTTGTTTCAGCTTTACTATCGTTCTTCATCCTCTTGTATAGGCCTTGGTTCCTAATTGCTCTTCTTCTGACGATCTTTTGTTACTCTTTGGCTTTGCCTTTAGCTTTCAAATTTTTTTTCTATCTAATTCCCTATTATTTAAAGTTACTATCCCAGGCTCTCATTTGTTTATTCTTTTTCATTGTCTTTCTCCATTTTTTTGATTTTTCCCTATTATTTTTCTTTCACTGTATGCTTATCATCTATTGATTTTCTTGTTGGATTCTCTTTCTCTGATCTTGTTTCCTTGTTTCATATTACCCTCTGTACCTTCTTTGTTCTCTGGCTTAGTTCCATCTGCTTTTCTCAATTTACACTAGAGTTTTGTGTTGTTCTCTGGCCCTGTTTCCCTATTTGCTCCTGCATCGGGTTCTTGTTGAACTTTTTTTCCCCCTTGTTCCCTCTCCTTGCTCTCTGGTTTTGTCTTCGGTCCTACCATTATTTCTGTTGGGGTGAGAAGATGAAGTCTGCAGTGGAGAAGTGGGTTAGCTGAGGTCGGACGGGAAGGACTGCAAATTTGAAATTTGGCCAAGTATTGTAGGGAAGTGGCACAGTTTTAGTGTTAGACCGTCGGTTGTTCTAATGTGTTGCTTTCTTTCAAATTTATTTTCAAGTTTTCAGGATAACTTTGAATCGTTGAGGACAAATTTTAGATTTTGCAATTAAGAAGGGTTTAGAGATTGGCTAAAAGAAGAGTTCAGCCTAATTTAAGCCTCCCAAGAGTAGTGGGCATCACAACATTAGCAGCTCTGAATCTTAAACATTCAAATATAATTTGAATTATAGATGTTTGTCTCCCGTAGCCCAAAGCAGCCATATTCAAATATAAAGAGAAATAACAACATTAATTGAGGCCTAGAATGATGCAATCAGCTTATTATAACTTGGACACTGACGGTGCTGCGTGACTTACAGGACCATTACATTTAACTTGCCCCAAGACTACTCGTCTTACAGGACCATTATATTTAACTTGGACACTGAGTGTTGTCAGAGCAACGATGCATGAAATGTGAACAGTTAGTTTTTCACCAACCTCGAGATTTTATGTGCAACTGAAAAACAGATTCCACAGGCATCAGTGCTAGTCAGTGTCAGTGCCTGGGAAAATATTGTTCACATTCTTTGCTAAATAGCACACTAATTGGTGCAGGGAAGAGAGAGAAAACATGCAAATCAAATGGAACACTGCTTCTTTTTTGGTTTATAAAATCATCCTCTGGTTTATTGGAACACAGCTACTTGCCTTTGCAATGTTGTGCCACAGTACATGTTCCAAAAGTTGCCCAATACTATTTTCCTTTGAACACTCCAGAAATATAGCAGGACCTGTCTCGTGCAGAGATTCACTGCAATAATGCCTGTCATTAATTTGGTGTAACAAATTTGTATTTATATTTGGTCGGCCTGAGCGATGGATTTCCTCCCATCCCCTCCTCATCTACAAGAGTAGAGGAACTGAAGACAGAAATCTATATGCATCAACAGGAACCCACAAGTGGCAAAGAGGCAAAGCTAACCATACAGGGCGAGTTCCAGATTCCACAAAATCAAGGTACAATCACAATACAAGAACTTCCTAAATCCAAACCAAATGTTAATGTAAGCGGAATTCCTTCCCCTCAAAACATCCCAGAGTTCCTTTCACTCTAGATCATCCATAAAACTGCTAGCAGGATTTAAAATTGCACTATCCCAATTAGAACACTTCTTAGAACTGGCAAAGCATCACAAGCTATTTTCTGTTGATCAACGTCTAGTTAGGCCAGTGGTTTAGCATTCATACATCCTTAAATAAGATTTTTGTCCCTACCTAGTTTAGTTTGAACAAAATTTAGTTGAATTCAAAGTATTTATCGGATATATATTAAAAGAAATGATTTTCTGTTGATTGGTAACCCAGCCGTTCAGATAGTTTTAATTAGCAATGGGTTTGGCCCATTTAGGTGGGATCCTTTGGGCTTGCCCCAACCAAGAGCTTGCCCCCAAAACACACACTTTCCCATCATTCAAACCGGTCTTTTTATCAAAATAATTTTTTTTAATTAAAATTATTTAAATGATATTTTTTTATATCCCCAATCTTGAGTTCAATATTTTTTTTTTTATTTAAAGTATTTTTCAATTTTTTTAAAAAAAAAATTGAAAGCAAGATTGGGAATCTCGCTTTTAGCCTCTCTCTCTACACATCACCTCTCTCTGTCCCCCTCTCTCATTAAACGCCACCCTCTCCCCCTCTCCCTCTCCCTCTCCCTCTCCCTCTCCCTCTCTTTCCACATTACCTCTCACTTTCTCTCTCCCTCTCCATCTCTCTCTACATCAAATATTAAATATTATTTTTTTTTTATAAAATATAAAATTAAATATTAATATTTATAAGTTTTTATAAGTTAAATATTTATAAGTTAAATATTAAATATTAATATTTAATTTTATATTTTATAAATATAAAATTATTCAAATATTAATATTTAAATTAAATATTAAATTGTAAGACTAGATATTAAAATATAAAATAGAAAATATATAAATATTAAATTATAATTATAATACTTAATAATTTAATTTAAATGAGTTTATAAATAGTAATTTTTTATTTAAAATTTTTGAAAAATAAAAACATTTATATATTTAATTTAAATATTCAGATACTTATATAATATTAAATATATTAATTTAGAATTAGAAAAAAATATTTGTATCATATTAATATTTGTATAATATTTAAAAATATTTATATTAAATATATAAATATGAAATTAAAATTATAAATATTTAATATAAATATTTTAAAATATTTTAAATTAGAATTTGTAAAAAAAACCCATTTAAATCTATAGCGTGATTGAGAGATCACAACTCATTTCAATTAGATGAATGTTTTAACACAAAAAGTATTTAATATAATAGTAATTTAAATATTATTTTACAAATCAATTTAGATTTTATATAAAAAATTTGATAATATTTATAAAATAATCTATTTTAGTTAAAATACATTATAGTCGAAATAACATAGAATAAAAATAAGTTGAGTTCCAAATATAATTGAACTAGTTAGCCACCAAAAATAAGAAAAATGAAAATCCTTAATGATGCCGTTTTTCCCATTCTTTTCAATTATTGATGTTGCTTGTTTGTAATTGTTGATTCGTCGTAACTTTGTATAAACCTAAGTGATGAGCAAACTTATCTTCATTATTAAATTAGTATTACGATCATATATAGAAGAAATAATGAAATTTCAAACATGCCAATGAGCCTTAGTTCAAATGGAACATTCCTTCTCCCCCGGTATAATAGATTCAAGTTCGAATCTCACTAAATATAAAAAAAAAAAAAAATGAATTTCAAACATTATATTATATCAACCCGTGCATAAGTTGGTTATTTTAATAGAATCTAGACTTATCAAACTCAATATCAAAGTACTATAACACTCAATTTTTAAGTATTCAAATTATAATATTAATTGTTACATCAATATTGGCATGAAAAATTATGCAAATAAATTTATATGCCTTGCTTGATCCTAAACAAGAATCTCATTTGAAATTTGATTTGTTCTTTTTTTTTTTTTTCAAAGGCGTCACATAGGAGCGGGCCATTTTCTAGAAGTCTAATATCGTATTGATAAAATAATATATGAAATCTAAAAAATCTCAATATCATATTAGAGCGGATCAAATCACATTTAAATATTGTGTTTCTTTATTTCAGTGCTTAAATTCGATATTTTTGAATTTTAAAAATTAATGAGTTAATAAAGGATCAAATCGGATTTTACTATTGAGTTTCTTTGATTTAGTACTTAAATTCAGTATTTTTCAGACTTAAAAATTAATGAGTTAATAAAATGATAACTCTTCAGATCTTTTTTTTTTTTTTTTCGGTTGATTGACTCTTATTTCTTATATTCTTCTCAAATAATAATATCTTTTCTAATGTTTGACCTCCCCTACTTTTACCTTTGTTTTTTTTTGTTTGTTTAAGCTCTTGTTGTTGTTCGCCATTTTCTTTTATTTGTAATAATTAAGATTATAATAATAAAAAGATAATACCTTTTTTATTTTATATTTATTATGTCAATATAATTATACAGTCAATTGAATCGTTCAAATCGATTGAACTATATACTGCTCATATGACTCATTCAAGGTCTGTTATGGTATTTAAAACATTAATCAACATGTCAAGTTGACTCTAAAAGATAGTGTTAAAGGAAAATTTACCCTCATTCTTTAATTCTAAGCTCATATCCTCCTATTAAAAAAAAATAATAAAAAAAAGGAAAATATCAAGCCAGTTATATACCTTGCTTGCACCTGAAAAAGAATCTCATGGCAAAGAAGAATAGCCTTATCCCAAGTATTATTTTATTTGGTGAAAAACAAAATTAGACATCCATCAATGGAATAGCCTTGTCGGAGCAGCCACACCAACCAACCCCTTTTAGTCTCTGTGGTCTTTATCGATCTGAATTGTCAAAAATCTGCCTCATCATTTTGGTGTGGTGGGGTGGGGTGGGGTGGGTTTTGTGAGTGTTTTTCATTATTAAATTAAATAAAATTAAATTTAATAAAATTGATAAATTATTGAAACCGATTCAAAAAAATATAAATTTTATTTTATTTTAAAATATATAATATACAAATTATATATATAATAACACAATGATATTATTCGATTCGCAAAATAATCAAATCAAAAAATCAATGAATCGATAAATTAATAAAATTATTTATTAATTCGACTTTAAAAACATTACCTTTGGTTAGACCCCAAATTGTTCCACTAACCTTCCTGCTACAATCAATGGAAGACAATTTTTATAAAAGGAGAAAAAGGGTTGAGCTTGCAAAAAAGAAATTGTACATATTGAGAAAGAGATTAAATTTTATATAATTTTTAGGAGTATAGTGGGCCCATTTTCACATGATGCATCCACCAAATACCTAAGAATAGAGAGATCATGCAAATTCATTAGTAGATTTCTTGTGTAGACAAGAAAGAGTTACGTCAACTCCTTTGAATATAGCAAATTGAAAATTCATAAACAAGGCCATTTGGTAGATGGTGGGTATTAAATTTCAAACCTTAAAAGAGTAATATGATCTCACTCCTCATGTAATTCATATATTTTATTAGAGAAAAAAAATAATAATACATGGGGGCTTGATTTCATGACCAATCGTGTCCTGGGTTCTTTGTGTACCCAAAATTGGCAATGGAGCATCTAATATTAAATAAGAAGAAAAATGTTTATTTATTTATTTATTTATTTTAAATAAAGAGATTTAATTAAACAGAATCGAAATAGGAAAGAGAAATCGGAAGTAAGAAAGTTCTAACGCTTGAGCGATGAAAAATGTTTAATTTGATGCACTTTCAAGAAGTTATCAATAATAAAATTTAGTCTACTGTATTTCTTCTTTATATATATTGAAATCCATTTAAATGTATGCTATATAAGTTATCATGGATACCATATAGCTAAATAGGGTATTTGATTGTAAAACTTCTTATTTCCTATATAAGTGTTTTAAAAATCGAATTTAAATCGATTAAATTGAAAATAGAAAGTTTAATAGCATGCTATACATAAAATTTTTTTTTTTTAAAAAAAAATTCTTTTTTAAAAAAATAATATTGATTAATAATTGAGATTATAATTATAAAACAAAATCATTCCTGTTTTCTTCATATAATATTAAACAAAAAATTATATTTCCTATATAAGTCTAACCTTCCTGTTTTCTTCATGTTCCTTTTTAATATAATATTTCACTATTCTCCTTTAATTTCGGATATTCTAACTTTTTTTTTAAAAAAATTTTACCATGTTTTTTTTTTCATAATAATTGAGATTATAATTATAAAACAAAATCATTCTAATTATAAAAATTCTTTATTAAACAAAAAAATAATTATAAAATAAAAATTCTTTATTAAACAAAAAAATAATATTTCCTATATAAGTCTAACCTTCCTGTTTTCTTCATGTTCCTTTTTAATATAATATTTCACTATTCTCCTTTAATTTCGGATATTCTAACTTTTTTTTTAAAAAAATTTTACCATGTTTTTTTTTTCATAATAATTGAGATTATAATTATAAAACAAAATCATTCTTTTTTATTTTATAATTACTAAATAATTATTTATAATTTATTGATTAGTCAATTAAATTGATTAATTGAAGTTAATTATGTACGATACCTTTAGAGTCTGATATAATATTTAAAATACTAATTAATGCGATTCATATTGATTATGAATTAAAATCGACATAAATATGGATCGCTTAAATTCAATTAAAAATAAAATTTGGATTCATTAGATAGGTGAATTAAAAATTTTTCCATAATTACAATCTTTCTTCCGTCCATACTCAACTCCACTTCTCATATTATTAATTTTTAATTAAAAAAATTTTACCATGTTTTTTTTTCATAATAATTGAGATTATAATTATAAAACAAAATCATTCTTTTTTATTTTATAATTACTAAATAATTATTTATAATTTATTGATTAGTCAATTAAATTGATTAATTGAAGTTAATTATGTACGATACCTTTAGAGTCTGATATAATATTTAAAATACTAATTAATGCGATTCATATTGATTATGAATTAAAATCGACATAAATATGGATCGCTTAAATTCAATTAAAAATAAAATTTGGATTCATTAGATAGGTGAATTAAAAATTTTTCCATAATTACAATCTTTCTTCCGTCCATACTCAACTCCACTTCTCATATTATTATTTTTTTAATTAATGTAATATTTTAGAAATATAAATTTGTTGTGCTTTGCATCACATCTCATAATAGTTTCTCATCACTTTTCTTATTGCTAAAGCAAGAGCAGAGTTCTCTGCCCATACGTGTAACAATCTGACAGCAGGTTTGACGGAAATTCAGACCATCTAACGTAAGCGAATCAGTCTTCCTCTTCAAAATCAAAAAATTGGGACAAAAAAGAAAAAAGAAGAAAGAAAAAATAAATAATAAAGTTAGGAAATGGGAACGGTTGTGAAACGTCAAAAAGGGGAAGCTTACAGAGAAGAAGCAAAGCCGTTGCCCGCGGGCGTACCCGACTGAGTCGCCTCGCCAGCTCGCCGTCTCTCTCTCCCTCTCTCTCTCCCTCTCATTTTGGCCACGTGAGGGTGACATCAAACTCTTTCGAACCAAAAAACGGTTTCATGTGAAGTTGTGTGAATTCTGGTTTTTCCTCTTCCGGCGATTGATTGTCAAACGTTTGTGGGTTTATCTCTGTTCTGGTTTTCTTAATATCAAAGGTAAGCAATTCCTTTTTATTATTATTGGTAAAATATTTTATTTTTTTAATATATATATATATATATATTTTTCCATTTCGAGCTTGGCGTGATATAATTGAATTGTTGCTGATCGATTGTGCGAGTCTTATTAAATAAACCCCATTAAAAAATGATAACTCTGTTCTGTTTTGTGTTATGATGGGGTTTCTGCAATTGTTCTTGATTAGAATTCTGAATTCATTTTGATTTGTTTAGGATTCAAAGGGGTTGACATGCCCATAGTTTCATAAAGGGTTGGCTAGCTGAATTTTGCATTATACTCTGTTTCTGTATGATTCTGCATAAATCACCCACTGAGGAAATTAGAAATTAAATTTCAGGTTCTTAAATGTTAACCCAATTCAATTCTTGACAAGATATACAAAATTCCAACATATTATCCTGATGCTTGATCATCTATTTAAACTTAATTTTTGAACAGTTTTCTTCTGTCTCTGGCCTGTCTCTCTCTCTTTTTTTTTTTGGGGGGGGGGGGAGTGTTCCAAGGCTAAATTTTTCTAGAACACCTGCTATTCAATAAAAGCTAGTAAGCGAGCACAAACAACAAAGTAAAATACGTAAATGGACAAGATAGATGGGAAAAAATGGTAAATAATTGGCTATATAATATAAATGATAAAAATAGATGAATATGGTTGTGTTACTGTATTAGAGACGGAGAATAATATAATAATCTGAAACCTAATATTCAATTGTCTTATTAAATTATTTCAATAAATTGAATTTATATAAAAAATTCATTGTCATAAATACAAAAACAGTTACAAATATAGAAATATAAAATATGAAAATCAAATATATATTATAATTAAATCAATACTTGATTTGATTTTGATATATAATATATTTTAATATTCTCTCAAATTGCTATAATGAAAAACATTTGAATTTGAAACTGAATATAGGATCTAAAATTTTAGGGAGTGTTTTTGCGTGCGGCTACGTGGATAACTCTTTTTACAAAGGGAGTTCTAATACCATATAGAAATATGAAATAATATAAAATTAATAAGAATAATAGAGATAGATGAATATGGTTGTATAGAAATATGAAATAATATAAAAATAATAAGAATAATAGAGATAGATGAATATGGTTGTACTATTATGTTAGAAATGGAAAGTAATATAAGAATATGAAATCTTATCACAAATACAGAAACAATCACAAATATAAAAATATAAATTATGAATATTCAAATATACATCAAAATCAAATCATTAGATTTAAATTTGGCATTCTCAATGCACCTAGTACTCAAAGGAGAGCTCTGAAACTCTAGAGGGTAGGTACAGCACAGAATTTTAAATTGGGTTGGAATTCCTGGAGGTCTCCTCCATGGTCTCGGGCCGTCTATATAAATTCAAGACATAAACATAGTAATAAATGGTCATCCTAAATTGTACTTTATTATTGTTGGCGACCAATGTTCGAAATTTTAAGTTTCATACATCTGTTTTTTCTCATTTTTGTCATATTTTTGCCTTGCCTAAAGCTGAATTATGTTTGAATACCTATTATTTGATAAGAGATCAGTCTGAATTTTACTTTTCCTTTGTTGGTTTGCAATGTTCTTCCATCAGGCCTTTCAAGAAATGCCCCTTTGTTAGGTTCTTATCCGTTTTGTAATTGGAGTTTTGAATCCTCTGGAGTACAGGGCAGTTCCTTGCTGCATAGGCAATGAGATGAAAAGTGTACTGCAGCTGATTGCTGTGGCAATACTGAGAAAGATATGTCAGTGTTGCTACAGAATGGACCGGAGAAAGCTCTTTTTTCTTGGAGCTTTCATGACAGCAATGGGTATTGTGCTTCAAACATATATATTCTCCTTCCCACTCAGCTCACGGATTCTCACCGATGAAGTTCAAGGTTTCATGGCCGTGTCTTTCAACAGCACAGTTCATAAACATGATGTGCGTCCTTTAGAAACTGTGGTTGAGACTCGAACCATTCCAGTTGCCCCCATTGTATATGTAAATTCCACAAATGAGATAAATTCCACAAATGTAAATTCCACAAATGAGATAAATTCCACAAATGGATCAGCCCTTGCGGTAGAAGTTCCTAGAAGAAGAAAAAGGCGTAGAAGAAACCATGTAACAATCATGCCTCCCCCTTCACCTCCATCTTCCCCTCCTTCGGAGGAGCAGGTATGTTGAGCATTTTCTTCATGGGAACTGTCTTAGGTAAACTATTTCAGTGTCTTTGTTATTGTTTTTATTCATAACTTGTTCTTACCAATGTAGAGATACATCTGGACTTTGTCACGGGAAGAGTCTCTTGTATATGCAAAAAAGGAGATTGAACGAGCCCCTGTTGTTGATGAGGATCCTGACCTTTTTGCTCCCTTATTTCGCAATTTATCAGCTTTTAAAAGGTATATGGTGTAGTACCATTTTTAGTCCTGCTTCTGATGTTTTTTCATCATTATTCATTAGTGTTTATGGTTTATGAAAAATGTGCTGTTTCAGGAGTTATGAGTTGATGGAAATGGTTCTTAAAGTTTACATATATAAAGAAGGAGAAAGACCGATATTTCATGAACCTCATCTCAGAGGAATCTATGCTTCTGAAGGATGGTTTATGAAGTCCATGGAAGAAAACAAGCGGTTTGTCACAAAGGACCCAGAAAAAGCCCACTTGTTCTATCTGCCATATAGTGCAAGGCAGCTGCAGATGGCAATGTATAAGCCTAATTCTCATAATATAAAACCATTGTCATTGTTCCTGCGCGACTATGTGAACATGCTTGCTGCTAAATATCCTTATTGGAACCGCACACATGGATCAGACCATTTCTTGGTTGCTTGCCATGATTGGGTATGTTCATCCTCTCGTCTTTGAATTTGATTGAACATTTGTGTTCGATGAACTTGTATTCTTTTAACTTGCTATTCATGGTTCTGCAAGTAAATTTTTATACTAGTCTTTCTTATGATCTTTGGACCTAATTCTAAGTTATCACATTGCTTATGATCTTTGGACCTTTTTTAGGGCCCCTATACATTGGTTGAGCACGAGGAACTTGCATTGAACACTATCAAAGTTCTTTGCAATGCTGATGTATCTGAAGGTATCTTTAAGGCTGAAAAGGATGTCTCCTTAGCAGAGACCACCATAAGAAACCCCAGGAGACCACAAAGATCCATTGGTGGATTTCGAGTTTCACAGAGGCCAATCCTTGCTTTCTTTGCTGGACAGATGCATGGGCGTGTTAGACCTAAACTCCTCAAGCACTGGCAAGACAAAGATGATGACATGAGAATTTACAGGCGTCTACCCAATAGAGTCTCGAGAGTAATGAACTATGTCGAACACATGAAAAAAAGCAAATTTTGCCTTTGCCCAATGGGATATGAGGTGAACAGTCCCCGGATTGTTGAGGCCATATATTACGAGTGTGTTCCGGTGATCATTGCGGATAATTTCCCTCCTCCCTTGAGTGATGTCTTTGACTGGAGTGCATTTTCGGTGATTGTTGCTGAGAAAGATATACCGAAATTGAAAGAGATACTTACTGCAATTCCATTGAGACAGTATCTTAAGATGCAAATCAATGTGAAGATGGTGCAGAAGCATTTTCTTTGGAATGCATTTCCAGCCAGATATGATTTGTTCCACATGATTCTTCACTCAATTTGGCTTAGCAGGCTGAATCAGGTTAAAATTGAAAACTTATAGTCAGCTTGGAGTTTCTGTTACCGATGGCTAAACCTTGAAATAAAGCTCAGTTTGTGATGTGGAGTTAAGTACGGCTCATGCTGATGTTCTGCACTTGAACATTTTACTTGGAACACCAACGAGAAATCCAACTATCAATGTGAGCGAAGGAGGAGCACAGTTGTGTCAATCTGTGGCCTTCCAGGTAACTCTTAAAAATTCTTGCTAATCCACAAATGTGCCCTAGATTTGTTCTAGCTCTATCAACGAATCCTTGAGTGTAATGTCTATATTACTTTGATGCAGGCCAAGTTGCGACAAAGAAACATCCATACATAAACAAACATTGGAGATGGCCTGGTAGATGAAGCTTGCTAGTTTCAGAGTTTCACACACATACATATAAACAAGGGAAAAGTGTGCATTTAGGAATGTTGCATGGGGGATGTTTCTGCAGTATACATGCAGTGGCCATGGATGAATCCTCTTGTGGGATTAGAAAATGTATTCACAGTAAATATGATATACTTGGATGGCCTACCATACACACGATCCATTTGAAAAATGCCATGTCCTTGGGCAGAACAGTATGCATACTTAAAAATTTTTGAAATTTTCATTTCAAATCCTTCTATTGACCTTTTTGCTTGATGAGTGAATCTGCTAAACAATGAAAGTTTCTGCGTAGTTTGTCTGAATTGTTCACTAATTTTGTTGGCATTACAACAATTTCTTTTGTCCTTGACTTGGTTCTCACTTATGAAGTCTCTCATTTTTCCCACTGCATGTTGATGCTTGGAAACAGCCAATCGTATCTGCAAGAGCAGAAATGTTGCCGAGCACTGTGGAAAAACATACCCAGCATTCTTCATGGGAAGGGCAAATTTTCCAGTTATGTGCATGCATATTTATAAGGATGTTTTACAGCACAAAAGCAGAAATAACAAATTATAATCATCACTTTTTACCCCCACCTTTGAATGATGTGTCATCGATTTCTTTTATCAACAATATGAAATGATCTACCTTGCAAGCTAATAAACAACATAATATATAGGGGTGGAGTCTGAATCTTCAACCTGGAGGCTAAAAGAAAAACAAAATATAAACAATTTATTTTTAAAAATATTAAATATATAATAAACAAAGCAATAAAAAAGTTTACTTAAATTGATTGCTAGAATGGCACAATCTTATACATACAATGCTCACAATGTTAAAATTTGTACAATCATTGTACAACACAGTTTTTCCTTTAAAAAAAAAAAGACACAATCTCTCTCTCTCTCTCTCAACCTTAGTACTTGGTTGGTCATGATATACTATAAGAATCAAATGATTATCTCACGTTTGCTGAGAATAGAAGCAGAGTGTCTTTTGTATATTACAAGAATAAAAGAGCCTTAAACAATCTTTTTAAATCTTCATCAAACCTCACCCATTGTAAAGGAAAATTTCATATTAATGTGACTATTCATATTAATCTTGCCATACATCAATTGGTCATTGAGATTTGAGGAGATTATTACAAAAATAAATAAAAATAATTAAATACTAAAAAAAGGGGTGTTTATATTTATGTTTCCTATTTATAAAATAAACAAATAAACTCACCATTTGGTGTTTGAAATCCATCTCAATTTTTCTCAATGTAAAATATATTTGAAATTTAATGTCTTAATTATTATAAAAATATTTAAAAGGATTTTATTTGAATTACATATTAGAAAAAATACCTAATAACTTGTTAACTACCATAACTCCATTTTTTTCTCATTTTCTCTCTCAAATTAATCTTTTAAAAAAAATTCTTGTTTCTCTTATATTTTATTGATTTTTTTTGTTACTCCTAAAATCGCTATCATGTATTCTGATAAATAGTTGTGAAAAAAATTATTTGCAAGAGAGAATCAAATAGAATGATTTTTTTTTTTCCGTATAAGTAGAAACTTTCAAATGGAATCGAATCGGGAAAAAGAATATGAAAGTGGAGAGATTCTGTCGTTTGAGCTGTTCCAAAAACTCAAATAAAATGAATTCATTGAACTAAATATTGAGATCAAAGAGTGAAAATCCGTTACTTATGTTTCCATATCATTAAGGTTTCTCGTTAGAGCGGTTTCATCAATTATACTAAAATTTGGAAAATGATTTTGTTAATACTTTGAATTGACCTAATAAGTAAAGATTATCGTAGAATTATGTACTTTTCTTTTGTATAAATGGCTATATAAACCTGGTTCATCCCCATCCCATCCCATCCCCCCAGTTCATTATTTTCAATGAGATGAAATGTATTTAGGGAAATCGTCATTACAATTGGAGAAATAGTGAAAGTTCTGTTCAAGTATACAAGCCAGAAAGCATGGACTTCACTTGGATGATATCCTCGATAGAACCTTTACTATTTTCTCCTGTTGCTATGAGTACAAATTTCTCAGAGTACGTTTTCTCTCATTTTAAGGTTCTATTAGAAGATTGATGGTATTGCTTTGCAAGTCCTGGCTTGATAAGGTAATGATTTATTGTCTTCTCAAAAGTACGTTTTCTTCTATGTACTCGACGTCCCTGTCTCCCCCGTTCCCTCTCTCTCTAATCTAACCATCATGGTAGCTAGTTGGCGATTAAGTGTTTGATTGCAGCCAGCTTACCATTCCGACGGCGATCTGAAGGACAAAGAGGTGGTGGGTTGTTGTGGATTTTTTGGATGAAGCATGGGGGTGGTTGGATCGAAAGTTGGGGCTCACTATCGATGGTTTCAAGGAGATCTCAGGCGGGCACCATCTAGAAAGAGGGGTTGCCGCTGCCGGGCTTCCTCAATGGTCTCCGTCCACGTTCAGGAGCCAGATTTTCTACGGTGGACGGTGGCTGAGGTGTTTCCCGAGGTGAGGTGGTTTTGTCGATACCGATAGTTGCTTTTGTTAGGGGTTTCCGCCCTATGTTTGAGCAGGTGGCATTCTTGTCTTTTTCTGTTATTAATATGAAAGGTAGACGAGAAAGATGATACACAAATTTGTCCTTATTTTAATTATCGATAATTTTCATTGGAAAAAGTCCTCTGGTTTGAACGCATTTTTTGCCTACCCCATCCGCCTAAGAAGGGGATATAGACTGTTACACGTTGAGTTCGATCGTTCACGAGTTATTCGCTCAATGATTCAATTGATTTAAATTTGAGTTGAATTCAAATAGAATTCATTATGTATCAAATTAAATTAAAGTAATATAATTTTAAATTTAAAAACTTGATAAATATCGATTATATATATTAATATATATTATATATATTTATATATAATTATAATAAAAAATAAAATATATTAATATATTATATAATAATCAAGTTTTTAAGTCGAGTTCGAACCCTTATTATATATTACTTATTGAGTTCGAGTTGAGCAAAAAAAATTGAATTCGAATTCTACTATAGGGACACTAGAAATCGACTCGACTCGACTTGATTCGAATACACCTCCAGAATACACCAAAACAAGCTTTTGTTCTTTTATTTTTTTTTTTATTTTTTGGATCTATTTAAATGAGTTAATATATAATTTTTTTTCACTTGATAATCAGTTTTTGAATTATTTGACTAATCTAGTTAGAGTATTATGAGACCTAATTTAGTGATGGATTTTTTCATTCTTGTACTTTTTTTTATTTTATTTTTAAAATTCAAATTTAAGATATTAATTAAGAAAATTTAGTACTTATTTTTAGTTCCAAGATAGTATATTAAATGAAACCAAAGTCAAGATGGATGAAACTCTTTAATATCCTAAATCAAATAGATATGATTGATTTGCTTGTCCTAAAAATGTACAAAGAGTTGCTATAATTTTCTTTTTAGTATAAGAAAATTTAATCAAGTGAGATCGAATCATGAAAGAGAGAATGAAAGTAAAAAAATTCTACCATTTAAATTATCCCTAACAGATAGAGTTGCTCTAATTCATGGGATGAGGAGCATTTTTGTATTATCAAATCAACCACATTTTTCTAAATTCTACCTCTTTCCGTGGTTTGAATTTTTTATTGGATTATTTTCCTTTAAAAAAAAAAACTTTTTCATTATATGTAAGTTAGAAAATTAAGTTAAATTAAATTAATTCTGATTGGCAACAGCAATTTTTAAGTTGCGTGTCGAAGAAGAAAACCGGTTACTTTTTCAATTTTAAGCCATAAAAAAAAAGAATATTATTGCTCTCCTTATTCTGCAGAAATGAGATTCTGTGGAACCTTTTTGTGATTACAATGGTTACCCGCCAAGCTGCAACTTTATCAATCGATTAATATTTTTAATGGCCTAGGTAATATTAAAATTGAAAATAATCTCAGCACCATGCATATGAATTAATGCAAATGAATTAACTTAATTTTACCCATAAGATCTATTTTTTAGTACGGATTTGTTAAATAAATCTGGAACTTTAATTTTTTTTTTAATTTTATAATAAAATTTTAAATTCTACAAGAAAATTCTCTGCATACAAAGAATTTAATGTGCTACCTGATAGGACATGGTCCAAGACCCAATCAGAAATACCAACTTTTGAAAAGCCCGCAAGGGACAACGACCGATCGATACCCAAATATCTTCTATGATTATCCACCAAAGGGTTTCAGTCGTCCAGACATCCCGAATGATAGGAGTTTTGTCGCCCCGCCAACCGATGTAATCCTCCAAGCGAGGATTATCGCCCTAATCGGGTATCTATCCATTGGTCCATTGATCAAATCAGTCCTAAAGATTTTTCATCGGTCAAACAACCGATCGATAGCTAACGATTCAAACATTTCTAAAGGAATGTCAAAACATCCTATTAACTACTGTTTCCTATTGAAAGCAGTATTTTAAGAATCTTTCAGTTAAGAAAAGGATCCCTCCAAAACACGAAAGCTTCTCAAAGGATAAGGATCACAATCAATTCGAAATATTGGATTCCCGAGATTTTCGGATCAACTCGATAAGAAAAGTAGGGTTGAAACATCTCGACGGCGCACGACTCTCACAGGTATAAGAGATCTCAAAACCCTCTAAACCAGGTACGCTTTCTAACTCTCACACATTGGGCACTCTAATCATAAGGAATCACTCTCTCGAACTCTCAATCTGTTTCTTTCATTCGAAAACTGTTTTTTTTTACTTCAGCGTCGGAGCCTCCCCGTCGGAGTACCCTCCAACAGTCTTTTGCAGGTATTACATCCCTTTGACGGTAACCGTTCAAGTTTACAAGGAACTGATATCTGTAGAGATATAACCCACCTCCAACACTACCTGTTTAATTTAACAAACCCAATATGATATTTACGAGGATTTAGTGGTTTTTTTTTTATTTTTGGGGATATGTGAATCTATATGAATTTGACTTAATTATTTAATATTAAGAATTTATATTATATTTCTTATAAATTATATCAATTTATCTATTTTGTATATAATTGTCTGGCCTACGCTTAACCTAATCGAAAAATATTAAACATTTTGATAACAAAAAAATGGCTCCATCTCTGGGTCATGATGAGCTTAAACCCAATCCAGTCGTGCAGAAGTCTAAATCCGATTATATAAAAATAAAAATGATATTCTTATATAAAAATAAAATAAATTTATTAATATAACTTATTACATTAAACTTAATATTTAAATTTAATGTCAACTTTTCTAGATGGGTTAATGGCGGTCATGGCTTCCCATATATATATAAAGAATATTGACAATTCCTCATTTGAAAAGATTTTGAAGAAATTTTGAGAATAAATATTGCAAGTCTTTGGAATAAATCTTGGAGATTTCCAAATTGAAAAAATCTTAGAATATTGACTTTCTAAAATTCCAACACTGTAATTATTTAATTTATTCTTACCAATCTTGTAAATATTCTATTTATTCTCACCTTTTATATTTCTAGAGTTTAGTCTCATGGAATCACCCTATAAATAGGGTTATTGTACAATCTATTAAATATATAATAAATAAGATATTTTTTCTTAGTCTGCTTTATTCTGCTTTTTCTATCATGGTATTAGAGTACTAGGTGTTCGATCTGATTTTATTTTATTTTTTCTTCATCAATTAGATACTTTCTTTTTGTCTAGTTATGGATAAATTAGATATTTCTCAATCTATATCAGTTATACTTGATAGATACAACTATCAGGCCTGGTTTCAAGGGATGAGAAGCTTTCTTAAGGGAAGGAGGCTATGGCGTTATGTTACAGGAGATATCAAATTGCCTATAAAATTCGATGACGAATCGGATGATGATTTTGCTAACCGTCTTAAAGATTGGGATAGCAAAAATCACCAAATTCTTACTTGGTTTCGTAACACATCTGCACCTTCTATTCATTTACAATTTAGTCGTTTTGAGATGGTTAAAGAAGTTTGGGACCTTCTTGCAAGTTGTTATACTACATCAGATTTGGCTCATCAGTATCAATTGCTCACCGAATTCCATTCTTTGCAACAAGAACGAGGTCAATCAATCAATGATTTTCTTGCCTGTATGCAGTCAATATGGGATCAACTTGCTCTCTCTGAACCCTATTGGCAATGTACAACTGACGCCAGTAAATATGCAATATATTGAGATCAAGGACGACTGGTTCAATTTCTTATGGCTCTAACATCAGATTTTGAGCCCCCGTTGGAGCTGCTCCCGCTTCATCGACATCCTCTCTCTACTATTGAAACTGCAGTTTTTGAGTTGATATCAGAAGAGACTCGTATGAGATTACTCAAACCTCAACATAGTGACGTTGTATTAGCCACCACTACTCAAGGACCAAAATTTTCAAATTTCTGTTGCAACTGTCAGAAGTCAGGTCATATCTTTCCTAATTGTCCCACTGTTGAATGTAGATTCTGCAAGAAGCGAGGACATATTTCTAGTCGATGCCTTACTAATCCTATGATTGAATGTAGATATTGCAAAGAGAAATGTCATCTTATTGAAAATTACCCAAAGAAGGTCATTCAATCCCAAAATCGTTCTGCTATAGGTTCTCGACATATATCACAATCTGCTGCTGTTGCTGCTACTGAGGATTTTGCTACTACCACCTCTTCTTCTCAGCCTACAATATCTCTTGGTGATCTTCAAACCCTTTTACAACAAGTTATTTCTTTTGATAATCACAAACATACTGCACTTTCTACCGTATCAGGTACTTCTTCTTGGTTTTTTGATTCTGCTTGCTCTAACTATATGACCCATAATTCCCATTTCTTTACTTCTTTATCCACTCCTATTACACCATCTATGATTCATACAGCTGATAGCTCTACCATGCCAGTCACTCATATTGATAATCTTTCTAACTCTTTTTTAGATTTATCGGATATATTCTTTGTCCCTACACTTACCTTAAATCTGATCTCTGTTGGTCAATTATGTGAACTTGGATTTTACATAATATTCACCTCTATTGGATGTCGTATGTAGGATCCTCAGACGGGAAAGATCTTTGGGATAGGCTGTAAGGTTGGACGTCTATACGAACTCACTTCTCTTCACATTCCTATTAATCGTTCCTCACTCTGCTGTGCTGCCACTGTTCCTTCATCCTTTCACTTATGGCATCTTCGTCTGGGTCATCTATCTCTTAATAAACTTCGTTCTTTGATTTCTTCGGGTTCACTAGATTCTGTTACTGATGAATCTCTTCAATGTATTTCATGTCGAACTGTAAAACAACCTGCTTTATCCTTTAATACAAATGATTCTATTTCTAGTGCTCCATTTGATCTTATTCACTCTGATATTTGGGGACCATCTCCTATACCAACTATGGGTGGGTAAAAATATTTTGTTGTATTTATTGATGACTACTCCCGTTTTATATGGATTTAATTGATGAAAAACCACTCAGAATTATCTCAAATATACAAAAACTTTGCATCAATGGTTCAAACTCAATTTTTTCAAACCATCAAAATCTTATGCACTGTAATACATCCGAATATCTTGAGTCTACTCTTACTATGTTTCTTAAACAGCATGGAACCATTGTTCAACGTTCTTGTCCAGGTACTTCTCAAAAAAATGGTAGAGCAAAACGAAAACATCGACACATTCTTGACATAACTCGGTCTTTACTTTTCTCTGCATCTTGTCCATCACAAGTTTGGGGTGAGGCAGCTCTTATAGCTGTATATGTCATCAATAGAATACCTTCTTCTACAATCTCTAATATTTCTCATTATGAGGGGTTATGTAGTTCTCCACCAGCATATAATTCTCTCAAAACCTTTGGTTGTGCTTGCTTTGTATTACTTCAACCTCATGAGCATAATAAGTTACAACTTCGAGCATGATTATGTTGTTTCCTAGGGTACGGCATTAAACACAAAGGATATAGATGTTGGGATCCTGTCTCCAATCGTCTTCGAGTCTCTCGACATGTCATCTTCTGAGAAAATATCATGTTTTCTTCCTTATCTCCTTTTCGTACTACATCTCCATTACTTACTAATCTATCTTCTGATTTATTTCCTTCTAGTTCTGAAACATGTACAGATACTTCAACTCTTATGGCTTCTCCTTCAGATTCTCTCCCAAATGATAGACCTGCACCCTCTTCCACTGAAACTGAGTTGTCTCCTGAATCCACTCCTCGACCAACAAGAGTAAGAGCACCTCCTATTCGTCTTCTTGATTATCATTGTTATTCTACAATCTCCACTTTATATGAGTCTCGATCTTACCGAGAGGCTAGTACTAATCCTCTTTGGCAGCAAGCTATGCAAGAAGAATTTCAAGCCTTGGAGAACACACATACTTGAGATTTAGTTGATCTTCCTACAGACAAAACTCTTGTAGGATGTAAGTGGGTTTGTAAAATCAAAACCCACTCAGATGGGACTATTGAACGATACAAGGCTCGGCTGGTCGCAAAGGGATTCACACAAGAATATGGCATGGACTATGAAGAAACATTTGCTCTCGTTGCTCGTCTTACCTCTGTGCGTAGCTTGCTTACTGTTGCTGTAGCTAAACAATGGTCCTTGTATCAGATGGATGTTAAAAATGCTTTTCTCAATGGAGTTATAAAAGAAGAAGTTTATATGAAACCACCTCCGGATTATTCACATCCTGCCAACAAAGTCTGTCGTCTTCGTTGCGCTTTATATGGCCTAAAACAGGCTCCCCGTGCCTGGTTTTCTACTTTCAGTAGTACTGTCAGTAATTTTGGCTTCTCTCCTAGTGCTTATAATTCTGCCCTCTTCATTCAGAAAACTGATCATGGTACTGTTTTATTTCTTCTTTATGTTGATGACATGATTATCACCGGAAGCGATACTGCTGCAATCTCCGAATTCAAACATTTTCTTTGTGGCAAATTTGAAATAAAGGATCTCGGTCATTTTAGTTATTTCTTAGGACTGGAAGTTACTCCTACATCTTCTGGTTATTATTTGTCTCAGGCAAAATATGCCTTTGACCTTCTTTCCCGTTCAGGCATTTCAGATAATAAAATTGTTTCCACCCTTCTTGAGCATAATGTTAAACTTTCTCCTACAGATGACAACCTTCTTTCTGATCCTACCTTATATCGACAATTAGTGGGCAGTCTTGTTTATCTTACTGTCACTCGTCCTGATATCTCTTATACTGTTAACATTGTCAGTCAGTTTATGGCTACACCACAATCTCCTCATTTTGCTGCTGTTCTACAGATTCTTCGTTATGTTAAAGGTACCTTATTTCATGGATTTCATTTTTCTGTCTCACCCTCTTTACAGCTACGTGTCTATTTTGATACTGATTGGGCTGGTGATCCTACTGATCGATAGTCTACTACTGATTATTGCATTTTTCTTGGTGATTCTTTAATCTCTTGGAGTAGTAAGAAACAAACTTTTACATGGCGCTACAAGAAGGTAAAATATCGTGCACTTACTGACACTACTGCAGAGTTATTATGGATTCAGAGACTTCTTTGTGACCTTGGTATACCTACTTTTTCTCTAACTCCTTTATATTGTGGTAATCAGAGTGCTATTCAGATTGCTCATAATAATGTCTTTCATGAACGAACTAAACACATTGAGATTGATTGCCACTTTATTCGTCAACATATAACTAATGGTGATTTTCAAATTTTTTTTTTTCGTTCTGTCGATCAACCTGCTGATTTTTTTACCAAGACTCATCTTACTGGACGTCATGTGGATCTACTACACAAACTCAAGATGACTTCTCTACGCCCATCTTGAGTTTGAGGGGGTTGTAAAGAATATTGACAATTCCTCGTTTGAAGAGATCTTGGAGAAATCTTGGGAATAAATATTACAAGTCTTGAGAATAAATTTTGGAGATTTCCAAATTGAAGAAATATTAGAATATTGACTTTCTAAGATTCCAACACTGTAATTATTTAGTTTATTCTTACAAATCTTATAAATATTCTATTTATTCTTATATTTTATATTTCTAGGGTTTAGTCTCATGGAATCTCCCTATAAATAGAGTTATTGTACAATCTATTAAATATACAATAAATAAGATATTTTTTTTTAGTTTGTTTTTTTTATTCTCTCAATTTTTTTGTTTTATTCTGTTTTTTCTATATATATATATATATATATATATATATTTATATATATTGAATTGGGTCAAGGTCATTCGAGGCCTGCCAAAGAGTGACATTACTATACAAACAACAAAATATGACAATGATTGATGAGTTTATTGTGTAAAAGTGGACAATGTTTCACATCAGATGAGATGTTGGTGAGTGCGAAGTGCACGAGAGTTCACTAAATCTTTTATTTGATGGAAAGGTTAGGTATAGAGCAATACATGAAGAATAATTTTTTATATATAATTATTCAATAAATTATAATTATAATTATTATTATTATAACTTAAATTTATTTTCTTAAAAGCTACCAAGTGCACCTGTTACAAGAATTTGTCACTTTGAGAGTTTATTAATTGACTTCAACAAATTTTAGGAAATATTGTATGAGCTAGAAGATGCAAGCCCTCTTTTTAAACTTTAATTAAAAAAAAAAAAACTTCAATGTCAAGTCATTATTGAGAACTAAATCTATAGAGATTTTTTTTTTTTTTAATTCTTGAGAGCAGGATATTCATAAAATTTGTAATTGTTATATCTTTTCTAACGATCATCATTTCTCCTGATATGAAATATTAAAATGATTGGTGATTGATAAATGAGGATACAACATTTATAAATTTCATATGTATCGAAATTCATAGAAATGAAAAAAAATTCTACAAGCACACTTATAATCTTCGATGATAAAAAAATATACCTGAAAAAAGATCACATAATTTACATTAGAGAGTCCTCATTTTGTCTACGGAGAGCCATGGATCCTCATCGAGTTCCAGAAATTTGTTCACCCAGTCTAGACCATGGGACCCTTCTATAGAGAAGTCAAGAAATTCACTCACATCAAAGTTGGTCATAGCATCTCCAATTTCGCTTGAACTTTCTTCATTTGTTTGCATAGTATTCGGGGGCTTTTGTGGATTATTTTCTTTCGAAATAGGTAATATTTCAATTTTTTTCTCGTTTTGATTTATTTTCTTGCTCAGATGAGAATTCCAGTAATTCTTTATCTCATTATCTGTTCGACCTGGAAGTCTGCCGGCAATAAGAGACCATCTGTAAAAGCACAAGGATCATTAAAAGGGTGACAGAGAAAATGACTTGAACAAATATCGTCACAAGGATTTGGCTGTATACCATTGCCTGTAAGTTACATTTTAGGTTAACTACTAAAAGATATAACTTTTTTTTAATTAAATTTTAAACTAAATTTCTCAGTGTTGCGATTTTTGAGTTATTGTTGGATGTATTTATCTGTACACAATGAAAAGAATAATAATTGGGGTTCACACTATTATTTAAAAAGGGAAAACTTTTGAGTACATGAAAGCAAATGTAAAGAAACTCTAAAATGATAAAGCACTATCTTGCATATCTTATACAACTTAGATTCTTCTGGTAGAAGCAGTATGATATTTACAATATCTTATTTATGGATTATTAGTTAAGGTATGGTGCTCAATCACTATCAGTTTTCACTAGTCATTACCTGTGACTTGAGAGAGAGAGAGAGAGAGAGAGAGAGACTTTTTAGAAACTAATAAAATTGATTGTGGGAAAATGGTTTTCTTTTTTGGTAAGAAAGTCTGTACGAATCCTCTCTCCTATATTGGTCTCTTAAATGATTGACTTTAAAATTTAGAATTAAGATTTTTTGTTGATATTGTAAGAAAATCTGTATGAGCTTAAATAACTTTACATGATTAGCAAAAAGAAACTTTATGCAGTAGAGATTTTCTTTAAGATGAAATTTTATTCTCTCTTCAAACCCCAATATATATATATATATATATATATATAATATTATATAAAGCAAAAGTCTGAATGGCACTTAACTTATGGTCCCGTTATTTTTTGGACAGTAGTAGAGTAGCAATATTAGATATATTTATGGTGACATTAATGTAGATAGCGTGGCCATATCAGTCGAGCCCCCCAAAAAAATTCTAAATTAATTTTGCATTAATTTCGAGCACTTCATATAGTTAATTAGAGCTCACTATTCAAGAAATTAGACAGACTTTATATTCGATGGTAGGCTTTGGATCCACACACAATTCATTAAAAAAATAATAAATAAAATTAATAAATTAATTACCTGTTTCCAAGTAGCTTGTGAAGTCTAAGTATCAAGTCCTCTTCTTCGTCGGATATGTTGCCTCTCTTGATATTTGGTCTCAAATAATTCAACCATCTCAACCTGCAACTTTTCCCACATCTATTTAGACCTGCATTTAAAAATAAATAAATAAAAATTAGGGTGAAATAAAAAATTTATAATTATGAAATATATAATATAATATATAATTTAGAATTAAAATTTCACGACTGAGATTATAATTTTTAAGAGTAAGCAACATTTGAGTTAATTTTTTGAAATTATGTGCATAAAAACTTTTTTTTGGGGGGGGGGGAGATTTCATGGGGAAAGCTGCTTCCCTCCTCACTTCGCCCCCGGTTAAGATAATGCAAATTTCCAAAGAAAAACTTAAATTTTAAATATTATTGCTTTGCTCAGTTCAACTAATAAAGTTTTTAATTTAGGAGTAAAATAGAATTTGAAACATATATGTAAAAAAGAAGGATTATGAATTGCTAAATATGGGTTATTGAGTTTGTAATAGTCAAGAAGATAAATAACCTGCTTTGGTGGCAACAGTCTTCCACTTCTTTGCACCGTGGATTTCAATGTATTGAGCTAGTTTTTGATCTTCTTCGGCTGTCCATGCTCCCCTATTGATAAGCTTCTTGACAGATCCATCGTTCCTTGGAGCCATTTGCTTTTGTTGAGTGAGTGAACAGTGAAGAATGTGTGCTTGGAGCTAGTGTGTATATATATATAAAAATATATATATATATATATATATAGAGAGAGAGAGAGAGAGAGAGAGAGAGAGAGAGAGTCACTTTAGTAAGTGTTGGCCTTTCGGGATAAGAGTGTTTGTCCTCGTTTTGTTGACGAGATAAATGGAGTATATTAATAAAGCATTAGCTTGAGCGATTAAGCATATGTGCTGTTTGACAGAGAGATTGTTAGGTGAAGGGAGTGGAGAGGAGTGAGGCCACGTTGGGGTTATAAAAGCAACTGAGGGGAGGGAGAGAGAGAAGGGGGGGGGGTAGTCTGGTGAAGGGAGTGGAGAGGAGTGTAGCTACATTGGGGTTATAAAAGCAAAAGAGGATAGAGAGAGAGAGAGAGAGTCTAGTCAGTTGCCGCAGCTCCCATCTACCCTTCCTAGTCTAGCCCAAAAAACAATAGTGCCCAACTACCGGTTATATGCATACTGTTCTTCTTCTCATTTGTGAACATACTAGAATGGGAAGTAGAGTAGACTATAATAGACATATTGAAGGTTGTTGGGTTATGGCTTATGCTCATGGGGTTCCCATTGTGACACTAATCATTGGAGAAACAATTTGGACACCCATATCCTTAAAATCTACTCCCTTTAAACCCTCCCTGTCCCTACTTTTAATATGCTCTGCCTCTTCCGGTTTTTCATTTCAATGAGAATTTTCTTTTTTATCTAAATCAACACAATCCAATTTTTTGACATAACCTACTCAAAATTTTCATATCATTATCCAAAAAATTATTAAAAAATTTTCATATATATACTTTTTTGAACCCCTTGCTCATTGAGGGAAAGGAAATCATAATCATCAAAAGACAATATTTGGATTTTAGATTTTTTTTTTTAAAGGATCCCTTTTTAAAAAAATGTATTGGTCCCTTTACTTTTTTAGTAACCCTTTTTACAATTTTTAGGAACCCTTTCCGTATCACGTGTGAAGCACGTGGATGCTATGTGTCCTAATTTTTTTTTGGGGACCCATGATTAAAAAGAGAAGATCCCTCTCGGGAAAGGCAAATTATAGGGTAAGGGACTAGACAGTGGGGGCAGTAGAATTTTGATTTCATGATTTTGGTGCCACTCGTGTTGAAGCATCTCAGATCTGTTTTCGACATCTCTCTTTCTCTTTCGCAATTAGGAGTTTAATTTCTTGATTGTGACTTCAAAAGCTATATGACGCTAATGCTAATTTGTTATTATAGCAATAATAATTGTCTTCCTCTCTCTCTCTCTCTCTCTCTCTCTCTGTCTCTCTGTTTTTTCATTGAAATTTGATTAACCCTAATTTGTTATTATAGCAATAATAATTCTCTTCCTCTCTCTCTCTCTCTCTCTCTCTCTCTCTGTTTTTTCATTGAAATTTGATTAACCCTAATTTGTTATTATAGCAATAATAATTCTCTTCCTCTCTCTCTCTCTCTCTCTCTCTCTCTCTCTCTCTCTCTCTCTCTCTCTGTTTTTTCATTGAAATTTGATTAACCCTAATAAGCGTCAACTATTGACTTGTTTGATGAAAAAAACAATTTTTTTTTAATGCTGTCATGAAGCTATTAAATTAATTGCTCGCCTTGCATCAATGATTTATGTAATATACACGTAGACTAGCATGCTATGTATCGGCTTCTAAAAAATAAATTATTGTATCAGTTGGTTAAGTCAATAATAATAATTATTGATTACATATTGTAATCTATTAAACAAATAATCAATACTTTTCAAATTTCTATATCAACTTGTAGATTTTCTGCAAGTGGGTGGATTTTACAGAATTAAAAAAAAAAATCAATATCTTAATTTGTTAACAAATTAGTCACCAACTTGAATAAGAGAGAGAGAGAGAGATAGGTCAAAGAAGAAGACATTCAAATTTAGAAAATTATTGGTTTGGACTAGCTAAAAATTGAGCCTATAAGATTACTTTTTATCTAAAAATTGATTTAGGGAGGAATATATAGGTATAAAATAATTCAACCTCGCAAAAAAGGGACAAAGCGATGCACATTCAAAATCAACAAACAATCGGTTTAATAAAATAAGATACTAAATCTTTTAATCAAGTTTTAGATTTAAAATTTAAAAATTAAAAAAATTATATTAAATAGTTGTTCTCTAAATATGATATTCGTAAATACTCAAATCAAATTAATTAAAATACGATTCTAAATATCTATAATAGATATTAAAAAAAAAAAGACACATCCAAAGTTGTGCCCAATCCTTTATGAATATATATTTGCGTACACACACATATTTCTTTCACGTAATTTTTACATTAAAACATTTGTTGCCCTAAAATCCGATTAAATATTTTGTCTAATTCAACCCCGCTGTAACAATGTAACCCCACGGCCCAAGAAGTGCATTAAAAGCCTTTCCATGCTACCCCACACTATTGTCTGCTCTCTTACTTCACCTCACAGTTCTTATCTTCTACACATTCCAACTTCGGGTGGCTCTACTACAGTGCAATACTCATACACAAACGAACTTGTCATATCATGATCTGTATCCTACTCAAGTGTCTATGTCGACTTGCTTCACACCCTCTCTGTGGTGTATCATCAAAAGACATGAAATTTTAGTCATGAGGATGTAAGATTCGTTGAGTATGTCCGGATATTTTGGATCCATTCGAAAACCGATGATCTTTGTACAAATCACCAAACAAATTTTATGTGAAAATGAATCGTTCACCTATGTTTTGACCTATTTTAAACTGAAAAATATTACAAAAATGAATCGCTCCTTATTATTCATAATTCAAATATTTTTGATATAAATAATGATCATCAAACTCTTATTCTATTTCTCAAACCCTCTCTCTCTAAATATATATATATAATGGTTCTCTTTCTGTTGTATTTTTTACTTTGAATGTCGTAACACCAAAATCCCATAATGCATTCTCAAAAATATCATCTTAAGTTCCTCTCTTTCCCTTCTGTGTAATCAGAGCAAAAGTCAAGAAAAACCATTTTGAGAGTCGGTAAAAAGAGAGAGAGAGAGAGAGAGGGAGGGAGATAGAGGGAGTTAAAAGGGGGTTGGGGGTGGGTTTTTCAAAAAACAATCCCAAATTCAAAATGAAGGGGGCAACTCTACCCTTATATCCAAACTCACCCTATATGCTAACATCTTCCATTTGCATATAAGTATTAGAACGGTACAAAGCGTGATCATTATAATTGAATATCACTAATTTCATACAGGCAAATGAATTGTATGACCTACGAGAATACCAAGAGTTCTAAAGTTGTACACTGGTTTAGGATATATAACAATTCATCGTCAAAGTGGTGATGAGAATAATGTATTTCACTATATCCCAGATTTCTTTTTACTTGACATAATCAACGTATCTCTCATCCATCGAGATAATGTAAGAGAATGTTTGATTCAAATCCAATCACATATTCACAATTATGTCTCTAAATATTAAATCATAGACATAATTGGTCGACCTATGAGTACAAAGTAACGTGTCGATCAAAGATAGTTTTCCTCTCATATTATTAACTTTCAACTTTATTTTAACTGTTTTCCAAGATATACACTACCAAACCGAATCATTCATGACTTCTTGGTGACATCTTAAAGTAGTAATATTAAAATAAAATTTTAAGAGATAGATGAAAGTTTTAAGGATATAAATTGAGGTTAAATATAAATCTTGAGTTTCACACAATGAGATTGACATAATGAGATAAAGATGGATGTATCATCTTATTAGTCATATAGTCACATAAGCACACGTGGTATGAAACACATGTTATGATACTTTTCTTTTCATTTGAAAATGTATGTCTTCTTTTCTAAAATAACATATCGTACAGATCTTAATCCAATTGTATACAACACTTGACCTGAGTTTTCCTTCTTATAAGTCCTCCAAAATTTCACAACGTCAAGGAAAACACACACCTAATTATTCGACAAGTTTAATGGATTGTGAACAATCCATTTCAATTACCGTATAAGTAGTATATATAACCGATAATTTCATCTTAGTACTTAATTAAGACAACTTATATGTGTATTAATCCACCATAAATTAACATGACTCATCTCTACATATCACACAGATATTAGAGACGATTGTTTGTGTGTGAGAGCCAATCTTAAAATTTGCCTGACATACTTTCAATTCTAGACACAAGAATTTTGGATATAAAAACAAAATTTAATTGTCATCCAATATGAGCATTACATCATATATACTCTCTGTATATAATCACAATTATAACAATAGTAACAAATGCTGTCACAATTTACGCAACTCATGTCATCTAACATGTTTTACAAACACATCCTTAGGTATTGGCTTCCTAAAAGAATCAACCACTACTAAATACATAGTTATATACTTCAGTATCATTTCTCTCTTTTCAATTATATTTTTAACAAGATTGATCTTTGTATTTATGTTTGATTTTGCTATCATATTTGGAGTCTCTTGTGTAAACAATAACTGACTGATTATCATAATGAATCATCAAACTCCCACTGAGTTGTTTACTATTCTCAAAATATTGCAAGATCTATTAAACCAAACTCATTTCTTGAATTGCGGAAGTACTGGTCATATACTTTGCTTCCATCATAAAAAGTGATACACATTTTTGTTTCTTACTTCTCTATAAGATAGCACTATCATTGAGCAGACAAATATAAGTAGAGGTAGATTTTCTCTCATCTAAATCACCTCTCTAATCAACATTTATGTGTCCTTTTAATACTGGATCATTTCCTTAATAATGAAGGAAATAATATGTAATTCCGCTCAGGTATCCCAACATCCTTTTTACAATAATCCAATTACTCTTTCTAAATTGGACAGATATTTGTCGACCAAACCCCATAGCATGAAAAATATCAGAATAAGTATATATCATAACGTATTTTAAGTTTCCAACTGTATTAGAATATGGTATTCTGAACATTTCATTTATTCATTAGAAATTTTATGACATATATCATCTCTTGAACTATCACCTATAGTCCTAGGAGTATCAACGAGTTTGTAGTCTTTTAAGTTTAATCGTTCCAGAGTCTTTATAATATAATACTTTTGAGATAACTCCAGTAATCTCCTGAAATGATTTTTCTAAAATTCAATTCTCAATCTATCTCACTCATATCTTTCATCTTAAAAAAATGAAGAATAACCATTTCAAGTTCTAAAATACACACTTTTTATGATTCGTGGATAATAATATGTTATTGACATATAAGTATAGAATTACAAACTTGTTATTGGATTTTTCAGATAGAAGCAATGGTTTTCATCTATTATAATGAAATCATAAATATCACATTTCTGTGAAATTTTAAATACCATTATCTCGAAAATTGTTTAAAACCATAAATTGATCTACTCAATTTACTAACTCTGTTTTCCTGGCTTTTAATGACAAAACTCTCTGGTTGTGCCATACAAATGTATTTTTCAAGTTCACCATTAAGGAAGACGGTTTTCACATCCATTTGACGTAATTTAAAATTCAAATTTGTCACTATTATCAACTACACGCGAATGGAGATAAATCTCACTACCGGAAAAAGGTTTCCTCATAATCAACTCTTTTACTGAGTGTAATCTTCGGCTACCAGTTGAGACTTTTTACCTTTCAATCGTTCTATCTACCTTACACTTGGTTTTGAGAACCTAGTTGTTCTCAATAATCTTGTGCCTTGATAGAAGTTCAACCAATTCTTAAATATGGTTGGATTTTGTTGACTCATATTCTTTCTTCCATTATCTTTTTCATTCACTTTTGGTAGGATAAGATAGAGTTTTATCAATATTTTTAGACTCATTTTCATTTTCTAAATAAACAACAAATATATGTCCTTCAATCCCCAAGTGATGTTTGGGCTGGTTTTCCTAATACTTTTCTGAATTTGTAACTTGGCTAGATCGCTAAAATTTAAATCTTTCTCATTGGGATCAACACCATTCTAACAATCCATAATAGACAAAACTATCATTTGAATTAACTAATTTAAATAACATTTTTATATTTTTCACGTCACCTCTATTAGGAAAATCATTCTCTAAAAATGTGACATCCGTGATCTAATCTCTACTATAATTCCATTTTCTTATTCACAAATAAATGCTTAATTTTTAGACTAGTTAGAGTATCCTATAAAGATACTCTTACTTTTACAGAGATCTGATTTTTCAAATTTATTGAAAAAATTTCAAATACAAACTACAAACCCTCAAGATTTGAAGTCACTAAAACACGACCCTCTACTTGTTCAAAGTCTATATCATGTCATTGGTATCGACTCTAAAGGCATTTTGTTCACAATATATAGGCCGCAGTTAATAAGACATCTCTAAAAAAGAAATTGGTAAGTTAATCTGCACAATCATGGATTTTGTCATATCCAATAATATGTTATTCCTTCTTATTATAACACCACTCTATTAAGGTATATCAGGAATGATCAAATGTCGGATTATACATTTTTCATTACTCAAATGTTTAAATTAATCCAATAGATATTCACGCTATCTATCCGTTTGATTCTCTATCTCGCTCATATAATGTCTAAAGCACTCAAGTGTTCCAGACCTATGAAAAATCAAATAGATATAGTTAAACTTTTGAAATCATCAATGAACGTAATGAAATACAAAGTTTCATGTCTAGCCTTCATATTTATTGGATCATGAATATCTCAATGGATTAAATGCAATTGAAATTTAGCCTGTGTGGATTTTTCAAATGGTTTTCTCGTCATTTTGCTGACAAGACAGCATTCGCACGTTAATAAATTAACTTTTGTGAGTGAATCCAAGGGTTCTACCATTGCTAGTTGATTCAGCCTATCTTACCCTAATATGACCAAATCTAACATACCATGTCATAACATCAACATTAATAAAATAATAAAACCATTTACAAGTTGTCCAAAATTAATATAGATGTTATTCAAATACAAATCAACCCTATATCTCTGAAAGTTCAGAATATAGCCAAAATTTCAAAAGAATAAGAATAGATAAAGTTTTGTTGAATTTCTGACACATAGAGAACAATAAGCAGAATGAGAGTTCGACAACTTCGTAACTCCAATTTGCAAGTGTTGATTCTTCTAACGTTCACTCTTGTATCGTTCTTTACATACTATCTATTACCAGAAAACAATTGACGAAGACTCGTAAATTATCTATTAGTCTGTTCTTATATTCAGAGTTGTTCTTTTGTGATTCGTCTCCGATCTTCTTTCCTTTTCTTATTTTTGTTTCAGTTCCTCTCACACTTAGAGTCCGAAACTCTTCTAGAACTATACTCTACAACGAAAAAAGCAGATGTAGTTCTTGCAACACAAAACCACTCATCCTAAGTTTGACGTGACGAGTAACGTCCTAGAAAGTCTTTACACTATTATCGTAAATCAAATTGACTTTCAGGTGCTCCCACTTGACAAAAAAGAATTGGATCAAGATTTGAACTTTCTGTTCATTGGAAAGAATATGACCAGTTAACTCTCACTCTCTAATCATGCTAGATATGACCTCAAAAACCGTTTGATATTGTGATCACCTCGCCTTTTACAAGTATCAAACTTCATGATCAACTGTCTAAAATAAGTCACTAGTACCTTTATATTTCTCTCTAAGGTACACCCAAATGTTATAAGTACTTACATATTGCTCATATTAGGGTGTCATGTCATCAATCACAAAACTAACTAGCATCACTCGAGTAGTAGAATCTATAATTTTCCATACCTGGTTAGCTTCTTGTTCTCTCCCTTATAGGGCAGTATTGCACACTTCAAGGTGCTACATAACATGTTTGATGCCTTCCAAAATATCTTATTCTTTTAGCACATATCTCATTTTATGGCTTCATATCTCATTATCGTCGTCATTCAATTTGTCATTTCTATTCAACCCCCTAATAATGGACTTTGAAACTATAGTTTGAGCTTTTTAAAATGGTGGACATATGTACTAATGTTCATACAATACACATAATTTTGTATTTCAAAAATTAACATTCATGACGGTCAACATCAGATATAGAATAAAAAATTTATTAGTTTTCTAATCATCATCTATAATTCTAATGTATCACTATTATGAATTAAATTTAAAGTTATAAAATTCTTTAAGTTTTAGATGGAAATTACTTAAATTCTGTCAATACAAAACTTCTCACTTAAATATATAAAGTATTTAAATAATATCACAATTCTGGATGAGAATTGCTCAAATTCTACTAATCCAAAATTTTCATTTAAATATACAAAGTATTTAAATAATTTCAATTTTGGATGAAAATTATTTAAATTCTATAAATCCTATAAATCCCAAATTCCTTTCAAAATACTCTAATTTTCTTTTGCATGCATGATCATATGAAAAATATCAAATATTCCCAATCATATTCTCAATAGAAATTTTATAAAAAAAAAAAAAAAAAAAAAAAAAACTTAAAAGTTTCTAGTATATGATCATGTTTCAATCAAAAACTATAGTATACAAAAAAAAAACATGTAAATTTATCATTTCAATTCACAATACATCTATTCGAGTAATTGCATTCATCATCCTCTTGGATTATCTATCCCTAAGAGAAAAATCTCATTATAGCACGTGGTTAGTGTTATCTACACTTTGGGATGACTTTACTTCATTTGGGTTTCTAAATTTTTGACCCTCCATATTTCTATTAATATGGGTCTCACATTGTGAAGAATTACATTTTCTCTTTCGGTAATCATCTCATCAGCCACGCTATCCTAATAAATAGTCAAAGTATTTTTTAAAATAAATATGTTATTCTCCCAAAAAGAATGACATAATCCAAGAAATTTCAGATATTGTGCTTTCATAATTTCCAAAAGATCTGATAAAGCATGAGTTGGGTCTATCAAAAATTGACCCAAGCTCATCATACACTCTGAATTTCTTAATACTTTAACTCTTATCCTGAGAACTCTAACATTCTGTATAAATATCACCATTATTCTAAAAAATGGATTCAATATTAGATTGGATACTAAACCAATCATAATATTATAATAATTTTTTACATTATTTATAATATGCTCAATTTCCAAACAATTTTATGTTAAAAAAAAAAAAACAAATTTTGCACACATAAAAGGAGAACATAAAATCAAAAGAATGTAAACAATTTACACTTAGATAGCAGAAATTAAGAAAAATAATTTTCTAGTCCAATAAAAATTTCTCAAAATTTTTTGTACCGAAAAATGATTTTTATGTAATTTTCTAACAATTTATTAATTAAACATCAATAAATAATAATTTTTCAATTCTGGAAAATAAATTATAATTCACAAAAAAAACAAAGATGACTTTTCAGATTCATATAAAATTTTCTGAATTGAAAAATATTGTCTTGTAATTTTCTTAAATTTTATTGATTTAATAATCAATAAAAAATATTTTTCATCTCCAAAAAATAAATTTTAAATCACAGAAAAATAAAAAAAATAAAATATTTGTTTTAGTAAAAATTCTGACAAAAAATAGTAGTTCACGCTCCGCCAGGGATGACAGTGTAAAAATTAAAACAAAACTGCTATATTCACACGTCACCGCTGGCGCATGAGGCTCACACGCCGCCTTTCCGGAGTAGATGACCATAAAATTTTGGCACCCCCCATTTTCAATATTTTTGTGTTTAATGGTGATTTTAGATTTTAAATCAAACATCTCTAGCATGGTTTTTGGGCTTCATGCGCCCTCGTCGAGAGTTGGATTGGCATTCCAACACAGTTTATCGTCTTTATTTTTTGGTTTTCGAATGTCATATTTCTCTCAATTCTTAATCATTTTTTATGATTTTTATATGATTGAAAAGCATTTTTTGAGAGAAATCCATCTATATAAATTTCATATCATGAAATATAGTATCATAAAACTTACAAGTACATTAACTTTCGATTAGAGTTTGTCATATCTTCTAATGTACTCATCGGATGCGTACCAAATTTTGTAGATTTAGTTCTCAGATCATAAGTATGCTATGATATAAAATTGCGAACATTTCGATATGCCAATTTTAAGTTGTCATTAATGAATTTTGAAAATAATTCTAGGTATTTTTCATTTTTAATACCCAACAAAGAGGCAGGAAACACCCTAAATAGCTTTAATACCAAGGATGATATTCGTACAAACCATCAAACAAATTTCATGTAGAAATTCTCAAAATTCGAATTGAGTTAACATCACTTATCTCTTTCTATGATAGATATTCTAAATCGAGAAAGTGTCATAAAAATGGATCACCCCCTATTGTTTACAATTCAAATGCATTTGGTGTAGATGATGATCATCAAGCCCTTATTCTATTCCTCAAACCCCCTCTCTCTAAAAAAAAAATATATAAAATGGTTCTCTTTTGTTGCATTTTTTCCTTGGAATGTCGTAACACCAAAATGCACTCTCAAAAAATGTCATCTTAAGTTTCTCTCTTTCCCTTCTGCGTACTCAGAGCAAAAGCCAAGAAAAACCTTTTTGAGAGTCGGTAAAAACAGCACGAGGGAGGAAGAGAGAGGGAGTTAAAAGGGGATTGGGGTGATTTTTTCAAAAACCACCCCAAATTCAAATGAAAGTGGGCAGTCCGCCCGACCCGCCCCATTTGCCAACAAAAACTAAATAATATAATTAGATTTATATTCAATTGTTATTTATTTGGGTTATTCTATTCTGATTTATTAAAAATCGGAAATTCGAGTTATTAACTTTGAGTTATTTGTCAAAATATCATGTACCAAAATGACTCAATTGCTAGAAAAACCAGATGTGAAGACGAGGGTAGAAAAGGCAAAAATCATTATTAACATTAGTTCAATCGGGTTGCAAGAGAAAAGATTATAATTCTGATAGGCCAATCCCAATTTATGAAGACATTTTAAGTTGAACCACGTTTATTTTTGCCTTTCTTTTTTTTAATAAAATGGAGGGTATATAATGAACTTATGAATTGGTGTGAACGATGGGGGCGAAGTGTATGCGAATGGTAGATGTGGGGTGGTTGTGCTATGTTTTTTGTCGATGTCACGTGAATTCAAGTTTGACTGGATTTAAGTTTTGTCATACTAATTTGGCAGAATAAAGGAAATGCTCCAACAAGATTCTAGCATGTGTCCAATGACGTATTCATACTTACCAACGAACATTTTGGGAGTTGACTAAGAAATTGGTTGTTGAGAGAGAGAGAGAGAGAGAGAGAGAGAGAGGTCCTACTCTATGATTGCAGTTTTGAAGTTTTCAAGGTCTATCCTTTTGTTCAGGCGTCGCACGTGGGGACGCAGGATGCTTCCCTCGTCTTGTTCCCCCCCCTTTTTTCTCTTGATGGAAAAAAGGGAAAATTCAATAAGATATATATTACATACGGATGATCGATTTAAGTCGAAGGAAGGACTGTACAAGGTTATTTCCAATATTATTACGTAAAATATGATTTTGTTTTTGGAACAATTAAATTTATTTCCCATTTTGTTTTCTCCAAGGAATTCATGATCGACTAGTTAATAATAAATACTGATAGCTTTTGCAATCCATTGTTAAGATCAGGTATGGTGATGATTTTAACTTCTCTCCCGGTGGAAATATATATATATATATATATATATATATATATATATATATAAATATTTTTTAGAAATCAAGAATTGTTTGAATTCCTTGTTCTCTTGCTCTAGAAGGTTGCAAATCAGTTGGCTCAGTTAGCTCTATGTATTTCATATGCTCTTTTTGATTATTTTTCTTAATAAAACTGGACCCTGTTTAGCTCATTTGCTGTTTTTGCAGATTTTTTTTTTCCTCATAAAGGACTCCTTTCACATAAAAAAATGAAAATCAGATGTTGGTCCCAAGAAATTATATTATTGGGTGAGACAGGATCATATAATTCGTTTTTCACTTTTTACTAATAAAAAATGATATATTTTATAATTTTATGCATTTCAGTAGTGTCATTTATTTTATTTTTATACAAATAAGGAACAGTGATATAATTTATTTTTTCTCATCGGCCCTCTGTTTTTTCACTTCCAAAAGTAGTAAAACTTGTGTAAGTAGAAAAACCGGTATAAGCAACTCAGAAGTTGGCACACGGAAGGCATCTCAGTCTTAATAGCACCAAGGGTTGATTAAAACCTCCTTCCCCTGTCCAGGGCTGTCAAAAAGATTCAACTTCAGCAATTTGCTGTTAAAAAGATTCAACTTCAGCCGATACCTCATAAGTCAAGAAATTCAGCAGCAACTTCCCCATTAGGAACTGCTTCAATGGGGTACCATACCAATCAAACTATGTGCACACGCCTGCATGTTGTAGATTTCTCAAGAGACTCTAAAATGGAGGATTTTCGAATTTCACATTTTTATATAAGAAAATAAGGCCAAACTCTTTTCCGCTGCAATCACTCCACGCCCAACAAAAATTCGAATCATGTAATATACTAGTCATTTACAGATCAAAACGAGGGGAGGGGTGAATTGCCCCTGTGAATGTAAACCAAGTGCTTTCAAGAGGTCTTCCTAGATGAAGGCTTCATAGTCTGATCTGATTTTTTATCTGCCTCTCCAGATGCCTTCTTAGTCTGATCTGATTTCTTATCCGCCTCTCCGGTAGCCTTCTTCTTGTCCTTCCTCTCCCTCTTCTTGAGAGCAGTCATATGGGCCTTCAGAATTGTAGAGTATGAAGCTTGAAACCGCTGGTGTTCTTTTGCTCCCACCTTCACAGACAATGGAAAATACAATGTGTTTAAGATTGGATAGCCAAAACAAAAAAGCACACCACAGGCTTCAAGACTAACATTCTACAAGGAAATATATAAACAGATAAAACCTGGCACTTCAAGTATTCACCCAATCCTTAGCCCGAAAGAAATTGTCTTGATCACATTGCTTAACCATACATTTGAGCTACAAGGTTTTGTTCCAGTTAAGGGTCAGCTGAAACTTATGCTCAAGCCCTAACAACTTCTAGGGCTGAACAAATGGACCGCATCTTTCACTTGCCACTACAAATTGAGCATCACCATGCAGACCCAATGCACTTCAATATCAATTGCCTAACAATTATTATAATATCCAATATCAGAACTGCACAATCCAGGTAGTGGTGGCTTTCAGCTCATCTGCCCTAAGACTATGATCCGACTTCCATTTTCCACCATAATGTGCTCATTCCACATTGTCTTTCTATCAATATCCAACAATATATTCCAACTCCCAACTTTGAGAAGAAATTAACAATATCTAGGGTACAAAGATAAGAAGAAATTAACAATATATATGTCATACGTAATGTTAATACTTATTACTATCCAATTAATCAAATTCTATCCCCAACAATCCAATCCAATCCAATCCAATCCTAACCTATCATATGTACTGAAAGCACCCTACGGAGTAATCATGTATGATTTACTGCACTACCCAAGACTAAGTTTTACATCATTAGAAGGAGCAGGTAAAGTTCGAAAAAGGAAAATGTCTTAACACCATAAACAAATTTCTATTTCATTAAAAAAAAAAAAAAGAAAAAAGAAAAAAAGAAAAAGAAATACTTATCCCCTAGTTTCAAGTTTGTTTCCGTAAGTTTAAACTTAATATTTGTGGTGGGGATGCAAAACCAGGTACACTTTATTGGTGCTGGCCATTTTCATGTGGCCCACGCCTTTTTTTTTGGGGGGGGGGGGGAAGAAAATGGTGAAGAGGAGCTGCTAGTGTTTCCTATCCCCTCCAGGCATAACCAAGAGTCGCACTCATAACCATGAGTCTACACTTCAATCTGGTGCATGCTAAATATAGTGTTTGACACTCATAACCATCTCCTATAATCCGCACACCTGTATGACTAGGAAAAGTGAAAAAGCCATGTAACATAGGCTTATGCGTCTGACATGACCACAGTACATAGACTTCTAGCAAAATGTTGTAATAAAAAATAAACATGGAAAAAGGTTATCTATTTGAAGTTAATGATACTGCTAACTTCGACGCAAAAGATGGAAAAATAAGTTATCTAGGGAAAAAAGGAAGACAAGTGTTGTTGTTGCTTGAAACAAATATCCACCCCCGAAATGCAGTTGAGTGAAATACATACGCGGAACCTTGAGGCCTTAGAGGGTAATACTGCAGCACCAATTTAAATGTGCATTTACTAGTGTTTGTATCTCATGTATCAATGTGAACACACAAATGAAAAACAAATGTACATATACATAATCATAGCTGTTCACAACCTATAGATTGAACACTAGGCTTAATAGAGTTCTAATACAGCACCAAAATCTATTTCACCTTCTTACATACACCATGGCAATAAGTGTTTCATCACATGCATCAACCTGAACACATATAATCAACAATAGTTGTAAATGAAGTTATGCGTGCACGTGGTAGGTGTGCATGAGAAACTATCCTCTTCATTCTTGTCTCCTAATCTGAACCTCCACCATCCTACAAAAGGCTCTAAATTGCTCCCCAAGAAACATAAAACCAATACGACTAACTCAATTGCAAAAATTAACCTGCAAACAGCAATTTCATGGTATAAGTTCTCACCAAATGCTGACATGTATACATCATAATGTTAGGAGTGAGGCAAACCAATGCCTATCAATAAGAAGTATGCGGAACATTCAGAATTCAATAACTTACAAAAAGAAAAATTCTGGCTTTGCTTGCTTATGAGACGATTTATCTATGAAATAGGGAATGGAAGTATCACCTAGAACTGTAGGGTGAGAAACAGAAATAACACAAGAGAAGATGACAATGGCACCGATCATCACATCTATCAAGGCTAAGGAATTTTCCAGACATATAAATTTAGATGGTATTAGATCTGTAACATTAAAAATTAGCAGGAATACACATTTTGTTATGCTGCGCCACTTATGATCAGAAAACATACCGAAGTCGAAATGGTTTTTTTCCCATCAGTTGCCCGAATAAGGCATCTATACTCTATTAGTTCACCAGCAGTTGTCATTTTATTCCTTCTTGCCTTAGACTTCAGGGATGCTGCCAACATAATTTTCATGTCAAGAATTTTAAATCATATGCTTGGACATTGTTAGAAACATAAACAACTTCACCCCCCCCCAAAAAAAACGAAGAGAACAAAAGATTAAAAAACTAAAGGAGAATGCAATTGCTTGTAGAGGAAATCTCACAGCGCTTAAGGGTAACCCATACAGAGCCCTTCTCCGTGTTCCGCTCATACATGCTAGTGAGTTCATTTAGGAATGGGTCTGGCTGCAGAAGAACCTATCAAACAGAGAAAGACAAGGTTACGACACAATTTGCATTATAGAGCACCCATCCCCCATGCAACTCAGGAGTAGAACAATGGAAATTTAAGGTTATAGGGACTATCAAGTATCCATACCCTCACCATCTTGGATATGTTCGCCCTTAGTTTTTTGATTGAAAAGGAAGCATATATTAAAGAAAGAACAAAACTACAAAGAAGAGTAAAGAGAATATGAAATCCTTTAAGACCAAAAGAAAAATCCTACATAATCTAAATGAGAGTTGACTGCATCTCTCTTTACAGGCCACATAAAGTTTTAGGAATAAAATTAATTAAGGCTTATGGACAAAATAACGCATGAGCACCCACACATATGGACTAAGAAGATGGCCAAATGACTTTGCAATTTATTTTATAAAATAAGGCCTTAGATTTCCCATAGAGCTTCTCTCACGTGGTCAACAATTACAAGATTATTAAGAAGAATAATTAGATACAAATGCGAGGCAAGTTAACATACAATCTATTGTTTGAAATCGAACATAAAATGCAGAATCTAATATGCCCTGATTTTATTGGTGCTAGAAATAAAAAATGATTAAATCATGTGCTTTGCAATGACCAACAAATCCTGCCACATTGGATTTTATCAATTTGGGTAATTGCTCATAACATCATTCTTTCGGATTGGGGAAGAGATTTGTACAAATATGTATTTATAAGGTCTTCTTCATACCCCCACCATCCCCCTCTCATCGCAATACAACATTAGAAAACAGGTGTGAGAAAGGCATATACTAGACAAACAATCCGTGAAATAGCATTCTTAACAGTTTTTAAGAAAGAGAATTATAAGCATCTACTGGTGACTGTCACATTAGGGTTTAAACATCGCCCATCTGCAAACTGAACTTGTGCATTTTAGATCATACTAATGATTTCAACAGAATCTACATATATCTTTCTCAGATTCCAATGCAAATCTCGCCCAATCAAATTCTAGAATTAACTATAGTTATTCAGTGTTTACACAAAAATTTATCGAACGAAAGTGAATCACCCAAAAACTCATAAGAGAATCACGCTCAATCAAATAAGAAGATGATGAAGAAAATAGAAAAAGGAATAGAAAACGAAAGATGAATAAGAAGAATGTACCATGTTTGAACGTCTCAAATCTTAGAATTGTAGTCTGTGGAAACCTCAGATCTGCAATATGACTTGACGAAGGACCAGATTGCGTCTGATCTGCAAAACAAGGTTGGAGAGAAAGAGGAGAGAGGTATTTCTGAAACTGAATGCAAACTAAATCCCTAATCTCTAGAACGGAGAAAAGGACTTGGGGTTCAAGGTGCTTGCATCTAATGACTGTGGTACCTTGAACCAATGATATTCGCCATTTGTCATTTGGGACCCACTCTAGCAATCCCCCCGTGTCGAATATTCGAGACATGTACCCAAAAAAAAAAAAAAAAAAAAAAAAAAAACAGTTTTTAACTCAATATTTTCACATTTTAAAAACTCAGGCTAATAGTTTTAACAAATTAATTGAGTTTTAAAAATTTCAATAATACTATTCACACACTATTCATAAATTAATCGAGTATTCAAAATTTGATCAATACTATTTACACTAAAGATTGATCGAGTTTTAAAAACTCAACCAATTGTGAACAATATATGAACAGTGATCGGTTGAGTTTTTAAAATTCAACCAACAGTGAATAGTATTAGTCAAATTTTGAAAATTTAGATCATTTTTGAAATATATTTGTTTAAAAGGTTTTTTTAAGATTTTTTTTTTATTTTTTGGATTAGGTCCGAATATTTCTCCCAATATTCTGTACAATGTTATTTCATGTTCAATAATTCTTAAAAAAATAATTCACTGAGACGTTTCGTTTAGTATTAAAAATTGTAATCGAAATCAAAATTATTTCTTCTAAATTTAGAATAAATAGATTTAGTTGACTCAATATATTAAAATAGATATCATTATTATCTCTGATGTTTAATTATCATTTTCTTCAAAATAAAAATTAATAATTTTTTAATTTTATCTTTACTCTAATATATAATAAAAACTATAAATAATTTAAAATAAACTATTTTAAAATATTATATAAAATTAATTTCATTTTAAAAAAAATAAATATTATATGTGTTTATCAAGTAAAGTTTATACTCTTTTCAAAAATTTAAAAAAAAAGTAATGAATTTTCTTTTTAACTTGTTTAGTTTATATATATATACACATATATAATAGGTAATTTTATAATGAAAATTGTATGAGTAATAGGTAATGAATAATTTTATAATGAAAAAAATAAATATTATACGAGTTTGTAGAGTAAATTTTGTATCATTTTCAAAAATAAAAAAGTAATTTAATAACAAAAATTTTATTTTTTTCACATGTTTATTATATATATATATATATGAGTAATTGGTAATTTTATTAAAAAAAATTGTATAAATAATGGGTAATAGGTAATTTTATAATGAAAAAATACATATTATATGAATTCATTAAATAAACTTTATATCTTTTTTAAAAATTGAAAAGAAAAAACAAAGTAATTTGATAATGAAAACTTTATATTTTTTCACTTATTTATTTTATATATATATTCACTAGTTAATGACCTGCACATTTGCGCAGGGTGCCTATAAAGTGTAGATTATATTTTTTTGTTATATAAATATTTATTAAACTTATAATTATTATTTAAATCAGTGAAAAACAGGATATATATCAACAATAGCAAAAAAAAAAAAAAGGTCTAGTCATTAAAATACTAAAAAAGACTAAGAAATAAGACAAAAAAAGGTAATAAATGGAATAAAATGACAATAGAAATATAAAGATAACCATATGTAAATTTAAAAAAAAAAATAAAAGAAGAAAAATTATATTAAAAAAATGAAGGACTCAAGAGGGAAAAAAATTAAAAGAATAAAGATCTGAATAGAAAAAATTAAAAATAGTGATTTGAAAATAAAACGACAATCATTCGTGGAGCTAAAGAGAAAAGAAGAAGAGGAAAATTGATGTTCCAAAAACATAAAGGATAAAAATGGAAAAAATTGGGTTAAAAAAATAACCGGGACCTGAATGGAGAAGTAAGACTAAAAAAAGATGGAAAACTAATGTCTAAAAAAGATGAATAATTTAAGAAGAAAAAATTTTGAGTCAAAATAAAAAAATTGACAAATAAAAAAAATGTATAAAAATTTCATTATGATAGTAAATAAAAAATGGGTAAAAACTTAATAAATTACATAAAATTTTATAAAATAAATAAAAATTAAATTGTTTTTATAAATTATTAACTTAAAATAATTTATATCATAAACAATAAACTTTAAATTATATCATTTTCATAATAAAAATATAAAAAATGAGATAAAAATATTAAAAAATATATAAAATTTAAGAAAAACAACTAGAAGTCATTAAAAAATATTAAAAAATATATATATATAATCAAAAGATTTTGATTTCATTTTATATAATAAAAAAATTATATTTTTAAAATCAAAAGTTTTTTTTAATATTTTTGACAAAATTATATAATTTAATTCAAATATTAAAAAAATATATTATTTTAATATTAAAAATAATATTTTATTCATGCCTTTTCATATTTTTTTTTTACCCATGACCAGACTTGTCATCCTCTATTTTCGAACCCCATTATATTTTTTTTTTAATCACCCTCTCTCTCTGTCTCTCCTCTCTCTCAAAAAAAAGGGGTTTACGATAGTTTTTTACCATAGTTTTTGACCATAGTTTTGATCTCATTTTATATAATCAAATCATTATATAATCTAATTTATATTTTAATATTAAAACGAAATAATTTTTTTTATATTTATGTCTATATAATATTAAGATAATATTATATTATATTTATTTAATTATTCATTTTTTAATATTTTTTAATCACTTTTAATTTTTTAAAATTATATATTCTTTTTAATATTTTTATCTCATTTTTATATAATTTTTTTATAAAAAAAGATAGAACTTAAAACTTATTATTTAGTCATTCGTCGATTTTTTTAAAGATATTGAAAAAAAATTTGATTTTAAAAATATAATTTTTTTTATATATATAAAATGAGATCAAAATCTTTCGACCATATATTCCTCTTTTATTATTTTTTTTTAAAATTTTATATTTTTTTTAATATTTTTATCTCATTTTTATATAATTTTTTTTATTATGAAAAAAGATATAACTTAAAACTTATTGTTTAATTATTCATCATTTTTAGATATGCAATTCTCTTTTTTTTTTTTATCTCACTTCTTCATTCAGTTTCTTACTATTTCTTTGACCTTTTTTTTTTTACTTTAATCTTTCATTTTTTTTAACATTAAAATAATCATCCTTTTATTTTTAAAAACTTTTACAAGTTATTTAAAAATATTAAAAAAAGAATATACAATCAAAAGAATTTAATTTAATTTTACATAACCGAAAGATTTTATTAAATTTTATATTATTTTAATATTTTATCAGTCAATCAAAATTTTAGTCCTAATAATTGAGGTCGACTTTTAGAGTGAACATATATTTACGTAGTATTTCTCTTATATTTTTACGAAGAACTGTTTTCAAGACTCGAATCCATGATCTCTAATTATTATGCCAAGATTCACCTAAAAAAAAGGAAAAAAAATAAAAAATAAATAAAAATATCATCTTTAGCAATAGTATCAACTAAAGCCAAAAAAAAAAAAACAAAAATACTTTGTCGGTATCAACACCAACATGATTCCCACCGATGTCCCTAAAAGATAGATTGAAACTCTTGTCGAATTCAACTGTAAGAAATGAGTCTTCTGCAAGAAATGAATACCTATGGCCTGCAGAGATGTTGAATTTACCTGCATTAGAGGTTATGAAAAACGTAATGCGTCTCCAAAAGAACAAGAAGGTGAAACTTTAATGGAGAAGATGAATCAGAAAGTAAATGAAGCTGTCACATTGGCAGAAAAATCAAGAAAGCGAATTTTTTGGTGAACATAAAATGCTCTCCCAAACCCCAAGGAAGAGGAGAAATTTGATGAAGAAGATGAACAGATGAATTCTTGGTTGAACAACTTCCATATTTCCCAGGATTACCCAACATAACATCACATGCCTTAATCCATCTTGTTCAGAGACTGCAGATAAGGCACTAACAATGGAATAATTAGCAAGTGAAAACTGCAAGCCATAACCACATGCTTCAAAATTTTCATGTCTTCCACACAAATTGAAGCCATGAGACACAATCTGATGAATCTCAGCTGTTAATGTTCCAAACCAAGCATACCTAATATTTGGATTTCCTCCACACCTATTACTTACAACCTCTGAAAAAATACAAAATGATTGGATTCTTGCCTACGTCATGAAATTAGAATGCAAATTCTTGTAAATCGATACAACTTCAATGTTTTCTTGCACAGGTTTCAGCCCCAAGAGGAAAGAATTCTTGATAATCTTGTAATCAGCACTTTCCTCTTGTAATTTGAATAGACCCATTGAGCTAAACGGGTTTGAATTCAAAGAAATTGCTTCTTCATTGTCTGAATCATCGGCAACAATCAGTTCAGGGTCGTCTACTTCCATTGAGACTCGTTCTTCAATACCCAAATCCTCCATCACATTTTCAGAATATAACAAAAAAAAAAAAGACTTTACATTTATATTCTTTTTTTATAGATTTTCTAATTTATATTTTAATATTAAAAAATATAATTATTCATATTTTATATTAATATAACATTAAAATAATATAACATTATATTATAATAAAATATTTTAATATAAAAATTATTTTATATATTAAAATAATATTATTTTTTAATATTTATATTAAAATAATATAATTTTTAAAAAGATATCGAAAATAACTTTTGATTTTAAAAAAATAAATTTTCTATCATATAAAATGGGATCAAAATCTTTTAATTTTATATTCCTTTTTAAATTTTCTAATGACTTTTAAAGTTTTTTAAAAATTTTATATTAATTTTTTCAATTTTTTATTTCATTTTCATATTTTTTTATTATAAAAAATATATAATTTAAAATTAATTTTTTAAAGTCATTTGGCGTTTTTAGACATTAAAATTTCTATTTCTTTTCCCACTTCTCTATTTAGGTTCTTACTATTTTTTTACCAAGTTTTTTTTTCACTTTAATTCTTCGCCTTTTTTTAGTATAGGTTTTTTCCTTTTTATTTTTTATTTGACCTAAAAAAGAAAAGGTCCACAATAGTTTTTTACCATAGTTTTTATCTTATTTTATATAATTTAAATATTTTATTAAATTTAATATTATTTAAATATTTTATAAAATAATAGTTTATATCCATTTTATAAAAACTTTCTAATTTATATTTTCATATTAAAATAAAATAAATTTTATATTTATATCAATATAACATTACGACAATATTATATTATATTTATTAATAAAATTTAATATTTCAATACAAATATAATTTTTAATATTAAAATAATATATCTTTTTTATATTTATAATAAAATAATATTTTTTTTCAAAAAATATTAAAAAAAAATTGATTTTTAAACTATAATTTTTTTCATCATATAGAATTAGATCAAAATCTTTTAATTTTATATTCTTTTTTTAACATTATGTGATGTCTTTTAAATTTTTTTGAAATTTTGTATTTTTTAATTTTTAATTTTTTATAATGTAATTTATTTTAATTTTTCTGATTTTAAAAAATATTTTATTTTTTTATCAATTTTATAAATTTTTATTTATTTTGTTAATTTTTTTTTAATTTTGACCCTTTTATGGCATTAATTAAATAAAAATATTAAAAATTGTCATTAAAAGACAACTATAATATCTATAATATAAAAGTATTAAAAATGTTTTCTTAAATATAAAAATATCTATAGTATGAAATTTTAAAAATTGGCTAAAAATATTAAAAAAAAAGAATATAAAAACAAAAAATTTTGATCTCATTTTAATATTAATAATATTGAAAAAATAATACTTTTATATCTATTTAAGATTTTGATTTTATTTTTTTAGTATTTTTTATATTTTTTCAAAAATTTGTATAAAATCAATAGAATTACAATTTTTTATATTATAGTAAATAATGTAAAATTAAATGATGGATATAAAATAAATAAATTGTTTGAAATATAAAAAGTACATTTATAATTTAATTTTCATTTAATAAATTAACAAACCAAAAAGAATGTAAATTATTGTTTTGTAAAATATTAAAAAATGTTAAATTTACTAAATCTTTTGATTATATAAAATGAGATCAAGTTTTTTTTTTTATGTTATATTATTTTTTTAATATTTTTTAGTGACTTTTGAAAGTTCTCCAAATTTTTTTTTATTTTTTTAATTTTCTTTGATATCATTCTTTGCATATATTTTTTTTATTATAAAAAAGGATCTAACTTTAAAATTTATTATTTATAATGTAATTTATTTTAATTTATTGATTTTATAAATTTTTATTTAGTTTGTTAATTTGTTAAATGAAAATTAAATTATAGATATATTTTTTATATTTCAAATATATTATTTCTTCTATATACATTATTTAATTTTACATTGCTTACAATAATATAAAAAATTGTAATTCTATTAATTTTATATGAATTTTTTTAAAAGAATATATGAAAAGCATATTCAAAAATATATATAAAAAAAAAAAAAACAAGCTCAAAATCTGAAAAGGATTGAAAAAATATTCTTTTTTCAATATTAAAATTATTAAAATGAGATCAAAATCTTTTAATTTTATGTTCTTTTTTCAATATTTTTAAAGAATTTTAAAATTTTTTGTCATAGTTGTTTTTATATTTTAGAAAGCATTCTTTAATATTGTTATATTATGGATGCTTAATATTATAGATGTTTTTTAATTATAATTTTTAATATTTTATTTGATTAATGTCACAAAAGCATCAAAATAAAAAAAATTAAAAATTAAATAAAAATTTATAAAATCAAAAAAATCAAACTGTTTTTATTAAATCAGTAAATTAAAATAAATAATACTATAAATAATAAATTTTAAGTTATATCCTTTTTATGAAAAAATAAAAAAAAAATGAGATAAAAATATTAAAAATATAGAATTTCAAAAAATCTTTTAAAATTCATTAAAAAAATATTTTAAAAATATAAAATTAGAAGATTTTGTTCTAATTCTATATAATGAAAAAAATTATATTTTTAAAATCAAATGTTTTTTTAACATTTTTGGAAAAAAATTTATATTATTCTAGTATAAATATAAAAATGTTATATTATTTTAATATTAAAAATAATATTCGTATTGAAATATTATATAATATTAAATAAATATACTATAATATTATTTTAATGTTATGTCGATATAAATATAATAAATTATTTTGTTCTAATATTAAATTATAAATTAGAAAGTTTTTATAAAAGGAACATAAATTACTATTTAAAAAAATTAAAATAATATTAAATCTATATAATTCTTTGATTTTATAAAATAAGATAAAAAGCTATGATCAAAAACTACCGTAGAAAAGAAAACTAGCGGACTAAAACGAAGAAAAAAACTGGGCAAGAAAAATGTGCAAAGACTGGAACGAAAAAAAAAAAAGAATACCGGGTAAGAAGAATAGCAGATGACCATCAAGGGACATCCGAAAAGTGGTGAATAGTGTGGTGAATAGTTGTGGATTGAAATGTAAAAAAAAAACCTGGGCAAGAAAAATGTGGAAAGATTGAAATGAAAAAAAAAACCTGGGGGAAAAATGCCAAAGGACTGAAATGAAAACGTCCAAGGACTGAAACGAAAAAAAAAAAGGGAGTGCGGGGCCCAAAAAATAGTGGACAACCAACAAGGGCATTTTGGTAATTTAAAAAGGAGGCACGTGAAAATCACGCATGAACAGTATGCACAACCCGCTCTTTATATATAAGAGTAATATTTGTAATGGATAATTTTATTAAAAAAATAACTCAATAATAAAAAAATTATTTAAAAAAAAAAGTGTGAGATTTCAGAATAATTGATAATTTTAGTTAAATGTGAAAGTAAATAGTTATTTAAGAATTAGATATGGGTTTTCAATAAATCCCATCAATTTAATTGGGTTTTGTGAGTTTCAAGATTTTTGGATATGAATCCAACATATTTATTCTTATAGTATTAATCCAAATTATTATTCTTCGATTTCATTTTTATTCCTTATTTCCATATCCTCTTACCAAACATTCTCTTAATTTGAAATTACAGTAACTTTCTTAGGAGACTTAAATTTTAATTTAATTTTATTTAGTATATTTGAAGAATTTCATTTTATCTATTTGTTCAACTTATATTCATACAAGTCATGAAAATAATTTATAAATATATAAAATGTAATTATTTTTTGAAGATAGATGTTTATAGCGTCCTCTCAATCAAATTCTATATGTTGCTGATATTTTATAAAAAAAAAAATTAAAATTTGATAATATTTCTCACCAAAACAAATTAGAGAAAAAGAAATTACATACTTTTAAATACAGGGAAAAATATTATTGACTAAATTTCTCATCAGGTGAATTCCAAATAAATATATTCTATTTAAATGATGGACACGGGATTATATTATCAAATGTTAAAACAATTAAATTTTAGAATAATTAAATTACTAATACAAAATATTATCCTCATAGTCAGAGCATAAAATGAAGTCACTTTTCAATTTTCTCTAAAAAGGGTCGACCCGAGCATAAAATGTCTTTTAATTTAGTGTTAAGTTATAGAAAGAATAGACGTGTGTGTGTGTGTATATATATATATATATATAATTATTTTTATATTTTAAATTCATAATCTCGAATTCATTAAAAAGACAACTTTACGGTTATATTAATGTTGGGTGCTCTCATTTCCTCATTTTCTTTCTAAAAGAGAAATTAGGAATTTAATTTCATTTCCTACATTACTTAATCATTATGGATGACATTTAATAGGATTAGAATACCTTTTACAATTCCAAAAACCTTCGGCCCACCACCCAGGAGTGGTCATCGAAACTCGGCAGCTCGCCCTTTCGGAAATGGCAATATACCATCTGATTCAACGAATATATGGAAAAATCTGATTTAATGGATCAAGTTTTTTTTTTTCCTTAAAAAATCAGGTTAAAATCATGATTAGAATTAAGTTTTAATATTAAAATAATTAGATCAATTCAGATATAGATTTAAATTATAAATAATCCGACTCGATAATAATTTATAATAAAATACAATTTTATTTTAATATAATATTATTAAATAAGATAAAAAGATTTTAAAATTTATTATAACTTGTTATAAATTGTAAGTTTCATTTTTATTTCTAAACAAATATTATTAAATTAAAAAAATATTAGACTATGGTTTGGGTCGAGTATGTCTCGAGTATAGATTGTTTTAAAATTGGATTAGATTAGTTTGTTTAGATATATGTGATAAATTAAGTAGAATTGGATCGGATCGGATTTTTAAAAAAATTTATAAGATTGGATATGATTTTTTTATTTTTAATCTGAATTGAATTAAAGTCGAATATGAATACTAAAATTAAAATTTAAAATTAAATATGGTATTATTATGAGCCAAACGATAATTAATCTGTTGCCCTCCTACGCCTTTTCATTTTACGCGCGGAAGCATTGTTATTTTATTTCTTTCTGTGACTAAAGATGATTTTGATATTTTCAAAAATTTCTGTGTTTGGATTTTATTATTTTATTTTTTATGAAATTATAGTTTTTTTAATGAAAACCTCAGGGCTGACAAAGAGCAAAAGCCACAAGCAATATCTCTGTTGGTAGTGGATTATGACTCCACAAATACTAACTTCTTGATAACTCGAACGATTACCGTCGATGAAGTGCAACACCTGCAAAATTCGTCGGAAAGTGCTCCGGCGGGAGATATTCCGATGCTCAAATCAGAAAGAGCGATTTTCGAATGTAGTAAAATAGACTGAGAGCTTTAGAGAGAGAGATTTCTTATGATCAGTGTGTCCAATGTGTAAGGTCAAGAGAGCGTAACTGACTTAGAAGGTCTGAAGGTCTCTTATACCTAACAGAGTCGTGTGATTTCGGGGCGTTACAACCCTACTTTCCTTATGAAAATGGTCCGAAAATCTCAAGAGTTAAATATTTTGAAACGTTTGTGATCCTTATCATATGAGAAATTCTATTATTCGAGAAAATCTTTTCCTTATCAATAAGATTCTGAAGATATTCTTTTAAGTAAGAAACCGAGGTCGTTGGGGTGTTTTGACCCTTCCTCAGGATCGTTTTAGACCATCAGCTTTCGATCGGTCGTTTAGCTAATACAGAGCCTTCGAGACTTACTCGTTCGGTAGACCAGGGACTAAGTATCCGTTCGAGGAGACAGATCCCGATTGACGAATATCGTTTGATTGACGAAATGACTTAGGCCCTATCGTTTGGGAGACGGGGCAACTAGGGCCCTTCGGTAGATTACTTGAGTGGCCATAGAGGGTAGTTATTCTATGATATCGGGCTATACTTGCCCGTCGATCGGTAATTGTTCCGTCAGTTGGAGCGATCTCTACTGAGTTGTGGGTCTCATGTGTGGGATTTTTAAGTGTTGACCCTTTGAAACAGATTGAGTCATATCCCATCATTCGCCGCCGACTCGTAGCGTTCTTTCTTGAGAAAGACAACAGGAGTTATACTATTGAAAAAGGCATGAGACTTTTGGGCACAACCTCGGTCGCTTCGATTTTCGAGAATTGTCTCATGTACACTTTATAAGGATATGCGTCCGTCAAGATATCACATGCTCTATTATTCTTGTCTGTCGTTATCTTGATCTTTTGTGAAAAGCTTTTCTTGAAAAAATATCGAAAAATTCTTCCTCGTTAAGAGGCATAGACAACATATGGAGTACGATGACCAAATAGGAATTGTTGGAAGTCCGGAAGGACATATCGTTTGAAAGCGACTTTGAACTGGTGTTGTCTTGTGAAGATAACAGGGCGAATCATGCCCCTGACGGCTGTGTTTGAGATACTGGAATTTCCACCCCTCGTTACTTATTCCTAGTGTTTGGCATTTTATGATTGTCTTGATTTCTCAGTTAGGGTTTTGTGGTATCCGTTTTTACTTGGAGATTTTGGGGGGCGGCTTTTTTCTTTGGTACGATGTAGTGCTCAAGACTCCATCCAAGGTTGGTATAAACTGCAGACTCGCCGGGAGTCTCGTTGGAAATTCTTTTATTTCGAATCTCATGATGAGTATTGAATGCAGAAATTCCTTTTTGTGAGTTTTTTGAATAAAGATCTTTTTCCGGTGCTTTCGGGTGCCGATCAACTGCTCTTGTTGAATATAAAAATCCCAAATCTCCTTCATCACTCTCGCTTCTTGCGATTTGTTGGGCGCTATTGTGAGTCTACTTGGCGGAATATCTGAGTAGATTCTTTAGTGGAGGACCAGATGTTACTGCTGTCTTGTTTGCTGGTCGTCGAGGCGAGGCAGATCAATAAGCCCATCTTATTAGAGCAGAAGAAGAAGGAGTTGGTTGATACTCTACCGTTTGTGAATGCACTTCTCCTGGAGGATATTTCGACTGATCGGGAGGTGCGACCGAACGCAAAGAGGTCGATGAAGGCAATCGATACTTCTCCCAAGACTCGGTCGAAGAGAGTAAGGGTTTGGTCGGCTGACCCATCTGCTAGTGAAGAGAAACTAGTGGAAACTGGAGAGCGTGCGTCTCCTCAAGAGCATATCGAACCAATGGAGAGTCAGTCAAATGCTTTGGTAGACGATTGTTTGCACATCAGCTAGGGGCAGTGGGGAGGAAGCCCGGATCGAGGGAATTCCCGAGGCGACGGAGGACGCTTCAGCTTCGAGTCAACTGTTGCAGGGAGAGACTTCGATGGGACTAGATGTTTCTACCCCTATTCTGGGGGAGGCATTCGAATAATCTCCCCAAGTATCTCAGTGTTCCTTGTATGATGGGGAAGAGAAGGCTGGCCTTTCGCCTCTTGTTTTGGTTGAGTCGCTCAACGGTCAGGAAGATGATCCAGAAGAAGGATCGGTAGCAATCTGTATAAGAGACCATCAGTATAGCTGTATCGATTCAAAGGAGGCGCTATAATTGGCTGAACGGTTTGAGTTTCGCCCTGAACTCGCGCTCCATATATTGTCTTCGGATCATGTTGACAAGGCTCTTTACTCTCTCTATCTGATGGTAAGTGCTTTTTGCCCGATTTCTGTTTACATTTGTTATTACATAACTCTGACTGTCGAGTGCACTTCTTCTCAGACTGCGGCTTTGATCGAGTTCCAAAGACAACAGAGGAAGCAATCCGAGGAACGCCTTGTTCGCTTAGCTAACCAGGTATTGGAGCTGAAAGATGCTCTTAAGAATAAGGAAAAAGACATTAAGAGGGAAAAAGACAAGCAGATCGAACGTCTGCAGCAAAACCTGGCCCTATCTCAAGAGTGTTGTGAAAAATTGGAAACCGAGGCACGCATTCGTGAAGTGAAGTTAGCGGCCGCCGAGACGTTAGCTCACTTTCGGGAGAAATCTCTCCGGAATGCCGAACGGGAGATGGCTGACCTCAGAAGGTCTGTCACCAAGGACGTTACCAACCTCCAACTTTCTCAGCATAGATTGCATGAGCATTTGAGATGTGCTGATGAGATTCTTTGACGGGCCAGTAGATATGAGGCTTTACCTCCACTTGAGGGGTCGGTCGAGGGGATGACAACGGATCGGGGCTCTACCCAGATAGCCTCTGTTGTTCCTTTTGATCCTGTGTAATTTTGTATCGTCTTGGTAATGAAAAGATTTTCTTCTTTGTGTGCATCTGTCTGAAGATGTCACTCAGAGCATTTGTCTAATACTCTGTCGAAGTGTAGTGACCTTTCTCGTAAAGGGGATCTTTAGAATGCTATGAACGCTTTAAAGGGTTGTACTGCCGAGAGTTTTCTCATTGATAGGTCTTGTAGTCTTGTTCGGAGAGTTAAGTTTGTTATCTAACAGAAATTAGGACAACTTAGACCCAATGCTCAGTAAGAGTAGGACGGTGCCAACCCGTTCGGGGAGTTGCATCCCAACAATCGTTTGATAAAATCAAGGAGATTTAGCCTCACCATATGGTAAAAAACGATTGGTAGTAGCGTCATATCCACCCGTTTGGGGAGTTTTATCCCATTTTTGACAATACGTTCGTTCGGTAGGATCAAGGTGACTTAGACCGAACGTACGGTAGGAAATGATTGATAGTAGGGTTGTGTTCACCCGCTCGAGGAGTTCCATCTTGTTTTTGACAACACGTTCGTTCGGTAGGATCAGGGCAACTTAGACCCAACATATAGTAGGAAACGATGATTAGTAGGGCCGTGTCCACCCATTCAAGGAATTCCATCCCGTTTTTTATGATACGTTCGTTCGGTAGGATCAGAGCGACTTAGGTTCAACGTACGGTAGGAAACGATTGATAGTAGGGCCGTATCCACCCGTTCGGAGAGATCTGTCCCATTTTTGACGACACGTTCATTCCATAGGATCAGGATGACTTAGACCCAACGTACGGTAGAAAATGATTGATAGTAGGGTCTTGTGCACCCATTCAGAGAGTTCCATCCCGTTTTTGATGACACGTTCGTTCAGTAGGATCAGAGCAATTTAGGCCAATGTTTGGTAGGAAACGATTGATAGTAGAGCCGTATCCACCCGTTTAGGGAGTTCTATCCTATTTTTTTATGACACATTCGTTCAATGCAGTAGACTAAGCGCACCATGACCGATTAGCGAGGCAAGTCGTAATGGAAAAACAAATAATAATTGATTCTTCTATCGAACATTAAGGATCGCGTGTCATGAGCCGTCATAGGAATGATCACTAAAGGAAGAGAAGACGCATGATTCTTTCTCAGAGAAAGAGCGCAGGAAACTTCGGGTCGTATGCCGGACAAATGTTGGTGGGAACATAAGGTTCATGTAAGGTGCTTTTGTCACAAATCTGAAAGATCGCCTCTTCTGGTCTGTCGTGTGGGGGCCTAGGGTTCGGTTAGTTGGGTAGCTCATTCTCCCATGGCGGATTGCGTCGGTCTGGGGAAGATAGATTCCTTCCTTCCGTACTGATGAACCTCTGTAACCTTCCGCTGCAAACCAAGAACTCTAAGTCGACTTTAAGTCTCTTACACTTGTCAGTCATATGTCCATAATCCCGATGGAAATAGCAGTACCTTGACTTATCCTTTTTAGAGTCTTCCTCTATGGAACGAGGGGGCCATCTGACATATGATTTATTCTTGATTTGATATAAAACCCGACTTGGGGTCTCATTCAGCGGCATGTAAATACTGAACTTTCGTGAGGGCGGAGGCCCTAGTCTGCTCTTCTTTGGGAAAGGCTGACGAGGCGATCGATTGTGTTCTTTTCTACTCAAACGGCTCCTTCGTAGATCGAACGCTTCTGCTTCTTCTGCCACAATGTACTTTTCGTTTCGGGAGTAAAACTCTTGAATGATCGAAGGAGGATTTTTCATAATGGAGGTCTTTATGCCGGAGAGGCGCAGGCCTATTAGAAGGGTAGCTAATGCGATTGAATGGTCCAAAGCTGGGATCTTCAACATCTCTGTTTTGAATTTCTTTAGGAAATCTCTCAGGAGTTCATCTTCTCGCTGCCGCAATGAATATAAGGAGGTGGACTTTTGCTCCTCTTCTCGGCTGATTATAAAGTGAGTCTCGAACTATTGTCAAAATTAAGTGAAACTCTTGATATTGAATGGCAGAAGAGAGTTGAACTATACCAAGACATTGCCCTTGAGCGTAGTGGGGAAATGCTTACACATGGCTGCATCTAACAGGTCTCTGGAAACCATGACTGTTATGAAGTGAGCGACATGATCACGGGGGTTGGTTGTTCCATCATATCTTTTTATGGGAGATAAAAGGATGTCTCGCGGTATTGGTTCTATAAAAATCTTCAAATCAAAAGGCGATACTCTTGAAGGGTGGAGAAGACTTTCATCCTTCTTCGCACCTACCTTTCTAAATTCAGCAGTTACAAGTTGCTCAATTTGTTTTCTCAAATTTTCTAGATTGTGACGAAATGTCACCAATGGTTCATAGTTCATAGGAGGCATTTGTTATTGGGGACGTTCATGTCCAGAATTCGGTGCGGATGACTGGCCATCTAGCCTAAGGGCTCGATCGAGTCCTTCCAGTTGTTTACTCATATCTTGGAGCCATTCCAACCTAGCCATATGGGGATAGCTGGCTCGTTCCGGGGGCCAGGAGGTACAATCGACTGTTCTTGAATTGCAGGTTGTGGGACCTACTCTGGGTAAGATATTTGAGGAGAAACCATACGATCACGAACGGAGTAATCGGGCGCCACAGGAAAGGCAGCTTCGGATGGTATCGCGGTGCGCCTGTCTACGGTGGGGCAGCTTTCGAGGATGCTCTGGTTCTCAGAGGTATGGTTACGCAATGATTTGTCAGTCTTACAAATATTGCTCCAGTTTGTTCATACAGAATGCACCAATCTGTTGGAGGTGAGTTATGACTCCACAGATACCGGTTTCTTGATAACTCGAATGATTACCATCGATGGTGTGTAAAACCTACAAAAACCGCCGGAGGGTATTCCGACAGAAGAGATTTCGATGCTCAAATCAGAAAGAACGGTTTTCGAATGTAGTAAAACAAACTGAGAGTTTTAGAGAGAGTGATTCCTTATAATCAGTGTGCCCAATGTGTAAGGTCAAGAGAGCGTACCCTAATTTAGAAGATCTGAAAGTCTCTTATATCTGACGGAATCATGTGTTTTTGGAGTATTACAAACTTACTTTCTTTATGAATATGTTCTGAAAATCTGGGAAGTTAAATATTTCAAAACGTTCGTAATCCTTATCATATGGGAAGTTCCGTTATTCAATGAGATCTTTTCCTTATCAATAAAATTCTAGAGATACTACTCTTAAATAGGAAATCGAGGTCATTGGAGTACTTAACTCTTCCTCAGGATTGTTTTAGGCCGTTAACTTTCGATCGGTTGTTTAGCTAAATGCAGGGCATTTGAGGCTTGCTCGTTCGGTGGACCAGGAGATAAGTATCTGTTCGGGGAGATAAATCCCGATTGACGAATATCGTTCGGTAGACGGTGCGACTTAGATCCTATCGTTCGAGAGACGGGACAATTAGTGCACTTTGAAATTACTTAAGTGGCCATAGATGATAGTCATTCTATAATACCAGGCTGTGCTTGTCCGTCGATAGACAATTGTTCTGTCGGTTAAAGCATTCCTTTCTGAGTTGTGAGTCTCGTGTATTAACCTTTTAAGTGTTAATCCCTTAAAACAGATATTGGGCCATGCCCATTATTTTTAATAACAACAAAAATAGAAAAAGCCCCTGTAGTACTGGACCGGACTGTATCCATATACCAGCAACAGCTTAACCCATCTCTTTTAGCCAACTCACCTGCCATAGAACCCATGACAACAATTTACCCATTTGGCAACGATTTCATGCACAAACGCTACCTAGTCAACTGCTCCGAGCCATTGAACAATAGAAAAACAAAAGTCACACAACCAAGAGAGGTGTTCCGACAAGAACGAGATCAAAATAAAAGGATGCATCATGCACGATTGAATCATCTCAAATGATGCAGATTGCAGGAGCAGATACTTCCCAAGTTCGACTGTGAGAGAAATCTAATTTTGGCAATTGCAGCAAAAGACGTTCCCTTTGCTCATGAATTTTAGACGAGGAGAGAACAAGGATTCATTCAAAGAAAATTAAGAAGGATCATGCTCACCAAAAATATGAAACGAGAGTACATACAACAAAACTCCTTCGGAAAAGGCTGCTTTTTCATCACTTCATTTTTTTCCTTCTTTTCCTTCTTTTCTTTCCTTTAGTTTCCTTGGATTTTTTTTTTTTTTTTTTTGGTTCCTTTTGATTTTTGTACATCATTAACTTCAACTCTTTACAGTATTAACACAACCCAATAGCTCTTTTTAATAACCAGCAGATGGAAACCGTAAGGAAGACCATCACAAGCTTTTTTGAAGCTAACAACCTAAGGTTCACCCTCACATCATGCTTTCTCATAAATTTAGTTGCCGTGGCACCCAACATCAGGAGATAGGAGCAAATAGCAGAGAAAATGAACTTTGTGGTCTCTGTGGATCCACAAACATCATGTGGCACCTCCACATAGGACCAAGTAGGATCCACATGACTTCTCTCTTCCTGGTTTAGACCAAGATTTTCATTCAGCCAACTGGATAAATGTACAAGCAGCTTTGCAAGCCAAGCAACTTCATCATCGGAAATGGGCCGCTTCATCCAATCACCTTTGTACTTGACATCAGGCACTCTCCCATAACCAACTTTTCGGGGCTTGAATACTTCATGACGAGATCGCAAACCCTCTTTGGTTTCTGGCATGATGAGTATGGGCCTTGTAAAAGATTCACCAAATAAACAGCAAACCTGGTTCTTAAGAGAATCCAGACATTGAAGATTGTGTGAAAGGTTATCACCAGATATGCCTCGCAATTCAGACTCCACTCGTAATATGAAAAGCTGCAAAATTGAAGCAAAGACTTGACATGCACTTCCAGAATATTAATTGAAAACAGATAAATGCCCAATAAGAGTTAATCGAAAGAATTACCTGTAGCAATTGTTTACCACCATCCTCAGCATCAGCAAAAAGGCGCAAGTCTTTGTTCCAATTCTCATGCAAAAAGGATCCATCAGCATCACTCTCGCATAAACCATCTTCCCAGTCCTGATAATACAAGATAAAAATGATGATGTAAATTTGAATATACCAGATTCTTGGAAAGAAGATTTAAAAGTGTGACAGCATGACAAATGTTCCACATCAGAACTCAGCCATTATCAGGAACATTCACAGATGATGCCCAAGTACAAAATTTAGTTTGTCACCACAAAAAAAAAAAAAAAAAGCTCAGATCCAAAAACTACTGAAGCAGTTGGAGGCAGCACAGTTACCTCTAATTGTTGACAAATCTGAGGAATGAATCTGTAAGCACTATTAAGCATTGTTTTGCCTCCAGATGGTACCAAATGAAAAGCAGCATCCACATTCTTTATAAGGTCAACCAGCTCTTTAGAAGATGTCAATATGTTCATCACCTACAATAATTAAAGTATATATATTTCAAGACTATTTGACATAATTAACTGGTGAAAAAAAATGCATAACAGACACCATGAAAGGAAAAAGCCTCAAGGATGCAACACCCATTTTGACATGTCAGGAAAAGGTTATTGAAACCTTATGCAATTTCAAGTTTAGAAAGAGTGATATCTGTCATGCTCAAAGGACAAATAGAGACACAGCATGGCATGCGCATTCCTATGAGTGTTCATACAACATAGTATCCTACATATGCAGCCAGAAGCTTTTCTCCAAAAGCAGGCTTAAATCAAAATTGCAAGATGTACATTTACAAAGGTGCAAACTATCTAACACACCTGCATCTTAGATTTACTATAATCAAGTACCATGAATTCTCATCATAATTCTTTTATAGATGTAAATGCTGTAGCAAGGCATTTTTTCTATATAAAATTTGTTTTCCTATAGATATCTTACTTCCCATCTCCAAAAATGGTAATCTCCATTCTCCAGGTACCCATGACCAAAAGATATCCTAATGTGATTATTGGAGAGAGCAACAAATGGAAATTCAAGCTTTTTAGCAAGCCCCTCCCAACAGAATAGATTTTCTAGGTGCAGGACTAACACCTAAATCATGATTTAACAGGAAAATCACTCTTGGACCTCAAATTCAAGAGAAATTTTTTAGTTGCTTCCTCAAGCCAAAGCGCCCTATCACACAATGGGTTTGAATCATAGCTTAAATGAACTTGTATACACGTTATTCATAGAAGTTATCAATATACTATGGGTGTGAATGCACAAGGTTCACCGTATATCACACTCTGAACAAAGTGTCAGCCTAATCATGTAACAAAAGCATGAAGACATGAAATAGAACTGATATTGAGCTAGAACAGAGCAAGAAAGGAGCAAACCTTCAACACCATCTGAACTATTACTTCTGGATCAATGTGAAGGAACTTATTTGCAAATCCAATAAAATGCATAACAAGAGAAGTGTAGAACAGATAGTTGGATAAGACATATCCTTCCCACAAAGATGAATACCCATGACTCTGAGAATGCAAATCCTCCTCTCTTGCTTTTTTGTTAGATCCATCCACAATGGCATCGAGCTTCACAAATTCATCCAAGCTACTCAGCCAAGGCTCAATGTAGGAAACCCACAAAGAGAACACATCAGATGCATTCCTGAGAGAAGTTCCCAACGGAAAAAACAGAAACGTCCTCAATATGAATCTATACAATGGCCTCTGGATCAGTGAGTTCCATGAACCAACAAAACCAACAGCAGAGTACACCGAAGCAACATCCCTGGACTTACCAAATTCGAAGGACCCCATCACCCTTAACCTGGAATCTCCACTATATTCAACAGGATCATATCCTTCAGTCACCATAATAGAGCTATTCAAATACTTCACAACCAATTTAACAACTTCACCCAACCCAGGTGTGGGTAGCATTTCGCCCAAAACCGACCTCAGTGGAAATGACACACCAAATTCTTTGCACACATTCACAGGCAGTGGTGAAAAATCGTTATCAATCAACCAAAAATTCACGAAAGTGTAAACCAAGAACTCAGCCTTCAAGTAAATCGAACCATCATAATCATTGGAATAATGAAGCAAAGAACTACGGCAAGGCCGATGAGCATTCAAATCTTGCAAAGGCACGAATGCTCGAAGATATGTATAAAGAAGCTTAACATACAAACTCCACTCACATTTCTGCTCAGAACCTTTCCGAGTAGTACCCACAAACCCAGAAATCGAAGTCGTCCAATTCTCCAAGCGAAACTTCCTGGTTTTCCTCGCCGTACTTGAATCTTTATTCTCATTGTTTCCTCTACACACGGGATAATAAGCAAACCAGAACATATAATACTCAAACACATTCAACCGAACCTGATAAAACCCACTTTTGATGGAATCCTCTTTCAACCTAGACTTAAATAACGGAAATAATTCAGGCAAAATTCGACAATCTTGCTTACCTTGGAGCATAAACCTAACCCATTCAGGCAATCTTTCAACGGGAAAGATATAATTAACAAGATTCTGACGATCAACAGCAGAAATTGACGAAATTAAAACACCAGAAGGAGAAAAAAGGTTAAAAATTTTACTGGAGATATCAGAATCTGCGATGTCAATCCACGCAGCGGGCGGTTGTATTTTCTGCGAATAGGATATGGCGGCGGCGGAGGAGGAGGGAGAAGATGATGACGATGAGGAGGAGGAGTCGAAGCCCAAGAGCTTGGAGATTAAGGTAGGGAAAGTGAGAGAGAAGAACCAGCGAAGTTGATCGGAGGAGTGGCGGTGGAGGAAGGAGTCGACGGCGGAGATTGCGGCAGAAATTTTGGGAGGAGTGGTAGCGGACTGGAGGGCCGCGGCTAGTTCTTCAGATTTGGTGTGGGCGTCAATGTTGTATGAGTGTGAAATCATTGTTCCTGTTGCAGTGTTGAAATTAGGGTTTTGAAGATTAGGTCACAGCGATGTGAGAGAGAGAGAGAGAGAGAGGATTTTTAGTTTTGAAAGATTTAAATGAGAGGAGAGAGAGGGGCAAATGGCGCCTTTTTATGGACAGCTGTGGAGTCTACTAGATGATTGAGCATCCCGAAGCATCTACGTGGCACTCCATGCCCTCTCTCTCTCCGTAGGGTATCATCTTTTCTTTTTTTTCTTTTTTTACTTTTTTTATATGCAAAATCCTGATTATTCTTGATTTTGACCGATACGAGAATAAAAAAATTCATATTCAAAAATCTTTTTATGGAAAAGGACAATCCATTTAGATTAACCAATACAAAATCTTAAACATTGGATGTGACTCTAATCAGGATATCCAAAACAAAGAGCTAATAATTTGGAAACAAATGGTAAACATTATGCTATGATAGAATTGTAATGACATGTATTTATGTAGCGGTTAGAACAATTATTATAATACCAAAAGATTATTATATTAATTATTTTTATTTAACTAAATAATATTAATGCAATATTTTAAACTATGAGCTGGACCGTACAAAATCTTAACTTTACATTTCCAATTGTTGAATAATTATTTATTTTTCCATTCTCTTTAAGTGAACAATTTAATTGATTTTTTGAAACTTTTTGAGATAAAATATTTCTATAAATTGTTGAGTCATATTAAAGAATCTTAAAGTAAATTTCTTATATCTATAAATGTTTAGAAATTTATAAATAGGGAAGGATACACATTGTGTGTGGTTCATCATCATCGAGAGAGAGAGAGAGAGAGAGCGCTTAAAATAAATGGTCATTTGTTTGATATTTTTTATGTTGATGTTTTTTTCTTAATTAAATTTTTAAATTTAAATTTTAAAAATAAAAAAAATAATTATTAAAAAAAGATAATTCTTAGATAGTCGATAACTCAAATACCAATTATCAAGAAAAAAAACTTAATATTTTGATTTTATTATGAAGGGATATATTTATGAAACAGGGGCAAGAGACCCACTAATCTAGCCTTTATAATGTTATTGGTGGTTTAGTAGTTGAACTAGTAAGAAATTATGTTAATTGAGATAACAATATTCCAATCTGAACATTTAAAATATGCTAAAATTGTAAAGCCTCTATTGTTTAATATGAAAGTAGAAGATCATTATCAACATTTTCTATAATTTCTTATAAAAGAGTACCTCAAACATGAATGCTAGAAGCTAAGAATTGGCCTATCTTAGTTCTTCCATGATATCTTTTTGCATACGTTGTTGGATTGACAATGCCATGTACAAAGTTTTATTCTTTTTACTTTTCTCACCTAAAAAAGGCGTTTTTCTCGTTATAATCAATGCCCCTCTTTGAAAATAATAACCCCTAGACTTGTAAAACAAACGTCAAAGAGAAGCAAAATTATATAAAAAGTGATCATTGCACATGAGAATTTTCTACAAAGTTAATTATGATAATTTGTCTAGAATTTTTTCTCAAAAAATGAGAACAAATGTAAGGTAAGTGTGAAAATATATATATTTGTATTTGATCATCGATACCCAGAAATTTAACTAATCCGATTCGAACAGTTGTAAGATTTAATTTAGGAGTTAACTCTATATTTTCTATTTTCAAATTTGAATTTGAATTTAATTATATAGATTTAGTACTCTGTCATTAAATTCACAATTTGATAGTGAAAAGTAAGAAAATAAATGCCCTTTTTTATTCAATCTATCACCAAGAGAACGACATTGGAATCATCAAATCAATGGATGGGAGAAGTGGACATGGAGAGAGATCTTTGTCTTGGAAGCTAGTCCCACGCCCCATGATCTCATTCATGGCCAATTCTCTTCGTCTGAGAAAACGAAAACCATTTCAATGTTCGGCCATATCCATCTTTGATTTCGTGGTGATTAAGGTATATTATGGACCAGCCCATACCAGATAGACAGGCCCAAAAGGCCATCTTTATTATATTGTCCAACCCAACTGTAACTCTGCCCTCCCTTTTGGCTTAAATGGAAAGCTAATTTCTTTCTTTTTAGTGCCCTTAAACTCGATCCATTATCCAGTGTCTAAAATTTCATTCCGACTAATGCAGATTGATTCAAAGCTCCTTTTTAGGGATTATGGGTCTCCTAATGTAATCGACTTCATGTGCAAGTCACGAGTCAAACTCGTGAAATTGATCAAGGGGAATAGCAACATACCCATGCCCCTTGATTTAAATGAAAGCTAATAGATAACTTTGTTTTTGATTTATTAGGAGGTTCATAGAAATAATAATTTATGAGCCTAGAATTACATAATAAAATAATTATATATATAAGTATTAAGAAAACACGAAACTTGAATCTCTCCATTGAAAAAAGTTTTTTTTTTTTTTTATGTAAAACTATTAAACTAAATTTACTTATACACATAAATAATTTGATTTTCGTTGAGAAATATTGTAACATAAATTAACACTAGGAAAGATTTTGAGCATATTATATATATATATATAAATGATAGGGGATAAGAAAAATAAATAAATAAGATGAGAAATAAACAACGAGAAATATAAATCGGGATAAATAAATAAAGAGGACCAGAAATCTGGAAGGACCAGAAATCTGGAATGCAAAATAAATAAAAGAGGACCAAAGATTTATGGGAGGCAGAGCCTACCGCACTCTGGAGTACATAAAAGGAAATAAGAAAAAGGGGACCAGAGATTTATGGGAGGCAGAGCCTACCGTAGTACATAAATAGATTTTAAAAAATAAGACCTTTGGGCGGTAGTACCAACCACTGATCTCCACAGTTATAAATAATAAAATGAAACAATCTCCACAATGAAATAAATAAATAAACTTTTATTGATAAATAAAAGTTTACATAAATATAAGAGACTTACAAGGGTTTTATCTTCTTCTTCAAGAAGAGAGATAGGTCTCGATAATATCCTAGATTTGGAGGTATCCTAGTCTAGAGGTTTTATATGGAGATGTGTTTTATATAAGGTTTTAAAGTGAGTGGAAAAGAATTGGTGGAGAGAATAGAAGCGATAGAGGAGGTGATAGAAGTGATAAAAGTGATACTAAGTTGTGTCCTAGTGATAAAAGTGATACTTAGTTGTGTCCTAGTGATCCCCTTTTTGAAAGAGGAGGGGTCTATTTATAGAGTTTGAGGAGCACTATTTCTACAGTACCTTTTTTATTGTTACAACACGGATGAACAGTGCCAAGAACAGTACCATGAATAGTACGTATTTGTGAACAGTGCCGTACATAAGAATAGTATCGTATTTGTGAATAATACCGTATGAACAGTATTCAACAGTACTTTTTACAAATTATCTTTTTATGAGAAATTTTTATAATAGATGGATTTTTATCAACTTTAAGGCAGTTGATTAACATGTCAACGGGTTTTTATCAGTTTTAAGGCAACTGATTGGTCATTGCTCTTTTCCTTTTCTTTTTTTTTTTTAATTATTATTCAGACTCTAACTTTTGCATGGGTCGCTCTTTCGAGTTTTCAACCCATCGAGTTTTTCACTGTTTTCTTAAGACTAATTTTGCATGGACTGCATTTTCCAGGTTTTCAATCCATCAGGTCAATTTTTTTTTTCAAGGGGTTTTACAAAAGATCATTTTCATTGAGATTAAAGACTATATCTGAATCTGACTCTTCTGATATAAAGGATGAGCCTTTTTCACTGGAGATGCGTTGTTCCATAATTTGAAGATACTCCTCTTTGGTTTTTGCCGAAACCAGAAGGGTTTGAGCATGAGATTTTTAGGTTAAGAAGGTTTTATCTGATGGGTTTGGATCTACGGATCCTTTTAATTTTAGCCAATGTGAAATAGATGGTTTTAGAAATTGTGAATTGATTCCACCATCTTACATTGAATTTTCTTTGAAGGATAACGGTCCCTCCTGTGCTGTCATTTTCTAAATACCATTGAATAACCTATGGTATAAAGAACTTTGAGTAAAAGAGACATAGATGTGATAATTTCTTTTCACTCTCTAAAGGTTTATAGTGGGTTCGAAATAGTTCAAATAATCCTCTAACCTAAGAGAAAAGAATATCTGGTAGAAATCCATAATATTTTCACTAGTGAGAGAACCAGACTGGAAATTTGGATATTTGAGTGTTCTTATTATGAAAATAGAACAACCATGTGTGGGTATGTTTTATGTTTTGGATTAGAAAAATATTATACAATACTTACTGATAATCCCAATATGAGAATATAGGTCAAAAGTTTAATTTTGTTTTAAGATTTGCCGGGAATGATTTAGGTTTTTCAAGGTCTAGTCCCCAATCAGAAGCATGAAGGACGTTTAAAGTTCTACAAGTGGAATATGCTGGGTGTTGCTTTTCAGAAGAATATACGTAGTGTTTGATATCCACGCTTCCTGTATATTCTAAAATTATTTGATAATATGCCACAAGTTTTGAAATATCCCATGGTTTATAAAACCAATTTCCTCCAAAATATTTTGTCATTGTTTGAAAAGGATCTTTTTAAAGAAAGTTTTCATCAATAGTTAAAATATTTTGATGAAAAGATTTTGTAATAAAATTTGAGATTTTAAAAACAATTTGTTGACCACCAGAAATAGTAGTCAATGGTTTTAAATCTGTCTAAAAAAGGGTTTTAGAAGATGAAGATTCTCCTTTCTCAGTTTTAGAAACTAGTATAAGGGTTTTACCTGAATCGGATTGGATTTGACCCAATTCTTGTGCCGGTTTTATGGTTAAGCTCCTATTTTGGATTGCTTCTAGAGATGCTTTAAGATACATGAATATTTCTGAACTCCAAAGTTTATGTATTTTTTGGACTGATTCAGCCCATTTTTGGAGTTGAAAAAATATATTATTTTGGGCCGTTGTTTGGGCCTCTGTTTTAATCTCTTTTCCTTCTTCCTTTTGGTCTTGATTTTGGTTTTGGGCATGTGCCCTTTTTTTTTATTTCTCTTCTTCAGTCACCAGCTCATACCATGTTTTGATATGTTTAGTGGCTGATAGAGGTTTTACCGAGTGTTTCTCTTCATTTCGGATTTAGCCTTTCCCTTTCCAGAATTCTTTCGGGGTATTTTACCTATTTTGTAAAAATTCTCGGGTTAGAAAATCTGGTAAGGAGTTATTATTTCGTTTAATATATTCAATATCAAAATCAAATACAGATAAAATAGCCTACTATCTAGCAAAAATATGTTTAGAGACTATATTTTGAATATCCTTTTGCAGGACTTCTTTTGCTGATTTACATTCAATGCGAAATAAAAATTTTTGATTTAATAAATCACTTTGAAACTTTCTAATACATAAAACAATTGATAAAATTTCTCTTTTAATAGTATAATATTTTTGTTGTGTTTCATTCCAGTGTCCAGAAGTATATTGGACTACAACTTCTCTACTATCTTGAATTTGTTTTAAAATCCCTCCGTAGTCTATATTGCTAGCATCTGTCTCTACGATTTTAGGAAGGTTAGGGTTAGATATATGGAGATAAGAAATGTTTACAATTTGGGTTTTAATGTACTGAACAACTTCAATGTGTTTGACTAAGATTTAGGGTTTTTTTTAAGTCTATCATGCAATAGTTTTATAATTTTATTGACATTTTGGAAGAAGTCTAAAACATAATTTAAATTTTCTAAAAATCTTTGTAATTGAATTTTATCAAGAATCTTATCTGGAAATTTGTTTACAAATTTCAAAGATCTTTCAATATGTTTTATTGTTCCACAAGTTATATGATGTTCTAAGAATCGAATTTTCGTTTGAAACAAAGACATCTTTTTAGTCGATAATACTAGTCCATTCTTTTTGCAAACATAAAAGAACGTTTTAATATTTTTAAAATGTTGCTTAATTGACGATGAAAAGATAAAAACATCATTAATATATACTATATAGAAATTTGAGTATGAATTAAATATATCATTCATAATTTTCTGGAATTCAGATGGTGCATTCTTTAATCCAAATGGTATTACATTCCATTCGAACTGCCCAAATGGAATAGTAAATGTCGTTTTATATCTATGATCAAGGTGGATCTGGATTTTCCAAAATCCTGACTTCAAATCAAATTTTGAAAAGATATTTGCAGAGTTTAGTTTTTGCAACAAATCTTTTTTATTTGGGATAGGATACCTAATTCATTTTAATGCTTCATTCAAAGGTTTATAATTTATAACTAGTCTTGAATTATCTCTTTCTATCTTAGATGCTTTGTTTACATAGAAAGCTGCATAACTCCATGGAGATCTTGATTTGGAAATCAATCCTTTAGATTCAAGGTCTTGAATCTCTTTTTTATAATATTCCTTCAATTCAGCGTTCATCTGAATTGGTCTGACTTTGATGGGAAAGTTTCATTCATCAAACCCGTTGTTATATGGCAAGTCTACCATATGTTGCTTTCTATTCCAAAAAACATTCGGAAGATCTCTGAACATATTTCTTTTTCAAATAATTTCTGAAGACCAGAAATTCTTTATTTTATTGTCTCCGTTTTAAGTTGGATTTCAATTCTTTGAAAATCAACTTGTTGTTTTAAGTAGCATATATCTGTTTGTATTCTTTTTACCAACGAATTTATAGAATTGTCGTAAATAGACGCGATTTTAACAATGTTTAAGCTTCTTGTTTTAGGTTTTTCCAGGAATGGAAATGATATACTTTCTCCTTTGGTTTTAAAACTAATATCATCATAAGTAAGTTTATGGGGAGTTATTATGTTAATAAATGATGTCCCTAAAATTACTGTATGACGAATATTAGTTATCAAGAATGCAGTTTTAAATAGGTAATTACCATTTCTTACCCCTACTTCTGTTTTAACAATTATTTTCATTTTAGAGTCATTTGCCGATTTTAATTTTTCTGAAATTTTTTCATAATACTTTTCAGAAATGACTCCGATTTTTATACAGTCTGAATCTGCTCCTATATCGAACAGAGCAACTGTTTCGATTTGAAAGTTATCATATAATATCAAGATTATTTTTATTAGATATTTCCTTATAGTTATTTCTTTCAAAAGAAAGAGAATTTCTTTAGAAAATTTCTTAGGGTTTTTCTCTAGGTTTTGCAAAACCAAAGATTCTAAAGGATTTTCTTCATCACTATTAGACTCACTTTCTACGGGTTTAGACTGTAGTTGATTTAGTAACAAAGAGATCTTCTTAGAATCTTCCTCTTGTTTTTTCTTTAAATCTTTTAGTTCTGTTTTAATTATTTTAATTTCTTCATGGATTTCTTGAACAGTTCTAGAAGATTTTTTACTGAATTTTCTCTTATTGAGTATGGTTGCAAGATCATACATCGCTGTACTAGTACAAAGAAGTTCAGAGGATTTTATCTTAAGTTCTTCTAGGGATTGTTTTAATTGACCTAGACACATTTTCTAGATTTCTGGATCATTTATATGTTGAATTACATCTAGAATCAAATTCTGTTCTTTTGTTAATACATTCATCTCATTAAAACTTAATTCCGATTCTGTTTTTGATGAACTAGATGCTAATTCATCCACTTGAAGACTATTAGTAAAATTTTCTGAACTGATGGTATCAGTATCAGAACTTTCTACTAATAATTCTGAAATTTTATTGAGAGTTTTTTCATCAAGATGAAGTTCTTTTATCATTTTAGACATTTTACAATATTTTGCTGTGTGCCCCTTTTTCTCACACTTGAAGCATGTAATATTTTTTAATATTTTTTATGATGATGGTTTTTCTGATTTTTCTTATTTTTGTAATGTTTTTTATGCGATTTTTTATAATAATTTTCTTTTTGTTTTTTATAACCAAAGAGTTTATATTTTTCAGAATATTCTTTCTTTGTGGTTTTCTCGAAATGTTTCCTACTACATTCCTCATTACACGTTTTAGTTTTATTAAAATCAAATTGTACACAAAATGATCATAATTCTTTTCTTGTCTTTTTCATTTCCCACTTTAAATGTTTTTGAAATTTTAAATCCTGATATATTTTTAATCATTCTCTCTGTGTGAAACTAACCAATTCCCCATAAGTGAGTTGGTCATATGAGATTATTTGATTCCCAAAAGTTTCACGAATGGTGTTCCTAACTCTTTCTCCTAATAGTGTTGGGAGACCGGCTAGAAATTTTTCTTTCCAAAATGGTTGGTTTGAATCTTCTCTAAGCATAACTCTAATTAGGAAAGTTGATTTATACCATTGAAAATCATTTAAACTTTTACACCTTAGATTTGATAACAAATCTGTATTTTTATCTTTTAAATGTGAGGAGTCTCTAACGAAATGGAGGGTTATAGTAAATATCAGGGTGGCTACTGCATCCTGGATGGGTCCACCTAGATGATTTAAAATTGGTTCACCATCTTCTCCGATTTGGATTGCATTTAGAATCCCCAATTGTTGCTCTTTAGTGAGATGAAAATCCCACCATCCTTTTAACTGTCCAAAAAATCCTGCTATGAGAAATTTTGCAACTGTTCTATCTGTTGTTGATTGTTGGGTTTTATATGCATTTGACGTCATAGGCATTTGCTACAACAAATTTAATATTTGATATTCACTCATTCCATCTATGTTCGATACATATACAGAATTCGCGTTATATTTTGCTTGAACCAGAATTTCAGGTGGATTACCTAATTCTAATTCAAGCATCCTAGGTTTAATATACTCTGTTTTAAGTTTATTTCAATGAAATTTAACTATTTCAGATTCCTATTTCTGAATAGTTTGTTCATCAGAATCTGTTTCTTTTGTTTTATTGAGAACCGTTATATTTTGATTTATAGACTGAGGCATTTCTGGAGCAACTGGGTCTGTTTGTCTTGATGTTGATCCAATTTTACTAAGCTGGAGTTTTATAGTTTCTAAGAATTCTTGTTTATTGGTTTTAATCTCCTATTGAGTTTGGTTTGATATTTTGTATGGTTTAAAGATAGGATTTTTCAGTTTTTTATTTTATTTTTTACTAAACTCAATAGATTTTTCAGCTCTCTTGGATTTCTCTATCCTAGATAACTGTTTACCTATAGAGTTCAAATGTGTATTTGTATAATTGTTTTGAATAATTATATTTTTTAGATTTATTGAGTTATCATCTTAGGGTTTTTTTGTAAGAACTCGCATCTATTATATCTGCCTCTATGTTGATTTTAACTGTTTTTAGTGGTGGATAATCTGACTCAATAGTTTCACCATTTGGAGTTTCCCAAACCGCAATCTTTTTTCTGAAAGTTATAGGGTTGATTGTTTTAAGTGGATTGACGATTTTATATGGATATTCAATTTTATGTTTGTTTGTATACATTTCAAGCATTATAAAAAATGGTACGTTATATTTAAATTTTTTAAGATATTTGCAATATTTTGTTTGCATTTTTTCTTTTTTATGTCCAAAAACTTTAAGATATCACTCTCTATTTTCTTTGTTTTGTTCTGAGTAGTTATCTTTTTCTATGCATTTTTTATCAATTTTAAATTTTTTACCTTTTTCATAAGAATTTAACTCATTTTCTATAACATATAATTCTTTCTTGTCACCTACATTTTCTGTAATAGCAGATCTTGTTGGTGATGTTGGTTCAGAAGGGTTTTGATCAGGAGGGTTTTGATTCTCTGTGTGAAAACTTGTATACACTGTTTGCGGTATATTTTTGTCAAAATTTATATTTTTTAGAAATATTGAAGGTATATCCGATGTGAAGTACCTATGTTTTTGAAATGTTGAAAGTAGATCCGATGTGGAGTACCTATGTAATTTTGTTTCTATTTGGTTTTTATTCGGAAGGTTTATAATTGAGGGTAGTTGTGATACTCTTCCTAGATCTAAGTATTCAGATGATGAATCTGAGCATCTAAAGCTAAAAAATTTTCTTTCAAAACTAAATTTTACATTTCCATCTGTATATTGGGTTATTTATTTTATCCTGATACTGGGTTCAGGAATATTATCTTCCTGTCTTGGTTGAATGGCTCTTTCAAGGATCCAATCTTCAGGAAGGGTGACTTCATCCCATCGAATGGGTTTTGATATTACCAAGTTTGACTTAGTAATATCGGTTTGAAATAACAGTGTTTCTCTTTTTTTTTTTATGGTGGATTTTGTGTTTTGAAGCAAAAGCGGTTGTCATGGCTTTATAATGGATTTTATAGATTAGAACAATCGGAATCAATCCCTCAATCATATTATAGTTATGAGTTTTAATTTGTAAAATTAAAGATTTTAAAATATTTTTATCATTCAGAGATATAATCAAATTTGGAAATATATCAATTGAGACTGATCATTTACATAGACTAGACTCTATAGTTTTTAGTAAGAAATTTGAAAAGTTTTTATGTCTAGTATCCCTAAGGGTCACTAGGATTGAAATGTTTAGACCTTCCCTGGTTAAAGGTCTTAAATCAGTTTGGATTAATTCTACATGAATATATTTAAATCCTTTATTTATTTATTTTTCTAGAGATTTTTTGGATAATAATTGTATGGTTTCAAAAGATTTTGACAACTGAATGTCTTTTTTTTCAGTTTTAATTATATAATCAGATTTAAATAAACTGATTTTAGGTAATGTATATATCTGATCTATACTTATTTTGGGTATTTCTCACTCATCTATTTGTTTTTCAAAATCTTCTATAGTTATTTTTTTACTATTTATTATATCTCTAGACCTAGATGAACTAGATATAGAGCTCGAAGAGTTAGTAGTTCTACAGAATATTGGGTTCATTGTTTTAATCCTAAGATTTAAATCTAAATATACAGCTACTGCGCAAACTAAAATAACGGACTCACTGCCTCTTCTTGGGACTTATAGTCGGAACCACTGCGTAGACTAAACCAACGGACTCACTGCCTCTCCCTGAGACTTACGGTCGGGACCACTTACGGAAGGACTCATTGTATACCTAAATTTTTAGGTTTAAAACTTCAAACAATTTAGCACAACAAACTATATAACACTATCCCCTCTTGGCTCTGATACCAAACCTAAAACAAAAAACTTAAACATTGTTAAAACCGCGTCTATTTATAACAATTTTATAAATTTGTTGGTAAAAGGAATACAAACGGATATATGCTACTTAAAACAAGTTGATCTTCAAAGAATTGAAAGCCAACTTTAAACAGAGACAATAAAACAAAGAATTTCTGGTCTTCAAAAATTATTTGAAAAAAAATATATGTTCAGATCTTCCGAATGCTTTTTGGAACAGAAAACAACATATGGTAGACTTGCCATATAACAACGGGTTTGATGAACGAAACATCCCCACCAAAGTCAGACCAATTCAGGTGAATGCTGAATTGGAGGAATTTGTAAAAAAGAGATTCAAGACCTTGAATTTAAAGGATTGATTTCCAAATCAAGATCTCCATGGAGTTGTGCAGTTTTTTATGTAAACAAAGTATTTGAGATAGAAAGAGACACTCCATGACTAGTTATAAATTATAAACCTTTGAGTGAAGCATTAAAATGGATTAGGTATCCTATCCCAAATAAAAAAATTTGTTGCAAAAACTAAACTCTGCAAATATCTTTTCAAAATTTGATATGAAGTCATGATTTTGGCAAATCCAGATCCACCCTGATCATAGATATGAAACAGCATTTACCGTTCCATTTGGGCAGTACGAATGAAATATAATGTCATTTGGATTAAAGAATGCACCCTCTGAATTTCAGAGAATTATGAATAATATATTTAATCCATATTCAGATCTCCGTATAGTAAATATTGATGATATTATTATCTTTTCATCATCAATTGAGCAACATTTTAAAATCTTAAAACGTTTTTTTATGTTTGCAAAAAGAATGGACTAGTATTATCAGTTAAAAAGATGTCTTTGTTTCAAACGAAGATTCAATTCTTAGGACATTATATAACTTGTGGAACAATAAAACCTATTGAAAGAACTTTAGAATTTGCAAACAAATTTTCAAATAAGATTTTTGATAAAACTCAATTACAAAGATTTTTAGGAAGTTTAAATTATATTTTAAATTTCTTCCCAAATGTCAATAAAATTACAAAACCATTGCATGATAGATTTAAGAAAAACCCTAAACCTTGGACAGCCAAACACAATGAAATTGTTCAGTCTATTAAAATCCAAGTTGTATAGATTTCTTGTCTCCATATAGCTAACCCTAACCTTCCTAAAATAGTAGAGACAGACGCTAGTAATATAGATTACAGAGGGATTTTAAAACAAATTCAAGATAGTACAGAAGTTGTGGTTCAATATACTTCTGGACACTGAAATAAAACACAACAAAAATATTTTACTATTAAAAGAGAAATTTTATCAATTGTTTTATGTATTACAAAGTTTCAAAGTGATTTATTAAATCAAAAATTTTTACTTCGTATTGATTGTAAATCAACAAAAGCTGCAAAATGATGTTCAAAATATAGTTTCTAAACATATTTTTGCTAGATGATAGAGTATTTTATCTGTATTTGATTTTGATATTGAATATATTAAAGGAGATAATAACTCCTTACCAGATTTTCTAACCCGTGAATTTTTATAAAATAGGTAAAATGTTTCGGAAGAATTCTGGAAAGGGAAAGGTTAAAGCCGAAAATGAGGAGAAATTCTCGGTAAAACCTCTATCAGCTGCTAAGCCTATCAAAACATGGCATGAGTTGGTGACTGAGGAAGAGGAATCAGTAAAAAAGGTCTAAGCCCAAAACCAAAATCAAGACCAAAAGGAAGAAGGAAAAAAGATTAAAAGAGAGGTCTAAGCAACGGCCTATAATAATACATTTTCCTAACTCCAAAAATGGGCTGAATCAGTCCCAGAAAGACCTGAACTTTGGAGTTTAGAAATGTTCATGTGTCTTAAAACATCTCTAGAGGCAATCTAAAACAGGAATTTAACCATAAAACCGGTACAAGAATTGGGTCCAACCCAATCCGATTCAGGTAAAACCTCTATACTAGTTTCTAAAACCAAGAAATGAGAATCTTTATCTTCTAAAACCATTTCTCAGATAAATTTAAAACCATTGACTACTATTTCTGGTAGTCAACAAATTGTTTTTAAAATTTCAAATTTTATTACAAAATCTTTTCATCGAAATATTTTAACTGCTGATGAGAACTTTCTTTATAAAGATTCTTTTCAAACAATGGAAAAATATTTTGGAGAAAATTGGTTTTACAAACCATGAGATATTTCAAAACCTGTGGCATATTATCAAACAATTTTGGAATATACAGGAAGCATGGATATCAAACACCACATATATTTTTCTGAAAAGTAACACCCAACATATTCTACTTGCAGAATTTTAAACATCTTTCATCCTTCTGATTGGGGACAAAATTTTGAAAAACCTAAATCATTCACCGCAAATCTTAAAACAAAATTAAACTTTTGTCATATATTCTCATATTAGGATTACCAGCAAGTATGGTATAATACTTTTCTAATTCAAAACACAAAATACACCCACACATGGTTGTTTTATTTTCATAATAAGAACACCTAAATATCCAAATTTATAGTCTGGTTCCCTCACTGGTGGAAATATTATGGATCTCTACCTGATATTCTTTTCCCTCAGGTTAGAGAATTATTTGAACTATTTCGAACCCACTATAAACCTTTAGAGAGTGAAAAGAAATTCTCACATCTATGTCTCTTTTGCTCAAAGTTCTTTATACCATGGGTTATTCAATGGTATTTAGAATATGACAGCACAGGAGAGACCGTTATCCTTCAAAGAAAATTCAAGGTAAGATGGTGGAATCAATTCACCATTCCTAAAACCATTCCTAAAACCATCTATTTCACATTGGTTAAAATTAAAAGGATCCGTGGATCCAATCCCATCAGATAAAATCTTTTTTGCCCAAAAATTCCATGCTCAAATCCTTCTGGTTTCGGCAAAAACCAAAAAAAAATATCTTCAAATTATGGAACAATTCTTCTCTAGTGAAAAATGCTCATCCTCTATATCAGAAGAGTCACATTCAGATATAGTCTTTGAAAAAAATTGACATGATGGATTGAAAACCTAGAAAAGACAATCCATGCAAAATTGGTCTTGAGAAAACAATGAAAGACTCGATGGGTTGAAAACTCGGAAGAGCGACCCATGCAAAAGTTAGAGGCCGAATAATAATATAAAAAAAAAAGAAAAACAAAAGAACAATGACCAATCAGTTGCCTTAAAACTGATAAAAACCCTTTGAAATGACAATCAACTACCTTAAAGTTGATAAAAATCCATCTATTGTAAAAATTTCTCATAAAAAGATAAATTGTAAAAAGTACTATTGAGTATTGTTCATACGGTACTATTCACAAATACGGTACTATTCATATATATGATATTATTTACAAATACGGTACTGTTCATGATACTATTCATGACACTGTTCATCTGTGTTGTAACAGTAAAAAATGTACTGTAGAAATAATATTTCTCAACCTCTATAAATAGACCCCTCCTCTTTCAAAAAGGGTATCACTAGGATACAACTTAGTATCACTTTTATCACTAGGACACAACTTAGTATCACTTTTATCACTTCTATCATATCCTCTACCACTTCCATTCTCTTCATCAACTCTCTTCCACCCACTTTAAAACTTTATATAAAATACATTTTCACATAAAATTTCTAGATTATGATACCTCCAAGTCTAGAATATTATCGAGACTTACCTCTCTTCTTGAAGAAGAAGAAGATAAAACCCTTATAAATTTTTTATCTTTATGTAAACTTTTATTTATCAATAAAAGTTCATTTATTTATTTTATTGTAGAGATTGTTTCATTTTATTACTTATAACTTTGGAGATTAGCGACTGGTACTACCGCCCAAGATCCCACATTTTAAAATCTATTTATGTACTCCAGAGTGCAGTAGACTCTTCCTCTCATAAATCTCTAGTCTCCTTTTTTTTATTTCCTTTTATGTACTCCAGAGTGCGATAGGCTCTGTCTCTCATAAATCTCTAGTCATCTTTTATTTATTCTGCATTTTAAATTTCTGGTTCTCTTTATTTATTTATCCCGATCTATATTTCTCTTTGTTTATTTTTTATGTTATTTATTTATTTATTTATCTTTTATTTTTATTTTTTTTTTATTTATTATATTCTTTCGTTCTTAAAAGTTATTGATATCAGAGCCAAGAGTGGTTGGTAAGAAAACAATTGATTTGTTACTAGTTTCGCATTAGAAATTTAATCTCTGATCTTGTGCTAGTATCCTTTAAATTTCCTTTCACATTTGCATTTTTTATTGTTTTTGTATTATATCTTTACACTACCAATAAATCACACAAACAATTTGTACAAGGCAGAAAAAGGAATAACAGCCCACATCCCCACACTACCATCGAGCTCAGTGTAAGGTCGATTCGCAATGACGTTATATGTGACAAGGAAGGTCCCTAAAACTTGACATCAATCAATTGCAGAATTGACTGGACATCCGGCAAGGGAAAAGAGAAAGAAAGAATGGACAAATTTCCTTTGATTTTGCTCGAACCGTCATGCCCCATTTTTCTCTGTGCATTTAAACATCAACTTCCCCACAAAAAATTGTGCCAAGTCCGAGAGTGACCCGTGGCATCATGCATAGCATAGTTGAGAAAAAAAAGTAAATGAATATTCCATAATTGAAAGTGAATGATATCTGCAAGGTGCTTATGGAGAAAGGACCCCTAGATTAGACATGAAGATAACTTCAATTCAACTTTTAACACGTATATACAAATTCAATAAATAAAAATATTATATTTCTTTAAAATTAAAGTCAAAATATGGCTCAATTATATATATATTTAATACAGAAAACATACAAGCCTCAAAGGTTCCCACATTATCTGGGCCTGTACACTTAATGAATACTTTATTAAAAAAAAAGTTGAGGTGATAGTCCTAATGAGAAAGAGATAGATGTCTCAACAACCTCCATTAATACACTCCTTTTAGCTTGCCCTTTAGGTTTTAGTGGACGGATAACTACACTCTTTGTTTTCTTGTCACTTTCTATAATTTTGTATTTGTTTTGTGCATAATATTAAAATATATAAAAAATAATAATCACACTTTCTCACGTTAGTTTAATCTTTTCGAGTAGATGGTTATTATACAAAATTCCTTTTCGCTAAAATAATTAAAATATAAAAAATTAATAACGCCACTCCTCCCTAATTTAAACTCTTAGAGTGCATAGTTGTTATAGAAAAATATGAAACATAATTCCGAGGAAGACTTTCGTAGGATTTTTTATAATTCATATGAGCTACGAGTGAAAAGTTGTACCGGGAATGTTTGATGACAATACGATAGTCACCAACTTTATACTAATATATACCCACTCGAAAATAGATATAAATATCTTGATATTAATTTTTTCATATTATCTTGAAATGAAGTAGAAGCCCTTCCGAATCCCTAAGGGATAGCTCCAGTGATAGAGTTTCTTTATTTCCATCCTCTCTTTTTAAATTCAATCCCAATTAATTACATTTTTTTGTTAAAAAAAAAAAGAGTAGAAACCCTTTCATCCCCAAAAGCAAAATGAAGAAAAAAACCTTATCATGAAAAGTTTCTCGAGAATTAGATAATTTTTTACAATTGCAAGAAAAAAAAAATTCTATTGCACCAACGGACAATAAGAGTATTAAATCATTTAATTAATTTTTGAATTCAAAATTAAAAAAAAAATTATGTTAAGAAAGTTATCTTCTAAAATAAGTCTAATAAATATTTAAATTAAATTAATTAAAATATAACTCTAAACATCAATTGTTATAATATAAAAAAAAAATTGAACAATAACAATTTACTACCTGATTCACACAGAACTTTTTCAAGAAAAATAGGGATTTTTGAAGAAAAAAGAGCATTTAATTTGGATGTTGGCCTGCCGAGTTTGTATTGACTTTTTCAATGAACCGAAGTGACCTAAACTCTGTACTAATGGTCGGGTCACTGGTGGTGGATCGAAGATCTGAAGATAATAGGGATAAAATATTTTTATAGGTTAAAATATTTTATTTTTAAATTATAAATATAATTTTTTTTTCTTATGGGGATGATTTTTTTTAAGTGTGGGGATTATTTTATTTTTATATAGAGAATAAATATTTATTTAATATATAAAATTTAATTAATTTTTTTTTTTTTTTAACGGGGGCAATTACCCCCACACTCTTCAGTGCGGCTCCGCCGCTGCGGGTCACCATATTTACTTTTCTCGCCCAAAAACAAAAAATTGTGGATGATTCCAATCTCAGCTATTTGATTTGTGTCCTCGTCCCTTTCAGATTAACCGTGGACATTTATGAAATTGACTGAATCTGAAAGGTGAAGAATTGCCCTTGTATTGTACGGAACCTCCGTACATGGTGAAAAATTCTCCAAAAACATGATCATTTGAGATTGATAATATGTGGACCCACAGAGAGAGAGAGAGAGAGAGAGAGAGAGAGAGAGAGAGAGAGAGAGAGACTTGGGGAAAGAGCTGATTCCAAACTCATAAAAATGGAGGTTTTATTTATTTATTTATTTGTTTTTGCATTTGCCTTATTGCACTTTTCATCAGTCCCTTCTTCCCCATCATTGTCTTCCGCCTTGTTTTTCTTCATTGGCTGTCTTTCCTTCTCTTTTATCACTGTCTCTCTCCCTCCTTTTGCATTATTGTGCTTTACTACAATGGAGTGGACTGGTTGAAGTCATTTATGTGGAGCCAAAGATCAATTTCATCTTTTCTATGTACTGGTCCAATCATGCATGGGCTATGCATCACACAAATAGATTAACCTCGGAGTGTGGCTGAAAACTTTTTTCAAAATTAGAATCAACACACAAATAATGGTCATGTATCTTATTTTGCTCAATATTCATTTATATCTAAAAGTTGCTAACAGAAGTTTTGTCACCAATTATGTCAATGTTCAGTTCTAGCCATCTCACATGAAAAACATTGAAAATAAAAGCAACATTTATAAAAGTAATCCACTAGAAAGGATATTGAAAAAAGGATATTGCACATGCAAAGCCTAAGTAGTGATATATTGAAAAAATGAAACCAAAATATAGGTGAATATTTCAAAATTAAATTACTACATTCTTGTAAAATTATGAAAAATGTGGTACTATGCAGTACAACTTTACTTGTTTATGCTTAATTAAACTATTTTTTTAATTGCACGAACTGATATTTAAATTCATATTTCGACTAATTTGATTTAAATTGCTGTTTGGCTCTTTTTAAGAAAACTCTCCCTATATAATTTTTTTTTTCATTTCTAATATTCAAAATCGAGTTTTGTTTAAACAATTTAGCACTCTATCCACTAGGCCACTCTCCATGTAAAGATTTCAACTCCTTTTATGAGAGTATATAATAACTAGTAAAGAAAAATAAAGAAACCAAAATTTTTAGAATGACAACGATGGCTACAAGCCTACAATGGCATTTCCTCGAGAGGTGTTCATGTTTTGGTAACTCCTATTTCTACTAAAATGGAGTTCTCTCTCTATCGTATTGTCCAAAGAAACTCAAGAAACAGAAAAAAACCAAGGGCAAAAGACATATTAAAAAAAGAAGACCTCTCTCTTTTCTATCAATATCAAACCTCCAAGTGTCCAGACTTCATATGCCCCACGACCATATAACATTCCAAAAGGTCCAATTATCTTTTATTACTATTTTCGGTCAATTTAATGCAAGGACCACTAGTAGGTCTGGCAAAGTCTGCATCAAGCATTGTTATATTTATTGTTTTCCATCTTCTTTCCAAAAATTCTACTTACCCATTAATGGTCCATTTAGATCATAATTGACAACTTGGTCTGTTTGTACTTCTTGTATAGCATCATGTTACCTGTGGCTAATTCGTTCAATTCTCCAAATTTGTATTGGACCCGACCACTTACCCTATGTGCAAGATACTATTTTATTCTTGATAATTTTTGTTTTTGTTTTTTTTTTAAAGATACTCTCCACAAGGAAAACATTTTTTCTAATATATATATATATATATTTAAAAAGTTTATTTTTCAAGAATTTTCATATATATTTGGATTTACTCAAAATTTTTTCATACAAGGAAATTACACCTTTTCACTTCTTTTCCCGCCTAAAAAAAAAATTCAGAAAAACTTTTTTGGATGTCATTCTCCTAGATTTCATGACATTTTGGAAAAGCACTCTCTCATATTTGAAGAGATTTTCCAAATAAACAGAGCAAGAATTTTTTTTTTTTCAAATTTTTCATTATTTTTTGATATTTTTCACAAAAAATATAAGCTAAAATGAATTAATATTCTTTTTCTTTTTTTGGGAATCTTTACCTTATATCCTAAATCTTGGGTTGTTTTGCAATAAGATGCTCATGAAGTATTCTCAAGCACTCTACGAGGTCGAGAATTTGATTCTCTTGCAATCTGAAACATAATTACAATTAATTAGAACATAGTTATAAGATAGATATATCATTGTTGTTAAAGCCCCCCTCCTCTGGGAGTGGTTAGTGTGAAATTGTTTATCCCATACGGTTCATGGGGATTTCCCTAGGGCTATGATTTTCTTGTACACCCTTTGGTCGATTTGTAAGGAGAGTTGTCAAGTGGTTTTTGCGGGAAGCTCCTTCTCTATGGATTATGTGGTGACTACATTATGCTCGTGATGGATGGAGAGCGTTTTTGAATAAGTCTTCCCCTCTCCCATGGGTGGGGAAGTGGATAAGATAGATTCCCCCTCCGGAGGATGTTTTCAAACTGAATATTGATAGATTGGTGAATTCTAGTTTTGGTTTGGCGGGGATGGGGTCTTATCCGGGATGAGTATGGTTCATGGGTTTCAAAGCTTCACTTATAAGTTGGATGTCATTGATCCTTTTACAATGGAATTATGAGAAGTTAGAGAGGGTCTTTTGCTCATCCATCATGCTAATCTCTCCTCCATGGTCCTTGAGTTAGATTCGGCGGATCTAGTGTTAGCTCTTATTGGGGAACCTAATCGTTATCACCTTGTGTATAACATCCTTAGAGAATGTAACTAGTTAATGTGACTCATAAGGGTCCTCTCCATCAATTGGTCCCAATGGAAGGAAATGCTTGTGCGGACATATTAAGCCACTTAGGTCACTCGATTCCTCATGGATTTCATGAATTATTGTCTCCCCCTCGAGAGGTGTACCTAGCATTATCGCATGATATTCGAGACTTGTGTTCATTTAGAAATTAGTGTTCTCACCCCAATTATACCCAAAAAAAAGACCCCCTCCCCCTTTTCTTAGCTTTTATTCATTTTGCATTCAATTTTAGGATATTTGATTTGGAAAGCAATGTGAGGACCTATCGAAGACAAAGAAAAGTGGACCATTAAATAATTTAAAAATATCTGCACTCGAGAAAATTAAAATTCTCCTTTAATTATTATCAAAACTTTTCGAGGCACACACGTTTGGAATCTCAATGAATTATTCGATTTGTTATCTTCCATCCCCAACTTTAGTATTTTATGAAAGGATGTGAGGTTTTTCAAACAAGAAGTTAGTCAACTATTTAAGTTTTTGATGAAAAATTCTTAACATAATCTCAAATTTATATTTTTAAAAGATATTTAATTTTTATTTTATAAAATGTTTTATTTTTAAAATTTTTTTATTTTAGTCGATGGATATTACAAGGAAAATAAATCATAAAAGAGTTAGAAGAGCAGACAAAGAGGGAATAAGAGGCTTTCCACCCGGCCCAAATATAGCAAGGTCCATAAACTCAAAAAAATTTTTTTTTTTTAAATTTTAATGGAACCATAAATAAGGGGGAAAAAAGAAATAAGAGAAGTTGTTGAATTTTCTCAAAAAAAGGAAAAAAAAAAAAAGAAAATTCATCTTTATTTTTTATTTTTGTATCTTTAATTCAGATAATTACAAGTTGCTGAAAAATAGAAAAAAAAATTAACTTTCCTCTAATAATGTGCTCTAAGGAAAAAAAAAAAGAAAAGAAATTTTACCACCAACTTATGCTGACGGTGGAAATTCCCACACGAACATATCTTCGGTCCAATACTCGGTAGAATTTACTGGTCGTGACTCGGCTTCTACTTCGCTCATTTGCCACGTCATCACCGAGTCACAGAACCCTCCAACTCGGTCCAACAAAAGATCCGGCAAGTCAAACAAAGTCTCATCCTCGTCACTAGACGACGTTGTCGTCCTCGTCGTCGTTGAAGTGGTAGTAGTAGTGGTAGTCTCTACTTGGCTGTTCTCCACTTCGACTTCGGCTTCAGCTTTAGAATCGCAAAAAAGAGAAGCGGCTTTGGCGGCGGCAACTTGGATGTCCTTGGGGGAAGCGGAGGCAGGACGCGGCAGCTCGTCTGCGAGCTCGGGGAAATTGAGGTAAGCCGAGCCGCCCTTGATGGTGAGAGCAGCTACGTCATGAGCTCGAGCAGCCATTTCAGCGGTTGGAAAGGTGCCGAGCCATATTCTAGACTTCTTTCTAGGCTCGCGGATCTCGGAGACCCATTTGCCCCAACTACGCATTCTGACTCCTCGAAAAGTGGGATGCTTATTTGTAGCATGAAAACCAGTATGGCAAGCAGTGGTAGTGGTAGTGTCTCTCTTCTTTGATAAAGTAGGAGTTCTGGTGGTGGATGTTGATGAACCGGGTTGGGGCTGCTCAACATGTTTGGTCTTCATTTTTTCTAATTCCATTAATTGAGGAGAGAGACGTGGTGTTTCAGGTGTGAGAAGTACAATTTGTTAGAAGTAATGTGGGGAAGAAGTATAAGGGTATAAAATAGGGGGAGGAGACAGAGAGAGAGAGATATTATTACCTAATAGTTTCCAAATTCAGATGTAAGATTTGTATTGCATATTGCCTGGTTTGTTGATTATTGTTCCTATGTAATGAATGAGTTTTGTCGAAATAGAGAGTGAAAACTGAATTTCTCATCATTTTATAGAAAGAAGGTAGATATTTAATAAAAAAAAAAGTTAGTTGTGATATTTGAGGAAAAAATTAATTATAGTATTGAAAGTACAAACAATTTCCATGTTAATATTATTATCAAACTATTTTCGGTTAAAATGGTTTGATTAGTCAGATTACCCTACATCAATACTATGTCAGTATCACATCAATGCCATGTTAATGTACCTTCATGCTATTTTTGATCAATGGCTGATCAAATATCTTTGACTGATGAAATAATTTGTGAATGACCACAAAGTAAAGATTATTTATTTTCTAATTAGAATTTCGTACTTCCTTTACATAATTGGACAATTCTTTTTATTTATTATTTCAAAAAATTAGTCAATGAATAGTTTATAGTTCGACCATGAAAAATACCATTCTTCTTTTTCTCTATATTGTATCATTCCCTTTCACAAATTATAAAAAAATGGGGCCAAAGTACAGTTAGGCTTATTTTGTTGCCATGTAAATTTGAATAATGGATGGGTTTTGGCATCATACCCTTCTATCGATCCTTGTCTCTTGGGCCTCTCTTCTTGTCTCTTTACGTGGTGGCCACATTCCACCGTGTACAGTCTATTTTCATATTCTCATGTGCTGACTAACTCTTGAGGTTAAGTATGGTGGACATAGGGTAGTGTCAGGATTTCTGATCATCACATTTAATGTCAGGTAAGTTCCTCCGAACTCCAAATTTAGTTCTCTATGGTCTATTTATAGAAACCACATTGAAGTTAATACATTGGCTTTGGTTCCTTTTAAGGGTCCTATCCGATATATGATGTTTGCTCTCCATGGTTTACTGACCCACTTGATCTTTGCCATCAATCATTTCATCGGCAAAATTAAGATTCAAGGTAAAAGTAAAATCTCCCACAGCCAAGTCCTAGGACGCCATGGACCCTTGGCACAGGTTCTGTCGAAGACAGAAACTTTTCCCTATTTTTATTTTGTCTCATTTTGCCTTACATTATGGGATATTCTTGTGGCCTCACTCTCTCTCTTCAACAGCAAAGCGCAACGCGAATGATCCTAAGATAACATAGAATGCATTACCAAGTACCATTACAAAGATAGGGGAAGGGAACTCTCTCTCTCTCTCTCTCTCCCCCGCCCCCTTTTAACCTTTTTACTTAATCGTCATCCCAAGAGAATTAAAAAATCAAGATGTGGGACTATAAGTTACCTAATCATACATTAGAAAAAAATATGAAACCTAACTCCATTGTCTCAAATATTTTCTATTAAAAAATCTTATTTTAATTTTGGAGAAAAGGGGAATAACTTACTGAATTATCTGTCTCGTTTCCTTAGTCCATAGCTACAGGACCTAATAGGCCTGCAGTATCTTTAGGTTGTTTATTTCTAAGCAGACTCAATATTCTATTTGCAAATTGAGCTTAATTTAAGGTAAATTATATAGTCTGCCCCCACATTGGTCTCATTCATTCCACCAGGTTTGTTAGATTTGTACTGTAAATTAATTCTTTAGGGGTTAATTATTTTATATTAACATGAGAAATTTGGATACAACTCATGGTATAGCACATCATCATCAACCCTAAATTGTCTTGTTTCTATAAACTAATTGTGCATGCACATTATCCCCAAATGCTTTCATAATTTTCCATTATGCATACATAATTTACTTTTTCTTCTTAATCTAGTGGGCTAGTTGTTGTGCTCATCAACACTAACGTGAGAACATAATTTGTAGGTTTATACGATGTTTTTAATGATTTCTTAAGATACTAAGATATATGAACAAATTATGTGTGGTTGCCCCTCAAAGGACAACCCAAAAGGTACTTTTCTTTTCTTTTTTTTTTTGGCTGCGTAGAAAATGACATGAGCTCAATTTCATTCTCTTTGCTGATCAAACACTAATACCTTTTAAATAAATTTTTAAATTCAAATATTGTATATAGAGAAAACAAATATTGAAAAAGTTTTGTCCTTAAAGGTGTAACCCTACTCGAATCGAATTTAGTCAAATTTAATATGATTACTGGATACCAATAATTGAAAATAATAATAATAAAAAAAAAGACTTGCATAAAGTTCGCAAAGGGTTTACTGAGTGCATGTAATTTATGTTCTATTACATGTCGAGTAGTTTACTTATACACAGATGAAGTATTTATACAAAGGGTGGTTTAATCAGATATGAGTTTGAGTTATGGATTAAGGGATTCGCTAGAAATTTGGGAGTTACAGATCCGTTCATAGCTAAGTTGTAGGGTGTTTGAGAAGGCATGTTCCTCTTAAATAGGTCTAATATTTTCCCAATTATTGTGGAACTTGATTACGAAGAGTTGGCAAAGCTTCTTACTTTGGGAGCTGAGCCACATCACCCTACCTATCACATCATAGTTTAATGTCACCAGCTAATGAGGACAGTTATGGTTTAAACAGTGTCTTTTATCCCACACGAAAGTAACAGATGTGTTGATATATTAGCTCAACTGGGGCACTCGATGTCTCATGAAACTTAAGATTTATTATCCCCTCCTAGCGAGGTTTATAGAGTCCTTTTAAGTGATATCCGAGACTTAACTTCCTTAGAAGTTAAATTCCTCGTTTCTCATGTATAAAAAAAAAAAAGAAAAGAAATATTTATAATTTTTACTACTGACGAAGACATTTGAGAGCTATCTATCTGGCTAGTCTCACAGCTGGTTCCTGTCCACAAACAATATATGGGGTGATTATTTTTGCACCATGTGATAAATGATCCAATTTTTGTTTGATTTTTTTTGGAGGTATTTCTTAATTATTTCAAAGACATCGATCAATGAAGTCGACTCTTCATCAACCTCTACTGGCGCAACAATTGCCGTTACTTTCCATCAAAATTTTGTAAAGAAAGACCTACGTTGTTTACTTTCCATTTCTTCATTTAATCTTTTTTTAAATTATATATAATTTAAATATTATTCATCTCTTAAAAATTATAATTTTTTATCCCTTTAAAATTATAACTCTAAATATATTTTTATATATAAATTACAATTCTACTCTTATTTTTTGAGGTTTTATTATTATTATTATTTTTTTTTTTACTCAAATTCGTAAAGTGTGAATTCTTCTAATATCAATTTTGAAATAAAAACTTTTTTTTTCTTTTGGTACATAAAGAGGTTTAAATTTGAAATCTCAAAATTAGAAATAAAAAAAATATTATTTGAGTTGAAAGTCATTGCCAAAATGAAAACTTCGTGATAATGGAGGATTATGACTTCAATTAATAGCTGGGACAGAGTTTTTAGTTAGTACGTTCTTTCATTGCCAATAACTTTCTTCTATATTTTGAAGATTCTATGCAATTGGCCTTTAAATTTTCACGGGGTCTCGTCCATTGGCCCATGATATCTTTGACAATGCGATGAATCCTATACTGAATTCACAAAAAATCATAAAAAAGTCTTTTAAGTTGAATAAAATTTCTCACCTAATAAGACAATCTTTCATTCCCATAGTTTTTCGTCAGTACGCACGTTCTTTCATTGTCAACATCTTTCTTCTATATTTTGAAGATTCTGTGCAATTGGCCTTTAATTTTCATGGGGTGTCGTCCATTGGCCCTTGATATCTCTGACGACAATGTGATAATCCCGCGTTAGATTTATAAAAAATCATAAAAATCTATTTAATTTTAATAGATTCTCTTATTTAATATATTAATTTTTTAAATTAAATTTTTTTATTAGATTTGAATCTATAATATGAGTCCATACCAAATTAATATCATAATTTTCAATCCAACATGAAAACTGGATACTTACAAAAGGACTACCTAATACTTGATAAGATTCGGAGTGAGAGTTGTTCAAAGGGAGAAAGGACTATCTATGTTGTAAATAATCCAGAGTGAGAATCGTTCAAAAAAAAAAATAGTTACATGTTGCTATAAAAAAAGTCAAAATCAGAACCATCCATGGACGTACTTAAATTCAAGGATCCATGAAAAATCATAGAACCCTATTTAAATCCAATATGCCTGCAAGAGGACTACCTGGTATTTGATAAGCCCCGGAATGAGAGCCATCTAAAGAAAAAAAAATATTATCTCGTATTATAAATAATTCAAAGTGAGAGCCGTTAAAAAAAAATATTACCTGATATTCTAAAAGAAGATCCAAGTGAGAGCCATTCATGGACGTACTTAAATCTAAGGATCCATAAAAAATCATAGAAATCTACTTAAATCCAATAAGATTAAGGGATACTTACAAAAGGACTATTTGATACTTGATAAGATTCAGAATAAAAGTTATTTAAAAGAAAAAATGGTTATTTGATATCGTAAATAATTTAAAGTAAGAGTCGTTCAAAAAGAAAAACCAACTATTTGATGCTCTAAAAAAAATTCCCAAATAAGAATCATCCGTAAACATACTTAAATCCAAAAATCCAAAAAAAAAAAAAAAAAAACTATAAAAATCTATTTAAATTCAATAAACCCCCTTTCCAACAAATCGATCTTTTTTGAATCCATGTCACGGGTGCATGACAGATAACTACTTGCGACGAGAACTGGGCACACCTAGATGCCCTGTCACCTCAACCTAATAATATCACCCCGGATTAAAAATATTTTTAAAATTTATAAAATTATTAATAAAAATTTTAAAATATTATTTATTCTATAAAAATTATAACATTTAACCCTCCCCTTATTTTACCATTTAAAATAAATCAGTAATTTTACCTTTAATTTGAGTCACATATCTATGAAATGAAACTCACAATGGTCGAGTTGAATGTAGATTTAGAACCTTTTGTGATTGTTTTATGATTATGAAAATTATTTTGACCATTTTGTAATTTTAAAATTATTATAGCTAGTTTTGTATTTTTGAAAAATATGTACGTCTTAAGTTTTTGTGTTGTTTAAAAACTAGACTTCAGGTCTCTCTAATCTCCCTTTAGAAATTTTCCGGACATTAATAATGCCCGAAAATCAATCAAATTGAAAGTCAAGTTATTATTATTATTTTCTTTTAATAATCCTTTGAATGTGTTTCAAAGTAGCTAAAATTGTTTCGTGGTTGCAATGTCGAAGCCGGGACAGCAATAGTTTTTGGCATTTCGGAGTTGTACGAGAATTGACATTTGTGACCATCTATAATCCTTTTTATGGTAGAGTCGTTTGTGTAAACCAAGGTTGTAGAATTGACCCACTTGTATGTAGGTCCACGAGAAAATCTTATCGAATGTTGTTAAATATATAAAAATATTACCAACATTCATCGACTCAAATGATAGGATGTTATGATACTTTAATCATGCATGGATTTGACTTATCATAGGAACAAAAAAATCACGTAAAAGACCTTGTTGAAAAGAGTCTGATAACAAAATGATTCAGATTAATCAGGATAAAATTTTAAATACTAAGTGATAAAGATTAAAAAATATATATAAAAAATATTATCACCGTCTAATACTAATTTTAAAAGCATATGGTTGCCCATATCATGACAACCATATTATATAATATATATATATATATATTTATATTTATTTTTAATTTATTGAAGATAACTACCTTTGCCTTTTCTCTCCAATTTTCCACGTATCCTCTCTAGGTGAAGTTATGCATGCATCATTTTAGTCCTTTCTTCAACACGGCTACACTTATACATTTCTCTCTTCCACTTCTCTCTCTCCTCTCTCTCTCTCCCTCCCCCCCCTTTCTCTCCTCCTTAGGGATGGCAATATCCGATCCGATGGATATCTGAAAAATCCAATCCGACGGATCGGGTTTTTTCTTCAAAAATCGGGTTAGGGTCAGGTTATGATCGGGTTTTAATGTTAAAGTAATCAGGTCGGTTCGGGTTCAGATTGATGTTATAAATAATCCGATCCGATCCGATAATAATTTATAATAAAATAAAATTTTATTTTAATATGATATTATTAAATAAAATAAAACAAATTTTAGAGTTTGTTATAATTTATAAATTTCATTTTTATTTTTTAAAAAATATTATTAAATTAAAAAATATATTGGATTATAGTTTAGATCGGGTATGGGTCGGGTATGTATCGGGTATGGGTCGGGTTAAGATCGGGTCGGATCGATTTTTTAAAGATATGTAGTAGTTCGGGTCGGATTGGGTCGGATCGGATTTTTTAAAAAAACCGTAGGATCAGATATGGTTTTTGATTTTTTAATCCGAATCGGGTTAGGGTCGAATATGAATATTATAATTAACATTTAAGATCGGATATGGTATTAATATGATCCGAACCATAACCGATCCATTGCCAACCCTACTCCTCCTTATATCTCAGTTATGATGCCTCTCCCCCTTTATCTCTCCTTTCTCATCTTTTTTTTTTTCTTCTCTTTTCCTCTCTTCTCTTCTCTCGTTAGATCTCACATATGTCACGATGGTCAATAAAATTAAAATATTTGAATAAACCACCAATCCCTATTTTTAAAGAAATGATGCAATAATTTCTCCACCGCCATATATAACTCCACTATTTCATATTTTTCTCTCAATTTTTAAAATTTTTTTTCCATAATTTTTGTTGAATTTGTTGTAATCTTTTTGCTCGCATCGCATGTTGAATTTGTTGCAATCTCTCTTCCATTTCCCTACAAAAAAAAAAAACACGATTTTAATGATAAAATTTAACAACAGAAACAATTCATCGCTATTTAACGATAAATTTAACGATAAAAATAAAAATCTGTCGCTAATTAGCGACGGATTATTTTTTATCGCTAAAATTAGCGACGAATTCCTATCCATCGCTAATTTAGCCACAGATTGAAAATCCATCAGCTAAATTTAACGATAGAATCATATTTTCGTCGCTAATTAGTGACAGATTTTCGTTTTCGTCGCTAAATTTAGGGACAAAAAAATTCGTCGCTAAATTTAATGACGAAAAATGAAATCCGTCGCTAATTAACGACGAAAATATAATTCGTCGCTAAATTTAACGACGAAAAAAATTTCGTTGCTAAATTTAGTGACGGAAAAAATACAGTCGCTAATTAGTGACAAAAATGAAATCCGTCACTAAATTTAGCGACGAAAATATAATCCGTCGCTAAATATAATTTTATATTTTTATTAAATATATATTTGTAATTTATATTTTTATTTAATTAGGGTATCGATTTTTATTAAATATAATTTTATATTTTTTAAATATAATTTTATGATTTTTTTTAAAGATAATTTTGTAATTATATTAAATATAATTTTGTATTTTTGTTAAATATAATTTTATATTTTGTATTTTTGTTAAATTAGAGAATTATATTTTTAATAGTGAGAGTTAGAAAAAAAAAAGTATAGAAGTAAAAAAAAAAAGTATATCAGATAAGTTAATATGGTATAGTGGTTAAGAGCGTTTCAGACAACTATTTAAATCCAAGTTCGAATCTGGGCAAAAACACATTTTCTACAAAAAAAAATAAAATAGCAAAAGGTGGGCATGCGCGGGCGGACAAGAGCTGGTGGGGTGTGGGCATGGGTGGGCAAGCAGTAGGGGCGGTGGTGGGCGGTGACTAGCGGGTGGGCGGACGGGTTCTACAAATAAAAAAATTAAATACGAAATTTAGCGATGGAAACTCTTTCCGTCGCAATCGAATTGTCACGCCCCGACCCATGGATTGAGCACGCGACAACCGCCGCGATATCTCAATATACGGGCAGAACCTCCCCATATATCGGGACACCACAAGACTATCAAAATCAACCTATAATCCTGTCCAAAAACTTGTTTTCCTCAAAAACATGTTCCCAAAGTAAAAGTAAACTTGAAACACGATACTTTGCCTCAATACATGAATAAACAACGATTCGAGAGTTTTAAATACATTTACATAATATAAATACAGTCATTTCAAATAAGTATACAACGGTCAAACTATAGATCTCAGATAAATGTAAATTATCATCAAAGTTCAACACGGAAGCATAATCGGAAACATACCCAAGGCTCGTAGTCTCCAAATGAATGCTAAATGTATCGAAAGGCTCTCGATACATCTTCCTACCAATCTATATCTGGAATCATGAAAAATTAGGGATGAGTATTATGAAAAATACTCGGTGAGTGAGGGGATCGACAATATATTATCAATCATATGTGTGAGCACGGAGTGTCAAAGAAAAATTTTAAAATGCTATGACATTATAAAACAATCATGATATTTCCACAAATCATAAATCATATGACACACATCATGGTATCCACACACGCATCCGTCAACGTTTCAAAATCATATAGAGCCGACCAATAAAATATCCCCGGCGGTGGTTTACCACGACCAATGACGGACGCATTGGGGGTGTTTCATATGCAAGTATAAAGAAAATATTAAACTCTCTTCCCCAATATTGGCCACGGGCCTCAATAATATCAAGCACATATAATCAATCATGTATAGAATCCCGTTCGAAACTAGACAGTGGCGTTATACATGTCCTCCCTTATATGGTTCATCCGGCCGCAACTATACATATGGCATTTGGGGGATATCTCCGGCTGAAGTGTATCTGGACACAATGGGTGCCACTGCCAAAACCCTCGTAGCTATAGAAGTCCATCATGGACATCATCACATCATCATATCACAAGTGGGCATGCGACCCACGCAACACGAGTAAGCGATTTGGTCCATAACATTTCATTAAACCAAGTCAAATAAATGTGCTAATACAAATAGAAGTATGTAAATCATATCAAGTTCACAAAAGTGGCACAAGTCATTTCAACACAAATTTCACAGATACATATTATTTAAATAATTCATTGAAACACTCCAATGATCATAAAAGAAACTTTTGTAAAGATATATCAATCGCATGCTTTCACACACATCATAAACCATGTCATTTGAAAAGTTATAAAAATATGGATTTGTTCAACCAATAACACAGTGTCTATAGTCCTACTCACAGTATAAGGGAGAGTACGTCACTCCCTAGAATGCCCCACAACAAGCAGTAAAAAGGCACCCCTCGTTCGATCACCAAGCAAGACATTATAATGCTACCTATAAACCACTCAACTCATCACCCTCACATTATAACTTTTGTATACACAAAACAGTCCGCATGCAAAACATTTCCATTCTTTATATCACAAATCAACTACCAAACTAACACAACTTATTACCTTACTTAATATACCTATACTAATTATAAAATAATAATTCTTAACATTTTCAGCCTAAACTTACTTCAGATACACAAAGGCATGAAGATTCATTCTAAGAAATCTGGACTGCAATATTTCTAATCTGCGCAGTCATAGAAAACATGCTGTAACTTTCACTACACATATCCAAATCACATGATTCTTATCTCAAATTAAAGATAATACATAGATCTACAAATTTTATAACTGGAGCTCAGGTTGGTTCAGACCAGAAGATACCTCAAAATTGAAATCAACTCCACGGCCAAAACAGGACAGAATAGGGTATTTCATCGCAGAATATCTAACTTTGAAAAATCACTAAAAATCCAATTCTTTTCAGAATTTAACAAATCATATCTAATTTTAAAGCTATGGAAGTCTAGTTTCATATTCAGAAGACCTCACTTAATTTGCATTTTTACAAAAAAAGTTATTAAAGAAAGACTATAGTCAGATCAGTTTGTCATGTTTTGTAAAAATTTTTAATTTCTATGTTCTATTGGATTTCTCCTAACTCTAAGCTATGAAATCATGCTAAAACACATCATATGAAGCATTCACACATGGTTCTTCAAAATTTCAGCAAGTGCAGAACTTTCTTACCTTAGATCTTGATGTTTTAAATCCAACTAAAGTCTTTCTTCACAAGATCCTTCTTCCCTCCTGTCTCCTAGCTCTTGGCCATCCTATGTTCACCATGTTAGACATCTCCTTTTTACTCCAACATTTGATATATTATACTAGAGGGTGAAAGGAAGTTACTTACCAAAAATATTGGATGGACCTTGAAGAAAACCTAGTTTTTCTCCTCCTTGAACCTTTCGGCTGCCCCTTGAAGTTCACCTAGCAAATCTCCTCATTTTGCTCTAATTTTTGGATATGTTGTAGTTGGATAGGTGAGGAAGAGATCTATGAAATAAAATTTGGGTGGTGTTGTTAAAGATTTTGGAGTTTTCCTTGAAGCAAGTTACTGTTTTCTTGAGAGGAAAATGAGGAATTTTGTGTGTTCTTTGTGCTCACGATAAGGGGTTAGAAAATGTAACACCGACACCTCAGTATATTCAAAATTTTAATTCTCCTCACATTTATATATATAATATACTTCACGTTTCTATATAGAAAATTCACTCAGAAATTTTTCCGATTAAATTCGTTCCCGAAAATTTCGACTAAAATCGTTGGAAATTAAAAAATTTTTAAAATGACCACAGATGGTCCAAATATAATAAAAATGACTCTAGAGTGTATAAATACCTCAAATATGAGTAAATCGTGTTTCGTAGAGCCAAGTCGGGGATTTCCAAAAAAATCACCTGAAAAACCCTAATCGGATGGAAATGAGCCCCGACACGACTAAACGACCACATTTTGATACGACATAAATTAAATTAGACCTAATATGATATTTTGGGGCTACTGTATAATTTTGAAAACTTTTGGGGTCAAATTTAAATTTTAATAAGTTAAAGGGCTCATTTACAAATAATAAGAACTTGGGGTGAAATTAGCCCAATTAATGAAATTATGGATGGTAGGGATCTTTGGATTAGTTAGTAATTAATTTGAAGCCATTGGATCTATAAAATAAAGGAAAATGATTTTATTATTTCAAAATGATCCAATGGTGAGCAAAAATCCTAAAAATGAATTAATGGTTGTGATTTGAGCATTGGGTTTGTGTCTTTCCTTCTTCCTAGCAGTGAGCCAACATAGGGTAGAGGGAGACAATGCCTTGGCCGAATGGAAGCATGGGGAGAAGGAAAGAAAAAGTGTGAACAAGTGTGAAAGCAAGGAAGTTGAAAATGTTGACATTTGGGGAAATTTGATCCAAGGGTTGAAGGGTGTTTGAAAAGTGATGAATTTAGGTGAACCTTAGGATTAACCTTGGTGGGACCCACACAATTAATTAAGGTGTGAGTTGTAGTGTTAGAAAGAGGAATTATAGTGCGAGAAATGAGGAGAAACTCTAGTGTGGGCGGGCAAGGGCTGGCAGGCAACAGGGAGCAGGGGCGGTGATGGACGGCGGCCGGTGGATGGACGGACGAGTTTTACAAATAAAAAAATTAAATGTAAAATTTAACGACAAAAATAGTTTTCATTGTAAAATTTAGTGACGGATTTAGATTTCCGTTACTAAATCCATTGCTAAACTCTTATTTCTTTTAATATTTCTCTCTCTCCTCTCTCTCTCCCTCCCTCCCTCCCCCAACCCTTCTCTCCTCCTTATATCTCAGTCATCCCCCTTTCTCATCTTTTTTTTTCTCCTCTCTTTTCCTCTCTTCTCTTCTCTCCTTGGATCTCACATATGTCACGATGGTCAATAAAGATTAAAATATTTGAATAAATCACCAATCCCTATTTTAAAAGAAATGATGCAATAATTTCTCCACAGCCATATATAACTCCACTGTTTCATATTTTTCTCTCAATTTTTTAAAGTTTTTTTTCCATAATTTTTGCTGAATTTGTTGTAATCTTTTTGCTCGCATGTTACGATTGTCTATAATTATTAGAACATGACCTTATCGTGATTCATAATGTTTTAACATTTTGCCTTCCATAATATCTTAAATATTGAAATCTATTTTTTTGCAAAAATTAAAAAAAATAATAGTTAAGGGAAATATTTTACATAACTAATCCATTTGCGGAAAGAGAAGGGACAATTTAGCCGATAAATGCTAATTTAAATATCCAAATAGAAGTGTTTTAACCTTATTCCATCAATACATAAAAATGCATTAATAAACCCCAATCAATTTTTTAAATGTCCACCTTGATTGGCAAAACATATTCCACCATGATCAAAATTCATGACACAATCAACTAATTTTATATCTTATTAAATCGCAGAGAGATAAGAAGAAAAAAATATCATCGAAGTGATACTGATAGAGTCACTCCCTAAATAGGACTCCCAAAGACTTTTGAATTGAATTAATCAGAATATAATTCCGGATATCAGTGATGGAAACCAAAAGAGGAAAAAAAAAACCTACTTAAATGTGATCTTTTAATATTCTGAATCTTAGGACGTTGCAAGTTCTTTGTTACTCCCAACAAACGTGTCTGTTCCATGAATAAGGTAAAACATATGATTCCCTTCTTGACCTAAAAAAAAATCAGAAGCCAAGTTTTTAGTTCATAGTCTGGCGTTATGGAACTGTTGCTTCAGCAATGGTCGAATATATTCATGGTACCCATCAGGAACAACCGATTCATTAAGAGGATCTTTCCAAGCTGCCTCGTACAATCTTGGATACACATTGCCATCATAGCAGCCAAGAATTGAGCCAAGGAAGTGATCGGTGTAGTTAAATGCATCAACAAGACCAACTGCATTAGGGCGAGCCTATCAACACGTATATCGGAAATGGTAAGTACCCAATGCTAGTTCACTTATCCAACACCAGAATGCAAAATTAGAGGTCAGATCAAACCTGAGAATAGAGAGACCTCAGTTGATCATTTACTAGTGAACCCTGCTCTGATGTAATAGTGCTGGTGGACAGGAAATCACCTTGGTGATTGTGAAGGAGGGAAAGAGCATAGATATTGCAGAGAATCTCCAATTGTCTTTTTACGCCCTTCCCGGGTATATTTTGTTGCAATTTCTCTACGAATCTGAAAGAGAACGAAGTTAAAAATTCGTGACTAATATCCTTCATTGTATTTATCCCAATGAAGTAATTCGGATTTATGTCTGAATGATCCATCACTAAAGAAATTTACTTGTTAAGACAGTTGATGGAGATATTTAAAACGCAAAAAAGAGATATATATATGGTATTTATTGACCTTGAGAAAACATATGATAGAGTTTCCAGAAACGTGTTGTGATGGGCGCTCATGAAAAAAGAGATCTCTTTGAAATATATTAATTTTATTAGAAATATATATAAAAAAGTTGTAACTAATGTAAGAATTTACGGGGGATTGAGTGATAGCTTTCCTATTAACATTGGGCTACATCAAGATTTGGTATTGAGTTCCTTACTATTTACACTAGTGATAGATGAAATCATAAGAAATATTCAAGATGAAATACCATGGTGTATGCTATTCGCAGATGATATAATTTTGGTTGATAAAACTAGAAAGAATATCAATATTAAATTAGAGTTATGGAGGGATACGTTAGAATCTAAAGGATTTAGATTGAGTAGATTTAAAATTGAGTGTATGAGGTGTAAGTTTAGTCACAACTATCAGGATATTGAAAAAATGATTAGATTGGAATGAAAAGAAGTTTCGAAAAGTGAAAGGTTCAGATATTTTGGTTCCATCATCCAAAATGATGACAATATAGATGGAGATATCAATAATAGAATTCAAGTGGATTGAATGAAATGGAGAAAGGCATTAGAAATGCTCTGTGATCGCATGATCCCATTACATTTAAAGAAAAAATTTTATAGAATCACGGTAAGAGCTGCTCTATTATATAGCACTGAATATTAGACTATTAAACTGCAACAAAAACAAAAATGGTAGTAACTGAAATGAGAATATTTAAGTGGATGTGTGGTAAAACTAGAAATGATAGAATTAGAAACGACGAGATACATAATAAACTGGGAGTCAGTTCAATTATAGACAAGATACGAAAATACCGTCTGAAATGGTTTGGACATGTGCTGAAGACTATGGACGCACCTGTTAGGAAGGTAGAGAATTTAAATATAGGAGAATTAATAAAACGTAGAGGTAGGCTATTGAAAACTTGTATGCAATATATTCGTAAGAATATGATAGTGATAGATTTAGTTAAAAAGATGACTATAGATAGGAATGAGTGGTGTAAAAGAATTCGTATAAACTAAATCTTTTTTTTTCAATTTTATTATTTATTTTTTATATGATTGATCTTAAATTTTAAGACAAAAAGATTAGATTGTAGTTTGTATTTATCCCGCTTCCGAAACTCAAATAAACTACGACTATGTACCATAAAAGGTACATGAGAATTTTGTTGTGCATCGGCTCAAATACAATGTGCGTGGTTATCTTACACACTGAGAGAGAGAGAGAGAGAGAATAATTAATTGGCAATGAGCAACAGCAGCCTCCACTAAATCGGCTGACAGTTCGGCAAATCCTGAAAGTCAAAAGAGAATCAGGCCTCAGAGAGATATGGAAAATCTTGTTGAAAGACGCAGAAAGAAAAATACCTTCTTCTGGATTTTGAAACTTGCATAGATTCTGAGAACAAGCTACGGACATTCTAACTGACCTCGCTTCAAAAGCCTCAAGTATTACATTAGGCTTCAACCAATCCTCAGCTGCATGCCAATAATAGAGTCAAAACTTGTAAATAGTCAAGACTTGTAAATATATCTGGTCATGCTTGTCAAGGGATCTGCTAGAGATCAAGTACAAAAAGAAAAAAGACTAATCAGGGTTTCATAGTAGAACGTAAAGACACTGAAAATACATTTAGACCTTCCCATATGACAAAACTTCGTTATTAACAGAAACTAAATTGAACAAATAGATTTTACCACTTTTAATGCTACAGCAACCTAATAGGCCTGCAGTATCTTTAGGTTGTTTATTTCTAACCAGACTCAATATTCTATTTGCAAATTGAGCTTAATTTAAGGTAAACTATATAGTCTGCCCCCAAATTGGTCTCATTCATTCCACCAGGTTTGTTAGATTTGTACTGTAAATTAATTCTTTAGGGGTTAATTATTTTATATATTTACACGAGAAATTTGGATACAACTCATGATATAGCACATCATCATCAACCCTAAATTGTCTTGTTTCCATAAACTAATTGTGCATGCACATTATCCCCAAATGCTTTCATAATTTTCCATTATGCATACATAATTTACTTTTTCTTCTTAATATAGTGGGCTAGTTGCTGTGATCATCAACACTAACGTGAACATAATTTGTAGGTTTATACGATGTTCTTAATGATTTCTTAAGATACTAAGATATATGAACAAATTATGTGTGGTTGCCCCTCAAAGGACAACCCAAAAGGTACTTTTCTTTTTTTTTTTTTGGCTGTGTAGAAAATGACATGAGCTCAATTTCATTCTCTTTGCTGATCAAACACTAATAATTTTTAAATAAATTTTTAAATTCAAATATTATGTATAAAGAAAACAGATATTGGAAGAGTTTTATGTTTAAGGGTCTAACTCGACTCGAATCGAATTTAGTCAAATTCAATATGATTATTGGATATCAATAATTTAAAAAATAATACTAATAAAAAGACTTACATAAAGTTTGCAAAGGGTTTACTGAGTGCATGTAATTTATGAGCTATTACAGATCGAGGAGTTTACTTTTTTTTTTTTGGTTCCCTGGTTTGGCCACCATATGTTATCTGGACTTCACTCCATCTATGATTAGGCTCTTTATGTGGAGAGGTCTCCTTATGTTAGCTTTTACGTTTTTACGACGGTTTAAACTCTCAATCATGATTAAATGGCTGAAATCTCTTTCCAACTACGTCATCAAATATTGATTCGATCGAGGAGTTTCCTTTATTACACAGATGAAGTATTTATAATTTTTACTACTGACGAAGACATTTGAGAGCTATCCATCTGGCTAGTCTCACAGCTGGTTCCTGTCCACAAACAATATATGGGGTGATTATTTTTGCACCATGTAATAAATGATCCAATTTTTGTTTGATTTTTTTTGGAGGTATTTCTTAATTATTTCAAAGACATCGATCAATGAAGTCGACTCTTCATCAACCTCTACTGGCGCAACAATTGCCGTTACTTTCCATCAAAATTTTGTAAAGAAAGACCTACGTTGTTTACTTTCCATTTCTTCATTTAATTTTTTTTAAATTATATATAATTTAAATATTATTCATCTCTTAAAAATTATAATTTTTTATCCCTTTAAAATTATAACTCTAAATATATTTTTATATATAAATTGCTATTCTGCTCTTATTTTTTGAGGTTTTATTATTATTATTATTATTATTATTATTATTATTATTATTATTATTATTATTTTACTCAAATTCATAAAAGGTGAATTGTTCTGATATTAATTTTGAAATGAAAACTTATTTTTTATCTTTTTGGTACATGAGAGGTTCAAATTCGAAACCTCACAAATTGAAAATAGGAAAAATGTCGTTTGAGTCAAAAGTCATTGGCAAAATGAAAACTTCGTGATAATGGAGGATTATGACGTCAATTAATAGCTGGGACAGAGTTTTTAGTTAGTACGTTCTTTCATTGCCAATAACTTTCTTCTATATTTTGAAGATTCTGTGCAATTGGCCTCTAATTTTCATGGGGTCTCGTCATGGGCCCATGATATCTTTGACAATGTGATGAATCCATATTAAATTCACAAAAAAATCATAAAAATGTATTTTAAGTAAAATAAACACTTTTATCTAATACATCAATCTTTCTTTCCCAGAGTTTTTCGTCTGTACGTTCTTTCATTGTCAATATCTTTCTTCTATATTTTGAAGATTCTGTACAATTGGCCTTGGTCCATGATATCTCTGACAATGTGAAGATTCATAAAAAAAAATATAAAAATCTATTTAAATTTAATGAACTCTCTTATTTAATTAAATAATTTTTTAAATTAAGTATTTTTATTGAGTTTGAATTTATAATATGAATTCATAATTGATATTAAAGTTTTCAATTCAATATGAAAATGAGATATTTGGAAAAATAGTATCTATTACTTGATAAGATTCGGAGTGAGTGCCATTTAAAAGGAAAAATGATTATCTAGTGTCGTAAATAGTCCAGAGTGAGAATCGTCCAAAGAAAAAAATAATTACCTGATACTATAAAAAAGTTCAAAATGAGAACCATCCGTGGACGTATTTAAATTCAAAGATTCACGAAAAATCATAGAACCCTATTTAAATCCAATAGGCTCAAGGGATAACTGCAAGAAGATTATCTAATACTTGATAAGATCCAGAGCTATTCAAATAAAAAAAATAGGATTATCTGGTATTGTAAATAGTTCAGAGTGAAAGTCGTCAAAAGAAAAAAAATGCTACCTGGTGTTTTAAAAAAAGTCCAAGTGAGAGTTATTCATGGACATACTTAAATCCAAGAATCCACAAAAACTTATAGAAATCTACTTAAATTTAATAGGCTTAAGGGATACCTACAAGAGAACTAATTGGTACATGATAAGATTCGAAATAAAAACCATCTAAAAGAAAAAAAAAAGGTTATTTGATATTGTAAATAGTTTAAAGTGAGAGTCGTAAAAAAAAAAAAAAAGGAGTATTTGGTGCTCTAAAAAAAGGTCCAAAATAAGAATCATCCGTGAGCATACTTAAATCCAAAAATCCAAAAAAATAAAAAATAAAAAACATAAAACTCTATTTAAATTCAAAAACCTCCCTAACCCCAACAAATCGACCTTTTTTTGAATCCATGTCACGGGTGCATGACAGACACTACTTGCGACGAGAACTGGGCACACCTACATGCCCTGTCACCTCAACCGAATAATATCACCCCGAATTAAAAATATTTTTAAAATTTATAAAATTATTAATAAAAATTTTAAAATATTATTTATTCTATAAAAATTATAACATTTAACCCTCCCCTTATTTTACCATTTAAGATAAATCAGTAATTTTACCTTTAATTTGAGTCACATATCTATAAAATGAAACTCACAATGGTCGAGTTGAATGTAGATTTAGAAACCTTTTGTGATTGTTTTATGATTATGAAAATTATTGTGACCATTTTGTAATTTTAAAATTATTATAGCTAGTTTTGTATTTTTGAAAAATATGTAAGTCTTAAGTTTTTGTGTTGTTTAAAAACTAGACTTCAGGTCTCTCTAATCTCCCTTTAGAATTTTTCCGGACATTAATAATGCCCGAAAATCAATCAAATTGAAAGTCAAGTTATTATTATTATTTTCTTTTAATAATCCATTGAATGTGTTTCAAAGTAACTAAAATTGTTTCGTGGTTGCAATGTCGAAGCCGGGACAGCAATAGTTTTTGGCATTTCGGAGTTGTACGAGAATTGACATTTGTGACCATCTATGATCCACATTTTTTATGGTAGAGTCGTTTGTGTAAACTAAGGTTGTAGAATTGACCCACTTGTATGTAGGTCCACGAGAAAATCTTATTGAATGTTGTTAAATATATAAAAATATTACCAACATTCGTCCACTCAGATGATAAGACGTTATAATGCTTTAATCATGCGTGGATTTGACTTGTCATAGGAATGAAAAAATCACGTTGAAGATTTTGTTGAAAAGAGTCCGATAACGAAACAATTCAGATTAATCGGGATAAAATTTTAAATATTGGGTGATAAAGATTAAAAAAAAAGTATAAAAGATATTATCACTTTCTAATACTAATTTTAAAAACATATGGTTGCCCATATCATGACAACCATATTATATAATATATATACTTATATTTATTTTTAATTTATTGGAGATAACTACCTTTGCCTTTTTCTCCAATTTTCCACCTATCCACCCTGGGTGAAGTTATTTAAGCATCATTTTAGTCCTTTCTTCACCACGGCTACACTTATACATTTCTCTCTTCCCCTTCTCTCTCTCCTCTCTCTTTCTCCCTCCCCCCCCCCCTTTCTCTCCTCCTTATATCTCAGTTATGATGCCTCTCCCCCTTTATTTTTTTTTTCCTTCTCTTTTCCTCTCCTCTTCTCTCGTTAGATCTCACATATGTCACGATGGTCAATAAAGATCAAAATATTTGAATAAACCACCAATCCCTATTTTTAAAGAAATGATGCAATAATTTCTCCACAGCCATATATAACTCCACTATTTCATATTTTTCTCTCAATTTTTTAAAGTTTTTTTTTCCATAATTTTTGTTGAATTTGTTGTAATCTTTTTGCTCGCATCGCATGTTATGATTGTCTATAATTATTAGAACATGACCTTATCGTGATTCATAATGTTTTAACATTTTGCCTTCCATAATATCTTAAATATTGAAATCTTATTTTTTGTAAAAATTAAAAAAACAATAATTAAGGGAAATATTTTACATAACTAATCCATTTGCGGAAAGAGAAGGGACTATTTAGCCGATAAATGCTAATTTAAATATCCAAATAGAAGTGTTTTAACCTTATTCCATCAATACATAAAAATGCATTAATAAACCCCAATCAATTTTTTAAATGTCCACCTTGATTGGCAAAACATTTTCCACCATGATCAAAATTCAAGACACAATCAACCAATTTTAGATCTTATTAAATCGCAGAGAGATAAGAAGAAAAAGAAAAATCATCGAAGTGATACCGATGGAGTCACTCCTTAAATAGGACTCCCACAGATTTTTGAATTGAATTAATCAGAATATAATTCAGAATATAATTCTGGATATAATTCTGGATATCAGTGATGGAAACCAAAAGGGGAAAAAAAAACCTACTTAAACGAGATCTTTTAATATTCTGAATCTTAGGACGTTGCAAGTTCCTTGTTACTCCCAACAAACATGTCTGTTCCATGAATAAGGTAAAACATATGATTCCCTTCTTGACCTAAAAAAACAATCAGAAGCCAAGTTTTTAGTTCATAGTCGGGCGTTATGGAACTGTTGCTTCAGCAATGGTCGAATATATTCATGGTACCCATCAGGAACAACCGATTCATTAAGAGGATCTTTCCAAGCTGCCTCGTACAATCTTGGATACACATTGCCATCATAGCAGCCAAGAACTGAGCCAAGGAAGTGATCGGTGTAGTTAAATGCATCAACAAGACCAACTGCATTAGGGCGAGCCTATCAACACGTATATCGGAAATGGTAAGTACCCAATGCTAGTTCACTTATCCAACACCAGAATGCAAAATTAGAGGTCAGAGCAAACCTGAGAATAGAGAGACCTCAGTTGATCATTTACTAGTGAACCCTGCTCTGATGTAATGGTGCTGGTGGACAGGAAATCACCTTGGTGATTGTGAAGGAGGGAAAGAGCATAGATATTGCAGAGAATCTCCAATTGTTTTTTTACGCCCTTCCCGGGTATATTTTGTTGCAATTTCTCTACGAATCTGAAAGAGAACAAAGTTAGAAGTTCGTGACTAATATCCTTCATTGTATTTACCCCACTTCCAGAACTCAAATAAACTACGACTATGTACTATAAAAGGTACATGAGAATTTTGTTGTGCATTGGCTCAAATACAATGTGCGTGGTTATCTTACACAGAGAGAGAGAGAGAGAGCTTACTTTGAGACAATAATTAATTGGCAATGAGCAACAGCAGCCTCCACTAAATCAGCTGACAGTTCGGCAAATCCTGAAAGTCACAAGAGAACTAAGGCCTCAGAGAGAGATGGAAAATCTCGTTGAAAGATGCAGAAAGAAAAATACCTTCTTCTGGATTTTGAAACTTGCATAGATTCTGAGAACAAGCTACAGACATTCTAACTGACCTCGCTTCAAAAGCCTCAAGTATTACATTAGGCTTCAACCAATCCTCAGCTGCATGCCAATAATAGAGTCAAAACTTGTAAATAGTCAAGACTTGTAAATATATCTGGTCATGCTTGTCAAGGGATCTGCTAGAGATCAAGTACAAAAAGAAAAAAGACTAATCAGGTTTCATAGTAGAACGTAAAGACACTGCAAATACATTTAGACCTTCCCATATGACAAAATTTCGTTATTAACAGAAGCTAAATTGAACAAATAGATTTTACCACTCTGAACGCTACAGCAACATTGCATGAGATGCTCCACTTGCCCCATGTAAGCTGTTGTACCTACAGGCTGTTTTCCAGATCCCAACTGAAACACCATCTTCATAAGGAACCTTGCAACCTACAATTCAAGTGCCAGAACAGTCACCCTCAGCATTCAAACTACAGATGACTGAAAATCTTAGATTTAGAAATGCAAACTTGAAATTGGAGAAATTGTAAGGACCTGTAAAAGTAGCACAACATTATCTCCTTCATATGTACATGCGGGGGCATAAACTGCGACTAATTCTGGAAGCCCACTGCTACACAAGTAGCCGTGGCCTCCACAAAGTTTTCGACATTCCTCAATCCCATCCTACAACAAAGCAAATCTCATCAGTCAAAAGGCATCAGTAATGTGACCCGAATATGTTACCCTTTTTTCATAAAAATTATGAAAATAAATTAGAGATGAAGGGAAAAAAACTAAACAAAAAGTGAACAAAAATTTGTAAAGAAAGGTTGAATGAGAGAGAAATATAATTGCTTACAGAAGTAACCCTGGTTGTCACAGATTTCAAACCAGCAGTGCAAGCATGAACCTCTGGCAATGTCGAGAAATCACCTGCTTCCAGTCTTTGAGTCACATCTGTGTACAACCAACTTAACCACTCACCAACAAATCTGAAAGCATAAGCAGTAGCCAGCAAAGGGAAGAGCCTACTTTGCTGAGTCTTGTAATCAATCACCTAAAGATCAGGCAGAGTAGTTTTTGTAAGATTTGAACTGCACCTAGAATTTCTAATCAGAGAACTCAGAAAATCATGGACAAATGGCTCGTAGGTCCAATTTAAGAATGTGTAGCTTATAATATTGTCTGCTTATCATACGAAAAAAAAAGAAAGTGCATGTGGTATGAAAGTATTGGACAGAGGATGCAGAATATTATTATTTCAAGACAAGGGTAACATCATTCTTGATGGATTGGCTAAACTAAAAAACACCGTTGTTAATGAATTGGATACATAATTGCCTCGAAGAGGTCCAATTATAGATCACATATACAACACACATAAAAATAATCACCAAAATTCTGATTATAGAGAGATGTTTTTGCAGTTATCTTGATATTTGGACGCATGTCAAGGTAATTATCTTGAAAGGATTTGTTAACAAGCCCCTCTAAAGAGTCCTTGCAAGTATTTCAATCAACCTGTAAGTACTAAATTTTTCTCCAAAAAAAAGAGGTACGAATATGAAAGCATTGATAAATTGGATTAAGTACTAAATTTGTCTCCAAATAACATCCAAGTTTCCTAGATATTGTTTTCAATTACTGTTTGTGAATTCTTGTAAAGCATGATGCCTTTTTCATGTTAGGCACTACCATGAATCTAACAATATGAAAGTGGACAAAGAAATACCTGAGTCTCACAGCCTCCATTTTGGGAACCAAATTGTCTACGGATGGCACTATATCTTGTAGCAATACAAATTGCTCGTGATAAGGCAGTCGAAGCACCAGATACAATATTCTTTCTGACGGCCACCATGGTCCCATAAATCAACTGCCTGGGGGCTTTGGAGTGAACAACTTTTCCTCCCCTTGTAACCTGCACCACCCTGATCTAGAATAACTTTTAGGAATCCGACCAACTGGAAATAGTAAGACTATGGCACAAAGTAAAAAGTATCAGAAAATTCCAAAAAATGGAGATAATCAGACTACAATAGCAAAAAAACCACCAAAGCTTCTCTAGGATTAGTAAGTGATCTAGCAATCAGGCCAAAAGATAAAGTGTAAATTTAATAAAGAAAGAAAAGAATAACGGGCATAGATAAGAAACAGACCGCATTAACATATGATTCCTTGGAATCCGCACATGATTTAATCTTAAAACACCATGGTCCATAGTGTTCAATGCAGCATTTCCAAACTTCATTCCTATATCAGCAATAGTAATTCCTGGAAGTGGTTGGTGATTGTCCAAACTCCTTAGCTGAACTATGAAACCTGGAGAGATATTGTAAATATTTAGAACTATTAACTAAAGCCTAGAGCCATATTAGGTTTCTTACATTTCAGACATTACCATGCACTCCGTGTTCATGGCCATCAGTGACCAGGCGTGCATAGACAAGAGCATGAGTAGAAACTTTGGCCAATCCACCAGGCCACCACTAGTAAAGTATCACAGAAAGATTAGGCAGCAAAACCATGAAAAGGGCACAATATTCAAATTAATAAAGATTTCTGGAGAACACTAATTCCTCCCCAAGAAAAAATGATGCATGCAAAGATGAAGAAAAACAACAATAATAAAATGTATAAGTCATTGTGGACGTGGACTAGCAGTAGAAGGCAGGAGCAGAAGCGCACAATGCATCTTTCCTCACCTTGCTTGAAGTTAATGTAGGACTATTGATAACAAATTCATCCGTCTCGGGATCAAATGTTGCAGTGGTTTCAAGGCCCTGAACATTGGAGCCATGACCGAGTTCTGTTTGTGCATAGCAGCCAATTATTTGCATATTATATGCCAATGGCAACCACTTCTTTTGCTGCTCATCAGTGGCTTGTCCTTTGATAGCTGGAATAAAGGCCCGCTGCAATAAGTAAAAAATGATGGGTGAAAATATGACCCTACAGCATCCCTATTTTGTATGTGTTGCAGCACCATATTTTTTGCCACCAAGAAAGATTGAATGAGAGTTTACCCAATGAATATCAGCAAAAGAATGTTGATCCATAGAACGCCACAGTTCATTTGCCTCTTCTTCTGCAAGTATAAAATTTAACAGCTTAACTTATGTCCTTGGGAGGAATCTAAAACAAGAACAGCATTGGAACCTTTAAGAAATAGAGTAATCTATTATGTAAGACGATGGCAAAGAACATAATCAAGTGAAGATATACCAGAAAGGCGTAGATCAATGATCCTTTTCTGGGCATGAGCTACTTTTCGGAGAGTACTCCTAAACAACTCTTTCCTACTTAGCATTGCCCTGTTGTCCTTTTTAAAGACCTGATCTCAAAACCAATGCAAATACATACATCAAACTCTACATTGTGGATATAACAGAGCATGTGTGCATCTCTGTACAACAGTTGTGATCACAAGCCGCGGTACTTTGGTAGGTGACAGACAACAGAAGTAAAAGATGCATGCCTAGACCTATATCTATTAAGTTCTTAATCGATGAACCTATATCAATTAAGTTTTTAATCAATGAGGATTATGTTCATTGGGTGCAATCATACCAAACATTAATGCATCGGATCTGATCAGATCTCTGCAGTTAAGTGCGCATGGACAAGAGTAGTACTAGGATGGGTGACTTCTTGGAAAGTTCTCATGTTGCATCCTTCCTTTTACTCCACCATGGCCGGTCTCAAGCTCGAGTAAAGGAAGAGGGTTTTATTAGGTAGCTGGGCAGCGTAAAATTAAGCTAAAAATTTATATGTAAATTCCTTATAACACTAAATAGAGTCCAATTACGTAGAAGAATCCACGTAACCGATACCACTTAGTGGACAACGGCTTGGTTGTTGTTGATTGAAGGTAACATTCAGGGAACTGCAACATTTAAGTGATAAAGGATAGGAAAATGAGAGTACATGCTGAATTTAATCACAGACTTCAATAGCAAAGTGTCATCGAAGTTAGTGTGTGTGCGCGCGCGCCCGTGAGAGAGAGAGAAAGGAGACACAGACAGAGACCAAAAGCAACTCAGGATGAAAGAATAGTCAAAAGGTCACCCCAGAAATGGAAATTGATGGACGCGCCCAAAAGATGTAGAAAAAACAAACTAAGATAGTGACCTCGGGACTTCAAAAGGAGAAGTCAAGATCAAAACCCCGACAAAAAATTAAACAGAAGTACAAACCCAGACATAAAATCACATCAAAAACCATAGAATCAAGAGAAAAACGAGAATGGTTTAGAGAGAGAAATCACCGGATCACTAGCAACAAGACGAGAAATGCGATCAGAAACTTGAAAAGCATGGTGAGAACCAGCCCAGACGATCTTCATAGCATCAACATCGAACTCTGCTATTTTCCTCTCACCAGCTAAGTACTCACCTTCTTCCATCGTTCTCTTTGATCAAAAATCATACTAAAACCCCACCCCCAACCAAAAAAAAAAAATGCCCAAGTAGTAGTGGGAAATTGACTGTTGGGGCTCGCAGGCTAGGAGAGTGTTAGCTCAGGTCGCCTAATATACAATTAGTATTAGTCAGCACATATGCAAGCGGCTGATTCGGAGGACTTGTACTGGTCTCACTTTCAACTTATAATCTGTCGTCATGTAATTTTCCATGATTCCCATATTTTTTGAAGATGATCATCTTTCAATAGAGTAAAAAAAAATTACTGACCATTAAATGTCATAATGATTCTACATTAACAAACAATTATGGACTCATAGAAAAACCTCTGTTTGCGTCGGACGGTGGAAAATGGAGTCGAAGTCCTTTTTTTTTGTTTTTTTTTTTGGGGGGGGGGGGGGGGTGGGGGGGATGGAGCATAACCCTTAAAAACCATGCACAGGTCTTAATTGGGGAGGAAAAGAAAAAGCATCAATAGACAGAAGGCACAAGTAGGTAATTTAAGGGGATATTATTTTTTTCAATTAGAACTCAATCCCACCAAAAATGGAAAATAATAATGATGATAATAGCTTTAAGAATAAGTACCCATTGAGGTTACAAATAGGGCTTGAGAAGGTTCCACTTCCTATATAACATTCCTTTTTTAAGCAATTCAGGTGGTCATCATCTAGACAGCCTTATTGGCCTAAAATGACAAAGCTTTTCTCAGAAACAAGCCAATTGTTTCGATTCAAAGTCTTGCACTCCGGAGTTGTTGCTTCAGCAATGGTCGAATATATTCGCGGTATCCATCAGGCACAACTGACTCATTAAGAGGATCCTTAAGCGCCTCCTCGTAGAGTTTTGGATACACATTTCCATCGTAGCGACCCAGAATGGAGCCAAGGTAGTGATCAGTGTAGTTAAATGCATCGACAAGAGCAATCGCATTTGGACGAACCTATCAAGAAATATATGGTGGAAATAGTTAAGGAAATGAAACCAATAACACAGTCTAACGTTGGAATGCAAGCACAGTGATGTAAGCACAAACCTGGGTATATAGGGACCTCAGCTGGTCATTCGCAAGTGATCCCTGCTTCGATGAAATGCTGCCAGTGGATAAGAAATCACCCTGGTGCTTGTGGAGGAGGGCGAGAGCATAGATATTACAAAGAATCTCCAACTGCTTCTTCACACCCTCTCCAGGAATGTCTTGTTGCAATTTCTCAATGAATCTGGGATAAGAAGAAAGTGAAAATTATGTTCCAAAAGAAATTTCATCCACTACAAAAAATCAAATTACCCAAAAACAAAAAGGCAAAGGACGAGAGAGAGAGAGAGAGCGCTCACTTTGACACAATAATTAATTGACAATGAGCAACAGAAGCCTCCACCAACTCAGCTGCAAGTTCAGCAAATCCTGGAAAGAGAGAGGAGGCAGAAAGTAGTTGACCAGGGTGAGAAATACAAATAATCTCAATTTTAATGTTTGCCAGCCAGATTATGCATAACCCTGCAACAATTATTGGGGAGTGCATTTGACAAAGACTAGAATGTTAGCAGAAGGATATTCAAGGGGACAAGTACCATCCTCTGGATTTGAAAACTTGCTCAGTTTTTGAGCACAGGCAACAGACATTCTAAGAGATCTTGCTTCAAAAGCCTCCAGTATGACGTTAGGCTTCAACCAATCCTCAGCTGCATGACACCAACAAAGTCAAAAGCTTTATATATATATATATAGACACGTGCTATAATGATCAATGGAAGAGGAAATCATGCCAATCAGGGGTAAAGGCTATATATCAAATCAGTTCAGACAACATGGGAGAAAACAAAAAGTAATAAAATTTTACCTTTCTGAGCACTACAGCGGCATTCCTTGAGATGCTCTACTCTCGCCATATAAGCTGTTGTACCAACAGGCTGTTTTCCAGATCCCAATTGAGAGACTGTCTTCATCAGAAACCTTGCTACCTACACGTACAGTGCCAGAAACATTATAATACACCCAAAAGGGCTAAAACAGTAGCCACTAGGCTTAAACCTTCAAGTATCTCAAGTTCCAAAATTAAAAGTTGAAATAATACACATGCCTGTAAAAGCAGTACAACATTATCTCCTTCATATGTACATGCAGGGACATAACCTGCGAATAGCTCGGGAAGCCCGCTACTACACAGATATCCGTGTCCTCCACAAAGCTTTCGACACTCCTCAATTCCATCCTGCAGCAAAGCAAATCTAGTCAGTTGAGAAGCATCAATAACGTAAACCAAGTTTTGTTTCCTCTTTAAGTATGAGGATAAATTAGAGATCAAGGGAAAAAGTAGATGACAGTAAAAGAATACTAATAGTAACCATAACAATAAAAATGAAGAGAGAGAGAGAGAGAGAGTGGAATAGATATCACTTACAGCGGTAATACTAGTTGTAACAGACTTCAAACCGGCAGTGCAAGCATGAGCCTCTGGCAATGTTGAGAAATCGCCAGCTTGCAGTCTTTGAGTCACATCCATGTACAGCCAACTTAACCACTCACCAACAAATCTGAAAGCATAAGTACTAGCCAGCAAAGGGAAGAGCCTATTTTGCTGAGTTTTGTAATCAATCACCTAAAGACCAGGTAGAATATTTTTCATTAGACAAAGACACATGAATTGCACATACAAGTTTCAATGAGAAATTGTGGGAAAGGATATTGATCCAATCTAAGATAAAACAGAGATCCCCTACATGAATGAGCACATTAATTATAGCAAAGGTGGTTGGTCCTATTTCATATTGATTGTGGATTGGATGTATTGAGAGTTATTTCAAAACAAAGGTACTTAACCACCTTCTATGATAGATGGAAAATGTTGATTTGGAAACAGTACTAAACTGGTGGTATTGACCACTTGGCTTAAATATTGAACAAAGTTTCTATTCTTTTGAACCCTTTACCACTTTTAATTGCTAGTTATAGTTATTGTAAGACATGATTTTGTGCCAAGTTAACCACCAACAGTAAACTTGGATGAAAAGTAACACAGAAAATACCTGAGTCTCAGGCCCACCATTTTGCGAACCAAATTGCCTACGGACAGCACTATATCTCGTAGCAATACATGCTGCTCGTGATAAGGCAGTAGAAGCATCAGATACAATTGTCTTTCTTACATACACCATGGTCCCATAAACCAACTGCCTGGGGACATTGGATTGAACTACTTTCCCTTCCCTTGTAACCTGCATAACCCTGATATGCCACAATACATTACAAAGAGATCTTAAAATAATTTTCAGGAAGCCAGGAGGAATAGAAAGTAGAAGTACTAAGACTTCAGGAAATATGGAAAAAAAAATAAATATACAAATAAAATCTAGATGAGGCTATATGATAGCAAACCACATGCAACTGTTTTAATGAATAAGGCTACAAGAAAATAATTTTGGCAAGTGAAGGACAAGAATTAATAAATAAGAGGAATAGATAAGAAACAAACCGCATTAACATTTGATCCCTTCGAATCCGCACATGATCAAAACTTAGGACACCATTGTCCATGGTGTTATATGCACCATTTCCAAATTTCATTCCAATGTCAGCAACAGTAATACCTGGAAGTGGTTGGTGATCATCCAAACTCCGCAGCTGAACAATGAAACCTGGAAAGAGATGTCACATAAACAAAAACATTTAGAACTATTCGCCAGAACCACATTAGGTTACTACAGTTTCAGATATTACCATGTACTCCGTGCTCTTTCCCATCGACGATCAGGCGTGCATAGACAACAGCATGAGTAGAAGCTTTACCCAAGCCACCAGGCCACCACTATAAATATCATATCACAGAAAAAATCAGAAGGGGGGAAACTCAAGAGGCAACATTATTCAAATTAATATAATAGTTGGCCATTACAAAACTCCTAAAAATCTGGGGGTGGGAAAGGCTTATTTCGATGATGGTGGACTAACAGGTCCAAAATACTCCTTTTCTGGGAGAAAAAACAAAGAAATCTGGTTTGCTCACTTTGCTTGAAGTCAATGTAGGACTGTTGATAATAAACTCATCAGTATCAGGATCAAATGTTGCAGTAGTTTCAAGCCCCTGAACATTGGAGCCATGACCAAGTTCAGTCTGTGCATAGCAGCCAATTATTTGCATCTTATATGCCAAGGGCAACCACTTCTTTTGCTGCTCGTCAGTGCCTTGTCCTTTGATGGCTGGCACAAACATCCCCTGCAAAAAGTAAATTATCAATGTCAGGTGAAGATATGATCCTAACTCGTCAACTTTACATCTTGAACTGTGAATCAAACTTCGAAGCAAGCTACTCAGTTATTCCATCTCGACATTCATAAAATTATACACAACCCAACAAGTTAAAGAAAAGGAACTACCCAATGGAGATCAGTGTAAGCAGGTTCATCCACATAATGCCTCAGTGCAGTGGCCTCCTCCTCTGTAATTAACAGATTTTTACAATTTCAGACACATCCTTAATAGGAAGGTGATAAGATAAACAAGCATCACAATTCAGGACAAGCAAAAATTTTAGTAATTTATCACACCTTTAAAAACTAGTACTCTATAAGGCATAAGACAGAGACAAAAACGTAATTGGATTAAGAAATACCAGAAAGACGGAGTTCAATAATTCGTTTCCAGGCATGAGCTGCTTTTCGCAAGGTGTTCTTAAACAAGTCCTTCCTACTAAGCATGGGCCTGTTGTCCTTCCTGAATGCCTGGTCTCAAAACCAAAAAATAACATACATCAGACACTAGGTTCTCGATATTGAAACAACCTAAAGACACGAACCAGTGCTAATATATGCAATTGGAAAAAAGATAGCAATATAGCAGTTCTAATTACAAGTGAAAAAAGAACCTTAGAGAAAATGGGAATGGCAGAAACCAGAAACCCAACGAAAAGGTAGAAAACAACAAACAGACAAATGTAGTACTTAGGCTGCACAAAATACACACATTGATAATTGGCTATACAACCAAGACGCAGAGACAAATAAAAAATGCCGAGACCATGAAACTACAATCACATGGAAAGGTTCAGGTTCTTATCAGGAAACTGTAGACTAATTATTGAATTTGATGATAGACTTCAATAGCTAATAATAACAAGATGTCAGAACCACACCTTACATTCAAAAAAATAACACCAAGGTTACATCATACAAATATTTCAAGAAAAAGTCAAAATTCGAAAGAAAATTAAATTCAATAAAACCTCCGGATGCGTAAGTGGAATACAAAGAAGAAAAAGCAGAACTGACACTTCCAATACTAGCTACAATTGAGCTCAAAGAGAAATCGAGATCAAAACCAAGATGGAATCAAACGACCAACAGTCAAATTTATAATGGAATTTAAACATGAAGTAAAATTAAGGACAAACCCAGATATACAATCGCTTAAAAAGATTAGAATTAGAAGAAATTAAAATGGATATGGGAAAAAATTCACCGGATCGCTAGCGACAAGACGAGACATGCGATCGGAGACGTCAAAGGCATGCTGAGAACCGGCCCAAACAATCTTCATAGCATCAACATCGAACTCGGCTCTCTTCCTCTCGCCAGCTAAGTAATCAAGCTCTTCCATCTCTCTCTCTCTCTCTCTCTCTCTCTTCAGATCAAACAATAAACTCAAACCCTACTAAAGAAAAGAAGAGTATGTTGAAGAAAATGAAAGACCAGAAGGGGGGGAAGAGAGGGGGGATGGGTGACAGGCAGACAGATGGAGCAGATGCCCTTCTGAAGAAGAGGGGACGTTGACTTGTTCTTGATGTGAAAAGGGCTTTTTTTTTAGATTAACATTGAGCTTCCCAAGAGTTTGTGTTTGTATTAATAACAGACTTGCTAGCGTTCTCCCTCTCTCTCTCTCTCTTCCCCCTAGTGTAGAGGGGACGTATGCCTATGTAAGGAAGGGCAACAGCCTTTTCCCACTTCGCGAAGGTGATAACGATGATGCATTATTCCCACGTGGAAATAAATTTTGAAAACTGTGAATTACTTTTTGTCCAAAAAGCATTCAATATATATATATATATATATATTTTTTTTTTCAATATCTAATATCTTTTGGTATAAAAAAATTATATAACAAAAATGTATACATTGAACCTTAAAATCATAATTTTCTTTAAATTAAAATAAAAAGGAGAACTACATTAAAAAGATAAATAAATACGTTGACTTTTGTTATTGAGATGGGAATTTGTTTAAATGAATGACAACAACCTAATACCTTTTACAGAATTTGCAATTTTAGAATATGCTAAAAAAAATAAAAATCAATCTCAATCGAATTTGATATAAATTAGATGATTCGTTTCACCTATATTCAGATCTAATTGTTTTATATTTTTTGCTATAAATATAATATTAGATTTTAGATTTTAGTTTTTATTTTTTTTATTTTATAATATATGAATTGTTTGAATAATCTTGTCATTAATTGATTATGTTCTTTTTTATTTTAAATATTTAAATTTAAAATCTGAATTAAAAAGATTTAGTGTCCCGTTTTTATTTTTTATATTTGAATTTAAAATTTTATTTACAAGAATTTAATATAGAGTGTAGATGGAGATTGATAGATGCGTATACAATATGTCATTCCTATTTTGGTTCTTTTATAATCAACATTTGCGTAGGATAGAAGTTGGATGCTTTGGAGGTCCAACGTTTTGTATATGTGGACAAGAGGAACAAACCAAGCTGGAGTTGAACAGATGATAGTTGGGATTAGCGGCTGCTGATGGGTTTAATTAATTGAGTCGACAATGGACAATATATTTCTATTTTTGAAATAGATAAAGAAAATACAATACTGAGAATAATTAAGAAAATTTAATCTGAGAACGTTGAAGGCCAATACATTATTAATCAAACCCTTAACACTTTATCATAAAAGTTATTGATATACTGATAATTTTACTTTTTTTTTTAACAATTCCAAGTGAAAAGAATAATTACTTTAATAATAAAAAAAAATTGTCATCTGTAAAATGATATAAAATAAATAGAAGTTGAAGTCATGTTAATACGTACTACACAAACCAGCAGGCCGCATCTTTTTGAAATTGACCGGCGATTGGTCATCGGTGGATGGATATTCAAACGTGCCGGTCAAATGTTCTCAACTATATTTAATTATAAAAACCTCTTGAAATGAAAAAAAAATATATTTTAAGTTCGTCAACCTAATAAAGAAAATTTATTTCATTTTTATAAGCCTGTCATTAAATCAAATACCTATATTAAATTTTGAATTTAATTGTTGGCACTATTAGGGTGAAAAAAAAAAGCATAAACTCATATTTAATAAAACATTTATTTCGAACTAGCTACACAATTTCTACATTTTTTTTCGGATAATGGAAAGAGAGATGTACTCAGGCAAAAGCCTTTGGTCATATAATCTTTTCCTCTTAAGTATACAACAATAATATAGGTCTTCTATCTCAAATTTTGAGAACGGTCCCTCGATTTTTAATTTGAATAGATCCCCTCCCATCCTCCTTTAAAAAAAACAAAAAACTAATAACAACAACAACAAAAGAAGGATCCTTCAATTTTATCTTTAATTACTAACCTTAACAAAACATAAAATTTGACAGATCAATTAATCTAATGATCCAAAATCTTAAAATGGTATGAAGTGATGAGTTCATGATCAAGCAGTTACATCAAACATAATTCATGCATTCACAAAGCAAAATTGACAACCATATTCCCAACAAACTTGTGGAACAAACATAAACGCATTTATATCTAGGAACAAAAGTATCCGAAATAAATAAACAACCATAATCATGGCTCCTCCATTCGACAAGGCTAGTGTGTAATGCCAATGAGTTTCAGCTCAAGTGACACATCTCCTCTCCCCCTTATGATAGGCTCGGGTTCCAGCCTCAATATGCACCAAAAAAAGCTGGTGTGCAATTTGTGGACCTGCTCATTATACTCAACCTAGAACCCTGCCGCAGCATGCAAAAAAACACCTGATCCACCTTCCAACTTCAATCTAGCTCCCCTCGTAACTCTGTAAGGTATGAAATCTTGCAAGTTACAACAACAAGCATAAGGTATCTGTCGAATTTTTCCCCAAGTTTATCTACCTAGCGTATAACATATGCAGAAGACGATGACAGAAACAATCCTTCTACATACCTTGAACAGTTCCAGCCAAGGAAAATAAGAAGAGTCACCAGCTTGTTGCACTTGACTATGGGAGCAAGTCGACATCAGATTGGTTGAGCACTCCGAGGATGACAGACTTGGAGATGATAAAATTGAACCAAAGAAAAGAAATGGAATGTTGCACAAGTTGCCGGCATTAGGTTTGCAAAACTAGTAGATGAATGCAAATGCAACAGCTTTGACAACAAAACAAACAAGCACAATGTGATGCTACAATCCCCAGCTCAGCCCCACAATAAGAAAAGCCTTTAGAAAAAGAAAAACCTCAGTATATTAGGTTTGTCTCATCCAGACTAAACCATATTGATGCAGTGCAAATCGTAACATGACATTGTATGGTTCTCATATAACCAATGCCAACCAATGCCAGTGCAATATATGGAACAGGAAAAATAGAATGGTGCAATTACATTGAAGCAGCCAGTTCAAAGAAATCTAATTTATGGAACATTTTAAAATTTCACTCAACAATATACAAAAAATGAACTCCAGCAATGGCTGAATTAGAACTCAAGGAGCAAGGAAAAAAAACAAACAGCAGTACCCCTCATAAGTGCGGAGATTGTTATGAACTCCAGCACTCCAACCATCTTAGAATGCAAATCATAGATTATGACAACAGTGGCCCTAAGACACAACCTAACAAGATAATACAGTCCATGTTCAAATAATTGTCTTGACATGTGCCTGCAACATGATTCATGTACAACAAGGGAAAACCAAGGACTCACTACCTTGATCAATTTGTGTGTCTTAATAAACCACCTGCTAAGTGTTTAGTGATTACAGAAAGAAAACTTGCCGCCCCAATTTTAGTGATCACTGCTTCTTGATGTTAATGTGCTCATTTGCAAATAGCCAACAAAACTTGCTGCCCTAATTTTAGTGATCACTGCTTCTTGATGTTAGTGTGCTCATTTTGCAAATAGCCAACAAATTGAAACATCAGCCAGGTGAACCCAACTTCATAATCAACAATTTTCTAATAAAATCTGCAACCCCCTTGACTAAGATATGTCTCCCAGCCATGCTAGTCAGATTGTTGATGATTATTAAGGCACTGCTGGACCTTCTTACTGCACTGAAAAGGTATTTACACAGAGGGCTGCAACTTTTGCACTAAATTGCTACAATTGACCAGCTTCAAGGGTACATTAAAACCAAGGAAGAAATCTGGCAAATTACCAGGAAGTCATCTTCAATGAACCATCTCGTAGTTCCCATTGTGGAGGCACAGTGCAATCTTTAGTTAACTTCAACAGGTGCCAAATTCTCTCATCAGCTTAATATTTTCTGCAATAGTTGAACCAGCAGTGCCAACAAAACCAAGTGAAGCACAGCTGCAAATTGTTTGCTCCAAAAATAGAAGCATATCAGGTAATAACGGGGAAGTACAATCCTTCATTTTGCTAAAATTATTGGGAACAAATCCAAATCTCATGGAGTGCCCCGCCGCCATGACTTTCTTTGCAGTTTTCAAGACCAACTCATCTTCTGGTTTCAGATAATGGAGTGTGACAGAATCAGCTCTTACCAATTCATCCAGATAAGTTCCTGTCCAATTACTTTCAGCAAGATCAGTCATTACAAAAATAGGAATCGGGAGTGGACCCTTCTGCCTCAAAAGTTCCACCTTCTCTTTTAATCCTAAGAAAGTGGCCTCCCAGTGCTTCTTGAACTGCCCATCCAACAACCTGATCTGTGCACAAAGAAATGGGACCTTTATTGTCTGAACTGCAAAATCTTTTCCTGCACTAATAATTTCAGGGACAAATGGAAGATATCTGATTTTCTCCATGACAGATTGTATCCTTCGGTCTTTCGGAGCTTCATGGATATCAATATATAGCTCAGACCCTTTATATGGAGCAGTGAACAGGCTTCCAAATGCCAGAACCGTGGCTGATCCAGCAACAGAATTGGGTCCAAGTGCTTTTTGTACATCTTGACGTCTTCTAACATATGAAATCTTCCTCTTCTCCAGCAGGTCCTCATCAGGCTGGAAGGCATCTAGAGCACCATCTTCGTTGCCCTTTTGGTAAGTCCAAACTGTAGTTCGGCAATCTTCTTCTACAGCAAATAGACACCTGTCTAATGAACCAACAAACCCAGATAACACAGAACCACACTGCCGTATAGTATCAAACAAAGATGATCTAATATCCAAGCCCTTAAAGCAAGTGAAGTCTGCATTAACTCCACACCACAGGGAAAGAAAAGCCCTAAAATCGATGACTTTGAGCAGGGGGGAGGAAACAATTGATGAAAGATCAACCACATCAGCCATAGAGACATACCTGAAAAGGGAAAGACAATTTAGAGAACAAAAAAGTCAATCAGAAAGAGAAATTGATCAGTGATATACATGAATGAAAGTATAATATTTATATCAAAAGAATAACCAGACAAATTAAAAATGCAATTGAGTTCAACACATCTCCACAAGAGTGCATGATCTGGTTTAAAATAGGGAAACATGAGCACATACTTATGAGTCATGTCATTTCAATTGGCAAGAGACACACAAACAAACAACAGAAAAACCAAATTGCTGCAACCCAGGGGTAGAGGGCAGTATTAGTCAATGTAAGCAATAATAAAAAAAATCAATATCCACACCCCCCCACCAAACCCACAGAAGAAAGAAAAAAAAATACAAAACAAAACAAAAGAAATGCAAGGCTGAATCCCACATCCGGAAGGATCAGTGCAGGACGATCATTGATAGGGGAGAGAAGGGCCAGCAGTGATGCAACCCATCTCTCTCCCCCCTTTTTCTAAGGTTCTAAAGACATTATTAAACCATGTCTATTCCCCCAAACTACCCAAACAAAAAAGGGATTTCAACCTCCCTATCTTATCAACTCTTTATACCTTTTGACTCCGTTAACTCTTTGATCAGCAGGCCTAGGGAGATCGAGAAAGAGAACCAACCGAAACCCAAAACTTCACACACTATACACAATGCAGTTAACACAATTAACATACATGAAACGTTTCCTAACAACGATTACACATCCACCGGCAAACCTGCGTGAATCCAATCAATGCCCAAAATAGAAGGATAGATATCCAAAAACCTCTTACCCCATATACCGAGCATTCGACACAGTTTAACACGAGCTCATTGACCATTCTGCTACATAAGATTACTAAGTTAAGAAGCCCCAAATTATCCACCACAACTTCTGAGTCTCTTTTCAAAAGTTCATGTGAAATTCATGCTATTATGGTATAGTCTAAGAAATGAATTCTCTGTAACTCCTCAATCGCTACACAGACAAGCGAATTTATCAAAAGCTAAAATTATGGTATAGATGCACACGCTTCCAACTAATGACTAGAGACAATGCTCGTTGCAAGGTGGAAAAAAATTATGAAAAAAAAAAAACGCAAAAGAAACTTGCCTGTGATTCCGAATGAGGGAAATCGCGTAATGGAAGACCTCATTACGAAGCTCGGAGGGGCTGGTTACCTTAAATTTGGGACATTTGCCGAGAATGATGGCGTGATGATCGAGAATTGGGGGAACAATTAGAGTTCGATTGAGGATTGCAGCCATTACAATCGCGTTTCTCAATTCTGAGAGCTGATTGCCGAAGCCACTGTGTGGAGCGTAAAAAAGGAATTTCTGATCTAGGGTTGGGCTGCTGCATTGTGAATACTCTAAAGTTAGGGTTTTGGAGGGGGAGATTGGTAGGAAAGAATTGGGGGCGAATTTGAAGGAGATGAAAATGAAGAGAGAGATGAAGATTGCAATGAGAATTGTGGATCCGTTTATGTGTTTTCTCTTGAATTTGGATTTACTCAAGTTTAGAACGTTCATGGCTTCGCTCCCTGCAAGGCTTACACAGAGAGAGAGAGAGAGAGAGGGGAGAGCGCGCTGATTCTAAAGCGGGACAGCTGGCATACCCGATCACTTGGTTGGGATTCCCAACCCCATTGATGTGAAATTTAAGAATTAAATGTTTAATTAATTTTTATTTTAAAATTATTTTTTATTAAAAAAATTTAGTGACGATGTTAATTAGTTTCGAATGATTTTGAAAATATTTCATCTTACCGAGTCATGTTAATGTGATCGAATGAACCCCTTTAATTATAAAAAAATTGTAGATAATATTAAAATTAAATTATTTATATTTTTAATATTATAATTAAAATTGCCTATTAATGATATTGAAAATAAGATTGGTTTGGTTAAAATGTGTTTGCACTATTTTGATATATGGTAGAGAAATAATGATATGTAATAAAGAGTTAGAGAGTAGAAGAAGAAAAGTGAGAATAGAAAAATTTTAGATATTAAATTCAAATCTATTTCTTGCACACCTATTCTCCTTACTACCAGTTATATTTATACTAACAATCTCTCCATCGTAACTAACTTCTCTCATTCTCTCTCTCTTTCTTGCCTTTACCCCACCTATTCTAACAACTCAACAGAATCTTTCCTATTATAACTACCTAATAAAAATAACAAATTTATCAATAACTCCCTCATATCATAGCTTTCACATATCAACTCTCCTCCGCTAAAACTGTTCCATGTCCTCAAGGTTTATGTCTGGAAATTTCTTCTGAATATCGTAATAGAACTCCCAAGTAGCCTCATCCTCTGTTCCATTGCTCCATTGAATGAGAATCTGAGTAGCAGCTCTGTTCCCTCTTTGAACGATTCGCCTATCCAGAATGCGAATTGGAATAGCTGCCAAAGCATCCATCGATTTAGATAGCTGCGACTGCACTGCTGTATTGGCTCCCATCTTCTTCTTGAGCTTGGAAACGTGAAATGTTGAGTGTATTTGACTTCCTAAGGGCAACTGCAACTTGTAAACTACCCATCCTATCCCCTGCAATATTTTGAAAGGGCCATAGTACAAAGATTGCAACTTGTTGGTCCTTCTAAATATGATTCATTGCTTGTAAGGTTGCAATTTGACATACACCCACTCCCCTACTCGGAACTCCCTTTCTATTCTTCATTTGTCGCTAGGCTCTTCATTCGATCCTATGCTTTTTGTAAATTTTCCCGAAGCAATCTGATCATTCCCTCCCTTTCTCTCAACTTCTGATCAACTATCGGCAGAACTTCATCTTTGGGAACATATGGAATATGCAACGTTGGTTTATATCCATACAACAACTCAAAACGAAAGTACTTTGTAGAGCTATGACAATTAGTGTTGTACCATAATTCTGCCAAAGGTAACCACAACACCCACTTGTTCGGACAATCTCCTGTCATACACCTCAAATAAGTTTCTAAGCATCTATTTGCCACCTCTGTTTGGTCGTCACTTTGAGGATGATATACTGTAGAATAAGTAGGTCAATACCCTATTTTTTCAAAATTCTTACCAAAACTTGCTGAGAAAGATAGTATCCATATCACTTATTATCACCTTCCGCCACCCATAGAGTTTATAGACATTCTCAATTAGGAGTGTCAACGGTTCGGTTCGGTTTGATTTGGTCACTAAATTGAACCGAAAATAAAAAACCAAAATTTTAAAAAAACCAAACCGAAAATCGAACCGAATTTATTTCTGTTAAACCGAACCGAACCGAAATAAATCGGTTTGGTTTGGTTCAAACCGAATTTTTTATAAAATTAAAATTAAAATTGTATTATTCAAAATAAAATTTGTTTCCTTTTAAAAGTTGTTGCATATCACTCCATCGGCCTTTTTTAATTTGTTGCATATCACTCCATATAGATCTTTTACATTTGGTGCATAATTAAAATTCAAATATAATTGAATAGAGTTGGATATAGACTATAGTTGCACAAGATTTATATATTTTTTTGTTTATTTAAAATCCTTGTGTGATTATTGTAGGAGAAGAAGCCTTATCTTGACAAAGTTACAGAGCTCAAAGCTGAGTATGACAAGGCTATGGAGGCAATAGGCATACAATGCTGAAAATGGAAATGATGCTGCTTCATTCTTTTTTTTGATTGTTGACCTTAATCATTTAAATGGTAAAAGGGTGTTTTTTTTAATACTATTTCCAATTGCCTTTTGCAAGTAAACAAGGGTATTAATTTTCTTCAAATTATTCAAAATAAATATTATTAAGAAATAGTGTTCTTGAACAGAGATAATCTCCTGGTAGAGTAGAAGACTAGGGAACAGGAAGAATGAAGTGAGGTGAGAACAAAAGAGATGGTAAAAGAATGACTAGCATCTCTTCTGGAAACATAATATAACTAATGTAATTGGAAACAAATTGTAACACAAATTAGATATATTGTGATACAAATTGTAACACAAATTAGATACATTAGATATTTAAAATGGCACCCATGGTCACAATAGAAATGTCAGCAATTTAGATACATTGTAACACAAATTGTAACACAAGAGTTTGAGGAAAATGTTTCTCTCAAATGACCAAACAAGCTTCTCCCAACAGTAAGAGGAAAATGCTTCTCCCAAATGTCTGAACATATAATTCAAGGTCCCAGCAACAAGAGGAAAATGCCCTAATTGTGCTCAAGTTCAACTGTCTGCATTCTAAACACATCACTGTTGTGGCTGCTGGTTGCTTTCCAAACATCATCACACATTTGGAAACAAATTACATAAGTGAAAGTAAAGAAAATGAATTATTAAAGCACAACACTGCTGAAGCTGCTGCCATTTCAACCTCATGGTCAGCCATTGAAGACGACATTCAATTTGCAAATGAAGGTCTACAATAAAATCAAAATCAAAGAATTATTAAAAGGTTGGAAATTTTTGCAAATACAATTGTTGGCCTTTATTGTTTGTGACATGTACAAAGGAAGAACAAACATGCAACACAATATTAACTTCAGAAGTTGAGTGAATAGCAACTAAGAGGTTAACAGAAAACCACAACCATGTTGCAACCATGAAATCAATCCTATCATGTATGCACTGAGACAAATTTGAATTCTTAAGATATGATAAAGGCCATCCACTTGTGCCCTGAGGAAACTCATAAAAGATTCCGAGATTTAATAGCCAACCACCTTAAACACAACACTAAAATTGTAAAAACATATTCAGCAATGAATGGAAGAGAATATATTTTGAAGGGATACCAAGAAAGTCAATAATATTGTTGAAGAAATGCACTTACCGTCTAATATCAATCCAAACCATATCCTTCAAAGGTCATTACAGTATCAGCTTTTTATGTCCATTCAGAGCAACATTCCCAACTTAACATCTGAGATTAAGACCACAATAACCAGTTTAAGACCATTACATATCACCACTAAAAATTCTCTATGTAAATATAAGACCACTGAACCATGTCAACACTTATTTGTTTTAAAAACCTCTTATCTCCCTTGTAGAACATAAATGAGGCATCTGAACAAGAACCAAACTTTAAAATAACACTCCCTAACACAAAATAGATTCACCCATAGAAAGACTGAAAATTTCAAACCCAAAAAATAACTTGCTCTATAATTTCAGAATTAATTCCATTAAAACTATTACCTGTAATCAACATGCAATTCTAAATCAATCAGAAATCAGAAACCCCCATATTAGCAGAGAATTTAATGACCCAATTTCATAGCAAATCAAGTGCTAGAAGCAAACCCAAATAAACCCTAATGATGCTACTATAGCAAAAACCAAACCAATTTCAAAGCAAATCAAGTGTTAGAAAGCAAATCAAGTGCTAGAAGCAAAAACCCTAAAATAAAAAAAAAAAAAGGCAAAAAGAAAAAGCCCTTATCATCAGTAATTGCTATGCAGAGAAACGAGGAGATGGAGAAGAAGAGGAGGAGAGGAGGGAGAGACAGAGAGGAGACGGGTAAGAGTTTTAGGGTTTCTCACTTTTCGGCTACTGTTGGAGAAGAAGAAAATGCCCTCACCGGCTGCTGCACACGACTACGGCAAGGAGGAGGCACAGGTGAAGACGGCGAACGAAGGGAAGGAAGAGGAGCAAAGCAAAGAGAGACGGAGATTGCTCTACGATGCTAGGCGAATGAGATTGCGTCTTGCTCTGCTTTGCGACTGCTCTGCTTATGCTTTCTCTCACTCTCCACTATGCTATGCGCTTAGTGTTTATTTTTTTTTTTAAATCATCCATTTACTTGGTTCGGTTCTACCCGAACCGAACCAAGTTTTCTTTTTCAAAACTGAAATCGAACCAAACATATCCAGTTCGGTTCGGTTCAACCCGAATTTAATTTTTTTAAAAAGAAAAACCGAACCAAACCGAAAATTTCGGTTTGGTTTGGTTCGGTTCAATTTTTCTGTTTAACCCAAACCACGCACAGTCCTATTCTCAATGTATGCTTGTGCTACTCCTGCTCCTGTGAAAGAATGCTGTAGCGCAATGAAATGCGTATACTTAAGCGATCCATCACCACATAGACCACGTCTTTTCCCATAGATTTGGGAAGTCTTTCAATAAAGTCCATTGTAACTTCCTCCCATACTCCCTCAGGAATTGGTAATGGCTGTAAAAGTTCAAGGGATGCAGTCCAAGTCATATTTGCACCTTTGGCAAATTTCACATTCTCGAATGATCCTCCGAATGTCCTTCTCTAACCCCTTCCAATAGAACATGCTTGCAATCTTTTTGGTAGTAGCTCCTACACCTGAGTGTCCCCCCATAGGAGAGCTATGTATGCTTTCAATGATTCTCCTTCGTAACTCTTCCACTTGACCGACCACCAACTTCCCTTTCCTTTTAAGTAGGCCTTGCGACTAGCTGTATTTCTTATCACCATCCTTATTATCTTTAATTTGTTCTACCAATCGCTGTAACTTCTTATCCTTATCCCAGCTTTTCTTAATTTCTTCGAGGAGGGTGGGATGGATAGCTGTTAAAGCCAATGCTAACAATTCAATTCCCGGCACCCTTGACAAAGCATCAGCAACAACATTTTCTTTCCCTAGCTTATGACAAATTTCATAATCGAAGGCCAACAACTTAGTCAGCCACTTAAGTTGGCTTGCACTGTGTACCTTCTGTGTGAGAAGATATATGAGGCTTTGGTGGTCTGTACGAATGATGAAATGCCTACCTAAAAGGTAATGCCTCCATTTTGTTACTGCAAATGCCAAGGCCATCAACTCCCTGTCATATACTAACAGACCACGATGCTTTTCTTCTGATAGTCCCTTACTCAAATAGGCAATAGGATGAGCATTTTGCATGAGCATAGCACCAATTCCATGACTGCTAGCATCAGTTTCCACAATGAATGTCTGCTGAAAATCAGGAAGAGTTAGCACTGGAGCTGTAACAAGTGCTTCTTTCAATTGATCAAAGGCAACTTGCACTTGTGCAGTCCAAGTAAATTGCTCTCTCTTGACTAGATCATTCAGTGGCCTACTAATCTGTCCGAACCCATGAACAAACCGCCTGTAATAACCTGCCAACCCTAAGAAACTTCAAAGTTGTTTTACATCCCTTAGTACTGGCCAATCTTTTATTGCTTTAATCTTTTGAGGATCTGTGGATACTCATTGGTCATTAATGATGTGACCAAGATACTCCACTTCAGGTTGAGCAAAGCAGCATTTACTTTCCTTTGCAAACAAGAAGTGCTTCCTTATCAGCTTCAAAGTTATTTCCAGGTGTTGCAAATGCTCATTCAGGTTGCGACTAAAAACTAATATGTCATCAAAAAACACCAAGATAAATTTATGAAGATGTTCCTTGAAGTAATCATTCATCAATTGTTGAAAGGTAGCAGGAGCGTTGGATAACCCAAAGGGCATTACTACAAACTCGTAATGACCATCATGAGTTTTGAATGCTGTTTTATATATATCCTTTAGGTACATTCGAATTTGATGATAATCAGAACATAAGTCGATCTTGGAGAAAATAATAGCACCATGTAATTCATCTAATAATTCTTTTATAAGAGGGATAGGGTACTTATCTTTTATAGTATTGTTGTTCAAGGCTCTATAGTCCACACACATTCTCCAACTACCATCTTTCTTCTTTACGAGCACCACCGGCTATGAATACGGACCAGCACTTGGTTGAATCAGACCTGTACTCAGCATTTCTTTGATTAATTTCTCCAATGTATCCTTCTGTAAGTTAGAGTACCGATAGGGTCTCAAATTTACTAGTGCTGAGCTTGCTTTCAGGGGAATTCTGTGATCACAATACATGTGCGGAGGCAGTGAAGCTGGCTCTGCAAATACATCCTTGTAGGTGACCAAAAGTTGCTGGACCTTCCCAGGGATGCCTTCTTTTGGTTTAATACTTCCTTCCTCCACCATTGTTGACTGATTGTTGTGCACCTTCAGTATAAATAGTTGGGGAAAATCTCTTTTGCTTATCATCTTATTGAAAGCATGTGCTTCCATGGATTTTAGGGCTGCCTTAGTGGCTCCTTTAAGCTCACACTCCTTCCCATTTATTGTAAATTTCATCACTAACTGTTAAAAATTCCAAATAATGTCTCCCAAACTAGCGAGCCACTATACACCAAGAACCATTTCACAGCCACCGAGTGGAATTAAGTATACATCTGCCTTAAATTTGTTCCCCTGCATCACCCCAATAACTCCTTTACACATTGCACTACATACAAGTCTCTCTCCATTAGCCACAGTCATATAGACTGACTTGATTTTTAAGATTAAACATCTCATTCTTCTAGCTGTGTTCATATCCAAAAAATTGTGGGAACTACCAGAGTCGATCAATATATGCACTACTCCCTTTTTTAACTGACCTGCAATTCTCATTGTGATGCAATTTTGGCCTACCTCCGTTCCAATAAGAGCACTCAACGAAAGACAGGGAGCTTCTTGACTTACTTCAAGTGTACAATTCTCATCTTCTTCCCGACCTTCCTCTTCCTCGCCCAGTATTGCCTCCACCGTTATCTAGTGTAATTGCTTGTTTTTACATTTATACCCAAAAGAATACTTCTCATCACACCAGAAACAAAGTCCCTTGGCTCTCTTCTCATCCATTTTCGTATTAGTCATTCTTCTCACCACCTTAGCCCTTTCTCTTGTTTCCCTTTACTTCTGGTATCCTTTAGGAGTAGGTAATACTCCAGAAATTGTCACAGAATTAGGATTGCTGGAATGCTGAGCATACTTGATAACTCCAGAATTTACCTGTGGTACTGTCATCTAACTATATGGATACTTCAGGTTAATTTCTTGCTGCCTAGCTAAGGCGTATGCTTCTTGTAAAGATTTAGGTCTAATAAGCCTCACCATGTTGCCAATTTCTGGCTTAATCTTCGCAAGAAAACAACTGATTACATAATCTTCTGCCAAATTCAGCTTGCTTAATAATGAATCAAATGACTCCAGAAACTCATCCAAACTCCTTGACCGATTTAGATTCACTAGTTCAGCCATTGGGTCCTCATACACACTAGTGCCAAAACATATCTAGAGAGCCCTTACATATTCTTCCCAATGTGGTGTCTCCCTGGTTACTCTATTCTTCATATACATCTGATGCCATTGTAGAGCCTTTCCTTCCATATGAATCGCTGCAATTTTCACCTTCATATCCCAAGGTGTCAACTCTAGCTCAAAGAAATTATCACATTTATAAAGCTATCCCTTAAGATTGTCACCATTGAATCTAGGAAATTCAACCTTTGTTTGTCTAGTTGGAACTAGATAGTTGCTTGTCTTACCTCTACCCACATGAACGGTCGAGTTTTGACATGCAGAAATTCCTTCTTGCTCCAATTCATCCTCATGGGAACCTTCATGGATAGCCCTCTTCTCCTTCGCAGCTGTCATAAATCTCTTAATTTCTGTAAATTCAGATTGCTGCCTGTCGATCACTACCTTCAATTGTTCAACCAATCCCAGAATCAACTGTTTCATCTCCTTTTGTTCCTATTGTAGTCGAGTGGTGACTCCAGTGTCCATGGTCGTATAAAGATCTACTCTGATACCAATGATATGTGGTAGAGAAATAATGATATATAATAAAGAGATAGAGGGTAGAAGAAGAAGAGTGAAAATAAAAGAATTTCAGGTATTAGATTCAAATTTATTTCTTGCATATCTAATCTCCTTGCTACCAGCTACATTTATACTAACAACCTCTTCTTCATAACTAATTTCTCCCGCTTTTTCTTTTTCTTTGCCTTCACCCCACCTATTCTAACAACTCAATAGAATAATTCCTATCATAACTACCCAATAAAAATAATAAATTTACTAAAAACTCGCTCGTATTATAGCTTCCACGTATCGTATTTGGGATCAAGAAAAAGTACAAGAAAATACGATTGCTTGGGCTTGGAGCGACGCTAGCACGCTCGGCACGGCGCGTTGTGGGGCTGAATTACCACAAGAGGAGAAGTCCGGACAAGTGCCACCAAAACTCAGTTGACGGAGCATCCGAAGGAGGGAAGGATCTTGGAGATGGCCCTTCAACTGCCCATCATCGATTTATCCTCCACCGATCTCACCTCTAATGCTGAGTCAATTCGTCAGGTTTGTAACGCAATCTCTTTCTCTCTTTCTCTCTCTCCCTCTCTCCCTCAAAATCTGTGACCCATAAACCCTATGTAATGTTTTTGTTGGAAATCCATCAATCACGCATGCAACACAATTGGAGAGGTGGGGTTCTTTTTCTATGTGGCAGAATAAGGGGTTCAATCATTTTTTTTTTTTTTGAATAAGTTGTGTAACTTTTGTGCAGGCTTGTTTGGACTGTGGTTTCTTTTACATAGTGAATCATGGGGTGGACTTAAATTTAATGCAAAGAATGTTTGAAGAGAGCAGCAAGTTCTTCTCACTCCCACGTGACCAGAAAATGAAACTAGCACGCAAGGAACATCGCGGTTACACCCCTCTTTATGCTGAAAATCTTGATTACGCTTCAAGTCCTAAAGGTTTTTCTCTTTCTTTCTTTTCTTGGTTATGATTGTATTGCTCAAAGCATTATTTTAGTATTTGGTGATTGTTCATCTGTTCTTGTTACTTATATTTGCAAGGAAATCATGAGTAATGCTCGCATCTAACCTGGAAAAAAAAAATTTTAAAACAACACATTTGTAAAAAAAAATTCCAAATCTAGCAAGTCGAGTTTTAAAAACTCGAAATGCGTTCGGTTTTCAAAACCCAACATGTATAGTAGTGACCACGTGAACAGTCGAGTCATGAAAACTCGACAGGGGTACTCATCATTCATTTTTTATGTTAGAGTTTTGAAAACCCGACATTACATGTCAGGTTATCAAAACTCGACATGTGGATGCTAGATTTGAAAATATTTTTCCAAACGTGTTGTTTTAAATTTTTTTTTTTAGTTTTTGGGTCAAATCTGAGCATTCCTCAGGAAATCGTATCCCTAGTTTACATGGATGGACGCTGGAACTGTTTGTTTTAGGGCCTGCTTGAAGTCAATTATGGTTTCAGTTTGATATATGTTGGATTTTGGATGTAAATCTAATATTATAAATTGCTTTATTATTGAGTATTTGGAGATGGAAACGGTTTGGTTACGGTTTGTGACAGATTTATGGGCAGACATGTGGGAGTTGTGATGATTGGATTGTAAAAGGGGTTTTGATATTTGTTGGGCTTGTTGGTTGACTGAACCATATCAAATGTGTGTTATGTGTTGATTTCAATTCTTGGAAAGCAGGTGACTCAAAAGAGAGTTTCTATATTGGCCCATTGGAAGGTGATCTCAGCAATCTGAATCAATGGCCTCCAGAAGGTATTATTCACATCTTTCTTGAATATGTCCGTCTCTATTGGGATTTTATGAGTATTTTATGAGATTTTAATGACCTCCCAATAAATCTGATTATGCTAGATACTTCATTGTTATTGTCATCATTGTTTGCTATCTTTTTTATGTATGTGAATTCAGTTATTTTTGTGTCCATGGAATCTGTTGCTGAGCTCTATCTGACTATGCTGTTCTTGCTAGGGGCTAATAGATATTTTGCTGTCTTGGAGACCCACAATGGAATCTTACTATAAACAAGTGCTGTAAGTCTAATCATCTCTTCTGCTCATTGTTCTTTTAGCTTGCTGAATAAATGTCAAGATCAGAAGCTGGTTAACAACAGTAAGTCTTCAGTATAATTGAGAAACACAAGGAAACTGCTTTTTTTTTTTTTTTGTTTTACATAGAGAGGCTCGAACTTGAGACCTTTACGAGGGGGAAGGAGGACAGTGTCAGTTGAGTTATAACTCATTGGCAAGGAAACTGCTTTATCATAATAGCTTACGGCCATGTGAATTTACTAGTTCAATTTGTGCTAATGTTATGGAAAAACAACCTGCATCCTGCATTCTAGATTAACAATTTGCATAACGAGAACATTGTGAAGGTAATTGGTACCTTTACATAGTGGATTTGTATGGGATTTCCAGTCTCTTTAGTTTCTCTGTTTGTTTCCTTTTTATTGTTGGTTTTTTCTTTTCCTTTCTTGCAGAAAAATTAGATTCTAGAAGCAGAATTCTGGATTAAAATTCGTTTCTAATGCATTTGAGTTTCGATGACAATAGTCGTATGCTTTATAAACTGTGTGCTGGATTTTCTGCCTTAGGACGGCTGGAAAGAGGTTACTTTCTTTGGTGGCTCTAAGTTTGAGATTGGAAGAAAACTTTTTCGTGAAAATTGGAGCTTTGGATGATCCAATGCCTTTCCTTCGTTTGCTACACTACCCAGGTTTAGTTGCAACCTTCTCTTCTTTACCTGCTTGGTTGCTCAGTGTATCAATTATAGCTTCCATTTTTTTCCCCTTTAATTGTATCTGGGGCTCATGTTTTCTCTCGGAAACCTCAAAAGTGGATGTTGTCTAAAAAACCTTTCATGCATATGTGGCCTCCAAATAAAATTTTACTGCTATCAATCCATACAGACCAATAACCCTACATCCATAATGGCATTTTAGGTGAACTGGAGTCTTCTAATGAAGAAGTATATGGTGCTTCTGCACATTCGGATTATGGGATGATCACTCTTTTAGCAACCAATGGTGTTCCTGGACTCCAGGCAAATACTTTTTTGCTTGGTGTTGATCTCAGTTTCATCTATAGAAATGCTAATATCTCCAATTTACCTTGCAGGTGTGCAGGGACAAACTTAAGAAACCAAGGGTCTGGGAGAATGTGCTTCATATTGATGGGTGAGTTATTTTCTTTTTTGTAACCAAACAGATGGAGGAAAGTCCCCAGATCCTTATACGGCATGCAGCATATTGCTTAATCCAATTGGATCAGTTTGGTGTGTTATTTAGGCCCTCATCACATAAACAACCTGGGGCTTAGTTTGGTTGAGTTATTAACAGATTCAATGAAACAGATAATTTTTATTTTTAAACCCATTATGGATCTCATATAGCTTTAGTGTCAAAGTTTCTTGGGGCATTTATGGATCTTGATCCGGCTCCAGTACAATGTAAAGTCAGCAGCTACAAAGAGAGGCTACAACAGATTATTATCGAAATACATGAATATCTTTTCATTCTACGTGCTACATCTTCAGGGCCCTAATTGTCAACATCGGGGATATGATGGAGAGGTGGACTAATTGTTTATATAGGTGAGTTATATGCAAACTTGATGTACATTGCCATGTTGTTTTTTCTTGAATTTCATAGAGATAAGTGACACTGTTTTTCCCTAGGTTTTTTGATAATTGTGTATTTTGTAGGTCAACGCTGCATAGAGTGATGCCAACCGGACAAGAACGACACTCTGTAATCACTTGCTTATCCTCTAATATCGTATTTTCCTATAACATCAATGTTGTCTTGTTCACAGTTGAGCTGTTTCTTCATGTTAGTGATTTAAATGCTCTTATTGGGGATTGCTTAGTGCTTCTCATGTTTAATTTTTTTATTATTATTCTGATTTCCTAGAAGGATTTCTTCTATTGTATTATATTTAAGAGAAGCATGTTTTAAGGTGTAATTAGTACAATGTTTCGATTTTTAAAATGTCAGTATTAGTGGGTGTTTTCATAGAGAAAAGCAATCAATCAAGAATCTTTCTGTCCTAAAAGTTGATTTTCTTACTATGAAATAAGACATGCATTGCTTGAATATCTATGGAAGCAGAGGCTGTGATATTTTTTGGTGGAACCTAAAGTTGGTCAGGTTTCTTCTTGGCAGGGACTTACTGCACTTATTGTCCTAAATGCCCTCAATAATGCCATTTTTGAGATCCCACATTATTGTCCCCTTTGAAATGTCAATGCCCCAACTAATTACTATACCAAGGTTTCCCATTGTTCTTGCAATACCATTTTTGTCAAAAGTTGGTCTCATCAATCTTGCAATATCACATTGTTGATCTTCCATCATAATCAGGGGGTGAAGTAGGGAAATTTATTTTGGAGTTATTCTTGCTTCCTTTTTTGACCCTCTAACCATGAGGCATATTTTCCTGTCTTCTTCTTCTTCTTCTTTTTTTTTTTTTTTTTTTTTTTTTTTTTTTTTTTTTTTTGGGGGGGGGGGGTGATGTAAAATTGTTCTTCCAGGTACATTCACCCCAGACCAAGATATCACAATTTCCATTTTGTTAGCATGTTTTTGAAAGAAGTAAAGCATGCTTTTGAATCCAGCAAAGCCAATGCCTTGGATTCTTAAGAAATGCTTCATGTTGTAATGCCTCAATTTCTTGTATATTGCAGGCTGCCTTCTTCATGGATCCCAACCCAGATTGTGTGGTGGAGTGCTTGAAAAGTTGCTGCAGTGAATCTTCTCCTCCTAGGTAAGGCGAGGCCTATTGAATTACTTTTGCTCTTTTAAGTTGATGTCTTCCTCAACACTTAACTGATTTGAATAATGCCATGACATAGCTAGACGATACCCATTTACCAAATTGATTGTTTAGTAGATCTAAGGAACGAATGACATCAATGATCTATTATATTAAAATGATGATGTTGCCATACTTCATGTTGGGACTTTGACATGTATTTTCCAATTGAAATCACATGATTTTTGCTGAAAACGTGATTATTCTCATCAAGTCATTAGAAGTGGTGGACAATGTGAGATAATGTAGCCTCTGCTAGAGAATTAATCGAGGTGCTAAGGTAGAGACTTAAGTGAATACAAAAGTAGAGAAACATCCCAATCATTTTTCCGTTTCTTTTATTTGACTAAATGCCTTGGAATTTGCTGTGCTATGATAAGGATCTTAATTGGAGTAATATATGAGCTGTGAGCCTTAAAGCTAAAGTCTGAATTCTTTTGACAATTTACTCCAAAAGTCCTCGAGTAATCCTCTACAACCATAGTCATTATGCATAGGTTTGAATGCAAAGCAACCCTAGTTTTTCTTGTGTTGTTTGTTGAATTTGAAATGGTGTTTCCGTAATGCAGATTTACCCCAATACGCAGCGAAGACTACTTGAAAGAGCGATTCAGACTTACATATACCACCTAGAGGGAAGGCAGAGATCATGAAGTATGAATTCGAGGCTTTCTGTGTTCAACATGATGTTGTGTCAACAATTACTGACTCATAATTGTAGGGTATTTAAACCTCTTATTATTCTCAATAATTTAGAAATGGGTTCGAAACTTGATGCTCATTGTTAATAAAGATCTTGAGTTATTGAAGAACATATTGACCCAAAATCAGCAACTATGTTTGGCTTGATTATCCATCAAGTTACTCTGCAGCAAAACTGGGGAGATGAAGTGGAGGCTTCCTACCAACATAAATGGCGAGGAGTGCAACTTTGATTGCAAAATCAGACCAATTTGCTTGGAATACACCGTGCGGTACAAGTTTGGAGTTCAAACGGATCAAATCAAATCCCATTGTATTTCAAATTTGAGACAACCCCCCCCCCCCCCCCCCCCCAAAAAAAAACCATCATGCATATTGCAGAGATTTTTTCCCCCTTCATTTCAGCTATATAGGTCAATGACAATCCAATCACGACTTTGACCACAATAACACATTAAGTGGTGGTAACAAAAATTTTAATGGAATAAAAAAAATGCCAACTAGTAATAACTTTTCTTTCCTTTGGTTGGGAATCTGAGCGATTAGGTTGACTTTTTAATGCAATTTCAAAATCTAATAACTTAAGTTTTCTATTAAAAAAAAAAAAATTCTACTAATAAAACCTTTTTTTTATGCTCATGAGAGTAAATCCTAAACTACTATGTATAGCTGGTTATTTTTAGATCTCCTAAAAAATTATTTTTAATTACTTGGTCACTAAAAGAATTGATACCCAATGAATTAAAACATCTAAATGTCCAAAATATGATTGCATTTAAGTCACTGCTTTAAACAACAGACCAAAAAAAACAAAAAGAAAAAGAAAATCAAATTATGGGGACAGAGACAGACAGACTGATTTGTTCATGGCTGAACCCACATTCATTTATCCGATGAACAGAACAAATCTAATTGATTCATACCAAAAAGATATTGTTCTTGTTACGAAAAGTCACTTAGAATGCTTGGAGGTCAAAGATACTTAAAAACTAAGGATGCCAACTCTCAGCGCAAACACAAACGATAGGAAGTTTTTCATCAGCATAATAGCATAATTCCGCGGAGGTAAAGAAGCAGTATATATGAAAATTTTGTAGGCAATTTGTACTCTTTTCAATTCAAATTTGAAAAATCAAAATTGCCTTGATGACATGATAAAATGTGGTATAAATCTTTAATGTGATGAGAGATTCTAACAAGACTTCAATTCTCAAGTAAAGTGTTTATTTTTTCTGTTCTTTTTTATTTGGTGCCATTGGACTTGATCCACCATCGAGTTTCACTCTGATTAATCCAAATTGAATCAACTGAGATCAACGTAGTTTGCTTTATTCTCAGAAGTCGAACCCGAGCTTTCTCATTAAGGGGTTTGGTGGAAACTAACCATTGGTTTTATTTTTTCTGTTTAAGTGTAATTAACAAATACAAGGAAACTTCTAAATCACAATATCATGAAGGTAATAGTTGTGCCAGTTTATCACCGGCCAGGGCCGATTAGATTTAGGAGCAAAATTCTGGATTAAAATTGGCCATTAATGCTTTTGAATTTAGGTGACAACAGTGGTATGCTTTATAAGTTTGGGATTGGATGAAAGCTTCTTTTTGTGAAAATTGGGTCTTTGGATCGTCCAATTACTCTTCTTTGTCCAGGTTTAGCTGCAACCTTCTCACTTTTCCTGCTTAGTTGCTCAGCGCACCAATTATAGCTTCCATGGTTTTTTTTCCTTTATCTGGGGCTCATGTATCCTCTAGGAATCCTCAAAAGTGGATGATGAATAAAAAAAAAAAAAAAAACTCTTTCTACTTGTGTAGTATTCAAAACAATTTTGTAACTATCAACACCTACACCTACAGATTCAATAGCCATCGATCCGTAATGTATAATTTAGGTGAACTGGAGTCTTCTAATGAAGAAGTATATGGTGCTTCTGCTCATTCTGATTATGGGATGATCTATCTTCTGGTAACCAATGGTGTTCCCGGACTCCAGGCAAGTCCTTTTGTGCTTGGCAGTTGTTGAAGCCGATTTTTGACCCAACGAATATTTGCTCTTTCAACTCGAGCAGGATTCTCATACCAATGTGTCCGCTAGATAGTTGCTGATGGGAAACCTATAAAAACTCTGCCGGGGTTGGCCCAATGGGAGAACTCCGATACTTAAGTTAAGTAATAAAAGAAAGACTAAAGATAGCTTATAGTTTTTGTTGTGTGTTTCTCACATATGTATTGTGTGTGGAGTAGAGTGTAATGTGTATGAAAATATATTGTATATTGCGTATGTAATGTCATGTAATGTAATCTGTATGTATGAAGTCATAAATTTGATCGTATATAGAATTGAGTATGAAACCGTATCTCTGATGGTATAGAATTAAGTTGCCTCCTTTCTTCCCCCTCCTTGCTGTGGGTTGAGAGTGTAGTTGTGTAATTGTCTTCATGCCCCTAGTGGGTTGCATTTACTATATGAGAGATGAAAAATTCTACTTTTCTTTTGTATGAGATCTTTCAAAATAGTAGAGATTGTGATAAAAATTTAGAATCCCTCAAGATTAAGGATGGTTTAAGATTTAAGAAAGGTTTCCTTCCTTACTAAGAGTACAAGAGAATTAGAACTTTATGAAATTAAGTAAAGTCTGAAATTGTAAAAATTTTCTTATTTGATGATTATAAGAGAATTGAGATCTCACAGGAATAAGGAACATTTTCGCTATTAAGCTAGGTATTATCATTTGTCCCCAATAAGAAAATATCACTGAATTGTCTTTGGAGAGTAGACATGTAAAAAACCCTCGAAGATGGCTTCGGCAATCTTATGTGTTGTATGTAGAGTAGAGCAAAGTGTGCGTAGCTGACTAGTTGTTTGTGCTAAGTATAAATATAGCACGTATGCATGACAAGTCCCTTATGCCTTAAGGGGTGTAGAAACCCTAGTTTTCTTATAAAGAAATTATTAAATTTTTTTTGAGATTACAGAGACTGTAGTCAAAGATTTTTAAGGGGTTTAGAATCCTATTGCCATGGAGATTCTCCTCCTTATCGGGAGTGATTACCAAGATCCGTTTTCTTATTAAGAAAGGATTTTCCTGAGATTAGGAGATGTTCGTATCAAATTAACAAAGGTTTTTATTTGTTAGAAATTTCCTTTCTTATTAGATAATCACGTGTTAGATTCATCGCATAATGAAAATTATTTTTGTATTGATGGAAAATATCTAACAAGGAGTAAGGATAGCCGAGATCTAGATACCGAGAGTTAGAATGACCGAGAGATCAAGGGATCGAGAAAAAGGATAGTGATCAAGAGGGTTTTATTAAGAGACCTAGAAGAAGAGAGAGATTTCAGCCAAACAGGAACTGATAGAGTAAGAGTGTTTATTGTTTAACGACAGAGGTTTCTGGGCTCTATGATTTTAGGCCTCCATTAACCTAGATCAAAACAATTTGGTTGTGAGATCCATTTCCATGGACGGTGTCAATCTGTTGAAACTGATTTTTGATTCCACAGATAATTGCTCTTTTGACTCTGTTGATCCCAGTGACAACTAAGAAGAGTGTTTGAATTGATTGTCTAAAATTGGATTTTCAAAGTTTTAATCTAACTCCACTTAAATTTATACTAATTCTATGATCAAACTATGTATTGTGTAGTGGAAATTGAAAGTAGAGTTGAAGAGACAAATCTGATTTATAATGGTTCGGTATTGTACCTACCTCCACTCTTCCAGCCAATAAACCAGAATCTAACAATCTGTTATTTTCTATTATGAAGTTTGATTACAGAATACAACTCATTCGTCGACTTTTGATCTTCATATCATGAAGGTAATTTCATCCAAAAATGAAAAACTCAATACTAACTCACAATTTAATAACAACCCAACACTCAACACTATACACAAAGATAAGTGTACAAGAATCTTTTTCAATACAGAAGATAGTTTTCGAAGATGACTTTGAGTATCGAAAAAATATTCTTTCTTTGTTGTAAAATTGTTCTCAAACTAATGTTGAATGTTCCTCTCCAAAGTATACTTCATGTCCTTTAAAATTCGGCCTTTGTTAGACTTAAAAATCTACAGTAAAAAGATGAGTTTATTGTTGCCAAAGTGCTGCTGTAACTAGCAAATGCAGTAGTCATTTTGATGCTGAACTTCCTTGATTTGTAGGCTCAATTTGCTCCCTATTGCAACTTTATTTCAAAGTTTAAATATCAAATTTGAATTTTGAAAACTTAAATTTGAATTTCCCAAAGTAATAAGGCTGCTGTAAACATAAAATTACCTCTAAAAAATCAGCTCCAAGAGGTTGTGCTGTCCAAAAATTATTATGCAACTAGATGACTTTGCACACTTGTTTGCCAATCAAAAATCCAAAATTTTGTGTTGTAAATCATCATATTTGATGTCCAACCATAGTCCTAAAATGCTGAAATTTTGAATTTGAAAAATCCTGACTAATGGAGAAGATATTCTTGAACAAAGAATCCTTAAAAACCAACTTTTACAAAAGTGTCCCTGCTGTGAAAATGAATGACCAGCAACTTTCATGCTTATTTTTCTCCAACATATCCATTAGTTTTTTGTGTTATAAAAACTTGAAATTGAAGTATCTCACACCTTCTTTGAAATATAATTTTTGGATTTAAAATTATTTCACCACACTCTTGGAATGTCACAAGTCTCTTTGCAAAATGTAAGGGGAAGACTGTGTACATATATACCCACTTCAAAGCCGACCCTAATTATTGGGATTAAGATTTTGATTGTTGTTATAAAATTATTTCACCACACAAATATATGTGGTTATCCAAATATAGTCAAATGATCATACTATAAGAGTTAGAAAATTTTCAACATTCTAATGTCACTCTTGAACTTTAACTAACTTGTCCTTCATATGTGGGATAGCCAATATAAATATTTAGGCTTAGTTTTAGGCTTAAGTGTAATACCCAAATTACACTTATCATGTTAGCTGGGTTTTCAAAAATTAAATTTAAATATATTTTAATAGTTCAGTAGCTTCTATAACTCAGAATTTATAAGAATTACCTATTGACAATATAATCTGTACACTTAATAAAATTGTTAAAACAATATGAAAGATTTTGTTATCATCAAAACTAAGGAAACAACAATTTAGCAAAGTCGAGTGAGGATATGGTGCCAATGTGCTCGTTGGATCATTTTTCTGAAAAATCTGCAAAACCCCCATCGAGGCTAGCTTGGTGGTAGAATTTCGATACTCAATTCATAAAGAGTAATAAAAGAAAGATTGAGAATGATCTATAACTTTTGCCCTATATTCCCCCACATGTATTGTGTGTGGAGTAGAGTGTAATGTGTATGAGAACATATTATATGTTGCATATGTAATATCATGTAATATAATGTGTGTATGAAGTTATATATTTATTCGTGTATAGGATTGATTATGAAGTCATATATCTGATAGTATAAAATTGTGTTGCCTTTTTCTTTCCCTTCCTTGTTGTGGGTTGAGATTGTAGTTGTGTAGCTGTCCTTGTACCCCCCACCCCCATGAATTGCCACTAAGAAAACTTTACTTTTCTTTTGTACTTCTGAAATAACAAAGAATTGTGATAAAAAAATGTTAGAAAATTTAAAATCTCTCAAAATTAAAGAAGGTTTAATATTTAAGAAAGATTTCATTCCTTATTGAGAGTATAAGAGAATTTGAATTTTAAAGAGTTAAGAAAAATTTGAACCTGTCAAAAATTTCCTTCCTTATTAGATGATTATAAGAGAATTAGAATCTTACAAAAATAAAAAATAAAAATAAAAAATTACTGTTAAACCAGATACCATCACCACTGAACCCAGAACTTCTCATCCAAAGAAATGCTAATATCTCCAATTTACCAAACAGGCGTGCAGGGACAAACTTAAGAAACCAAAGGGTCTGGGAGATTGTGCTTCGTATTGAAGAGTGAGACCTTTGTTCTCCTTTCTTGGGTGACGTTTTTAAACCAGTGCTGCATCCTCAGGGCCCTAATAGTCAACATAGGGGATCTGATGGAGAGGTGGACTAATTGTTTGTATAGGTGAGTTATGATGCACACTTGATGTACATTTCCATGTTGTATTTTCTTTGAAATTGTCATAGAAAAGCGATACGGTCTTTCCCTTGGTTTCTTGTAATCGTATATTTTTGTAGGTCAACACTGCATAGAGTCATAGCAACGGGGCAAGAATCACTTGCTTATCCTCTAATATCTTCTTTTGTCTCTTACAGTAATGAGGCATTCTTGACAATTAGGCTGTATATTCATGTTAGTAGTTTTAATGCTTACTTTTGTTGGGATCACTTGGTGCTTACTATGTTTAAATATAATTTATTTTTCTAATTTTCCTAGAAGGATTTCTTGTAGTGTAATACATTTAAAAGAAGCTGGTTTTCTATTATAATTAATAGGATGGATTTTTTGAAAATGTCGATATTTGTCGGTGGTTTCAAACATAGGAGAGATCAATCAAAATCTTATTATCCTAAAAGTCCACAGCAATGCCACTATTGAGATCCCACATTGTTGTTCCCTTTCAAAAGTCAATCCCCAACCATACTGAAGTTTCCCATTGTTCTTGCAATGCTATTCTTGTCAAAAGTTATCCTCAACAAAAGCAATAACAATCTGGTTATTAATTTTGAAATTCGTCATTTAAGAAGCAAATATAATAGAGATAATGTCAAAAGTTGTCATCAAGATCATATTTTTGATCTGCCATTATAATCAGCTGAAGTAAAGACATCCTTTTTGGGCTATTCTTGCTTGCCTTTTTTGATCTGTGGCTATGGGGCACATCTTTTTGTTTTTTTTTTTGTTTTTTTTTTTTATGTGGGTGGGGGATGTAAAAAAAGTCTTGAAATCACCTTTACCCTTGACCAACATATCAGAGTTTCCAGAAATTAGAAGTAATTTTGTTAATTAACATGCTTTTGAATCCAACAAAACCTATACGGTGGCTTCTCAAGAAATGCTTGGTGTCATAATGCGCGTTAATTTGTTGAACATTGCAGGCCGCTTTCCTTATGGATCCCCAACCCTGATTGTGTGGGGGAGTGCTTGAAAAGTTGCTGCAGTAAGTCATCTCCGGCTATGTAAGGCCAGTCCCATTAGGTTACTTTGCTCTTTTTAAGTAGATGTCATCCTTAGCAATGAATGGCACCAGTGATAAAGTGAAAAGGACATGTCAAAGCAACACATAGTAAAACGATGTTGCCGTACTTTATATGGGGACTTTGCCATGCATTCACCCATCGACAATGAGGCCCTTCCCAGAGAGTAACATCCATTGTTTTTCTTGTATTTGAGTCCATGACCATTCTAGGAAGAAGGATCTTGATTAAAGTAAATATGTGAGCTGTAAGCCATAAAGCCAAGTCTAGATGTTCTTTGCTGGCTTGAATTATCCTCTATATGCAGGGGTTTGATTACAAAGATGAATTTCAAATCGGGCTTTTGATATATTGTCTTACACAATTATTGCCTCATAATTGTAGGGTGTTTAACCCCTTTTTATATTCTCAATAAATTGGTAATGGACTTTAGACTTAATAACGAGGACTTAGTGCAATAATTGATTTACTTTGAAATCACAGATTCGAAACGTAAAAATAATTTTTTTATAAAAATATATAAAAAAAAATTATTTACATGTACTTCCACCCTAAAAAAAAAAAAAAAAACCCAATAGCACCCCCTCATGGGCATTATATAGTTTTTTTTTCCCCAACTATCTGGTAATTCTATCACGCTTTTCATTACAATTACACATTTATTGACGGTCAACATAAAAACTATTAATATAATAATAATTGAAATTTATTTAAAAATAATTTTCTTATAATTTATTGAAAAATAATTTAAATAATTTAAATAAAATTAAATAAAAATAATTGAATCAATTCATGTTAAAAATTTTTTTTTAAAAAAAAATCTCAATTTCAATTAATAAATAAAAAGAACGTTTTGCTCTTAATGATATATTTCTTAAGAGGTTCAAGGGTATAACTTGGCAGCCAAGTCTTTTCATCTTAGGAAATGACAAATACTCATTCTCTCAATCTCTCTCTCTTCTTTTTTTTTTTTTTTAAACAAAACCACATCTAATATAATCTAATATAAGCACTTGATTCATTTTAAAAGAGAACTTTTTATTATATTATTTTTTATTTTTAAATTTTAAATTTAATATTTGATTAAAAAGTTTAATATTCTATTTTATTAAATCAAAATCAATGATCTATTAATATTTGTTCTCTCTTTTTTTTTTTATAAAAATATATAATTAAATAATATGGAATTAAAAAAACAAGTTTAAAAGTGAGGAGGTTGCCTCTCAATTAATTTGTTTGCTCCTTTTTCCACCGTACCGTCTTCCAATTCCAACGCGTAAAACCAAACCCCAGCGCAAGAAACTCAAGAAAGAGAGAGTCGTGGCGTGAAGGGACACTTGTCATCCCCCAACACCCTTCACCCAAGTCTCTTCCCAAAAAGTCTGCTCCAATCCAAAAGTTCAAACCCATTCTCTGCCCTTTCCTCAACCAACAAAAACGTACGCCCAGTCACATTCTCACGTGTCTCCGTATGCACTAACCCAATATTTTTTAAATCAAACCAATAAATAAATTTTAATGATTTATTTATTATAAATTAAATAATATCATTGTAACATCCAATTATAATTTTGATTTGATTGATTTATTGATTTTGATTAATTTTAAATGATTTTAAATAGATTTAATTTCACGATTTAATAATGATAATCAAATTAGATTATAAAATGATTAATAATCGAATCGATTGGTCTGATTGGGTTTTAAAAACACGGCACTAACCTAGCACACCCCTCTTGCCACAATTCACATCCAATCTCCACCCTCCGATCATGTTTGATCCGCTGATTTTCGTTTCTTCAGTGGGTCCCACAGTTTTGGGACCTAGGAAAATATAATACGAGTTGGGTAAGATATTAGACCATGGAGATTTGGATAAGAGATGGATAAGTTATTTATTTTTTAAATTATGATGATTGTTAATATTCGTAGGACAAGATATGGTATATGCGCATCATACCCTAGCACAAACGTTTTGCGACCACACTAAAGGAAGCCCTCCACGTGGACAGTCCCTTCGAGCATAATCTCGCCGACCATTGACCAAAATCTATCCAGTACCACCCAGTGCAACTACGATATAAACCTTTGTACATCCCCCCACGTGATATTGTTTGTCTTCATTTTTTTTAATTAAAATTTATAAAAATTTAAATACGAGGCCTTATAAAGAAAACATATAAATAAAAATTTTTTATTATTCGACTATCCTACAAAAACCCCACGTACTATGATTTTATTGTTTTTATTTTTATTTTCTTAGTTTTTCCTTGAATATAGAAAATAATACAACAATTTACCCAAGTAAGTTTTTTATTTTTTTTTTTTAAGGTTTAGAGAGAGATTATGTTTTTATTAAATTTCAACATGCCCCCTAAAAATTTGACAAAAATATAAAATGAATGAAAGTGGCATGAAAAATAACAAATATAAATAGATTTAACTTTGTTTTACAGAGAAAGTGATAAAATAAAAAATTATTTACAGAATAAAAATAAATCAAATTTCTATATCTTCTTCTTTTAAGATAGAACGAAATGAATTTTACATCCCTCTTTTCTCCCTTTCCCCCCCCCAAACCTGTGTAAAATAGGAGGCGGAAATTATTTTTCTAACTTCGACTTTATGCATTTTCAAAATTTTCGGGATACCTATTCTATCATGTTTTATCTCCAACATCTTATTCATTCACGTATTCTACTTAATTCAAAACAACAATATATGAATTTTTCCGTATTAATGTTTTTTCACTTTGACAATATTTCTCATTTGAAAAATGTTTTAAAAAAATTTTAATACTCTAAATTAATTAATATTTATATAATTTATATACTTTTCAAATTTAATAATTTATTTATTTATAATTTTTATTTTTATATTATTTATCTTATAATTAATAATTATATATTTAATTATTTTAATTTTTTATTATAAAATATGATTATTCTATTATTTTTATAAAACAATTAATATTTTTTAGTATCGTTGTACCCATTCTTATTTTCCATGATAATAACAAATTTTTATAAATTCACTTAAAATTTCTTTTTTTTTTTAATGAATATGTTCAAAGAAGGATGCTATGTTGTGATCACTTCATATCCTTTTCCGATTTGTCGATAAAAAGAATATATATATATATATATATATATATATATATGTTTTTAAATATATTTTTTTGATAAGAATGTAAATATATAAAAATAAATAAATTTGTGATAGGTTAACGGTATAAAATCTTTTATCAAAATAAAAAAGGAGACGAGTAATTATAGGGATGCAAATAAAATAAATACAATGCAGGTGAATCCATGTGTGATATTTTGTTAATTAAAATAATAAATCATTGGCTACAAACATTTCTCACAATTAATAATAAGGAATAAATAACAAAAATGATATTCATAAGGCTAACAATTATTGTGGCCAAGATATGTTGTGTTGTGTGTCCAAGTGTAGAAAAATACATATGCAACACCAGCCACATGTCTTTAACAATGGTCCCACTTTCACACTTCTGGCCTCAGTCAAACCATCTCACATCCCCACGATCGAAGCACCACCTAATTCTATACTCCGCGTTGCACCAGATTAGTAATTCTCTCTCCCCCTCCCCCCCCCCTCGCAGCCTTTCTTTTATATCTCTAGGAACATGTCTGCTCTATCCCCCAAATCTCCCCTCCATCCTCTTCTTTCTCTTGAGAGCTTTATCTTTAAGAGAAAAAAAGAAAACATTTCAATTTCAATCAAATCTAATCCAAAACATCCACAAACCCGAGTTTTATTTTCTTGTATTTCACTAAACCCAAGACACCCAATTCTTCTTTTTGGATCATGCACGTCTCTGTTTCACCAGTTTGGATTCTTCTGATACGATCTGTTTAAGACAAATTTGGGGAAAAAAGAGTCAATTTTGCAGACCCATTTGTGTGTGTGCGCGCGCGTTCGTGTGTGTTTGTTGAGAGAGAAATCGGGAGAGATGACTCGGAGGTGCTCGCACTGCAGTAACAATGGGCACAATTCGAGGACCTGTCCGAACAGAGGAGTGAAGCTATTTGGGGTCCGATTGACTGATGGGTCTGCGATCCGAAAGAGTGCCAGTATGGGGAACTTGTCTCACTACTCCGGCTCGGGTTCTGGTCTCCATCACAACAACAATCCAGGTTCGCCGGGTGGGGATACTCCGGATCATGCTGCTGCTGCCGATGGCTATGCTTCCGAGGATTTTGTTCCTGGGTCTAATTCCAGTTGCAGAGAGAGAAAGAAAGGTTAATTTTGATTCCCTTTTGGTTTTTCCCCCTTTAAATTTTATTTTTGTCTAATTTGATGATTTTGTGTGTGTGAATTTTAGGATTGGTTTTAATGGGTTCTTTTATGGTATGTTTGTTTTTGTGTTTTTGGTTGTTGGACATAAATTGGGTGTTCTGGTTTTAAGTTATTACAAAGCGATTTGTTTGATGCAGTTTGAGTAGTTCTATGAAATGTTGTAAATTTGAAGAGGTGAAAATTTCCTATGTAAATAATAGGAATGATGTTGCATGTTCAGTTGTGCATCATATGTGAATTTGTCGATCCTCTTCAGAAGTAGATCTTATTTATTGAAGTAAGGAGCTTAAGTAGTCCTTTAATCTTATTTTAGATTATGGTGAATGATCAAGAAATCTGCACAAATTAAATCTTTTCTTTTTTTGATTTTTGGTATTTGTCTCTCATAGTCGACTCCAAAATGTGGGATAAAAGGTCTAGATTGTTGTTGTTGTTGTTGACTCCAAAATGTGGGATAAAAGTTTTAGATTGTTGTTGTTGTTGTTGTTGTTGTTGTTGTATGGTGAATGATCAAGAACTTAAGCTTGATACTGTTGATGGGATTATGCAAAAACAAAGACTAAGAACAGCTAAGATTTTGAAAGCAGTTTTTTGAAGTTTGAGACTCAGAAACTTAAAAAGTCCTATGCATTCAGAGAATTTGGGCTTTGTGATATTGATTAAGCAGGAGAAAATAGGAAGCAATTTTTCTTGGATGATGTAATGGTTCTATAGTAGTATTTTTAGATTTTCTGAATTACATTTCACCTTATGAAGCTTTATAAGGATGGATGTCCAAGCAGAGGGACTCTTCTTTGTATTGGTTTTTAAAATTTTTCAACATTAATGAGTCCAAACACCTTTAAATCACCAACTGGTCTTGTATGCAACATATAAGTTCCAAGCCTCTTAAAGTATCTTTGGTTTTAGGATGAGCTTTTATATGAAAGCCTTACCATCATGAGCTAAAAATTTAGGTTTAGTTACCTTCTCTTGTGATGCATATACACAGTGATTCTTTGTTTCTCTATGAAATTCTGTGTCAAAACTTGCAGGTGTTCCTTGGACTGAGGAGGAGCATAGGATGTTTCTCCTAGGACTGCAGAAACTTGGCAAAGGTGATTGGAGGGGGATAGCACGCAATTATGTTATATCAAGGACACCAACTCAGGTGGCTAGCCATGCTCAAAAGTACTTTATCAGGCAAAGCAATGTCTCCAGGAGAAAAAGACGGTCCAGCCTGTTTGATATTGTAGCTGATGAGGTTAGTCCCAACACCCTTATCTTTGAATGGATATTTGTATATTACATGCTCGTATCTAACAATTGTTGTTCACATGAAAGCATGTATGCATTTTATGAGTACAAAATTTCCCTAAATGTTTCCTTCTGTGTTTGTCCATCTTTTCTGAATTTAGGATGCCTCTTCATTGTTGTTGATAACATTTCTATGTAAAATCTCTGCCAATATTCAGGAGATGTTACTGTCTTCATTATATTGATTGTTATCCATCTGTTATTGCCACTGTGAACGTGAATGTGTTATCAAGGGTCCTGACCCATGACATAAATGCAAAGGGTGTGCCTTTATTTTTTGTGGTCCTTACAATTATATCTGCCAGGAACCTACTATTTGTAATGAACATTGACCATCTTTTGCATACCTTATCTTCATGAATAGAGCTTCCTAAGATGTATGGAATATTTTTCTGTTAAATCATCCAACATCAATGATGAATTTTGCTTTTTCTGCATTTCAATTCTTTCTTCATTATTTTTTATCCTGTTGTTTTCTTTCCTGTTATATTGTATTATTATTTGTCATGTTTTGCAGTCAGTTGACCCTCCAATGGCTTCACGGGACTTTTTCTCCGTAAGCCATCCGCAGTCTGAAATACAAAGCAATGATCCGCTGCCTGCTGGTCTTCCTGTTGATGAAGAATGTGAATCAATGGAGGAGTCTCAATCAAATGACGGGGAAGTGGTCCTTCCAAATCCAGATGACTCACAAGGCTGTTATCCAGTCATATTTCCTGCTTATTTCTCTCCTGTCTACCCATTTCCTGTTCCAATGTGGTCTGGATACGGCATGGACACTGCTAAAGTGGAGACACATGAAGTCGTAAAGCCAACTGCAGTGCATTCAAAGAGTCCTATTAACGTGGACGAGCTGGTTGGAATATCGAAACTGAGCTTGGGTGATTCTGTAGGCCCGTCACCCTCTCTATCATTAAAACTCGTTGATGGCTCCTCCAGGCAGTCAGCCTTCCATGCAAATCCCGCTACTGCAAGCTCAAGCCTGAACTCAAGTGGCAGCCCAATTCATGCAGTTTGATGCGTGAGATGAGCTTGTGATTTGTCATTGTGCTGGTGAGCCTGACCAATCTTCTGTCAGTACAGAATCATGTGTAGTCTTTCTTAGATTTTACTGTATTGCCTTTTGGTAGCTACCTCAATAAGCTTATTCCTTGGAAGATGATAACCTTAAATTTGGGATTAGCTCCCATTTTTGGAACCTTGACCTTCTTGTCCCCCTCAGTTATCTGGGAAACTTGAAATCGGTATAATCTGGGAAATTTTCTTTGCTGTTCGCAACACTCACAATTTGAAATCATCAAAGTTATAGTCAGAATAGGCATGATCATTTCTGTTCATCTTGCTTAGTTCTAGGTGCTTGCAACATGCAAGAGTTTTACTCTTTTTTCTTTTTTTTTTTTAAATATTTATTTATATATATATATATATATATATTTATAGCAAGGACTATAAATGAGTGGAGGCTTTAGACAATTTTTATTGGTGTTTTTAAAATTGTATTGTTAAATAATTCGGTTAATCTATTGGTTCATTAATTCATTAAATTGTTTTATAAATTATATAATATCAGATGTCATAAATATAATTTATTTATTATATATTGTTAAAATAAAATAAAATTTATATATTTTGATGAAAAAAATGAATTTGTTTTGTGAGCAATATATGAAAAACACATTGTAATAAAAAAATAGTATGATCGGTTGAAATCATTTATCGATTTTATCAGATTTGATTAATTTTAAATAGTTTTAATCGTATTTTATTTCATCCAATTTAAAAATAAAAATTGAATTGAATTATAAAATAAATTTCAATTGAATCAGATGATCCGATCCAATTTTAAAACATTGATTTTTACGGCTCGATAAGATTTCTTCTTTTCTTTTTTAATTTAAAACTACCAAAGATGAAACTATTATTGTCATAACTATAGTATCTTCTCTTTCAAACATATGTTGCACTGCGCGAGTTTTTAACACTACAACTATGTTTAAATAGCAGCGAATAAAAACCCCAAAAATGAATATATTATCTGGAAGATTTTATTATTTTTGCAAAAATTAAGAATATTTGTAATGTCGTCCTACAACAATAAGGATTTCTTAATATTCGTTTTTCCAAATCTTGACGGCAGCGGAATTGAATTTTTAGAAGATGGTCTTTGTGTACTTTTAAAATATGTGAGAAGAGTACGCAACATTTGTAATATGAATGTACTGAACAAATATTTTTAATTAGAATAAAATTCTATAAATAAAAATTATTTTTTTAACAACTAAAAATTATTATTATTATTATAGTTATAATCATAATAATTAAAATTAAAGATTTCATCTAATCTCTGATAAATTCAACCTTATTTTCCCCAATCGAGCCAAGTCATGGAGCCGTACAGGGCATTCATAAAAAATAATAATAAAAAAGTGAAGTGCTGCCCCCAGTCCTCACCTCTGATTCGGATGTGATTCAAGAAAAGGCTCTCTTGAGTTGGTCAATCTCTCCGTTGCGAGTTATCATCGAGAACTCTTCTTAGCAGAAGCTATGGACTGAACATGTCTCAGACCAGTTAGTCCTTAAGGGGCATTTTCCCTGTGGTCCTCCTATGGCGCACCGGCACCCTCAACTTCTATGTTGAATCGCCCCCCACCGGTGACGTAGAGTTGTGGTTCTCAGCAATATCGCAGGTAGAAAGGTGAGAGAGAGAGAAGCGCCCAAAAAAAGGAGGATCCAGAAAGCATTAGACTAATCAAAACTTAACACAGGGCAAGTGGCATATTCATCCACGAACTAGAACAATTTCAAACCCTTAAAAAACTCCATATCTCGGCGGCTCCATTCGAGAGGGGAGTTCCATTTCTTGGTCGCGGACCCAATATGCAGGCTAAATCCCGATGCTGAATTCAATAAGTTTTTCACCTTTTTTTATTTTTTATTTTTTTATTTTTCAAAGTCTTTGTAGGCTTTGTTAGCTAAAAAAGCCAAAACCATCCATTTATTTGTTTCATATGGTGATGTACTTTTTGGTAAGGGAAAACGAAAACAGAACAAGGAAATCAAATAATCAATGAAACTTTTACAGAACATGTTTGACTCCCACCCCCAGCTGCGGTGAATTACGCGTTTTCTGTTTGTACTCCAGTCCAGCTATGACACCCGAACGAAATTTGGATATTACTGGTGATGAAAACAGGGACCCATCCGGAGGGTTAAAATTTTTGTGTAAAATAAGAGATTTACCAGATCCATCATCACAATTTCCATGCCAAAAAGCAACTCCACAAAATACCGGCATACCCATTTGAGGAAATTTCAAAGATTTTACAGCTGCCTCCTAATCGCCTTAAAGGGGATAACAAACCCCCCCCCCCCCCGGGGCAAAAAAGAAAAAACCCAAATGAAAGGGATTTAATCCAGAGGGCCACAAATTTTAGCTTCTTAACAACCGATACGGTGGATGCATAAAAAGAAGTGTTTGAATTAAAATTCAAGGTCAATATTGGCATAAAGGATTTTTTTTTTTTTTTTTTTTATAACAGAAATCAAATTTCAAATTTCAAATTACTGATTTTGGATTAGGGAATCGAGAAAGGAGCTATTACCGTCGAAGTGTCTCTTGGTAACATATTGGCGCAAACGATACACATGAAGAAGATTGATCCATGATGTAGGGGTACAAAGATAAAGGTGCCAATAACATTGATGCAAAGAAATAAGACAAAAATTGAGATTTCCATATCTATGAGATTTGTGACCATTAGATCATTAATCCAATGGTTATCATTTTTTTGTAAAATTAAATTTAAAACAATCAATAATCATATTTTAACACTTACAAACTTCATAAATATTAATACCGATAGGAATTCTTGATAAATGTTGTGCTATTTAACTTCAAATACCTTTTTTTTGGGGGGGGGGGTGTTCGGGGTAAGGTTTTTACCACAAGGTGAAAAAAGCAGAAAGGGAAACAACCATTTTAAAATGTAAAAGCACAACACAGCTGAAATGGAAACATACTCTTGTCATGCATTTTTCTACAATAGGTATCCAAATAAACCTAATGCACGTCTAACAAAGTACAGAGAAAGACAAGAAAAAGAACAAAATTCCGAGAAAAAAAGGAAACTCTGATAAAGAAAAACAATTTTGCTTTACTAGTTGGGGAATCCGCACTTTAGACCCAAATTCACCCATTAGCTAGCAGTAGTCCATCACACAATACGTGTAATACAACCATGCCAGAAACATAATCGATAGAAATTAAAGCAATCCACGTCTCCCGAATCAGATATCGAATGATGGGGTTACCACCTAATTTAAGTCTAAGCAACTGAATAGAATAAAACATCATGAAGAGAAGAACACAAAGGAGGTTGGTATAACCACAACATATCAAAAATCAAAGCTAACTTTCAAAAAAGATAGCGAGTAGTAGGAGAAAATAACATCAAGATGCAAAGAGAACAGGTAATTGATCAGCAATTTGCAGCAACTACAACATATCCTTTATCTAATAGCTTGGCAAAAGGGTGGGAGGGAATCGTGCATTACTACTACCATGGGCATTACCACAACCATAGCAAATGTCCCTCCCCCATATGACAAGCCCAATGCTCTCAAAACAAGGGAAAAGACTAAAATTAATGAAGTTAAAATAAAACTAATGGCTTCAAAACCCTAAATGGCATCAAGATCCAAGCGTACACAATTTCAAGACGCCTTTTGTCTTTTCAAATATGCAGTAGCTTAGATGATGCAAAAAGAATGAAAGTAACTGACATACAAAAGCTAAAGCCCTACAGTCAAAACATAAGCTCAAAACCTTAACAGGAGGCTCTTGATTGAAACAAAGGAATCATCCAATGGATCCAAGTAGATTTGGTTCCCTAGACTCTGAGCACCGGCATTTCAGTCTGCCCCAGCAAACATTATAATAATCATTAAAAACCCATTCTCGAAACACTAACAACAAAACACTCCAACAAAGCAAAACCATTTACCGTGCCCTAAAAATTGATACAAACAAGATCCAGATGTTCTCTCTCTTAATCCATATTTATGTTCATGATCACATCTGAAGCTACCAAAGTAAACCCCTACAAAATTCTCCCCCACCATATAGGCTAAATTCAGATTGTGCAATATCTGGATACAATGATATCAAAAAGCAAGAACCGCATCCATGAAAACTGACAATAGAACTCTCCAATAAAGCACGACCTTTTATCGTGCAATAAAAATTGAAGGCAAAAAAATGAAAAATTTTCTATTAATTCATATATATTGTTCATGTTTACATCTGAAACTACTTAGTACCAGTAAACTCCAAGTAAATCCAGCCTCTGCATCATGCGGACACCATGAAATTAAAAAAAGAAAAAGAAAGAGAAAAATTTGAGAACTTAGAAAAGAGGCCAATGATATCATACATAATACATAGATTTTTCGACTAATTTTCCTCTTTACAGAATTTAGAAAAGCGTTATACCTCAAAAAAATTGAGGCCTCAACAGAGCACTGGAAAAAGCTTTTCCCCAACTTCTAGAAACCTCCAAGCTTCACTCTCTGCTCTGATCAAGTTCTTCACCTCTGCAAAACCCACAAAAACAGTGTCAGCTCCCTAACCAGAACATTCATGAGAGAGAGAGAGAGAGAGAGACCTTAGCAGGAGGATCAAGAACACGGTAAGCATCAGCTGTGACTCCAACTAACCACAATCCAGGAAAAACACTCTGCAGAAAAAACACAAAACGCATAAAATTAGACATTTATGACTCTAAATTCTCTCTCTCTCTCTCTCTCTTACATCGAGTTGTTTCTGCACACTCTTCGGCCGTTTCTTGGGCCTCCTCGCCGGTTTGGATCCGGTCATGATGAATATGTCCTCTTCAATCTCTTCCTTAGACAGCGAGATCCAGAACTTTCTCTTCTCCTTCTTCTTCTCTACACTCTGCGACGCCGCTTCCGCAAAACCTCTAAGCCTCATCGATTTCGGCAAATTCTCCGTTTGATTCGAAACCGGAGGCAGATGATTATGCTGCTGATTTGGTTCCAGATACTCAATAGGAGTTTTCATAATCGCTCTTCTCGGCCTCAAATTCCACGGCTTTTTCGCCGTTTCTTCCACTTCATCTCCTCCTCTTCCTCCTCCTGATTCATCTCCAGTGTTGTTGTTGTTCTTGAAGTGATATTTCGTCGTCTCATTCTTCGATTCCTTCTCTGCAACTTCGTTTCTTTCGATCGCCAAATGCTTCTGCGATTTCTCCACAAACGGCGCAGAAGACGAACACGATGAAAACGTGAACCGATTGTTTCTCACGGTTCGAGATCCGACGGCGGAAAGTTTCTTAGTTTCTGATTCTGAGTCGTTCTTTGACGGCGAACCTCCGCCTCCAACTCCGCCGCCATCGGACTCGGGTTCCGATGCCGATGCTGTCGCCAGCGGCGGAGACTCCCGACTTGGATCCACCGGCGGCCTTCGGTAGCGGTGGTTGTTCATCTGATTCTTTCCTCCCCATTTCAAGAACGGCAAAGAGAAGTTGTGTAGCGGCTGCGACTTCACCGGCACTGTCGCCATTAAGGAAGCTCTCTCTGTCTCTCTATACCTGAAATGCTCTACTCACCATCAAAATCAAAACCCACACTGTTTTTCTAGAGAGAAACAAGGAGAAGGGGAGAGAGAGGGGTGGTGTGTTATATCGCTAGAGGGAGAGATGTGTGAGATATGTAGTGCTTCTTTCTCTCTTTCTTGCTAACATGTACATAAGCGTGCGTGAGTTCTTCGTTCTACGTCTACGGCTTTTTTCCGTTTTGACATATTTACCCCCACAGTTCTTCTCAATCCCGAGAGACTCCTTCGTTTCTAAAGTGTTGCGCGTAGGCGAGGGTTCAGCTAAACTACGATGGGCAATTTTCTGAGACACGTGCCGAAGGAGTGCCGATCAATTTTTATTTGGGCTGGACTCGGTCTAGGTTTCCTGCTTTTGGTTTTCTAATTTTGGGTTCGTTTCACCACAAGCCTTGTAGGGCCATGAGTTTTGGTTTTGCCATTTTTTTTTTTAAATTTATCCATATTTAAATTTTATCTAATTAATTTAATTTAAATATTATAAAATTTAAATATTTATTTAAATTTTAAATTCTATTATTCCATTCTTATATAACTGTGTTTGGTGAGCCCACGAGCTTTCGTGCGCCTAAAGATCTTGACCGTTGAGCTAGCCGTCGTTTCATTCATGTTAATGGATTTCTAGAGTCAGAATGCTTTTCTTGATTGATTGGAGAGTAATGACAAGAAGTTTGCGGAAATATCTTTCTTCAGTTTGATTTATTTATTTATTTATTCTTTTTGTTCTTATATAAGGAGATAGTCACTGAATTGAAAGAGAAATTCAATATTATAAAACTATATAAAATTAAAGCGGTTATTGAAATGTAAAATTTGAGAATCGTTATATCATTCCTTTTAATTATTTTATATATAAATTAAGCATTTTATTTGAGTCATCCTAATTTTTTACTCTTAGAAAAACATATTTAATATTGACATATATAATAATAAATAACAAAGATTTTTTTATTATTTATTATTACATAGGACAAATTGAAAATTTTTGCGATAGAAATTGATGGCATATCGTCTTCCACGGGAACAAAGGAAACTTTGATGTGTGAGAATTGAAACCGATATGCTCAAAAGAAATCAAAGAGAAAATGTGCTTCCATAAACATTGTTGCATAATAATAATAATAATAATAATAATAATAATAATAATTGTTGGAGGTGGGTTATAACTACAAAGATATCGACTCCTTGTTAACTCGAACAACTATCGTCAAAAGGATATGAGACCTGTAAAAAATTACCAAAAGGTGATCCGACGGGGAGATTCTAACGTTCAAACTAGAAAGAACGGTTTTCGAATGTAAAAAAATAGACTGAAAGTTCAAGAAGAGAGAGATTTCCTATGATGAGTGTGCTCAATGTGTGAGACTCAAGTAACGTACCTGGTTTAGAGAAGTTTAGGATGTCTTATACCTGCGAGAGTCGTGCGCCATCGGGGTGTTTCAATTTTACTTTCCCTATCAAACCGTTCCAGAAATCTCGGGAGTTCAATACTCCAAATTAACCGTGATTCTCATCCTTCGGGGAACTTTTCGTTTTCTGGTGGGATTCTTTTCTTAATTAGAAGATGCTACTTTCAAATAGAAAATCGGAGTTATTAGGATATTTTGATATTCTTTTAAAATCGTTAAACCTGTTGACTATCGATCAATCGTTTGGATGATGGAAGATCTTTAGAGTTTGGTCGTTCAATGGACCAACGATTAAGTACCCGATCAGGGCAGTTACTTTTACTTGATAAATTACGTTCGGTTGGTGGGGTGACTAAGATCTTATCGTTCGGGAGATCTGGGCAATTGAGACATTCCGGTGGATTGTCATAGAGAACAGTTGAAATCAGAAAATAGCTATCTTTTGTAGGCCTCCTATGTGAGTCCTATTGACGTTGACCTTTCCGAATTGGATTTAGAGCCATGTCTCATTATTTGCCCCCGACTCATGGTTTTCTTGGTAAAGAGGCATCATGAGTAATGATTATTGAAAAGGCACGAAACCTTTTAGTGTAACTTTTGTCGCTTTGGTTTTCGAGAATCTTTTTCTGCATGCTTCATAGGTTCACGTTCGTCAGAGAATCTTGTACTCCTGTTTCTTTACTCACTACTATTTTAATCCTGCTTCGAAGGACTTTTTTCTGCAGACAAAATGTCGAAAAATTCTTTCTCATCGCGAGATATAGATGACATATGGAGTATAATGATTGAAGAGAAACTGATGGAAATTCAAAGGGACATGTCGCTTGGAAGCGATTTTGAGATAGTGTTGCCCGGTGAGGGGGACAGAGCAAGTCATGCCCCCGAAGGTTGTGTCCCAATGTACAAACAGTGTGTAAAGTACGGTTTGAGAATCTCATACATGGGTCTACTGGCGGAGGTTCTGAGATATTGGAATATCTACCCTTCGTTGCTTATCCCAAGCATTTGGCATTTCAAGATTGCTCTGATTTTTTTGCTAAGTTTTCCTCGTGTTCACTTTGACTTGGAGATTTTAGGGGCCCTTTTTTCTCTGGGGCATTGCAGTACCAAATGTTCTACCATGGCTAGTATAAGCTCCAAATCTATCGGGAGTCTTGCTGGGGGTTCTTATATAGTGAATTTCAGGATAAACGTTATATGCATAAATTTTTCTACGTGAGATTTCTGAATAGAGATCTTCTTTCAACGCTTCTCGATGCTAATCAAGTGCCCTTCTTGAATACGAAGATTCCGGATTTCCTTCGTTATTCTCGTCTCCTACGATTTGTCGACCGCTACTGTGAGGCTACCCACCGGAGCATCTGGGTGGATTTTTTGATAGAAGACCAGATGTTACTGTTGTCTGACTTATTGGTGGATGAAGCGAGGCAGATCACCAGACCTCTCTTACTGGAGCAACGGGGGAAGGAGATGGTTGATTCTGTATTGATAGTGAGTTCCTCCCTTCTTGAGGAGATTTCCACCAATCGGGAAATGCGGCCGAACGTGAAAAAGAAGGTAGCTGGTATTTCCCTTGAGTTCCAGCCGAAAAGATCAAGGGTGCAATCACCTAGCCCACTTGCTAGTGAGGGGGAGTTGGCGGAAATTGGAGAACATGAGCCTCTCCGAGAATATTCCGAAATGGGAGAGTGCTAGCCAATCGGCCATCCGATGACCATTGGTGTAACCCTTACAATCGGAGAGGGGGACGCTTTGGATGAGGAGCTCCTTGAGGTGACTGTGAGTGCTTTAACTCTGGATTCACAGTGACAGAAAGAGGCCCTAGTGATGCACGTTTCTATTTCTGTTTCGGGAGAAGCGTCGGAACGGTATCCCTAGGCGTCTCAATGTCTTCTGCAAGATATAGAGGATGAGGTCGGCGTTCCATCTCCTATTTTGGTTAACTCTCTCAATGGAGAAGATGGTGATTTTAAAGAAGGATCAGTGGCGGTCTGTGTGGGGGGCCATCAGTATAACTTTATTGATCTACAAGCAACACTACAGTTGGCAGAATGGTTTGAGTTTCCTCTGAAACTCGCCCTCCGAACAATACCTCCAGATCAGGTTGATAAGGTTATTCACTCTCTTTGCCTTACAGTAAGCATTCTCCTTGCTCGAGCTATGTCTGAATTTTTTATTTTATGGTTCTGACAAGTGTATATCCTCCCAGACTGCAACCTTGACCGAGTTCCAAAGGAAATAGAGGAAAGAGCACGATGAGCAAATTATTCGTTTGAGTAACTAAGTGTTAGCACTGAAAGACATCCTGAAGAATAATGAAAAGGACATCGAAGTGGAGAGAGACAGGCAGATCGAACGTCTTCAGGTGAACTTGGCTCTGGTTCAAGAGCACTGTGAAAAGTTGGAGGCGGAGGCGCGTATACGAGAAGCTAGATTAGCAACCGTTGAAACGTCGGCTCATTTTCGGGAAGAATCCCTTCAAAATGCTGAGCGGGAGATGGTTGCCTTTAGGACATCTACTGCCAGAGATGCTGCCAATCACCATCTTTTTCAGCATAGGTTGTTTGAGCGTATAAGGTGTGCTGAGGAGATCCTCCATCAAGTTGGTGAGTATAAGGCTTTACCTCCCCTTGAGAGTTCAACCGAGAAAGCGACAGTAAATCCAGATTTTACCGTTGAGACCCTTATTGTTCCTTCTGTTCCTTGTAATTTCATGTTGTTCCAATGAAAAGATTTTATGTCTAGCCATTTGTCTCATGTTCTACTGAGATGTGATGATTCTTCGTGAAAAGAAAACTCTAGAATACTTTATCTTGTTTGCTTTATAAGATCGTAGTGACTTAGACCCGCCGCATAGTAAGAAACTTTAGATATAAAGGTCATATTCACCCGATCAGTAGGACAAGGGCGTTTAAGGCTCGACATTTGATTGTAAATCTTAGAGACTAGGACTGTGTTCACTCGTTCGGGGAGTTTTATTCCACCTTGATAACACATTCGACCGATGGGATCAAGGCGTCTAAGTCTCGAGGTTCGATAGAGGTTAAAGTCTTGTCCACTCGTTAGGGGAGTTTTATCTCATTTTGATGATACGTTCGATTGATAGGATCATGACGTCTAAGTCCCGACGTTCGATAGAGGTTAGGGTCGTGTCCACCCGTTTGGGGAATTTCATCTCATTTTGACGACATGTTCGATCGATAGGATTATGATATCTAAGGCCCGATGTTCGATAGAGATTAGGGTCGTGTCCACCCGTTCAGGGAGTTCCATTCCATTTTAATGACACATTCGATCGATAGGAACATAGCGTTTAAGACTCGACGTTTGATAGAAATTAGGGTCGTGTCTATCCATTCGGGGAGTTTCATCCCATTTTGACGACACGTTCGATCGATAGGATCAGGACGTCTAAGCCTCGACATTCGATAGAGGTTAGGGTCGTGTCCACCCGTTCGGGGAGTTCCATCTCATTTTGACGACACGTTCTATCAATAGGATCAGGGCATCTAAGACCCGAGATTCGATAGAGGTTAGGGCCGTGTCCACCTGTTTGGGGAGTTCCATCTTATTTTGATGACATATTCAATCAATTGGGTCAGGGCGTCTAAGGCCCAACGTTCAATAAAGGTTAGGACCGTGTCCACCGTTCGGGGAGTTCTATCTCATTTTGACGACACGTTCGAACGATAGGATCAGGGCGTCTAAAACTTGACGTTCGATAGAAAACCATAGACAAGAGATGATTACTTGATAAGCCATTAAGAATCTCGTGTCGCGAACCACCACTAGAATGATCACTAAGTAACGAGAGAGTGCCGAAATTTTTCTCAAGGGAAGAGCGCAGATAACTCCGGGTCATATGCCGGGCAAATATTAGTAGGAACATAAGGCTCATGCCAGACATCTTTATCGTGGATCTGGAATATCACCCCTTTGATTAATCATGTGGGATCCGGTCCGTTAGGCGGGTCGTTCTCCCGTGGAGCATTACGTCTATCAGGGAAAGGTAAATTCCTTCCTTCCATACTGATTAACTTCTGCAGTTTATTGTTACAAACCAAAAACTCCAACTCGTCCTTCAGCCTTTTGCACTCATCGATCATATGACCGTAGTCCCGAGGAAGTGGCAGTATTTGGACTTATCTTTCTTAGGATTTTCCTCTGTGGGACGAGGGGACCACCTAACATACGATTTGTTTTTGATTTGATATAAAAGTCGGCTCAGGATCTCGTTCAGCAGAGTGTAGATACTAAACCTTTGCGAGGGTAGAGCTCTTGGTTTATTCCTCTTTGGAGAGGACTGGCGAGGTGATCGGTTGTGTTCCTTTCTGCTAGGACGGTTCCTTCATTGGTCGAACGCCTCCGCTTTTTATGCCACAGTATACTTCTCGACTCGGGAGTAAAATTCTTGAATGGTTGTCGGGGGTTTCTTCGTGATGGAGACTTTTATGTCGGAGGAGCGCAAGCTGGTTAGGAGAGCAGTCAATGCGATAGAATGGTCCAAAGTAGGACCTTTAGCATCTTCGTCTTAAATCTTTTCAGGAAATCTCTCAGAGACTAGTCTTCCTGCTGCCGCAACGATAGCAAAGAAGTTGACTTTCGTTTAGCTCCTTAACTGATTATAAAATGAGTCTCAAACTGCTGTCGGAGTTGAGTGAAACTCTTGATACTGAATGACGGGAGAGAATTAAACCATGACAGGGCATTATCCTTGAGAGTAGTGGAGAAATGTTTGTACATTACTGCGTCCGACAGATCTCTGGAGACCATAACTATTATAAAGTGAGCAGTATGGTTACGGGAGTCAGTTGTCCCGTCATATTGCTCCATAGGAGGCAAGATGACATCTTTTGGTATTGGTTCTGAGGAAATCTTCGGATCGAAGGGCGATTCTCCTATAGGGTGGTGGAGATCTTCTCCCATCTTTGCATCTGCCTTTTTAAGTTCGGCGGCTACAAGCTATTCGAATTGCTTCTTCAGGTCCTAAGGATCGTGTCGAGAGGTCACCAATGGCTCATAATTCGCAGGGAGTACTCGTCTCGGTAGTCGTTCATAATCGGACTCCGCCGTGAATGAGTGTCCTTCTAGCTCAAGGGCCCGGCTGAATCCTTCCAGTTGTTTGCTCATTCTTTGGAGTCTTGACTCCAATCTTTTCATCTGAGGCTGGCTCGCCTGTTCTGGCACTGGGGCTACGACCAGCTGTTCTTGGGCAGCAAGTTGTAAAATTTGCTCCGGATGGGATGGCCGAGGAGGAAGCATGTGGTCATGAATCGAATGATCAGGTGCCGAAGGGAGGACAGGTTTAGAGGGCATCGGGGCACGCCCTTCCAAAACAGGGGCGGCTCTCAATGATGTTTTAGTTCTTGGAGGCATGATTGTCATAATTACAAAAGTTGTTCTAGTCTGTTTCTAAGGACGGCGGCAATCTGTTGAAGGTGGGTTGTGACTCCATAGATACCGACTCCTTATTGACTCGAACAGCTGTCATCAAAAGGATATGAGACCTGTAAAAAACTGCCGGAGGGTTCTCTGGCGGGAGAAACGTCGACGCTCAAGTCAGAAAGAACGATTTTTGAATGTAATAAAATAAACTGAGAGCTCAGGAAGGGAGAGATTCCTTGTGATGAGTGTGCTCAATGTGTGAGGAGACTCAAGGAATGTACCTGGTTTAGAGGGTTTTAGGATATCTTATACCTGCAAGAGTCGTACGTCGTCGAGGTGCTTCAAACCTACTTTCCCCATCGAATCGATCCAGAAATCTCGAGAGTTTAATACTCAAAATTAACCGTAATTCTCATCATTCGGAAAACTTTTCATTTGTTGGTAGGATTCTTTTCTTAACCAGAAGATACTGCTCTCAAATAGGAAATTTGATTTATTAGGATATTTTGATATTCCCTTAAAATCGTTAGACCTGTTGGCTATCGATCGGTCGTTTGGCTGATAGAAGATCTTTAGAGTTCGTTCGTTCAATGGACCAACGATTGAGTATCTGATCGGGACGGTTAATTTCACTTGATGAATCACGTTCGGTTGGCGAGATGACTGAGACTCAATCGTTCGGGAGATCTGGACGTCTGAGACTCTTTGATAAATTGTCATAGAGAACAATTGAAATCAGACAATAGCTATCTTTTGTGGGCCTCCTATGTAGACCCTGTTAATGCTAACCCCTCCGAATTAGATCTAGGGTTATTTCCGATCAATAATAATAAATGTTTTGTATTTTTGAGGAACAATTATTCGACGTGAAGGGAACCTCTCGAGATTCCTTACATAAAAATCATTTTTAGCATATAAAACATAAGAGGAATCTTTCACAGTGTTTGGGGAAAAAAAAAGTGATCTCTAGACAATTAAACTGGTTAGACAAAAAATCGAAAATTTATATAGTATAATATATCAAAAATTTCAAAATTAACAAAATATTGACAAAATAATGTAAATTAGTAAAACTAGATATGGTGTCAAACTGAATCAAATTGTGTTTGATAATTTCTCTGTTTAGTTTAGTTTTTAAATTTCATCTTTTTAAATTTTTAAAAATTTAAAATTTAAAAATTAATGAATAATAAATCATTATATTCATCTCCATTAATAAATTCACTCGTACTTATGTATCTCTTCATTTTTTTCTTTTGTTTTCCCATCTCTTCATTTTTCATTTATAGAAAGATATTTCCTTTTTTATTTTTATGATTCTGTATTAAATTTTATAAATATCAATATGATTATTCTGAATAATTAAATAATTAAATCGATTGAATTGCTTACGACTCACGAGTCATAATTTAACTTCTCGCAGTTAAAATAATGAATTTTCTCGTTAATTAACAGGCAAACCAACTCGGCGCTGGAGTGAAGACTGGAGGCTTTTTTCTCATAACCTATTGCTATGCCAATTGCTAGCCCTTCCTAATGTAATAATTAAATATATATATATATATATATATATATATATATTAGCATGAGATTAGATAAATTTAGCTCTAATACATACTTGCATATATTTAATACTGGTTTTTAAACTGCATAAGACATCTAACTGATTTTAAACAATTTTCAATATTTTCTACTAAATATATATATAATTTAGCTAATCTTATGATAATTTAAAGTTACTATCACTGTTTGCAATATATCTTGAAATTGTATATTTTTCATAATTTGATGGTAACAAATGTAAATAAAATGGTCGTGTTACATTAAATAAGGTAAGATTTGACAACTGGTGATATAAAATAATAACAACATAAAAATTTTGAGATTCTTGAATAGGGTATAAGTTTTAGTAAAAGAATTATCAAATTTATGGTATTGTTTTTAGAAAATTACAATTATATCAATTGATATCTCTTAATATTTGGAAAAGCATGAATTTCCTTCTAACTTTTAGGAAATTGATTATTAAGAAGTGAAAATCGGTTGTCACAATTTTCTCTTTTTATTTTATATTTATTGATATTCGAATTCAAATCTATTATAGAAAAAAGGGGAGGTGTGACTTAAATTGAAGCTCATCGGCTGCTATCACAACTTCTAGTAAACAAAAGTAGCTCCTTTGCCTTCCCTTGACTTTGTTTCCAAAATGGTTACATTTGGAATTAAATAAATTTTTTATGGAGTTCAAATTTTAGTAGAGCTTAATTTCAAATTATGTTTTAATGACAATAATTTAATCTCAAGTTTTAAAGTCGATCATTTCAAAGAAAAAAAACAAATTATTCATATAATAATAATAATAATATATTAATTCAATTTATACAAATTCTTCTGCATCACTTATTCATATTTGAAGTTGTCTTTTTAATTAAACGCTTAACACTCATATATAATAATTTGGAATAATGTCTATCCTAATATCTCCTCTTAATTGATGCGTTTTTTTATCTTCATTATATTTCATAAAAAGTGAGAATTTGTAAATTAATAACAAATTGAAAAATTGAAATGAATCCCATGAAAAATTGTGAGTCTTATTTATTTTATATATATATAAGTTAAAAAATTTATCTCCCAATAAAGTGAAACAAGGAAAACAATTTTTTCAGAGCCCCGCCTTGACTTTCATTCTTAAGGAAAATAAATCAAACGGAATACAATATACAAATGTTGCCATTGTTGAATAATTTTCTTCTACTTTTCTTAAAAATCTTGGTGTTGGCTGATTTTCCTCATTGAATAAACAGAGGTCTGACGAATGGAGGAGAGAGTGGATACCAAATTTGCCCATTGATCATATGAAGTGACTAAAAGCAACATTAGCCACTCAATTAAAACTTTTGAACAAATACAAATTTACTGAATGTAGAATATATTAAACTTTCCTCAAATTTTGTACAACAAAGCTCTCTCTCTCTCTCTCTCTCTCTCTCTCTATGATATGGGAAGGCTGGACAGTTAAAGTCAAAAGGGGTCAACAATACTACAAAACTAAAAATATTTAGCTGAAATAAGCTCTAATTTTGCCCTTCCTAAATCCATACTCTTATTGTTTTGCTAATTATAAACAATTACTTTTAATATTACACCAATTTATTGTTGAATTTTGTCTATATAATAGTTTATGTTTATCTATATTTTTCTTTTTATTACATAGGGATCGTGAAAATCGAGAAAAAAATACACATTCACGAGAATTTCAACACAAGATCTCAAAAAAGACAGTAGAGTATATAAGAATTCTTTACCATCCTAATATCTCTATAAGAACAACCTACTTTTTCTATGGTCAAACCAAACAAGCAAGAGTTTTCAAGTTTTAAGTTATTTTGGAGTGTCCATTCCCTTTACCTTTCTCTCTCTATAAAATGAGGTGAGGCATCATTTGATGAGAGAGAGAAGATCGCTCTAGCTTTCAAAATACACCATGCCATCCTTTAACCAAACCCAAGCCTCTTTCATGCAAGCAAACAAAGACAGGACACATGTGAAATTGAAAGACATTCTTTTTGGCCTCCCTGTAGTCACGTTGTCTGCCTGCCCCTGCCCTCGCCCCTTATGTTTTAGCCATATCAAAAATAGGAAGAATGCATTAATTAACTGTAATTTGACCTAATTAGCAACTGCAGCTGGTAGCTTCTTACCTTCCCCAGTGAATATTGACCACAACCATTGGAGAGTACCCAAAGGATTTTGAATATATCTTCCAAAGATCATCCAAATGACCTTTTCGAGGTGCCCGAAGGGGCTCTACAGGTACTTAACAGGCTTTGAGTGCTTTTATGAGAATTGATTTTTAATTTAGGATTGATTTTCTTTTTTTAGTTTTAAGATTTAAATTTACAGTAGTATAGGGGAGAAGCAATAACACTGTCCTAGATGTGGCATATAGGTGCCACGTGGGTGCCACCGAAGCCTTTGGATCGACTGCAGGGGAAGGACGCGGAAGATTAATGAAACCAGCATCCCATTCCCAGGCCTTTGACCATATCAGCGTGATGGCCATTGAATTGAATTCTGGCCAAACCAAATACGCGTGCCTTTTATTTTTTATTTTTTATTTTTTATTCTTATTTATTTATTTTTCTTTTTTTCAGATTTGCCTAATTGAGGAAGACCGCGTTACCAGACAACTGGACTTGGGTCTTTAAAAGGCCTGGGCCCTCTGTATTCTGTTCGAGGGACCCATTCCCAATATGTGGGCTTTGAAAAATTTGCTCCACTTGGTTGTCGACAAACTCACCAGTCCAGCTTGCACATATTTGTTGGGTTTTCAACTCTATCTTTTCGCCCTTTTTTTTGAACCCTGTTCTATTGTTCATGAAAATTGAGCTTATAATTATAAAAAGATATTATCGCTTTATTTTTAAATTATTAATGTAATTATTTATTTTTATTATGTTAGCTTTTTTTTTTCTCAATCTTGGCATCCGATTACTTGACTAATCTGATCCGAATACTATGAAACCCAATTTAATAGTTGATTTTTCTGATTTTTTTTCCTAAAATTCAAATTCGATATTTTCATTAAAATATTTTGATACTCTATCACTAAACTCACAATATATTGACTTTTTATTATGTCAATATAATTATTATCAACAGATTGAATCAATCAAACACATTAAATTATATATTACTTATCTTGCCTATTGATATTTTTTTGTTCCAATCAATCTGTTATCTGATTAATACGATTCAATCATTATAAAATTTAATTTAAGAAATGATTCTTTCTGTATTTATTTTTCAATTATCAAAGGTTAAACTCGATATTTATCCCGATATATTGATTAAATTTAATGTTATACTATTTTTATTTGTGTTACAGATTTGACTTTTAGTACTTTTTAGTAATAATAATAATACTCTCCTAGTTGGGGTTGTTGAGCTGCATGGCATTGTTAGTATAGTATGGGGACTATAAGGTAGATAATATTTTTCTATTCAATTGATGGCATTGGCAAGAGATGCAAATGGGCATAAACTATAAAGGATAAATTGTAAAATAATGGATGCCATTGGCTTGTAATATAATGGATGTTGTGTTAGACTACAAACAATGCAGAGAAAATCATTGGAAGTAATAGATTTAAAAAATGAGTCTCTTAAAAATAGTTCAAATGATAAAACTTCGTAACGATCTTGATTTTAATCTCACTTTTTTTTTCTATTACTAGATCTTAAAATAAATATATAAATAAAACAGTAAGTCTCGACTTTGGTTAATCTAATCCTAATCTACTTATTATTTGTTATATGATGAGCACATAAGAGATTGCCCTAAAGTCTTTTTCATTAGAAATATGGGGTTTTACTCATTTTTTTAAGAAATGAAAGTTACACAACTAGTCATTAATACCTTCGGAGAGTATAAAAGCACTTACAGCTAACTTTCACAAATTAATTTGATAAAAATATCTTACTTATTTAATTAATACAATTTATCCTTAATAATGTTTGTTCCCTATTTTTTTAATTGTTAAACTTTACTTTTTCAATTACAAAAATAGTTGTCCTATTTCTTAACTTACCACACTACAAAAATCATTTTGTTAAGAGTTTAGAGATGGGGTTAGAGCCTAATTATTATCTGCAGATGACATAAAACTAGTTGTCTTCAATGAAATTCTACACTTTTTTATGCATTCATATAATTTCAATGGGGCAATTGTTGGGGGAAGCTTGCTAACCTCTTAATAATTTGGTCGACTCGTAATTTGAATATAGAGTCAATTACGTTGAGATACCCCTACCCTCTTAAGAAGGACCTCAAACGGATCGATTTGAATTAGTCAGAAAAAAATTCCAAACATCAAGTGATGAACCGAGTCCAAGAGTACAAAAAATATATATATATATATATATATATTTACTTGGAAGCAAATACACGACAAATTTATAATAGTACAGTTACACCAATTTTTTATGCAAAAGAACAATCAGGTTTTTACAAAAGTTTCTCATGGAAATGTATATGCAAATGAAATAATAATTTCAAGAATATAAAGAGAATATTATTGCTTTCATTAGTAGTGAATCAATTAAACTCTATTATATGCTTCTGTATTTCATAGGAGAGCACGTAAGGCGGTTTCCATTGATTTTAAGAATATCAAACCAAGTTGGATCGGCTCTACAAAATTTAAAATCAATCTGAACTTATAACATTGATGAAATCAACTAAACTAAATCATATTTCAATTAATTTATTACTATTTATTTTAAATAATTAAAAGTGTAATCCAAACAAAACTAAAGTCTAAACTAAACTAATATAAAATATTAATTTAGTAATCCAAACCAAACTAAATCTCTTCGTTATGTTTGTTTTGCCCCGTTCCTTAGTTTTTCATCTAATTTATTACTATTTATTTTATGACTTCTAATATATTAAGATACGGCAAAAATGCGCGTGAGATTTTTTTTTTTTAGATTTGAATAGATAAAATAAAATAAGTAAAATATGTATAATAAAGTTTATTGAAGATAAATTATGTTAATTAAATAAAAAAGACATCTTAGTTTGATTTCAAATTAAATGGGAACTTGAACGATTTTTAGATTTTCAAATTAAATAATTAAAAGTATGATTTCAGAATTAATTACTCTACCTATTTTTAAGATAACTTGCAGGCAGGCACTCTTTCCAAAAATAATCATTTTTGTAAATTTGATCACTCCTTTCAAATCACTTGCAAACTGCGCCAATTGTGCTACCCTCCCCTTAAATATAGCACCATTCCAAGTGCCTGACTAGCCAACAATTGAAAATTACCCATTTTCATCATCTGCAAAAATGCATTATCTACCGTCTACAAGCCTAAAAATTCACCAACAGTCGTTCTCCCCCCCCCCCCCCGGCCCAAAACAAAAAAAAGAATTAAGCAGGAGGGAAAAAGAAAATTAAAGAACCCGCAAATATAGGCAAAACTACAATTATTGTTAACTAAGGAAAAAAATTCGTGGTAATAACTAAGAGATACTCCAATATTTTGTACACTCTCCCTCTCTCTTGTGTTCTTCGCTGAGGGTTTCTAACTTACAATTTTTAATTATTCCTTTTGTTTTTATTTTTTAATGTTTTTATGTTTAGTTTAGAGTTTTTAATTTAGAATTTTCTCGTAACAGTTTTATATCAATGTCCATGATTTTATTTGATCAATTTAAGAAAACAAACGGGACTGTCAAGGAACTTTAAGGAAAGGACCGTCTTGCTTTCATATACCCTTCAAGGAATAGTCTGAGTTGTATTATTCAAGTTGGATATCTCACCGCACCTCATCGGCAGCAACGATTTACGTGTTTACTTAATTATCATAACTCTTAATTGTTCAAAAAAATAAAAAAGAAAAAGTTCGAATATTCTTATTTATTTATTTACAAGTCATAAAATAAAAAAAAAAAAACAACTCCACTGATATATAAAACAAATTATGTGTTAGTTCTAATGGGATAGTGGTCATCTCTAATCTAAAAATCCTAAATTCAAATATATGTGTAATAAAAATAAAATAAAATTCGTGTTCGTATGAAAAGTGAAATGTAGCCCGGAGTATAATGCTAGTATACTGGAAGGTGATTGTTCCAAATTGTTTGGGCTTTCTGGAGCTTTGATGTTGGGCTAGTAGTTATATTAGGGTAACCCAAAATGAAAATGACTGTTCTTTTTTTTTTTTTGTTTGAAAAAGAGAGAACACAAAATAAGAACAGACAAGAGTCTCAAGAGAAAGACAGATCACTGGATCTTTCGACACCCTCGCTATCCTCCTTGATGAGCCTAAGAATGGAGTCAGGTGGGTCTTCCAACTCCACCATCATCCCATTAGAAGTCTGATCTATTGCAGCTAAATGGTCTGCACAAACATTAGCCTCTCTATAAATATGCTTCACTCTTGCCATATTGAGATTACTGAGAAGATCCTGGCATTCCTTCAAAATGTGGCCAAGCGGATGATCCTCAATGCTTTTCTCCTGAATGAGATTGACTAAGACTTCAGAGTCCACCTCTACATCCCGGTTTTCATAACCTCTTCTCCTGGCCATAAGAAGACCCTCTCTTAGCCCCTAGAGAAGCACCTGAGGCCTTCCCTATATCACAAACAAAACCAGCCACTCATTCTCCATATTCATTTCTAAAGATCCCTCAAGCACTGGCCTGTGTAGACTCTCTAGCAACTGTGCTATCAGTGTTCAATTTAAGTCTTCCTTCCTGGGGAGCAATCCATTTAATTTTCCTGCTTGATCTAGGCCTCTCACTTTCCTTCTTTACTCCCACCTTATCAATGTCCATAGCCATCCTAAGAGTGTAATTAGCAGTGACTGAGGGGGAAATGCTAGCCTTCTCGAAGATCCTATTACACATATGCTTCCATATGCTCCAAGCCGTCGCCATGAACAAGCTTTTTGTGAGGCCCCTTTCCCACTTATCCCTTCTCAAAATACCTTCATCTATCCATTGGTACAACGATTTTATCCAAAAATCAATCTCATCAGCCAGCTGAGGATAGACTATTAACCAAATCAGTTTGGCACCACTATAGTCCCTCAAAGCATGGATGGTCGATTCCTCCTCTTGTTGGCAGATAACACAAATGGCTTCATCACACATTTTTCTCCTCTTCCTCTCTACATTAGTCATAATTTTCTCTCTCCTCACTAGCCAAAGAAAAACTCTAATTCTTTCATGGCATCTCGCTCTCCAAATATCGCTCCTAGTGCTCCTCTCATTGTCCTGATACCTCAGGTTCACACTGTCAGATAGGTTGACTTGACTGAGAAGCTCCCGTCACTATTCCCTCCCCAAACAGGCATATCGTGGGCTTCTACACAGGCACCATGATGCTCTTGATTTCTTCCACCTTTTCACTTGGAAGGATTAAAGAAAGCTCCTCCACTCTCCATTTCCTATTGTTATCTAGGAAATGGCTAAGCTTAAGATTATAATAGTCTGTCGGCAATTGGGAGTCAGCATGGTTCAATAAGCAATTATTTCCCATCCAGACATCCTTCCAAAACCTTATCTCTTTCCCATCTCCAATCTTCCATCTCAACCCCTGTTTGATACAATCTCTACTTCTCAAAATGCCTCTCCAAAGCACTGAACTCTTGGTTTTGTTGTTAGCCTCCAGAAGGTGATTATTGTGCAGATATTTCTGTGTCAGTACATCACACCAAAGGTCTCTTCTTCCTCTAAGCAGTTTCCATCCTAACTTAGCTAACAGGGCAACATTAGTTTCCCTCAACATCTTGATTCCCATGCCTCCATCCTCCTTGGGAAGACACACTTCGCTCCATTTCACAAGAGGAGTTTTTCTGCACTCATCAGAACTCCCCCACAAGAATTGTCTATTGATCATCTTGAGCTTGTTATAGACCTCTCTAGAAATTCAAGAAGACTGCATAGAGTAGATGGAGATAGCACAAGTGACAACCTAACTAGAGTTCGCCTACCTACCAAGCTCAACACTTTGGCCTTCTAATTACTTAGCTTATTCTGCACTCTGTCAATGAGGTTGGCGTAGAAGTACTTTACCACCTTCTTATGGATGATGGGCATTCCTAAATAGACTCCTAAGTCATCAGTAAGACTAAACTTGCTCACAGTTGCTAAGGAATTTTTGAGAGTCCAAGGGGCTTGCGGAGACACCCACATCCTGGATTTCCTAGGATTGACTTCAAGACCACTTTCAGCCGAGAAGTTCTTTATATAGCTGAGAACCGCACTTAAATTTAAGTGATCAGCTTCCGCTAGAAGGATCAAGTCATCTGCAAAAAAGAGATGAGAAATGGATGGTCTTCTTTTAGATATCCTGACCGGATTCCAAACACCCTGTTTCACTTTCTCTTGGATCATATAAACCAGGCGTTCCATGACAATGATGGATAAAAAGTGAGATAAAGGATCTCCGTCTCAACCCTTGACCACGCTTTATAGCTGGGAGCACTTCTTCATTCCAAATCAAAGACACATCCCCACTAGTGATTGCAAACATAATCAATCTAATCAAGGGAATTGACAGATTGGCTTCAATCAACACCCTACCTAAATAACTCCAATTGACAGTATCGTAAGCTATTCGAAGATCAGTTTTAATTACCATGTTGTGCCTCTTACTCTTGGACGTCCGGATCGAATGAATGACCTCTTGCATGATGATAATGTTATCTACAGCTCCTCTGCCAGGCAAGAAACTGCTTTGGTGGAGGCCGATCATCTCGTGAAGGTGGGTTGACTGTTTTCTCTTACCGAAAGGAATTGTTGTTATTTTTATCAATAGATTTTTTAAATCCATTTTTTTGTATTTATTAAGAATAATACAATTTTTCATATCAAATAATTTAATTAATGCATTTGAAATGAGATATAATTTTTTCTAATAATTGAGTTGATTAGAAAGTTTAAAATGATTAATACAAATTATATTAGTCAGCTTAAATTAGTCAGTTGTCCTTTATTTTTTTTAATTCATATATAATTTCTAGAATTTAAAAAAATATATATATTTTTTAATAAATTAAGAGATTCCTAGACTTTCTACGTAATGATCCTAACTCTTTCTATCAATGAGATCTAAATTTGTTCTATTAAAAAAAAATTATTGAATACATAATTACCAATTATGTATATTCTTGTGCAATCCCAAATATTTTGACCCCTTAAAATCTTATAAGCTCTATGGTCTTTAAATTACAATTTTAAATATATAATATATTTCATTTCTTGCATAAAATTTTGATTTTATTAGTCACATGAAGTATTTTTAATAGAAAATATCATATTTTATAACTTATATTAGTCATTTCAAATGTATTAATAAATATATTAGCATTTTTGAAAAGTGATTCTAATTTGTATTAGTCATTTTATAGATTAAAAGAATATATAATAATTATTTTACGGAGATATGAGTGAGTGCAAAGAAAACAGTAAGTTGAGGGAAAAAAATGGGAGAAATTATTAAAAGAACTAAAATTGTTTAAATGCCGAAAAAAGTGAGCGGGTTGGTGAGGTGGCAGACGCACGACTCGAGGCGCAGAATACGAAGACGGGAGAAGCTAATATAGCCGTTGGCAAACCCGACGCAAGAAAACACTCCGTTCACCACACGCAAGAACAGTGTGTGTAGAGAGAGAGTTGTTCGATTCTCAGTTTTTACTTGCGATTCATAGGTTCTTGATTTAGGGTTTCAATTTCCAAAGAGTTCAAGATTTGGACGAGAGAGATTAGTTCTTCGTAATTTTGTTTGGTTTCACCGGTGAATGTTGTTTAGTGAAAGTTTTCATTATTGCTTATTGGTTCTCTATGTTGTGTCTAATTATTAGACTCTTGATTTAGGGTTTCAAAAGAATTGGGAAACTTCATCTTCAATAGCTGATTCGTCCTCAAACTCGCCTAGCATTTATTGTTATGGGTTCTGGATTTTACGGTTAGATCACAATGATTTTAGGCTTTAATTTCAATTCAAGATTTGGGGGGTTTTCTTGGAATTTCTGTTAAATAGATCATTTTTTTTGTTAAAAAAATTTTAGATGTATTACGTATGGAAGTTATGTCATGGATTCTTGATTTTAGGGTTTAATTTCGGCGCAGGCTTTTCTAGACTTCTTGGAATTTCTGTTAACTAGACCAAGATTTCAGTTCCAGAAATTGAGGGTATATTGTTCATGAATTCTTGGTTATGGGGTTTGATTGTACTGATTTTGGGGTTTGATTTCAATTCATGGTTTGGGGGGTTTTCTTGGAATTTTTGCTTACTAGGTCTTGTTTTTGGTTACACAGATTGGAAGTATGTTACCTGTCAAAGCTTTATGTTTAATTTGATAATGTTATGTTTCATATGATATGTGTATAATATTTTTCTTATAATGATAAATAGCTCAGCTCTGTTATGATACTTTGTTGTCAATTATTAGCTAATTATCTCTTAAATAAATTCTCTTGCATTTTGGAGAGCACTCTATTTAGGCGTTGATTACACACAGTCTTCTCTGATTTGGAACCCTAACAAGATTTCTTCCATATCTTTTGCTATCAGGTCCATTAAGTTTGTGGTTATTTGATCCCGTTTCCTCATTTCTGTTTATTTATTCGATTTCTGGTTTATCCCTTTTCTGACTGCTTAAGATTTTCTTTCTTTTTTCCTTTTCTTTGGGATGGAGTCTGCATTAAAAAGTTAATAAGTGGAATATCTAGAGATGGGAAGGAGAAATATTGAGATAAAGAAGATAGAAGATGAGATCAGTAGAGGTGACATTCTTAAAAAGTCGTTGTTCAAGAAGGCATCCTAACTCTGCCACAACTCACACAACACAATCCAGAGCAATTTTGGTTTTCTCGCCGGCAGGTCATCCCTACATTTTCAGTTCTTCCAAGGGTCTTTTAGATCTCTCTCTCTCCAGGAGTTGCATCGATCAAGACCTCTCTGCCTTATTGACTCTACCACCAGTGCCCACTGAACAAGCCTCTGGTGCTGAGAAGGACGAGGAAGATGACTGGCCTCAATATTTGAATTTCCAAGTGCAAGTTTTTCTGATACAAAATTCCTCATTTCATAGACCTGGTAATTAAATTTTGTGATACACTATTTCATTCTTTATAGATGATAAAATGATGTGTATGTTCTTATGCAAAGCTGCTCTTTTTCTTTTTTCCTTTTTTTTTTTTGGGGGCGGGGGTGATTGCTTAGACCAAGCAATATATGCTGTTATTCCATTTTGTTGTTTTGTCAAGTGACATGTAGAGATTTTGACTCTTCCCTTAATTTAAGTTAGATAACTGTTTTTGTTGTGCTAGATGGTGGACTGTCATCAGTTATAAAGTTACAGTTTACAGCTGGTTCTTTGGTGGGTCTGGTTACATCATCTCATACCTCCACTGTGAGTTCCTCTCGAAATCAAATCTCAGGAAACAATAGGAACTATAAACTTGTTAATAAACAAATGCTCATGCACATGGGCAAATCCTTTTTTTTTGGGGGGGGGGGGAGTTGCCCCATGAAATTTTGGGAAAAAAAATAGTATGTATCTTGAAATGCCACTAAAAGTCTGATAAAGGCCACTAAAGGTATTTAAATGCTGCTAAAATTCTTTAAAATATTTTTCCCTAAAAATTATAGTATTTGTCCCCTTTGCCCTGCGTCCACTGCATGCTGTACTTTCCCTTTCCTAGTATAAATTTCTAGCTTAACCCCTGCATGCATGACTATATATTACTAACATTTGATGTTTTTGAGGTCGACATCAATGGTTTCCTTTTTGAGACCAGGTGGATCTTTGCTTTTGATGATGTCACATGTCCAACTTTTCCAAATAATTTGTTTAGTCAAACAGCTGTCATACACTGAGCCCATGGGATCTGCATACCAAACATTTCTTTCCCAGATCTAATTGCATGTTGTTGTTGTTGCCAAAGACTCCAGAAAAAGGCAAGCAGCTTCGCAGAGAAGAATATGAATCTGCATAGATATGGACGGAGCCACCTGCCTTGAATCAAAATGGAGATGGCATTTGTTTGGATTCACCAGCATAGTGCTTCTTGTTATGGCAGATGGTAGAGCTTAGTAGGGGGAAATCCATAATGGAGGGAGCTCAGTTTGAACTTGGAAGAGCTTAAAGATAGGGGACTCAAGATGTGAGTTTTCTTCACTCATAGCATTTATAAGAAATTTTTGAATAAGGTAAGATTTCATCCTTCTCTGTGCTGTTTTTCACTGCAAAAATTGTCTTATAGACCACCCCAAAACCCACTTTCTCATAATTATATTGAACTGAAAATTTGGCTTGACAGAGGTTGTTGATGGAAGTAGAATACGTATCTTAACCACTGGTTGTCTTATTTTTAACTTTTCATATATCATAGGCTCTTATACTTGTTATATTGTTTCATTGAGGGATCTTTCTACTTATCGTTTGACATTTGATATTGATCATAAAATATGTAAACCGCATCTTACTAGTCGGTCATGCAAGAGACAGCATCACTACACAAATCTGCAAATTACTTTCCTATGCTTCATTTGAGTTGAAAGTGTACTATCAATTACTAGGTTTGCTGACACCACATTGACACTTCATCTGATAGTACTCCAGACATGAAAAGGTAATTCCTAATTTTCAAATAGTTGAACAATTGTCTAAAAAATTGTGGTACCTTCCTATGTATTCACTCTTGATTCACCAGCACAGTGCTTTTTGTTATGGCAGATGGTTACGCTTAGTAGGGGGAAATCCATAACGGAGAGAGCTTGGATGGAACTTGGAAGAGCTTAAAGCCGGGGGACCAGAGATGTGAGTTTTCTTCACTCGTTGCATTTATAAGCAGTTTCCAAACATGGTAAGCTTTCATCTTTCTCTGCATTATTTTTCACTGCAAAAATTTGATATATTATGACCTCCCCAAAACCCACTCTCTCATTATTATATTGAACCAAAAATTTGGCTTGACAGAGGTTGTCGATGGAAGTGGAATACGTGTCTTAACCACTGGCCATCTTTTTTTTAGCTTTTCGTTTATCATAGGCTCTTATACCTGTTATATTGTTTCATTGAGGGATCTTTCTACTTATCGTTTGACATTTGATATTGATCATAGAATATGTGAATCGCATGTTACAAGTTGGTTGTGCAAGAGACAGCGTCACTACATGAATGTGCAAATTACTTTCCTATGCTTCATTTAAGTTGAAAGTGAAATAACAATTTCTAGATTTGCTGACACCACACTGGCACTTCATTTGATAGTAATCCAGGCATGAAAAGGTAATTCCTAATTTTCAAATAGTTGAACAGCTGCTTGAAAAATTGTGGTACCTTCCTATGTATTCACTATGGATTCACTAGCATAGTGCTTCTTGTTATGGCAGATGGTAGTGCTCGGGGGAAATCCATAATGGGGGGAGCTCGGATGGTACTTGGAAGAGTTTAAAGCCGGGTGACTGGAGACGTGAGTTTTCTTCACTCATAGCATTTATAAGCTTTCATTTTTCTCTGCACTGTTTTTCACTGCAAAAATTTGATATATTATGACCTCCTCAAAACCCACTTTATTATTATCATATTGAACTGTAAAGTTGGCTTGACAGAGGTTGTTGATGGAAGTGGAATACATATCTTGACCACTAGCTGTATTCTTTTAGCTTTTCATCTATCATAGGCTCTTATACCTGTTATATTGTTTCATTGAGGGATCTTTCTACTTATCGTTTGACATTTGATGTTGATCATAGAATATGTGAATTGCATGTTACAAGTTGATTGTGCAAGAGATGGCATCACTACATGAATCTGCAAATTACTTTCCTATGCTTCATTTAAGTTGAAAGTAAAATATCAATTTCTAGATTTGTTGACACCACACTGGCACAATGCAATTCCTAATTTTCAAATAGTTGAACAGCTGACTGAAAAATTGTGGTATGCTTCTTGTTATGGCAGATGGTAGCACTTGGGGGAAATCCATAATGGGGGGAGCTTGGTTGCAACTTGGAAAAGCTTGAAGCCAAGGCACTGGAGATATGAGTTTTCTTCACTCATAGCATTTATAAGCAGTTTCCGAACATGGTAAGCTTTCATCTTTCTTTGCGCTGTTTTTCAATGCAAAAATTTGATATATTATAGTCCTCCCCAAAACCTACTTTCTCATCATTATATTGAATTGAAATTTTGGCTTGACAGAGGTTGTTGATGGAAGTGGAATACATATCTTAACCACTGGTCGTCTTATTTTTAGATTTTCGTCTATCATAGGCTCTTTTACCTGTTATATTATTTCATTGAGAGATTTTTCTACTTATCATCTGACATTTGATATTGATCATAGAATACGTGAACAACATTTTACAAGTTGGTTGTGCAAGACAGTGTCACTACATGAATCTGCAAATTACTTTCCTATGCTTCATTTGAGTTGAAAGTGAAATATCAATTTCTAGGTTTGCTGACACCACACTTACTCTTCTTCTGATATTAATCAAGACAATTCCTAATTTTCAAATAGTTGAACAACTGCCTGAAAAATTGTGGTACCTTCCTACGTATTCACTCTGGATTCACCAGCATAGTGCTTCTTGTTATGGCAGATGGCAGGGTTGAGTGGGGGGGAATCCATAATGGAGAGAGCTCTGTTGGAACTTGGAAGAGCTTAAAGCCGGGGTACTGGAGATGCGAGTTTTCTTCACTCATAGCCTTTATAAGCAGTTTCCAAACATGGTAACTATCATCTTTCTCTGAGCCTTTTTTCACTGCAAAATTTTGATATATTATAGACCTCTCTAGAGCCCTTTTTCTCATTATCTGAAAATTTGGCTTGATAGAGGTTGTCGATGGAAGTGGAATACATATCTTAGCCACTAGTTGTCTTATTTTTAGCTTTTGTATATCATAGGCTCTTATACCTATTATATTGTTTCATTGAGGGATCTTTCTACTTATCGTTTGACATTTGATATTTATCATAGAATATGTAAACCGAATTTTACAAGTTGGTCGTGCAAGAGACAGCTTCACTACACGAATCTACAATTTACGTTCCTATGCTTCTTTTAAGTTGAAAGTGAAATGTCAATTTCTAGATTTGCTGACCCTACACTGACACTTCATCTTATAGTAATCTAGGCATGAAAAGGTAATTCCTAATTTTCAAATAGTTGAACAGCTACCTGAGAAATTGTGGTACCTTCCTGTATATTCACCCTGGATTCACCAGCATAGTGCTTCTTGTTATGACAGATGGTAATGCTTAGTAAGGGCAAATCCATAATGTAGGGAGCTCGGTTGGAACTTGGAAGAGCTTAAAGCAGGGGACTGGAGATGTGAGTTTTCTTCACTTATAGCATTTACCCTCCCCTACCCCCGCAAGGTGGGGAGCACTTTGTGCACGGGTGAACTTATAGCATTTATAAGCAGTTTCTGAACATGGTAAGCTTTCATCTTTCTCTGCACTGTTTTTTATTGCAAAAATTTGATATATAATGACCTCCCCAAAACCCACTTTCTCGTTATTATATCAAACTAATTTGGCTTGACTGAGGTTGTTGATGGAAGTGGAATACATATCTTAATCACTGGCTGTCTTCTTTTTAGCTTTTTGTCTATCAAAGGCTTTTACACCTGTTATATTGTTTCCTTGAGGGATTTTTCTACTTATCATTTGACATTTGATATTGATCATAGAACATGTGAACCGCATGTTACAAGTTGGTTGTGCAAGAGACAGCGTCACTAAACGAATCTGCAAATTACTTTCCTATGCTTCATTTAAGTTGAAGGTGAAATATCAATTTCTAGGTTTGCTGACACCACACTAACACTTCATCTGATGGTAATCCAGGTATGGAAACGGAATTCCTAGTGTATTCACTCTGGATTCATCAGCTTCTTGTTATGGCAGATGGTAGCGCTTTAGTAGTGTGAAATCCATAATGGAATGAGCTCTGTTGGAACTTGGAAGAGTTTAAAGTCGGGGGACTGGAGATGTGAGTTTTCTTCACTCATAGCATTTATAAGCAGTTTCTGAACATGGTAACTTTCATCTTTCTCTGCACTTTTTTTCCACTGCAAAATTTTGATATATTATGGATCTATTTTCCCATTATTGTATTGAACTGAAAATTTGGCTTGATAGAGGTTGTTAATGGAAGTGGAATACATTTCTTAACCACATGTTGTCTTCTTTTTTGCTTTTTGTCTATCATAGGCTCTTAGACACGTTATATTGTTTCGTTGAGGGATTTTTCTACTTATCCTTTGACATTTGATATTCATCATAGAATATGTGAATTGCATTTTACAAGTTGGTTTTGCAAGAGACAGCATCACTACACAAATCTGCAAATTACTTTCCTGTGCTTCATTTAAGTTGAAAGTGAAATATCAATTTCTAGGTTTGCTGACACCACACTGACACTTTATCTGATAGTAATCTAGGCATGAAAAGGGAATTCCTATTTTTCAAATAGTTGAACAGCTGCCTGAAAAATTGTGGTGTCTTCCTATGTATTCACTCTGGTTTTCATTCTCTTTCATCAAAAGAAGTAGATACCAATACTCTGATCCCATTAAATCAAAGCTAGGGGTCAATTGTATTTTAGTTCTTTTTTCCCTACGGACTCTTGACCCTGATGAGTTGAATAGGTAGTCTTTCTCATGCAAGTTGCAGTTTCTACTATGTTGTTCATCATCCTGAACCCAAACAGTATTTACCCATTCTTCCATTTCAGTAAATACCGTTGATAGTTTCCTCCACATGTCAAAATGATGTTATCCACAATATCCTCGATTTTCTCTTCAATGTGTTGTATTCTCCATTTTATAGGCAGGATCCATGTAAACTAGGCCCCTGAAACCAAATTGATTGCATGTAGAGTACTATGCATAGGAGGAAAGTTGTTAGGCAAGCCATTGGGTTCTGCATAAAAGAAGTTAGGTAGCATTTGACCCACCTCCTTAGGCACTTTCATAGATGAACCACAAGCTGGTTTTATAGTTTCCTCAACTATAACAACATGCATCACTTCTGATCAGTGCCGTAAGGGGGTTTGCAGTGCAAGAAATTGACTAGAAACCTTTGCTTCTATTTTTGTATGGGGCTTGCATCTGTTTCTTCATCTAGATGTGTTTTAGAAGCTTTTTTCAACCATTATTCTTTATGGTGGTTGTCTGCGGACTGCTGATATTTAGCTCATGATGAATAGGTCCGGATCTGAAAGCACATTTGTGAGTTGTTCTAGTCTTGATTTGGTAATTTCTTCACTCAGCAAGACATGAACAATAATCGTCTTCTTCAATTTTTAGAAGTCATGGAGGCCTTTCTCATCATATCAAGAAACAACATAGTAGTTTGCTGCCTTTCTTCAATCAGACAGCAATAATCCACCAAAAGGTTCAATGAGCCTTGAGAATTATGTTACTTTTTATTTGTTAGACAGGTTTTTACTCTATCCAACTGCTCACATCTTGTTAGAAATCAGATATCCTTCCTGAAAATGTCCTCCTTTGTGAATAGACTTGTCACAATGGGATGAGAGTTTTAGCTTTTATTCATGTCTGTTCATGGGAGTTTTCAAGGAAGGTTAACTAATTTTCAGCTACATTAGTTGCTTTGAGCAATTGGATGGGGCACATCTAACTGATATCGAGTCACATAAATTCTCAAGATTCATTCAATTCTTTGTTGGAGACTTGCTGTCCTGTTGAAGAGAGTTAGCACACATACTTCATTTCTTGATGTGGTGAGAAAGGTCCCAGTAACTTCCAAAACTGAAGGAAAGAATGAATGGCTTCTTATAGCACAAGTGCAATTTGGAGAGAAGATTTGCAAGCTTATTACTGATGGATGGAGCAGTAGGAATTTCATTTCAGCACGCATCGAAAGGCTTTAAACTATTCGTAGAAAAGCATGCACAAAAATATAAAGGTTGTGTGGCTGAATCATACTACCTTTTCAATATCTCAAAAGTGTTTGATTTCATTTATTATTGGACCATAATATGATTCTTTTTGGTGTTATTTTATTCTAGTGAAGGTTTCACATATTCTTCTTGGAAAGTCCTAGCTCTTTGATCGTGATGCATGTCATCATGGTACGACTAATACTTGTTCTTTCTTTTGTTTAATAGAAAGAATATTAGTTTGAGACCCATGAATGTTAAAGAAGTAAAGTATTATGAATCACCAATAAGCATGAGAAGTACCATATCATCAACTCATCAGATTTGAGTTTAATCAAGCCAAGGAGATATGATAGGGATCGAGTTCTAAGGGAAGAAAAAACTAAATTATAATGTCCACCTTTGATTAAACGTTGGAAGACTTTTTGGGGAAATTGGTCAGTCTTTACGTGCTAAACAATGGCAGTACTCTTCATGTTAGTGTAGCTGCAGGAGATAAATTTTTCATGCTCTTCCATTCTTAATTGGCAATATAAACTGACCTGGGGACTAATCTCAAATATTGCAATGAAGGATTCTCTTGCTTGCCAGTGTAAAACAGCGTCAGCCTTCAAGTTGCAATCTAGTAATCAGAAGCTTTACTGATGCTGGCCCTGGTAGTTTAAGAAGCTGAATAAATCATGAGATCAAACCTATCCACACAGGTTTCGATATAGGATTGTACTCCTGATTCAAGCATCCAAACAAGTTGAGCCCGAGAAAAATATTAAGATCCATTTACAAGTATAATTTGGCTTGGCTAGTTAGGAGTTAACTGCTTAAACATGGCTCAGTTCTGCTCCTTTGCTTACTAAGCATAGTGAACCATCACCCAAAATGGCAAGCCACTAACTAGCCTCCTTTTTGGTCAGATCAGGATTTAGACAACTAATATTATGTTCCATCTGAAAGATTTGATATCTTGTTTTAATGACTCAAGATAGGTTATTGAGTCTTCACTGTTGTTAGATTACTGAAGTGCATTCACTTTTTTGGTTTTCAATTCTTAGTTAAATATCACTATGTGTATATTCTTTTCTATCTTAATTCTAATACTTTTATCGTGCTTAATTTTTTCTTTAAACAACATTTGGAGGTACGACGGCATGCAGGAATTTGTTGGACATGGCGCAATATATTAACCTTGAGAATCTTCCTTCTTGACAGCTAGCTTTTAAGGTAACAATCAAGTTCTCCGATATGATTTTCTTTTTCTTTAATTATTAGTTAAACTTTCAACTTGCATATGTTCTTCTACATCTTTTGTACTTTTATCGTGTTTAAAATAATCCTCTTCCATTACAATGTGGGGGAATTTGTATTGAGTTAACTCTGTGCTCTGTTTCTTTTGCAGGCAGAGTGGTGAAGAAAAAGCACCTAGCCTATAGAGGAAGGAAGAATGACTGGTGGGTAAAATTCTTGTGTTTTGTATGTTCAGTTAATTCTGTACTATGTTTCCCTTTCATTGCAGTGATGAATGTTCTTCTCATTACCTTGCATGTTTTCATCAAGTACCTTCTACTTTTATTGGTCTCACATATTTGAATCACTTATTTCGTTGAGTGTGATTGGAGTTGGAAACACTTTGTATTAACACTCTTCAATCGGTGCAAGGTGATGAAAAAGGGGAAAGGGAGTTTGAATGTAGTCTACAAAGACTTATAGTTGGTCTACTTCGACCAACCAATCCATTTTTCTTCTTTGAGCCTAACAAGATTGTTATCCTGATCTTGTAGCTGCAAGAAACCCTATTTTCATCTCTAAAATGAAAATGTATTTCCTAACATCTGAATATGAGGACCTCATAATTGCTTCTCTCATAGACATTTTTAATCTAGTACCATATGACATATCTTCATGTGTCTCTTGCTATGAAAACAACTTCCTTAGAAATTTGGCATCTATAAATCGTGTATGCAAAGAGTGGTTGGGCGCCAAAAGAAGGTTGTTTGTTGGTTCAAGCTTGTTGGAAGTTGGGGTTGGTCGATTGTTGTTGTGGAAGATTTATAGGATGAAGAATTCGAAGTGAAGGAAGAAAGAGTAGTTGTAGAAAAGTTACCTATGGTTGTAGGATGAGGTGTAGTATTGGTAGTCCTGGGGCGGCAAGCTATGGTTGTTTCAATAGCTCGAGGATGAAGAATTCATTGTGAAGGAAGAAAGAGTAGTTGTAGAAAAGTTATGGTTGTAGGATGAGATGTAGTATTGGTAGTGCTGGGGCAGCATACTATGGTTGTTTCAATAGCTCGTGGATAAATGGATTTTTAGTCACTACCATATAGTCAATTATTCGGGTCCTTAGTACTTTGAAAGACTTGTGGTCTTAAAATTTTTAAAAGGAATTGCAGGTGAGAGAAAAAAATGGTGTTGCAGATTGAATTCACTGCCATCAAGAGACTTCTCCTTTTGTACATGTGTCCATTGACTGAACTACTTCTTCCTTCAATTTTTATGTGCAAGTATAGGTAGAGCTCTCCTTTGCAATAAACATTATGTTATCATGCTTGCCATGTTAACCATCCCACTCACTTCTTTCTGCTTTCATGTATGGTATAGTTATAGATGTAGATTGTCATTCATACGTGAATCTCTCAATGGCGTGGGGGTTTCAAACCTAGACTTTTGTTTTTCTTTTGGTTATCTTGATTTATACCATTGGCCCAAGAGGACAAAACCCACGTCCCATATGGCCAATGGTGTGTGAGTGGGCCCAGGTTTCGTCCTCTGCGACATGTTGAGTTTGATTAGAAGGAAATGGGTTTCTCTCAGTGGACCTATTGGGTGAACATTTGGGTCTAATCCAGTGAGTTATCATCATTGCTGTAATATTTACATAACAACAGTCTCACCTTTAACTAGGATTTCAATCATCCTCAAATATTCCATTATTGAAAGATCATCCAATGCTTTCTGTTGCCTTTATTCTGGTCATTTTATTGTCCCATAAGAATCATGGTCTTCTCTTTATTTCCATTTGAGTAAGAGGGCCCCATTATGTTTACAATGGGCCTGTTTTCTCATAAAATTCAATTTCCAGCTGTTCTTGTTCTCAAGCAACATTAGTCTCTGCCACCAATAATGCATTGATTGAGTAAGCAGAATAATTCACAAATCCTGTGAACCAAGTTACACACAGGTTGTCTCTAGGTTTGGAATTTTGAATCTTATTTTAAGAGAGGCAAATCCCTGCTAAGTTGGTTTCTGTTTCTTATAGATTGTTCCCCCCCTGAAGCAACTGTGGCTCAATGATTTTAGAGTTTGATTTCAGTTAAAAGTTTAGGGGTAGGTCACTCAAATTGAAGGTATATTACCAATGAAAGCTTTATGTTTAAATTGTTAATGTGGTAATTCATCTGATATGTATAGCCTTTTTCTGCATAATGGAAAGGGTTCATAGTGTTATGTTATTCTATTTTCAATTATTATGTAATTTTGCCTTGAATGAAATCTCCTGCATCTGGCAGGAAATCCCTGACTAGGCTTTGATTACAAGGAGTCTTCCCTGATTCGGAACCCTAACTAAATTTCTTCTTCATCTTTGTGACAGCCTTTGAATTCCTTCCCAATTTCTGCACTAGATATATTCTTCTCTTCTTCTCTCTCTTGTTTGCTGTAACTTCTCTTTGCAATCATGCCCACATATCTTCTATCGCAGACACTTATCTGATTTCATCAAAAAGTAAATAAATAAACAAAAAGATTCAAAGTGATTAGTACACAATTCCAAGTGCCATACTAATGGATTCACATGTGAAGCTGACAAGAAGATTCTTTTTCTTCTTGAATAGTCTACTTTGATGTTTCATATTCGTTTTCTGGGAGTTGTCAGGGGAGGCACTTCTTTATCTAACCTCATGGAATTCTTGTCTTTCTTATGTAACTGAGCTCCCCATGGAACTTCTAGGAGGACAGTTCAAGAAACGAATGGCGGGTCCAGTTTTGGATATTTTGTATTACATATATTATGTTCTTCTGTTTCTGCTATGCTGATTGTTCTTCTGATCAACTTGCGGTGTTGTTTCAAATTTCTCTTTTTTCTTTGGAGTGGTAAATGCCTTCTCTATTGACTCATACATCAGTCTCTTCCCCCTCTACTCTCACACATGCAAGGAGAAAAAAATAAAATCTTGATTATTTTGCTGGTCCAGTTTTGGATATTTTATATTACATATATTATGTTCTTCTGTTTCTGCTATGCTGATTGTTCTTCTGATCAACTTGCGGTGTTGTTTCAAATTTCTCTTTTTTCTTTGGAGTGGTAAATGCCTTCTCTATTGACTCATACATCAGTCTCTTCCCCCTCTGCTCTCACACATGCAAGGAGAAAAAAATAAAATCTTGGTTATTTTGCTGGTATTTGGCTTCTGGTTGGTGCTCTAGCTATTTTTCAAGCTGATTTTTTTTTTCTTTTTCTGAAATCCAATAAAAATCCAATAATTAATTTTCATGTGAGAAAATAATTTTATTATGCCTCTGAATTTCTGTAAACTACTATTTTTATGCTTAGCACACTATTACTGTGGGTGCCGTATATTCATACATACATATGTGCATACCTATTTGCTGCATGGAATCCCTCAAAATGAAGTTTTTCTGAGGGCATAAATGATTTTTATTTGGTATGAGAACATCCTGGCTGGCAACATTTTCCACAATCTACTGTGTATTTGGGTAATAAATGGAGGCATCAAACACGGTTCATCATCTAATTTGTCCGTATTAGCATCTGATTACAAACTAAACCCGCATTTTGATTTTTCTCATACTTGGTTTGTGGTTGGTACTCATTAGGGGCTTGCTTTAATTTTACAAGCTCACCGCTTGGTTAGCACACATTGTTATTTAACTGACTTCGTCCCAAAAGTTCAAGCTCTAATGAGCAAATTTTGCTTTAAGGTATCAGCGATCACATTACTTCAAAGTTAAACTTCACCAGTTAGGCTTCACATGTCCTGTTGAGGTGCAGCCAATCATGCCCAGAAGTGCAACAGCAGTGCAGAAAATTTCTGTAGTGCTTCCAAGGTCTAAGTGTTGTATCACTGGAGTCTTGCTTTGTTTGTAGCTTTGGCTTTAGGTAAATTAGTGGATATTTGATTTACTTAGTTTGTTATTGTTATGCAGATCTGGTCTCTTTGCTCACTGTCTAACACTATTAATGGCATGCAGAGGACTTTCACAATGGCTTCTAGGGGGCCAGGTATGTCAGAGATCTGGTCTCTGATGTCGAACAGCAGTGCAGAAAATCTCTGAAGTGCTTCCAAGATCTAAGTGTTGTATTATTTGAGTCTTGCTTTGTTAGTTGCCTTGGCTTTAGGTAAATTAGTTGATAGCTGATTTACTTGATTTGCTATTGTTATGCAGATCTTGTCTCTCTGCTCACTGTCTAAGATTATTAATGGCATGCAGAGGACTTTCACAATGGCTCCTGGTGGGGCAGGTATGTCAGTCCCTTATCTTACCTATTCATAGACTCAGAATTCTATAGCCAAAAGCTGGTTTGCTAATTGAGGGAAACATGTGCTTATGAAGAGCCCTATGCCAGAGTGTTTGAGCTATGTGACAATTTGTTTTAATCAAATTATGAAAAAAGAATTGAATATTCAAGTAGAATAGCAGAGGAGAATTTGGAAAATAGGGACAGCAAGAATGTTCTTCTATTGGTGGTTTCAATTCAGAATTACTCAAGTAGAATGCAATCTGCTGTCAAAGTAAAGATGAGTTTTGTACGGATTTGACCCCATTTGAAAAAAAAATTCGTAAAACAACCTTCAGGGGAAAGAAATTCGGTTTTTAACCCATGATATTCGCGTTTTGAAAACTCGACCAACATTCTTCTCTTCCTACCCATCCCACGTGTAAAGAAACAAAAAAAAAAAAAAAAAAACCTTGCAAACAATCCAAACCCAAAACTCTGCAAACACCAAATCCAAACTCAACAGTCCCACTACAAACCCTAACACCAAAATCCAATACAGAAACCAAATTCAACTTTCACAATCCAAACCCTATAACCACAAACCAAATTCATATTCGAACCGAACAATTTCAATTGACAGATATCATTTCAAACCAAATTCATATTCAAGTTTATATCCAAATAATCTATCACGAACGAAATAGTAAAACAGTTACAATTATAAAGTTCAACGAAATAACACATGATTTGCATTTATATAACAAAATATACGAAATACAAAGTCTAGTAAATCAATGTCGCCTTCTTCTCCTACTATAATGTCTAATATCTGGTCTACCTATACTAGGATCAGGATGTACAAGTCCTTGATCATCTATCTGTAAAATCTGAGAAGGAACATCATCGTCCTGGGGAGCAAAAAGAACTGGTGAGGATACATGGACAAATGGTGGGCCACCTCCTCCCTGAACCTGTCACCCCCCACCCATGTCAACATCCGGACGAACTCCCCTATGTGGAGCACCCGGAGTCGAAGTATCGGGCAAATCACCAACCTCAGGTGTAAAGAAAGATGAGGAGTGTACGTACCCGCTTGAAGGCCCTGTGTCATCGAGCGGATGTTGAGAAGCGAAAGGCTGAGAAAATGGTGGTGACTCATAGGTCTGCGAAGGCCCTACGACGTCAGGTGCTGGTCTCGCATGACATGCTTTCCATCCTCCTCGTCGATGTCGTCCGTCATCACGCTTACCCTCGTGATTGCCCTCAGGAACTATGTCTGGTCCTGTCTTCATAGTCATAATCTCGTCTATATCATCAGCCAAGGCAGAAATAGCCGAATCCGCCATATGATGTATCGCATCGACGTCGTAAGACTCGAATCTCGTGCAACCTCTCCCACTACAAAAACATATACATGTATAAGTTAAAAAAATAAATATGATATAGATAAAAAAAATGAATAAACTAAAAACGTATCACGTGACTCAAGTAAGCTCCCTGACGGCCTATAAAACAATAGCTAATCGCGTGAAACCACGTCGAATAGGTAGGGTCAATGGTCGGTCCGAAGAACGTGTCAAACTCAACTAAGTGGTCCCGTCGTGCAGTCCAAATCTCTATATAATATGCATGCTCAGCGGCCGATCAACGTTTTGCGGACCGTGTGTCGTAGTATCGTGGAGACGTTCCTCTGTGTCACAGGGGATGGGAACGAACTGGATCCCTCCAAACTAGCTGATAACTCTATCGGGATAGTGCCACTCGACAATACTAAAGCAGATCAAAGGTATCCGTGCATGCCAAACATCTCTACCATCGTGACAATGGTCGGGTAAAGAAGATAGTACCTCCTCAGTATACGGTACCCAAACTATCTGATGACCTCTCTGTCTATCAAACGCTTCCCTATACGGTCTAACTACGTGCGTAGGAAGGGTAGTGATATCAAATCGCGTCCTCCATTGTAAAGCAAGTGGACCATCGAAATCTACAATATCTTTTCTAACGGGAGCAATATAAGGAAACCTCTCCCAAACCCAAATCTGAAGAAGAATCAGAGCCCCAGATATTTTACATGAACCAGCGTTCGAGGCTATACAAAACTGCTTATACAAAAACGCCAAGCACACTGATCCCCAACTACGGTGAGTAGCACTAGCTAAATCCTTTAAAAGTAATAAAAACTGTAAATGTACATAATATACTGTTTTATCACAAAACAACACATCCCCTATCAATAATAAAATATATGCACGAGTCCACTGTAAAATACAAACCTCATCAGCATCCCCGGGCAACTCCGCAAAAACCTAACTCAACCAGGGCATACTCAAAGATCTGCTCTTAAATGTGGATTGTGGTGGCCTAACGCCCAATAATCGCTCGCACTCATCGGCCGACACACCCGTCGATCTACCCACCGTGGGTAACCCATCGACGGGTAACCCCAAAAGAACCTCGACATTCTGGAGGGTGATTGTAAGCTCACCCTGTGGGAAGTGGAATGTATGAGTCTCGCGTCTCCATCTCTCAACCAATGCCGTGATTAGATGCCAATCGAGCGAAACAAACCTTAGTCGAGCGACTCCTATAAACCCCGACCGCTCAAGAAGAGGGATAACCCGATCATCAATATGATCGTGGTCCCAACGTCGTAGAACAGCCTCCCGACGACGACAAACGAGGTAACTGTGGGCATCTCCCTTCCAAATCCTCGACGAGCGGTGAACTCGCTGTAAAGGTAGAACGGTCTCGTCAGAAGGTCCAAGATTCATCTACATGCATTAAGGAAAACGAGTTAGTTAAAATGTTTGAGTAAACAATGAAAAACGAGTTAGTTAAGGTCCTGAACCTTCTGACGAGACCGTTCTACGTTTACAGCAAGTTCACCGTTCGTCGAGAATTTGGGAGGGAGATGCCCACGACCACCTTGTTTGTCATTGTCGGGAGGTCGTTATACTATGTTGAGACCGCAGTCATATTGATGATCGGGTTATCCCTCTTCTTGAGCGGTCGGGGTTTATAGGAGTCGCTCGATTACGGTTTGTTTAGCTCGATTGGCATCTAATCACGACATTGGTTGAGAGATAGAGACGCGAGACTCATACATTCCACTTCCCACAGGGTGAGCTTGTCGTTACCCTCCAAGATGTCGAGGTTCTTTTGGGGTTGCCCGTCGATGGGTTACCCGTGGTGGGTAGATCGACGAGTGTGTTGTGGGCTGATGAGTGCGAGTGATTAGTGGGCTCTAGGCCACCACGATCCGCATCTAAGAGCGGATCTTACGGCGTCGACACGATACATCACATGGCGGATTCGGCTATTTCTGTCTTGGCTGATGATATAGACGAAATTATAACTATGACGACAGGACTAGACATAGTTCTTGAGGGTGAGAGTGATGACGGATGACATCGACGACGAGAAGGGAGAGCATGTTGTACGAGACCAGCACCTGACGTCATAGGGCCTTCGTAGACCTACGAGTCACCACCATTTTCTTAGCCCTCCAGGTCGCGTGGGGTACATACACTCCTCACCTTTCTTCACACCTAAGGTTGGTGACTTGCCCAATACTTCAACTCCGAGTGATTCTTATGGGGGAGTTCGTCCGAATGCTGACATGGGTGAGGGTTGACACACGTTCAAGGAGGAGGTGGCCCACCATTCTTTCATGTATCCTCACCGGTTCTTTTTGCGCCCCAGGACGATGACGGTTCTTCACAGATAGATGATCAGGGACTTGTACTTCCTGATCATAGTGTAACTAGACCAGATGTTAGACATTATAGTCGGAGAAGAAGACAACGTTGATTTACTGGACTTTGTATTTCGTATATTTCGTTATATTAATGAAAATTATGTTTTATTTCGTTGAACTTTATAATTGTAACTGTTTTACTATTTCGTTCCTGATAGATTGTTTGGATATAAACTTGGATATGAATTTGGTTTGAAATGACATCTGTGAATTGAAATTGTTTGGTTCGAATATGAATTTGGTTTGTGGTTATAAGGTTTGGATTGTGGAAGTTGAATTTGGTTTCTGTATTGGATTTTGGTGTTAGGGTTTGCAGTGGGACTGTTGAGTTTGGATTTGGTGTTTGCAGAGTTTTGGGTTTAAATTGTTTGCAATTTTTTTTTTTTTTTTGGTTTCTTTACACGTGGGATGGGTAGGGAGAGAAGAATGTTGGTTGAGTTTTGAGAACTCGACCAACAGTGCTGATTCGAGTTTTCAGAGCGCGACCAATGATGGTCGAGTTTTTCAGAACACAAACATTATGGGTTAGAAACCGAATTTCTTTTCCCCCGAAGATTGTTTTACGAATTTTTTTTCAAATTGGGTCAAATCCGTACAAAACTCAAAGACTGCTCCAGCTAGTAGCCAGAATTCTCATTCTTTTCTTCTACCCTCCTTTATTCAATTAACCCCATTACATTTGTATTCCACCCCTACTTTTCAACCACTTTGATTCTTTCTCCTTGCAGTTGAGTTTGTTACTCCTCATCTCCTCTCACACTTCCCTTCTTCTTTCTACAGTTATAGACTTTCAGCATCTTTCAAGCTGTCGCATCCAACATCTTTGGAGCCACCTCATCCAGTATCTTTGGTGCCATGTCATCAGCCACGTGTTCTTTTGTATTCCCTGTCATAACATTGCCTCCTTCTGGAACTACAGCTGTCCCCAAGGCTGAAATTTGGGAACTACAACTGGAAATCAACCTGATCCACCCATGTTGCCTCATCAAGAGTACTTTCCTTCCAACGAATCAGGACTTGCTATATTGGTTTACCTTTCTTCATGATAGTGCGCTGCTCCAACATCTCATCAAGTTCAATTGGGGGACTGTTAGCGTCTAGGGTAGTCGGTAACTCAGTGACTGCAGCATGGCCCCCAATGACTTTCTTCAGTTGTGAGATATGGAAGATTGGATATATACGAGCATTTTCTGGTAATTAAAGTTTGTATGCTATCTATCCAATCTTTTGGATAATAAAAAAAGGGTCGTAGTAGTGAGTTGCTAGTTTAGACGAGATGACTTTGCAGATTGAAGTTTGTGTGTGTGGTCTAAGTTTCAAGAAAACTTTGTCCCCAACATTAAAATGAACTTCCTTCGTGTGTGTATTAGCTGCCTTAATCATTTTTTTTTTAGCTTTCCTTAGATTATATTGTAGTTGGTGTAGTATTTCATCGCGATCCATTAGCTCCTTGGCTACCGACTCCACCAGTGTTTTCCCGGGTAAGAATCTCTGAACAACGGGAGGTGGACGACCATAGTCCACTTGGAACATCCCAACAGCTATGTGGTGGCTGGTGTTATAACAAAATTCAACTCACGGTAACCATTTGGCCTACCCTCTTGGTTGTTCCAATGTGAAACATCATAGGTAAGTCTCAAGTCATTTGTTCAAAATCTCAGTTTGGCTATCCGTCTCGGGGTGATACGCACTATTCATTTTTAGTTTGGTACCTTAAAAGCAAAACAATTCCGCCCATAAGTTGATAAAAAACAAGGGGTCTCTATCACTTACTATTGATTTTATGGACTCCATGAAGTCGTATAATCTCCCTAATAAAAGTTTCAGTCACTAACTTGGTTGTGTAAGGATGCCGTAGTCCAATAAAATGGCCATACTTAAGAGCCGGTCCACTACTACCAAAATGCAGTCCATCCCTTACGAACATGGTAATCCGTTTATAAAGTCCATTGTATGTCTTCCCAAATCATTGTGGTGATTGGTAGAGGTTGCAATAAACCTGCAGGGGATCTAGCCTCATATTTTTGTTGTTGACAAACTAGACATGCTACTACGAACTATAGAATCGACTTTATCATGCCACGCCAATAAACATTAGCTACAATCTTTCCATATGTACTTAAGGCCCCACCATGCTGAGTCCCGAGTGTTTCGTGGAATCCCGCCAAAAGGATGGGAATCCACCTCGAAGTCTTAGGAATTACAATTTGGTTTTTGTGCATTAGCCTTCCATTTTCCAAAGAGTAAGGGGCTTCCCATTGGGGTCTTGTATGAGCTACTGTTTCAATTGAGAAAGTTTGGGGTCCTTTGTTATTTCTTCCTCAAGTTTTTCCCATTTTATCCATTGCTACTAGGTGAGTGTATTGCAATTTATCTCCCCATTTAGCCTTGACAAAGAATCAGCCACGTGATTCGAGATTCCCGGCTTGTACACCACTTAAAAGTCATAGCCAAGTAGTTTAGAAATCCAGTCTTGTTGAGTGGGGGTGGCTATTTTCTGCTCAAACATGTGTCGCAAACTTTTTGATCTATCCTAACTTGAAAACGTCTACCGATCAAATAGGGTTGCGAATGTTGAATAGCGAGAACAACTGTCATCATTTCTTTTTTCATTTCTTTTTCATGTGCTGACTTAGATAGTGATCTTTCCAAAAGGGTTTTGCTGAAGAAAGCAATGGGTCTTTTACCTTGCATAAGGATAGCTCTCACTCCACGACCCGACGCGTCACACTCTACCACAAAGGGTTGGCTGAAATCAGGCAAGGCCAGCCAACACACGAGTACTGACCATTGCTGACTGCAATGCTTTAAAAGCCTCTTGAGCCTCCTGTGACCAAACAAAGTGGAATTGAGCAACTTCTTTAACAACTCAGTAAAGTGGTCTTGTTATCTTGCCATAATTGCGCATAAATCTCCTATAATACCCCGTAAGGTCCAAAAATCCTTGTACCTCCCTAGTGCATTGCGGTACCGGCCAACTCAAGATGCAATCAATTTTTATTGAATCCATTTTAACCCCATCGGCCAAAATTAAATGCCCCAAATGCTCAATGGTTTGACACCTCAAACGACACTTTTTGCGATTTGTCACCAATTTGTTTTCCACCAGAATTTTTAGGATGGTCTCCAAATGTGTCAAATGATCCTCCCAGGACCTGCTATATACTAATATATTATCGAAGAAAACAATGATAAATTTCCGCAAATAGAATCGGAACACCTCATTCATTGTTGCTTAAAAGGTGGCTGGCGCATTCATTAGCCCGAAAAGCATCACTACAAATTTGTAGTGACCCGAATGTGTGCGGAAGGCAGTTTTTGATATATCAGATTCTTTCACACAAATTTGGTGATATCCGGATTGTAGGTCAAGTTTGGAGAAGTAAGTTGCTCTACATGATTCATCATGTAGTTCATAAATAATGAGAATTGGGTACTTATTTGGTATGGTGGACTTGTTGAGCCCCCGGTAATACACCCAAAATTGTCAACTACTGTCTTTTTTCCGCACAAAAAGAACTAGGTTCAAGAAGGGACCGAAGTTTGGTCTGATGACTCCTGCAGTGAGCATTTCGGTAACCAGCCTTTCAATCTCAAATTTCTGACTGTGACCATATCTGTAAGGTCATACACTAATTGGCCCACACTCTGACTTCAAGGGGATTTGACGGTCAGTTGGTTGTGAAGGGGGCAGCCATGATTCCTCCTTGAACACTTCAGTATACTTCATCAGCAGCAGTGACAACTCCCCCTTTTGGGACCGAGACAAAATAGCTCAAGTTACCTCTTTTTTTCTTTCTTCTACTGCCAACTCCCAAACACAAGCACCAAATTCAATGTCGGATAACTTTCTTATGGTGTTCAAAGAAGAGGGAGCCCTCATTAAGGAAGGATCTCCAATTAAACAGCCGAGACTTCCATTCACCATAAACTTCATCGACATTTTCAACCAATTCACCCTCACGTCCCCAAGTGTCTCCAACCATGCAACACTCAAAATCACACCAACTCCACCAAGAGGAAAAACATAGCAGTCAATCTTAATCTGGAGGACTCTCAAATCTAGTCTCAACCCCCGATGAACTCCATATGACCCAATTCTCCTACTATCTCCCAATCGCACAAAGAAAGGGGTAGTCAACTGAACATCAAGACCCAATCTTTGAACAGCTTCCCCAGCTACAAAATTATGACTAACACCACAGTCAATCATCACTACTAATTTACACCATTAATGTTATTTGATAGTTTTATGGTTTTTGGTTGGTTGGTCCTTCGACCGAAAACAGGGGCAGTTCAAGAATGGTCAATTGTGCATCTAGATCGGGTTCTACAACCTCTTCGTTGTTCCCTTCCATGGTTTCTAATTCACCGCTAGAAGTACAGTCTTTATCGTCGCCAAGAATTAAAGCTGTCAGTCCCTTATTTGGGCAATTATGGAGAGGGTGATAGGGTTGACGATATTTGAAACAAAGGCCCTTTGATTCCAACTCTAGATAGTTCTAATGAGAGAGTTGTCGACCCCTCTATTTTTCGCAGTTGGAATTGGGCGATGATTGGGTTGAATGCTCCAAGTGCTTGCTACCATGCTGTGGTTGTTGATGGAGGGTGTGTCCTTGTGGATGAGGATGAAGGAGAAGCATTGAAGGGAGCATAGCAGTTATAAGCTCTTGGGTTGGGTTTCGGGCTGGATTTTAGTCGGGTTGCTCTAGAACCACCCAAATTCCAAGCCTTGATCGCATCCGACACCTAAGTTTTGCGACCCACGTTTGTCTCACCGGCCAAGAACCTAATTTCTCTCTCAATCTCATAAGCTAACTTCATTGTTTGGAAGAGCTTCAGGGTTTCATGAGTTTGAATTCGAACCCTAATTTCCTCGTTGAGTCCATTCAGAAACAACCCTAGATAGAGTTGATTATTGAGTCTCTTAACCAATGTTGCTCGAGCCATAAAATCAGTGATATACTCTTCGACGTCGGTGAGTTGTTTAGTGCAAGCCAAACCTTCATAGGGGCTTGCAATCAGTCCATTGTCGAATTGATCTAGTAATTCCACTGTTAGCTCCGATCAGGTAATGTCTGGATTCTGCTCATCAGAACCTTCCTTACATACAAGAATCAAGGTTACCTTTATCTCCTCCTTGGTCTTATGGATGAGAAAATACTGTTCTGCTTGTGCAATCCATGCCGCAAGATTGTTTATGTCGAAGTCTGGAAGTTCCACCTTCTTAGCGGCTAACTGAGAGTCATCGATAGGTACCACCTTGATTGAGTTAGTGTCGACTTCATTATTGTTCATAATCAGTAAATCGCCCACCTTTAATGCTGTTCAACTAGCAATTCCACTGGCTGGGGTATTTGAAGCACATGCGTCCTCCTCCTCCACTGACCTTCGCGTCATCCACATTGAGATCATCTCCTCTAGCGTGTCTAATTTGTCTAGTCGAGAATGCTAGTGAAGCAACTCTTCCATTATTCCCGCAATGTTTTTCTCGACTGCTTCAATTCGTGATTCCATTCTGGTTTGTGGATCAAATCACCCGTCTCTTACTGTTTTGCAGATCCGGCAAGTCTGGCCAATTTGTTGTAATCAAATTATGAAAAAAGAATGGAAAATTCAAGTAGAATAGCAGATAAGAGAATTTGGAAAATAGGGACAGCAAGAATGTTCTTCTATTGATGGTTTCAATTTAGAGTTACAGCAAGTAGAATGCAATCTGCTGTTAAAGCAAGACTGCCCTAACTAACAGCCGGAATTCTCCTTATTTTCTTCTACCCCCTTATACAATTAACCCCATTACATTAATATTTCATCCCTACTCTTCAACCACTTAGATTATTTCTCCTTACAGTTGAGTTTGTTAATCCTCATCTCCTCCCACACTTCCCTTCTTTCTACGGTTATAGACTTTTAGCATATTTGAAGCCACCTCATCCAGCATCTTTGGCACCATGTCATCACCATATGTTTTTTTGTATTCCCTGTCATAAAACAATCCGGAAAAGATGATAATGAGACTTAATCCTATTTGAACACATGATTCGAGTGACATGGGAAAAACCCTATCAGAACTCCTAGCCTGTAGCAAGTCATTGGTGTAATAGTTGACAAGGATCATGATATAACCTGAATATTACCTTGAAATTTGAGGAACTTTGCCTTTCCAGAAAATTGGTTCCCAAGGGGGAACAACCCACTTATGGAGGCCAATAGGGTGAGTTAAAGAGGAAGTGGAAGAAAGATCCTATACTCCATAGGATTGTGGACAATCAAAGAATAAGTTTTTAAGTTCCTCTACACGAGCTTGTGCAATAATGGAATTGCAAGAGATGGAACTCCCTTTAAACGAGAGAAGCTGAAAATAGGGGAAGGACTTCAGAAGAGATAGGCAAGTAGAAGCCACCAATAACTTTGTACCATACTTTTTCCCATATGCAAATCCATAGTCCCATGGCAATTTTGTATTTAGTTTTAAAAAGAAAAATGAGAGTAAATCTGAGTTTGAAATTTCAAGGGATTGTAAGAATAATCTTCTTCCGTCACTTATATGCATCCTATTATATTAAGGACTTAGAGATGAAATCACTTCACTAAATGTACCGGTGGTTAGATATTATTAGATAAAATCTATTATGACAAAGAATACAAAAGAACACATGGCTGATGACTTGGCGCCAAAGATGCTGGATGAGGTGGCCCCTAAGATGTTAGATGAGGTGATTTCAAAGATGCTCAAAGTGTATAACTGTAGAAAGAAGAAGGGAAGTGTGAGAGAAGAGGAGGAGTAACAAACTCAACTGTAAAAAGGAAAGAATCAAAGTGGTTGAATGGGTATGGGTAAATATAAATGTGATAGGGAATATTTGTAAAAGGGGGAAATAAAATGAGAGTATTCAGCTATTAGATGGGGCAATCTTGCTTTGGGAAGCAAAATTGCATTTTATCTGGTTGTAATTCTGAATTGAAACCATTAAAGGAGAACAATCTTGTTGCTCGTATCTTCTAAATTCTTTCCCCTGTTATTTTAATTGAATTCTCTACACTCTTCTTAAATTGATTATAACAAATTTGATCCGACCTACCGGATCCTTAAAACAACAAGCGAAGGGTGAATTGATGCCACAAACCAGAATGGAGCACGAATTGAAGCCGTAGAGAAAAGCATAGCGGAAATTATAGAAGAATTACTTCACCAACGTTCTCGACTTGACAAATTAGACATGCTAAAGAAGATGATCCTAGTGTGGATGAAGCGAAAGCCAATGGAGAAGGAGGATGGGTGCGTTTCAACAACTTTAGCAAGCGGAATCGTTAGTGGAACAACTATAAAGGTGGGGGACATACCAATCATGGACACAAATGAAGCCGTTCCAAGCTTGATCAAAGTGGTGCCACTCGGTGATTTGCAGTTAACTGATAAGAAGGTGGAACTCCCTAACTTCGATGGAAACGATGCCGCGGCATGGATTACACGAGCAGAACAGTACTTCCTCATCCACAAGACCAAGTGTGTATGGAAGGGTCTACTCTTCACTGGGTTTGATGGTCGCACGAGCAAAATCCAGACATTACCTGGTCGAAACTAATAGTGGAACTCTTGGATCGGTTTGATAATGGACCGATCACAAACCCTATGATGGTCTGGCTTCCACTAAGCAACTTGTCGACATTAAAAAATACATCACCGATTTTGTGGTTCGAGCAGCTTTGGTGAAGGGCTTTAATAGTCAGCTCTATCTAGGATTGTTCCTCGATAGGCTCAAGGAAGAAATTAGAGTTAGAATACGAACGCACGGAACCTTGAATCTCTTCCAAAGGATGAAGTTGGCTTGGGAGATTGAGAGAGAAATCAGGTTCATGGCTGGTAAGACAAATGCAAGTCCGATGCTTGGGTGTCAAGTGCAATTGGGGTTTGAAATTTGGGTAGGTTTGGAGCAACCCGACTGAAACCCAACCCGAAACCCGACCCACGGTCTTATAACTACAATATCCCTCTTTCGTTTTCATCCTCGAGCAAGGATACAATTCTATCAACAACTCCAACCTCACAGTGAGCATTCGAAGCACTTAACCCAGCAATTGCTCAAATCCTTCTATGAAAAATAGAGGGATTCGACAACTCTCCCATCAGAATTACCTAGAGCTGAAATCAAAGGGTCTCTGTTTCAAGTGTCGTTAACCATATAACCATATCATCCCCTCCATAATTGCCAAAATAAGGAACTGAGGGTTTTGATTCTCGGCAATGACGAAGACCTCCCCTCTGACGGCAAATTAGAAGTCATGGAAGGGAACAACAAAGAGGGGTTATAAACCGAATGAGATGCTCAAATGGCTATGCTTGAACTATCCATATTTTCTGTTGGAGGAATCAATCAACCAAAGACCATGAATCTACCAGGTAATATTAAGGACGTGAGATTGATAGTGATGATTGACAGTGGTGCGAGTCATAATTTTGTTACTATGGAAACAGTCCAAAAATTAGGCCTTGTTGTAGAGACGATTAAACCTTTTTTTGTGCGATTGGGAGATGGCAGGAGAATTAGATCATCGGGAGTCTGTTGGGGGTTGAGACTAGATTTGAGAGTTCTTCAAATTGAGATTGACTACTTTGTGTTTCCCCTTGGTGTGTTGAAATATCAAAGTCTAAAGACAAAGAAAGTATGAAATAAATTCTGAATTTATTGAAAAACAATAAGAGAATACATTGGTGGTTGAGAGCATTGAATCATGGATTACAAAGAGACATTCAAGGCCTATTTATAGAGAGAATACAAATATAGCTGTTAGACACACAAATATAACTGTTAGACACAATTTTAGAGAGAGAAAAAAGGACAAAAAAGGTGTGCAGCTTTTGTGGGAAAGGGGGGACAGCATTCTGTCCCCTTCCTGCTGCACAACAGCCAAAAATATTGGCTGTTGTGCTGCCCAATGGCTAGTTCATTTGAACTAGCTGTTGGGCCCTTTTTGAAGGCCTTCTTCAAATCCTTTCTTGGGCTGGTATCTAGCCCACAATTTGAAATTTCGTGGGCCTCAATTAAGGGTAGAAATCTGGCCCTTTTGATAGGACAATTTCAGCCCAATTGCTAGAGATTCTTAGGGCTGAATAAGTGGATCTAATTGATGGGTCTTGGACAGCTAGTGAAGACTTCTTTTTCAACACTTCCCCTCAAGTTGGGTGCGTAGATGTCGATAGTACCTAACTTGCCCATGATTTCTTGAAGGTGAGCCGTGCTTCCTCCTTTTGTGAAGATGTCCGCTAGTTGCTTTTCTCCTTTGATGTGAGGAGTGGTAATGAATTTTTCTTCCACCTTTTGACGAATGAAGTGACAATCAACCTCTATATGTTTGGTCCGCTCATGAAAGACCGGATTTGATGCAATGTGAATGGCCGATTGATTGTCATAATGCAAGTTGATCGGTGTTGACACTTTGAACCCTAATTCCTCCACTAGGGCCTTCAACCATACGATCTCGCTCGCCGTTGATGCCATTGCCCTATACTCAGTCTCTACGCTCGATCTAGAGACCACATGCTGCTTCTTGTTCTTCCAAGCCACTAAGTTGCCTCCTACGAACATACAATATCCGGTGGTGGATCTCTTATCCTTAGAGTCGCTTGCCAAATCCGCATCACAGTAGCCTTCAATTTGAGAGCTCCCACGTCCAAATATCTAGTTCGGGAGACCCTTTGATATAGTGAAGGATCCGCTCAGCCGCTCTCTAATGGGCTTTCTTCAGAGCATGGATGTGCTGGCTTATTTGACTAACGGCGAATGTTATGTCCGGTCTAGTGATGGTGAGGTAGATCAATCATCCTACAAGTCTTTGATATCTCTTTATGTCCTCCAATGGCTTCACATCATCTTCTAGAGGTCCGGTAGTGGCAATGGGGCTACAAGCTGGCTTTCCTCATAGCTTGCCTGTTTCCTGCATGAGATCAATAGCATATTTCCTTTGGGATAGAATTAGCCCATTATGACAATAGACTAACTCAATTCCTAGGAAATACTTTAGTCTTCCTAAATATTTAATTTCAAATTTAGACATCAAAAAATTTCTAACTATATCAATTAAATGTAAATCATTTTCCGTAATGATGATATCATCTATGTAGACCAAGGCTATCACTGTTTTATCATGATTTTTTCTAATGAAAACAGATGAATCACTATGACATTTAACGAATCCACTACTAAGGAAAGCATGACTTAATTTTGCATACCATACCCTTGGAGATTGCTTTAGTCCGTAGATAGCCTTGTGAAATTTGCACACATTTCCTCCTTGTTGCTGAAGCCCTTGAGGAAGTTGCACATACACTTCTTCTTCAAGGTCTACTTGGAGAAAGGCATTTGCTACGTCCATTTGGTACATGTTCCAACCATGATTCACCGCAAGTGACATCAAGACTCTAATCGTGTTCATTTTGGCTACGGGGACATATGTCTCCTTGTAATCTATCCCATAGGCTTGAGTGAATCCCTTAGCCATAAGTCTTGCCTTGAACCTTTCAATTAACCCTTCACTCTTGTATTTGATCTTGTATGCCCATTTGCATCCTACGGCTCGCTTGTCTTTGGGTAGAGAGGTGATTTCCTAAGTATCATTATTGGACAAAGCATTTAACTCCTCCTTCATTGCCCTTCTCCATCTTGGATCCTTAGATGCTTATTCGAATGTTTTAGGCTCAAGTTCCTTATCTATGGCACTCAAAAATGCTTGATGGCCCAAAGAAACATGCGAGATAGTGTAGACATCGGAAAGAAGATGATCGGTGGAGAGGGAGTTTTAGTAAAATTTCCATTTCGAAGGAGGTCGTCTCACCCTAGTTGATCTCCTAAGTTGAGGAGGCGGCTCATCCGATTTTTCCCTAATTTGTTCGGAGTTCTCTTCTTCCATTGTTTGTTGTTCTCCTCTTAAGATGGATCCTGGTTCCTCTTCCATAGTGTTTGATTCTTCCTCATTGTTTTGAGAATGTGTTGTTTCCTGGGAAGCATTTACTTCTTCAATTGGAGAGGTCAGCTGATCGGATGGAAGCAAGAAGTCTCATTGGCTAGGAGAGATTTCATCCTTTAAATCTTTGGAAGTTTCTTCTCCTGCAAAGAAGAGTTCTTCTTCTAAAAATATCACATCCTTAGATGTGTATGTTCGGTTAGTGGTTACATCATAACATCTATAACCCTTCTCAAAAGAAGCATAGCCTAAGAATAGACATTTCCTCCCTTTGTGATCAAGCTTGTCCCTAAGATGGGCAGGAATATGAACATAACACACGCATCCAAAGGTCTTGAGGTAATCAATATTTGGTTTTCTTTTTAGTAGAACTTCAAGAGGAGACATACTCTTTAAAACTTCTGATGGGATTAGGTTTATTAAATATGCAGCGGTTCTAACCGCATCACACCAAAATTTCTTTGGTATATTTGCATAGATCATCATAGCTCTAGCTATTTCTAAGATGTGTCTATTTTTTCTTTCGGCAACCCCATTTTGTTGGGGTGTGTAGATACAAGATTTTTGATGTATAATCCCATTTTTTTTAAGGTAATTTTTAAACGCATGACTAGTGTATTCATCACGATGATCCGTTCTCAAGATTTTAATATTGACATTGTACAATTTGGTCATATATTTCATGTAGCTTTTGAGAGCTTCAAAGGTTTGATCTTTAGTGTGCAAAAGATATATCCAATTGTACCTAGTTTTTTGATCTACAAATGTGATAAAGTATTTATATCCTGAATGAGACACAATAGGAGAAATCCACACATTAGAATGCACTAGATCAAAAGCACTTTTATATATAAATTTTGAATTTGGGTACATAGTTCGGGTTTCTTTTCCCAAAATATAAACTTTACAATGTCTATTCTCAATTTTCAAATTTGGAAATAGACGTTTTAAAGTTTGGTCGTTAGGATGCCCTAATCTTTGATGCCAAAGTTCTTCTTTGACATGGGCTACAAATGCATGTTGATTTTGATCCAAAAAATATAAGTTTCCTCTCCTAGAACCCTTGCCAATCAATCGATTCGACTTGAGGTCCTGAAAAGAAACGAAATTTGGGTCAAATACAACTCTACACTGTTGATCTTTGGTGACTTTGCTAATAGACAAAAGATTGGAAGTAAGCTCGGGGACATAAAGAGCATTAGTAGGTTTTCCAAAAAGATCGATTTTCCCTATTTGCTTAACTTCCAAATTTTGTCCATTGGCAACCCGGACTATCTTATGGTTAGAAAGGCTTTTAAAACGTTTTATTTTTCTTTTGTTTCTAAGCATATGATAGTTCGTACCCGAATCAATTAAAAAATCATCAGAATTTGAATGAGTAAGGGTGCCTTGATTATTACCATTTGTGGGAGCAAATAGTTGTAGCCTCCTTATGACATCATTTAATTGATTTTGGAGGGCAGCAAAGTCAGCCATAGAAGGTCCTTGAAGTTTAACATGTTGAGCAGTTTGCTGTTCAGAATTGAAAGCATTTGAGACTCCCAACGGCTACTCCCTTGGCTTGAACGATTTGGGCTTCAAGTGTGGATGAAGATGCCAATATTTATCTTTTGTGTGTCCTTTCTTCTTACAATGAGAACATACATCAGCACTCTTAGGAATTTGATGAGCTTTGGCAGCAATATGTTCATCAATTATAGCCATAAATCCTTGTGCTTTAAGTTTTTGTTTGGAGTTCTCTTCCAACCCCATGCTGACTTCCGCATGTTGAATCATGTTTTGTACTTCCCCAAATGAAGGAAATTCCTTCATTCGAAGGATTTCTTGTCTTAGATGTGAGAATGAGTCATCTAAACCCATGAGAAGCCCAAAAATCTTGTATTCTTCTCTTCTTTTTCGAATGACTTTGAGCTCAATAGAATCTGGTCGGAGAGTGGATAGCTCGTTCCATACGTCGGTGTACTCTCCAAAATATTGAGCGAGAGATTTGTCTTCCTTTTTTATGGAAGTAATATGTGTTTTGAGCTCAAAAAACCTCCTAAGATTGGATTCCAGCCCATAGAGAGAAAACATTGAGTCCCATATTTGCTTGGCATTTGGAGCACATGTTACCATGGCCTTATGAGTTTCATTCATAGAATTAAGTAGAAGCAAAAACACATGGTTGTCCCATTTCTTCCATTCTCTGAAGGAAGAATCAGATTCTTCAAGTGGTTGATCAAGAATGTGACCCTCCAAGTTGTGAAATTCTAGTGCTCTTCTCATCAAACTAGCCCATTGATAGTAGTTTCCTCCTTTCAATTGAATGGAGGATATATTTTGAAATTGGGTAATATTGATAGAAGGTGGAGGATCACCCAATCTTGAAGAGGAAGGGATCGAAGATTGCTTTGATACCATGTTGAAATATCAAAGTCTAAAGACAAAGAAAATATGAAATAAATTCTGAATTTATTGAAAAACAATAAGAGAATACATTGGTGGTTGAGAGCATTGAATCATGGATTACAAAGAGACATTCAAGGCCTATTTATAGAGAGAATATAAATATAGCTGTTAGACACACAAATATAACTGTTAGACACAATTTTAGAGAGAGAAAAAAGAACAAAAAAGGTGTGCAGCTTTTGTGGGAAAGGGGGGACAGCATTTTGTCCCCTTCCTGCTGCACAACAGCCAAAAATATTGGCTGTTGTGCTGCACAATGGCTAGTTCATTTGAACTAGCTGTTGGGCCCTTTTTGAAGGCCTTCTTCAAATCCTTTCTTGGGCTGGTATCTAGCCCACAATTTGAAATTTCGTGGGCCTCAATTAAGAGTAGAAATCTGGCCCTTTTGATAGGACAATTTCAGCCCAATTACTAGAGATTCTTAGGACTGAATAAGTGGATCTAATTGATGGGTTTTGGACAGCTAGTGAACACTTCTTTTTCAACATGGTGTTGAGGTAATTTTAGGAGTGGCATTGTTGGAGACACTTGGAAAGGTGAGAGTGAATTAACAGAAAATGACCATAAAGTTTGTGGTGAATAGTACACTCATCTGTTTAGAAGGAGACGTTTTCTTAATGAGGGCTCCCTCTTCGCTGAATACCATAAGAAAGCTACCCGATATTGAATTCGGTGCTTGGGTTTGGGAGATGGCTGATAGCAAAAGAGAGAAAGTTGAGCCTGTTTTGTGTGAGTCCCAAAAGGAAGAGTTGTCATACTTATTGATGAAGTATGCAGAGGTATTCACGGATGGGTCACGGCTGCCTTCTTCAAGACCAACGGACCATTAAATTCCTCCGAGACCGGAGAGTGGGCCGATTAGTGTGCGTCCTTACCGATATGGACACAATTAGAAGTTGGAAATTGAGAAATTGGTTGCTGACATGCTCACTGCTATAGTCATCAAACCAAACTCCAGTCCTTTCCTGACCCCTGTCCTCTTTGTGTGGAAGAAAGATGGCAGCTGACAATTCTGCATGGATTATAGAGAGCTCAATAAATGCACCATACCAGATAAGTATTCAATTCCCATTGTTTACGAACTACTTGATGAATTAGGAGTATCTTACTTTTGCAAACTTGAATTACAATCCGGATACCACCAAATACATGTGAAAGAATCAGACATACCAAAAACTGCCTTCTGCACACACTCGGGACACTATGAATTTGTAGTGATGCCCTTCGGGCTAATGAATGCCCCAACAACTTTTCAAGCCACAATGAATGATGTTTTCCGTCCATATTTATAGAAATTTATCGTTGTATTCTTCGATAATATATTAGTATACAGTATGACTTGAATGGATCATTTGACTCATTTGGAGACCACCATAAAGGTTATAGTGGAAAACAAATTGGTGGCAAATCGCAATAACTACCAATTGGGGTGTCAAACCATTGAGTATTTGAGGTATTTAATTTCAGCCGATGGGGTTAGGATGGATCCCATGAAAATCAATTGTATCATGAGTTGGCCAGTACCGCAATCTACTAAGGAAGTGTGAGGATTTTTGGGACTTACGAGGTATTATAGGTGGTTTATACGCAATTATGGCAAGATAGTAAGACCAGTTACGGAGTTGTTAAAAAAAGAAGCCTAATCTCAGTTTAATTGGTCCCAAGAGGCTCAAGGGGCTTTTGAAACATTGCAGTCAGCAATGATCGATGCACCTGTACTGGCCATACCTGATTTCAGCCAGCCTTTTGTGGTGGAATGCGATGCTTCACATCGTGCTATGGGAGCTGTACTTATGCAAGGTAAAAGTCTAATTGCATACTTCAGCAAAGCCCTATTGGAAATATCTTTATCTAAGTCAACTTATGAAAAAGAATTAATGGCACTTATTTTGGCCATTCAACATTGGCGACACTATCTGATCGGTAGGTGTTTCTAAGACAGAACAGATCAAAAAAGTCTGCGACACATACTTGAGCAGAAAATTGCCGCTCCTGCACAACAAGACTGGGTTTCTAAGCTACTTGGCTATGATTTTGAAGTGGTGTACAAGCCAGGTGTCTCAAATCATGTGGCTGATGCTCTGTCAAGGCTAAATGGAGAGATGACCTGCAGCACAATCACTTGGCAACAGTGGGTTGAATGGGAAAAACTTGATGAGAAAATAGCCAAGGACCCTAAGCTCTTGCAACTTATGCAACAATTGGAGCAGGACCTGGATGGGAAGCCTCCTTATTCCCTGGAAAATGGCAGGTTGTTGCATAAAAACAGGATTGTAATTCCTCAGACTTCAAGGTGGATCCTTATCCTTTTGGAGTTTCATGAAACACCTGGGGCTGGTCATGTTGGGGCCTTAAAAACTTACCGTAGGATTGCAACAAATGTCTATTGGCGTGGTATGATGAAGTCGGTTCTACAATTTGTAATTGCATGTTTAGTTTGCCAACAACAAAAGCATGAGCTAAGGTTCCCTACGGGCTTACTATAGCCCCTTCCAATCCCCACAATGATTTGGGAAGACATAGTGATGGATTTTATCAACGGGTTACCCCGTTCGCAAAGGATGGATTGCATATTGGTTGTAGTGGATCAGCTCTCTAAGTATAGCCATTTTATTAGGCTGCAGCATCCATATACAACCAGATCAATAGCGGAAACATTAACCAGATAGAGTTGTTTCGCTTACAAGGCACTAAATTGAAAATGAGTAGCACATACCACCCTGAGACGGACGACCAATGTGAGATTTTGATCAAGGGACTTGAGACTTATTTACGGTACTTCAAATCGGAACCAAAACGATGGGCTAAATGTTTATTATGGGCTGAATTTTGTTATAACACCAGCTACCACACGGCCGCTGGTATGACTCCATTCCAAGTAGTTTATGGACACCCACCTCCTGTCATTCAAAGATTCTTACTTGGAGAAGTGTTACTGGAGTTGGTAGCCAAGGAGGTGTGGATCACGACGAATTATTGCATCAACTGCAGTTCAATCTAAGAAGAGCTCAACAAAGAATGGCTAAGGCAAGGGAGATCCATTATAATGTTGGGGACAAAATTTTTTTGAAATTTAGACCACATAGACAAAATTCAGTTTGCAAGGTCATCTTGTCTAAACTAGCAGCCCACTATAATGGTCCCTTTCTGATTTTTCAAAACATTGGACAGGTAGCATACAAACTTCAACTACCTGAAAATGCTCGTATACAACCAATCTTCCATGTCTCACAATTGAAGAAAATTATTGGGGATCATGCTGCAGTCACAGAGTTACCAACTGCCCTAGAAGTTGACAACCCCCTATTTGAACCTGATGAGGTGCTAGACAACGTGTTATCATGAAGAAAGGTCAACTAGTACAGTAAGTTTTGATTCGCTGGAAAGGTGGAACAGTTGATGAGGCAACTTAGATTGATCAAGCTGATTTTCTGGTGTAGTTTTCAAATTTCAGCCTCGAGGACAAGGCTACAATTTCAGAGGGAGGCAATGTTATGATAGGGAATACAAAGGAACATGTGGCTGATGACTTTACATCAAAGATGTTGGATGAGGTGGCCCCTAAGATTTGGATGAGGTGGTTTCGAAGATACTCAAAGTGTATAACCGTAGAAAGAAGAAGGGAAGTGTAAGAGAAGAGGAGTAACAAACTCAATTGCAAAAGGGAAAGAATTAAAGTGGTTAAATGTGTAGGGGTGAATATAAATGTAATAGAGAATATTTGTAAAGGAGGAAACAAAATGAGAGTATTCGCTGTTAGTTGGGACAATCTTGCTTTGAGAAGCAAAATTGCATTTTATCTTGTTGTAATTCCGAATTGAAACAATTAAAGGAGAACAGTTTTGTTGCTCTTATCTTCCAAACTCTTTCTCTTGTTTTTTTAATTGAATTCTTTACACTCTTCTTAAATTGATTATAACAAAATCACTTTATATCATCCTGTTTATCACTTCGACCAAGCATGCTATATATATACATAATAGCCATTTCTTTCTTGAGGCAATATAAATATATATTGCTACTTTTTTATGCCAACCCATTTCTTGCCAGCTAAATCTATCACTTTCGTAGTTTCCATACTTTCTTTCTTCTCATGTGAAGGACCCAGTTATATAGATATCTTAACTGTTCTTTATCATATTTCTTGAAAGATTACTTTCCATTTGTAGTTCTGGCTGAAGCGATTTTTTCATCATGTTTACTTCTATATCCGGTACATGTCGTTCGTTTTACCCTTATGTTTACTTTGTTTTTCTACTAGTTCCTATCTTGTTTCTCTACTTCATCATCATCTTATCGCTTTCTTCTTATTCAGCTTCCATGTTTTATCAAATTTTTCATCTTGATCCTGAGCCTTTTTCCTCAATGATTATCATGGTCTTTTCCTCCATTGTATGCTTATGCCTTTGTGATTCTCTCATTGTGCTTTTGTTCCCTTGCTTCTTATATTCTTATTCTCGCTTGTTTTTCTACTAGTTCCTATCTTGTTTTTCTACTTCATCACCGTTATCATTATCTTATGACTTTCTTCTCATCCAGCTTCCATACAATAACAACAGACTGAGTTTTAATCCCAAAATTTGGGGTCGACCGTCTGAGTGACAAATGTAAGATAATTTAAAATTTTAAAAAGGATAAAAAATATATATAAATAAATAAAAATACAGAAAAAAACACACACAAACACACATAAAACACTATCTAAATATATTTATAGTACGAAAAGTGATGATTTAACTTGTTCTAAGCCTCTTACGCCATTCATTTCTGTCCGAAATCATCTTTTTAATTAACCCCTTAACTGTCATATCTTTGCGAATACATTGTATTCAGATTTTTAACGGTCTACCTCGTTATTTCACTAAATCTCCTATATTTAAGCTCTAGACTCTCTTTGGATCTTCGTTGCATATATCCAAACTATCTCAAACGATACTCTCACATTTTATCTATAATTGAGTTCACTCCCAATTTGGTGCGTATCTCTTCATTTCTAATATTATCTTTCCTAATTTTATCGCACATCCACCTTAACATTCTCATCTTAGTTACAGTCATTTTCTACTCCTATTTTTGTTTAATGGCCCAATATTTGGAGCCATACAGTAATGTAGGTTTTACTGTCGTTCTATAAAACTTTATTTTCAAATGCAGTGATATTATGCGATTACAAAGAATTCCAGATGCCCTTTTCCATTTCATCCAACCTGCTTGGATCATATGATTTACATCCTCATCTATGTTGTCGTTATTTTGGATGATAGACTCCAGATATATAAAGCATTCACTTTTTGTTATGTCTTGTCCTTTTAACCTAATTGTTTCTTCATCATTTTGTTGATTATTACTGGATGTGCATTTCATGTACTTTATTTTTTATTGGCTCAATCTAAATCCTTTGAACTTTAGTGTGCCCCTTCATAACTCTAATTTAACACTAATACCTTCTCTAGTTTTATCTACCAATACTATATTATCTACAAATAGCATACACCATGGTATTTCATATTGAATACTTTTTGTGATTTTATCTATCATTATTACAAAAAGGAACTTAATATCGATCTCTAGTGGAGCCCAATGTTTATTGGGAAGTTATCACTTACCCCTGTAAATTTTTACATTGGTGACAAATCCATCATACATATATTTGATAAGATTAAAGTATCTGATAGAAATCCCCTTATTCATCAATGCCCACCACAATGTCTCTTGGAACCTTACCATACGTTTTTTCTAAGTCAATGAATGTCATATATAGGTCTTTCTTCTGTACCCTAAATGTTTCCATCGATTATCTTAGTAAGTGGATTGCTTCTGTGGTGGATTTTCCTGACATAAATCCAAATTAGTTCTGAAATATACTTATCTTCATTCTCAATTTATATTCAATCACTCCCTTCCATAGTTTCATAGTATAATTCATAAGTTTAATTCCCCTATAATTGGAACAATCCTGTATGTCTCATTTATTCTTATATAATGGTACAAGTGTACTCTCCCTTCATGCTATGGGTATTTTCTTGATTTGTCAAATTTTGTTAAAAGGTTCCGTTAACATTACTATCCTGACTTCCCCCAAACATTTTCACATCTCAATAAGGTTGCCATCTGGTCCTATAGCTTTATTATTCTTCTTTCTCTTTAAGATTTCTTTTATTTCATGAGGACGATTCTTACATTTGAAATCCTTATTGATCTGTTCTATAAGTATTGTGATATTACCAATATCTCTTGTACCCTCCACGTTGAAGAGATTATCAAAATAATTCTTCCAACGCTTTCTTATCTCCTCATCTCTTACAAGCATACTATTAGTCTCACTCTTGATACACCTAATATTATTTAAATCTTTTCTCTTCCTCTCCCTTAGTTTGGCAATTCTGTAAATTTCTCTCTCCATCTTTGGTTTCTAAGTTTTTGTATAATTCATTTTACACTTTCTTTTTTGATTTTTAGATAATCTTTTTCACTTCTCTCTTTGCATTTTTACATATTTCAAATGTATCGCTACTTCTCCTATTTTTAAGATTTCTATAACACTCCAGTTTGGTTCGTATAGCAGTTTAGATTTTCTCATTCCACCACCATGACTCCTTACTTATTGGAGCCCGACCTCTAGATATGCCAAGAACTTCCCTACCTATATTTTTTATGTTATTAGACATTTCTACCCACATAGTTTCTGAATCATCATTAGCCGATAACGTTGATCCTTGGATTCATTTTTCTTTAAATATTGTCACTTTTTCTTCTTTCAGTTTCCACCACTTATTTCTTGGCTTTACCAACGGATGATATTCTTTTTACCTTTTTCTTCTCATCCAGCTTCCATGTTTTTTTCAAATTCTTCGTCTTGATCCTCAACTGTTTTCCTCGATGATTATCATGTTCTTTTCCCCCATTGTATGCTTGCCTTGTGATTCTCTCATTGGTCCTATTTTTTTCTGTCGTTCCCTTGCTTCTTATATTCTTATTCTTGCATCACAATTTAAATTTCTTTGCACCAACTTTATTTCTGCTATTCTCTCTACATGCTTCTACTTTTTGTCCCTTTTCTTGCAAATCTTTTGGCTTTCCTTTCTTGTTGCTTTGATCTCAACTTCTCCATTAGTCCTTTGGCCTCCAATTATTATCCTTTCCATTTTTCTTTTTTTTTTTTCTTCCCTTGGTTATTGGGTTTGCCTTTAATGTAACCGTTATTCCATTTCAGCCTCTATTATTTCTTCTCTCGTTTTCCTTTTACCTTGTCCTCTGACTTTACTTCCTTTTTTTCTCTTCTTCATATTCCCTATACTTGCTCTTTGATTCTTCCTTCAGGCTTACTACTATTCACCTCAAACATTATATCGTTTCTCATCTTGTTCCCTTTTGTTTAACTCATTTTACTAGGCCTTGTTACATCGTTACCATTTTCTTTTTATCTACTCTTTGTTCTTTGAGCTCCCCATCTTTTATTTATTTATTTTTACCAAATTCGTTTTCTTGTTTTAGCTTTACAATCATTCTTCATCCTCTTGTATAGGCCTTGGTTCCTAATTGCTCTTCTTCCTACTATCTTTTGTTACTCTTTGGCTTTGCCATTAGCTTTCAAGTTATTTTTCTATGTAATTCCTTATTATTTAAGTTACTATCCCAGGCTCTCATTTGTTTATTCTTTTCATTATCTTCTTCTCCATTTTTTATTTTTCCTCCGTAATTATCAAGATCTTTTCTTTCACTGTATGCTTATCATCTTGTGATTTCCTTGTTGGATTTTCCTTCTCTGATCTTGCTTCCTTGCTTCATATTACCCTCTGTACCTTCTTCTTCTTCTCCTCTCTCTCTCTGTGTTAATATAAATCATAATCTTCCTGTCAGGATCTAATGAAGCCAGACCGTTTAAACAACCTCTCCCCCCCCCCATCCCACTATTTTTCCCCTTTTTTGCAAATTTCATTTACTTTTTGGCTTTCCTTGCTCTTTGTTTAACCTTGACATTTATATTATTTCACCACTCCGGGATTTTTATAATCCTTGTCTTACCATCATGCTTATGTTGATTTTTGGCCTTGGTCGCATTTCCTCTCATTCTTTTGTACTTTTTGCCTTTATTTGTCCTTTAGCTTTCTATTGCTTGTTTTTCCTTTTTAGTCTTAACAGTTATTCTACTTACTTCTGGTGCATTGTTCTTTGGCTTAGTTCTAATTGCTTTTCTCAATTTACACTTCAGTTTTATTGTTCTCTGGCCCCATTTCCTATTTGCTCTTGCATCAGGTTCTTGTTGAATTTTTCCCCTTTATGCCCTCTTCTTGCTCTCTGGTTTTGTCTTCAGTCCTACTATCATTTCTGTTGCGGTGAGAAGATAAAGTATGCAATGGAGAAGCGGTGAGGTATGATGGGAAGGACTTGAAATTTGAAATTTGGCCAGTATTGTAGGAAAGTGGCATGGTCTATTTAAGTTTAAGACTCTGTGTTGTTGCTTTATTTCTCGTTCTAGTGTGTCGTGTAGGCTGGAAATGCTGTGGTGGAACAGACTATAAATATCTAAGTACTTCTTTGGTTAGAGTAAAGGACTTTGGCATCTCTCTCGTACTGTCTCCCTTCCTCCTTCCCTCCCTCTTTCAGATACCCAATTACTCTTCTGAGATCTAATCTCATCCCTAATCTCATCAATTAAACCCTAGTGTATTATCTTCTTTCTTCATTAAGGCACTTCTTATGCTAATTTAGGAAATTGGCCTAATGGGGTATCAAAGCTATTTGTTTCTGGGATCTGATGCTTCAATTCATGGCAGAGGGGACAAGGTCTTAGGATTAGAAGAGGTTGGATCAATCGGAAGAGAGTCTGAGGTCTATGAAGGAGGTCTGCAATCAACAGGAAGTGGTGATTAGAGAGCTTAAGTCAGGGCCTGAGAATGTTATGGGTGAATTGAAACAGACTACGGGAGAGAAACCTGAGGTTTGATCGATCTTTGGGGACGAAATTAAGATAGCCATCCAAGGAAAGCTTGCTGTTTAGGGAGATCAGACTGGTGTTAAGGCGAACTCTGGTTCTGTTTTCCCAAGTTGTACTCAGACTTCAACCTCTTCCTAACCCCCCACTAGTCATGTTCCTTTTCAAACCCTTTACCAGCTACCTAGAAGAGATACCAGAATCGTGAACAGTTCGTTTTGGCAGATGGGACCCCTGAACTTAAGATTCAGCTTGCAGCCATTACTTTGGAAGAGAGCTTTCCCAGTGGCACTAGAATTTTGTCAGCTCTGGAAGAGGTTCTCTACCCCCATAAGAATATGCAATATCCCAAAAAGAGATTTTAACTCGATCTTTATGACAACCCTACGAAGGAATTGAAACAACTGCAACAAACAGGGTTAGTTATAGTTATGTAGACAGCTTTTATGCTTTGGTGACAAAAGCAAAAGTAGAAGAATCTAGTGATGAATAGGGCTGCTCCTAGGAGGTATACAGAAAGGAGTAAGAGGTGGTAAAAGGGGTTAGACTTAAGAAGATTCTTCAGGATGCCTATGCTCTTGCCAAGGTCTATGCTCCTCAAACCTACACCCCACTTACATGCCTCCTAAAAGATAAGGGTCCAGTTTAAATTCCTATAACCAAAACTTCGAAAGCTCTGTGGGTTACCTTCCAATTTCAGACCCCTACCTAAAAGCATCCCACCCTTTACTTTTCTAACCGTCACCCAAGGTCATACACAGCTCCTGTAAGGACATTACCTGGACCTGTTCAGTCCAGGGCAGTAAGGGGAGAAGCCACTAGGATTACATGAATAAATGTAGACTTATGAAAGAAGGGCTTGGTTTATGCTTTTACTGCAAGGAGAATTTTACTTGAGGCACAAGTGTCAAAGAAAGCAAACTGTATGCTTCGCTTGGAGTATGTGGATAATGGGGTTGGGGAAGATGAAAGAGAAGAAGCACCTTCTGAAATGGAAGTTGATAATGAGCTATCATGAGGATCATCAACTAGGGAGCAGTGCACATTGGATTCCAGAAGCTCTCATAATTTCCTAGACATCAAAGCGACCAAACAAGTGGGTTGCAAGTTGGGGTGGCAATCGGGCTTTTTGAGCCGGGCTTTGAGAAGCCTGAGCTCAGCCCGATTAAATTTTGATGGGCCTAAGCCCGAGCCAGAGAAGGCTCAAAAAATCAAGGCTCGAGCTCGGCCCAAAAAATTAGAAGGGCCTCGGGTTCATTTCAAACCAGACTCGGCCCAAAACATAAATTTTTTATTATTATTTTTGGGTTATATAATTTCATTTTCATATTTTTAACATATTTTATAATATAATAAATATAAAATAAAAATATATAAATCATCCAAAATAAAATACAAATACCACCATATCAAATTAAAAATTACACACTATTATGAAAATTAATAATAACAATAATATAAAAAATTTAAAAATTTTATCAAGAGTAATATATTAAAATCATTAAAATCACGATCTAAATACCACAATAATTGATTTTTAATTTTAAAAATAAAAAATAAAAAATAAACGGGCACAGCTTATTAGTGTCCAGACTCGGTTTGTAATTAAAACGGACCTAAAAAGGGCCCGAGCTCGGCAAATTAGCCAAGTTAGGCCCATTAAAATGGGCCGAGCTCAGGCCGGCCCAGCCCAAGTGCAGGTCCTAGTTGCAAGTTAGTGGAGAATCCTCTAGTAACTGCTATAATGGTGAGTGGCAGCAAGTTGAAGATAAGTACTGTTTGCATAGGTCTAGAAAGTGGAGTATTTTGGAGATTTGCTTTCAAAGATGATTTCTATGCCGTGTTGGGGAACTATGAAGCTGTCCTGGCTATCAAATGGTTGAAAACATTAGGCTGCATCAGCTGGGCCTTCACTGTGGAGTTTCCTTAGGAAGGTTAGATTGGACTTCACAATGAAATGACTTCTGCTAAGAGGGCAATGAAGGCTTTAAACAACACCACTGAAATGCTAGCAATTCAAATCTACTCCATGGCAAAGGAAAGCGTACAGTGAACAACCTAAACAATGATTGCACTGGTATTTGCCCTGACCTTATCCACTGCTAAATTTCATTAATAGAAGGCACAAATTTCACGAATAGAAGGCCATACAGATACTCAAGGACTCAGATGGCCATCATTGACAGGCTGATATCTCAGCTGTTGCAAATCAACCAAGTGCCCTTCTACCTCTCTTGTGGTCTTAGTAAAGAAAAATGATGAAACATGGAGATTACGTGTTGATTATAGCAAATTAAACCAACACACGGTCAAGGACAAGTTCCAAATCCCTCAATTGAGGATCTCGTTGATGAGCTAGATGGAGTGAAGGTCTATTCGAATTGGTTTAAGTTCAGGTTACCACCAGATTAGGATGCAACCTATTGACATGTCAAGGATTGCATTCAGGAGACATCATGGACATTTCGAATTTGTGGGCCTTTTGGCTTGACCTATGCCTTCTCTACCTTTTGGGCATTGATGAACAAGGTCTTCAAAACCCTCTTGAGAAGGTCAGTTCTTGTCTTCTTCAATGATATACCAGTTGATAGGACTTGGGTAGACCATTTGAAGGATTCAGAAGGTGTTGCTGCTGTTAAGGAAACATTAGTTATTAGGCAAACACTCTAAGTGCATCTTTGAGATAGATGAGATTGGATATCTTGGCCACCTAATCAGTGCTAATGGAGTGTAAACCGATGCAAGGAAGATATCAGCCATCAAAGATCAGCCCTGGTCCACCACCATCAAACAATTGAGAGGATTTATTGGATTGGCAGGATATTACAGATGCAAATTTTGGAATCATTGCAAGGCCTTCGAAACAGCTACTTTAGATGGACAGCTTCCTTTGGACTGCACAGGCTTTCTCAGCCTTTGAAAACCTCAAAATTGCTCTCTTACCCATGTCTTGGGTTTACGCATTTCTCTAAACCAAGACCATTCACTGTAGAGACAAATGCTTTAGATTCGGGTATTGGTGTAGTCTTAAAGCAAGATGGCCATCATATATCATTCACGAGCAAGACACTATTGGTCTGTTTAAAAATTAAGTTAGAGATTTCAAGTTTTTATTGCTTTTCCAGGGAAAGCTTATTGGAGACTCATGCAAGGAAAAAAAAATTACTTCTTTTATTATCATAGAAGCAAAGTGAAAACATTGCGAGGGGGAAAAAAACAAAAAAAAAAAAGGCCAACAACAACAACAACAATATCAAAGTGAAAACATTGTCAGAAAAGAAACAACATTAGAATAGACGCTAGGTAAGTTTCATTGTCAGAAAAGAAACAACATTGGAATAAGAAGCTTCTAGGTGTTGCATCCCTTGATTGTGAACTAGGTGTTGCAAGCGAGGAAGGGCAAAAACTAGAAAAACTTACAGAATTAATCAAATATAGTAATGCCACCACATTTACTTGATGCTGCCGATAAGTGATATTCAGCATCATATGGATCTGATCTCTAGTGCTAGCATGCCGAACTTGCCTTATTACAAGATAAATCTGAAAGAGAGTGAAATTCTCAAATAGAAGGCAGAAAAGTTGCTACATAAAGGGCATATTCAGGCAAGAGTCCATGTGTAGTTCTTGCCTTGTTGACCCCTAAAAGGGATGGAAGTTGAAGGATGTATGTGATAGTCTAGCCATCAACAAGATTACTGTCAGGTACAAGTTCTTGATCTTGCAGTTGGATGATATGCTTATTTTGCTACATGATGCGAAGGTCTTTTTGAAGATTAATCTTTGAAGTGGGTATCACCAAATCCAATCAAGCCTGATGATGAGTGATGGCTTTTAAGACGGTGTATGAGTGGCTTGTGTTGTCATTTGGTTTAATTAATGCCTTGAGCACCTAGGTGCTAAAACCTTTTATAAAAAAATTTGCTGTTATTTATTCTGATGATGTTATGATTTTTAGCAGATAGGAGGAGGAACATCTATTGCATTTATGTTTAGTCCTAACCCTCTTGCATAAAAAAAGGTTGTATATGAACTTGAAGAACCGCAACTCTATGAAAAGCAAGTTATTGTTCTTGGAATAAGTTGTTAGTGTAGATAGGATTTAGGTAGACGACGAGAAGATTCGGACATAGACTTTGTTTTTGTTGTGGTCAATAGGTTCTCTGATTAACACATTCTCCAAGATAGCACCATTGAAAGAAGACCTCAGATGCAAATGGCGTAGCAATATTGATTTTAAAGGAGGTTTTTTGTCTACATGGCGTGCCTAAAACCATCACTTTAGATTGAGACAAGAATTTTTGTTATTGGCGAACTATGAGGAGGATTTTTGAATTGTCACTGGCTCACCCACAACCTATGGTTGGACAGAAGCTATGAATCGAAACTCCGACAACCCCACTCATAGTATTTGTGCCGAGTTCGCTTAAAATAGTGTTGTTCATAGTGCTACAGGGACATGTTAGACTTAGTCAAGCTGCCTAAAGTTTCTGGAGTTAGTGTAGTTATTGAATACTTGGCTAATCAATGGCAAGATGTTCAAGCCAAGGTAAACCAGAACTTAGAGCACGTGGATCGACATCACAGGATACAAGCTTTTGAAGTTGGCGATTGGTTTGCCTATAGTAAGTTGTAGCCTAAAAAATATAGATCATACAAGATTGTGAAGTAGATCGATGCTAATGCATATGTTGTCTATCTACCAAGCACAATATGAATTTTGAAAACATTTAATGTAGGGTATGTGCCTATTTCATTCACCAGCCAAACCCTTATATCTGTATATCCAAGATAGCTTGAGGTTGGGTTCTTTTTTTATTTTTCATGTGGAAGGAACAGATGCAAAGCGTCTTGCCAATTGGCAACACGAGCTGATTGATTGGTTTTTAGAGAATTAGCCGAGTATTCTAAAAGGGATGGAAGGAAAGTACTTGGTCTACAAGGAATAGAAGTACTTGCTCACTAAAAATACTAGTTCAATCCACAAGTTTTCTTCTAGGAAAATATTTTATTTTTAGTAGGTATATACATTGTTTTAATAATTGTTCTTTTTTTTTTTTATAATTTTAGGTAGAACGATGTTAGATTGATTGTTATAATACCCTATAAATAAGTGGGATTTTGTTGACCAAAGAAAACCTTATTTTTGGATCAGTTGATATTAGACAGCTTGTTTTATCTCTTCGAGTTAAGTTTCTGGGTTAGAATTTTGTTTATCTAAGGGCATGGTAGAGTGCTTGTTCTTTAATCATGCTTATGCACTGCATCAAAAATATCACTCTGACCCTCACTCTCACTCTCACTCTCATTTTCATAAATTATCTCCTAAATATATGGACCCCATCCTTGATAAGATAGGCTCCGTTCCCTATTCTTCCAGCCAATTCAGATCTCCACTCTACATTCCATGTGTCACAACTCAAAAAATACAATGGACCCCTCCTAACCACTTTACCATTAGAATCCTTGCCTACCATGCATCTTGACAAGGACCTGCTTTTTGAGCCAGTGACAACACTTTGACATGAAACTAGTGAAAAGAGTTAATGTTGCAGCAACTAAAGTATTGGTCCAATGGTTGATTGGTAGCCCAAATGAAGCTACATGTGAGTTTCTCGACGACTTACAGCTTAGGTTTCCTTATTTTTGTTGTCGAGGACAAAGACAGCTTCAAGGGGGAGAGAGAGTAGGATGAGAAAATGAAGTCTGCAGCAGAGAATAGGGTTAGCTGAGTCTGAAGGGAAGGAACACAAATTTGGTCTATCAAATTGTGAAGACTGGTATGAGAAAGGAGGCCTAGTGTAGGTGATGCAGGGAAAAAGCAAGGAAAACACAATTAAAAGAAGAAATTAACTGAAATTCAACATTAATTGAAGCAGGAAAAGAAAAACTAGGGTTGAAATCTCTCAATTATTTTTTTAAAATAATAGTACCCTTGTAATGTGACTACTATTGTACACTAGTTAGGATAAACCCTACTTCTAAATTAAAAATTTTCTAATTACTTAAAAATTCCTGGAAAAATGAAACAAGAAATAATAGAAACTTTCTAAACAGAAACATAAATAAAGAAGGAAAACTAATCAGAAACTAAAAAATAGAAACTTTATAATTTTAAGATGCTATTGCATAATTCTCCTCAGGTTGAAAGATAGCTGCATCTTATGTGAAAGCTTTTGCAACATCTACATATATCTCTGAAACAATTTTCTTCAATTTTTCTTCTGCAATCCAAGTACTTTCACTAGCTGGTTTATCCCACCACTCCACCAAGAAGTGCCTATAAGCATTTCCTCTTATAGATCTCACATCTTTAAAAACTGGACTGATTTGTATTTCAGGTGGAAGCTCTATTAAATAACCATTCGTGCTAATCTTCTTCAGCACTTTATAAGGTCTATGATAAGTGCCTCATGTAAGCCTCTCTCGCCTCAAGTGTACAAGCACCAAATCACCTTCTTCAAATTCCTTGACACGCCTATGCTAATTGGCTGCATTCATATAACCCTCATTGGCTAGTTTTTAAGGCAGCTTGAACTACTTCATGGATCTTACAAATATGATCAACAGATGATTCTTCATTACCTTGACTACAGATCAAAATACAATCAAAATAATGAACAACAAAGACTTTAGAAAATAGCAAAGGCAGTCTTACATTCATCTCCACTTCAAAGTTTGATTTGATGATATCTATTTCTCATGTCAATCTTTGAAAACACTTTGGAGCCAGCCAGTTGATCAAGCATGTCTTTCAAGCGCGGGGTTAAAAATCGATACTTAATAGTAATTTTGTTTATAGGTTGGCTGTCAACACACATTCTCCAAGTACCATCCTTCTTAGGGGCTAGCAACACTCGACAAGCATATGGACTTCTGCTTTCAAGCACTAACGCTTTGTCTAGCAGCTCTTTAACTTGTTTTTGCATTTCAAGTTGTTATGCTTGTGGGATCCTATATGCTGATTGATTTGGTAAAGACACTTCCCATACCACATCTATCACATGTTGAATGCTTTTCGTTAGAGGTAATCCAGATGACAGATTGTCACTAACTGGGTTTTCATTTATGTTTCCACCATGGCCAAGGTTATTTATAACCTTGCTAACAACTCCATACACCATTCATGCTTCTTTGGCTTCATTTTTTTAACTCTCTAACAGTTACGAAACCATTCAACATGTTATTAATTTTAGGTGTTGCACTATCTCTTTAAGGATGTAAAGTATACTTTTTGCCACTTTTGTAGAGTATCTGTTCTCTTCTGCGCGATGGTTCATATCATGATCGAAGAGCCAACGTCAGCCTAAAAGTATGTGACATGCATCCATGAGCACAATATGGTTAAACTATGAGTTTTGGAAATATAACTCAAGTTGCCTACCAACATCGGTAGGCAACTTTGAGGATGTATACTTTTTGCGACTCTTCAATGCGATGGTTCGTATCATGATCGAAGAGCCAACCTCATGCATCCATATTGGTAGGCAACTTGAGCTTCTCAACTGCTTCTTTGGAAATATAATTTTCTATACTCCCTCATCATGATTGAATTATATACTTTGCCACCACAATGAACATGAGTTTTGAAAATGCTCCTCCTCCTCCAATCTTTGTTACCATAGTTGGGGGTGGTTGTCATCATGCTATTGACCATGAAAGACTCCTCATGTGCTGAGTAGACATCAGCTTTATCATTCTCTTCATGAAAATCATCATGAAGAGGTCCCTTCAGTCTTGCCATATATGGTTTTTTTTTTCTTTGTGCTATAACACGCAACTCGCTTTTCAGCTTATAAGGCAAGCATCTTCTAAGTTAAATAATGAACCACTCACAACTCATCTCTAATAGTTTGATCCAATCCAGAAGTTAGCGGGATGTTATAGTTTCATTCAAGCTAACTCTAAGAGACAAATAAGTGTATTGGTTAAACTGTCCTACTATCTGGTTCAAGCAAGTGAAATCATTTATAAAACTCCTCATATCATGTGCTGGCAAAAATTGTTTCTGCATATTTCCTTTCATATTTTCCGGGGTACTTATTGCTTTCCTTGACGTGGTTGCTACTTTTGAACTCTCTTCCCCAATAGAGTTACTGCACCTTTCAATTTGAGCTGGTTCAGTCATGGGTTTCCACTCAAAATAATTTTCTACAGACTTCTCAGGTAATCTTTAGCATGTAATTGCCAATGAAAATCATTTACTTCAATCTTCACTCCATTTAATTTCAGGGTATGCAGCAACCTCTCTTCGAATCCAACTCTTGCCGCAAAATTTGTAGGTCGAGTATTATGAAAGGGGTTTTCAGCTTCACCCACATCAGTTTCATCCTCAAAACCACCTTCCGACATATCTAAGGGGTCGCGGTCACCTTTTGGAATCTCCATTTAGGCTCCCTCAAGTTCCTACTGCAAAGCTTGTACCACCTGGACAACTCTTCAATCATGCGTTTGTCTTATGACTTTGGTTTTCTCTTCAACAGCCTCTACCACACCCAACCATGTTTCAAAATTGAATTTAAAGGACAAATCTAGGATCTGTTTTGCTCTTATACCAATTTGACGCAGGAAAAAAGAAAGAAACCACAATTGAAAGAAGAAATTTACTGAAAATCGAAATTAATTGAAACTAAAATAGAAAAAGTAGGTTTGGTTTAAGGTTTAAAACCTCTTGATTATACTTCTAAAATAATAATACCCTTGTAATACAACTTCTATTGTTCTTTTATACTATTTAGGACAAACCCTAGTTCTAATTTAAATTTTTTAATTATTTAAAAATTCCTAAATAGTTAGATAAAATGAAAAAAGGAAAAAAGAAATAATAGAAACTTTCTAAACAAGACCTAAATAAAGAAGGAAAAAATAATCGAATACTAAAAATTAGAAACTTTCTAATTGTAATATGCTCATGCATCGATAGGGAAATGTTGTGTCTTGTTCAAGTGTGTCATGTAGGCTGGAAATGCTGCTTTGTAACAGGTTATAAAAGCCTCACTTCTTTCAGAAAATTCTCTCTTCTTTCAAATTATAAATAACTTTTGCCCTTTCTTGCTCTTTGGCTTTGCTTTCAGCCATACTCCTACTCTACTCCAGCGTTTCTATCATTCCTCATGCACTTGGTTCCTTTGTTCTTTGGTTGGGGAAGATAATTTTTTCTTTTGTTTCTTGTGCACTTTTTTTTCAGCCTAAATTTTTTCTCTACTTTGGCTGTCTGTCTTCATTGTTTTTGTTGTTCTTTGACCTCGGATTTCTAAATGCTATCTTTTTTCTTTCCTCATTGGCTTTACCTTCAGTCTTAGTATGTATCTTCTCCTATCTTTGTATTACTCAGATTCTACACCTTTTGACTTTGCTTCGGTTACTCTTTTTGCTTCCTCCTATCATATCTTTCGATTCCTTTGCTTTTCACATTGTTGTGCCTCTTTTGCTTCTTCATCCCACATCATCATTCTTTTCTCTTCTTTTTGTTGTTTTGTTTGCATAAATGCTTTGCGACTTTCCTTCCAAACCATTGGACTTACTACGGTAATTGCAGATGATTAAGTATTTGTATATGCATAAGAGTCACATAGTTCATAAATAACGGCAAAAAAATCATATGCATATTATAAAAGTATTGTCATTTTTCAGGATCAGTTTTCAAAGGTATAATCACAAATGCATCAGGTCACATTTGTTTAAGGTTAACAATAATAAGTATTTGTATATGCATACGAGTGATTGCAAATTTTTTAAATATTTCAAAAGAGTCATTGAGAATTTTATCAAACACGTGGTGAGTCAAATGTTTGTAAATAAAACTAGAAATTTTTTCCTTCAATTTTTTGGGGTCCATTTTTTTTTTTCAAAATTTTAAAGAGCTAATTATAATTTTTAGGGGCAGAAAATAATTTTTAGATGATAAACATCTTCTCTCAATGACGAAAATAAACTTTCATCGTCAGAGAGAGAGAGAGAGTTCCATCATGGGAAACCATGAAATGATTAGGGAAGTTGTAAGCAAGCATAAGCAACCAGAACCAGAACCTTATTTAAATCATTATCATCATCATGTGCTAATTCATTCTCTGTCTCTCTTCCAAATCATTATAATAACATCCTAGCCCAACCAAAGATCCCCCCTCCCCCCCCCCCAAAAAAAAAAAAAAAAAAAAGACTTCCTTAAACCACTAGCTCGCTGTCCAATTTCCAAGTTTTGCCCTTGCCCTTGCTCTTGTCCCGGCCCCGTTAGGCAATGTCAAAACAGTCCTTTCGCATTTCATTATTTTTGTCCGTACCCTAACACACGTGCGAAACCAATTAGTGGGCAGCAACCTGTTTTGATTAACTGAAATACCCGAATCACAATCGTGAACTAACAAATACATTATTCGTAATAAAAAATTAATTATGATACTTTTTTGAATTTCTTTTTTTAATTTTCACGTGATGACCAGCTAAGCCGGTCACATGGGTCCAGTCACGTGGGACCCATTCAACACACACAGGCATGCATACGCACAACGAAGCAAAGAAAATTTGATTTTTTATTCACACACGAATGCCGAGAAGAGCAAAGCTGTCTTTTACGTACCAAAAAAAAAAAAAAAACCCACTTTCTCGGTTTAACAACATTCGCACGTGCACTTACCTTTTTCCAAAAATCAATGCAATCAACGGTTCCCAATCAAAGAATCCCCGATCTAACGGCTAGGAGTCAACACACGTGTGACCGTGGATTATTACGGCTGTCCACCGTCCAAACCCCGTAATTTCGAAATTGTCTGTTCAATTGAATTAAAATTAAAAATTATGAGCCAAATGATTAGAGACAGAGAGTTGTGGGTGTTGTGTTGTTTGACCGTGGACCAGATCCACGGTGGAGAGAGAAAAATAAGTTTGACCGGGAATGCACGCACGTGCGGGTGCATGAAGTACACGTGTGATGTGCTGTCGTTGGCTGTATCGAAAGATTTGGGAGTGGAGGAGAAGGGGGTAGACTAAACAAAACGTCGGATCCACATGAGTGGTAATTATTGAATTCCTCCGGTTTCCAACTTGCCCTTATTTTTTAACTTCTAGGGTTTCCCTTCAATGACTTACTTGCCCTTAATTTTTCATCCCTATTCTTATAATTCTTTTCTTTTTTTAAAAATATATATATATATATATATATATGTATATGTATACATATATAATATGTAATTGATGTTACTTGAACATTTGAGTTAATAGCCCATTTAGTAAATGAATATCAAAATTGTGTCTATATTTATCTGGCTTAGTTAAATAATTTAGTTTAAGCAAAATTACGAAATATTTTTGAATAATTTCATTTATTTGGAAAGCTGATCAAGAATTTGTACAAATCATTTACGGATCCGGAGAGATTGCATGTTGGGTGTAAATCTTCAAATTCAATTCATTGAACATATGAACAATTTCGATTATTTCTTTTACTCCAGAAATCATCTTGAGAATTTTGTTATATGTTCTACTTATTATCTTTTCAAATAATAAAAAAACTTAGAAAGCGAAATCATAAAAAATAAATAAACTTTTTACTTAAATCGATATTGTATTAAGAGTCCATTTGGTACACAAAGTGTCCTCTGACTTAGTGCGGGGGTAGAGAGAGAAAGGACATATATGTATGCAATTTTCTCTTTGCATTTTGTAAAGAGACTTTCTACATCTCAAAATTACCAAATGAGCAACTCTATTATTGCGTCAAAATTCGCGTTCTAAATCAACTTTGTATAGTATCACCCTCTAAATCAACATCATATATGAATGCAGCCTTCAACTCTATCAACATTATATTAATTAAATTAAATATATATCACTTATACTAATATGAAACTTGATTAAAAGTGTGTTTATGTATAGTAAATTACCAAGAAGATAAATATTTATTTAAATTTTAAAATATATTTACGTAAATTGTCACCTGAACGAGACCTGGAACCCCTCACCCTAGGTGGGAAGAAAAGAAGCCAGTTGACAAGTCCATCAATCATCCCTGAATCTTCAGCAACCCAGCAGTTCAGTTTTAAGTAAATATGAATCTCACATCGTATTGGTGAGGGGATGGGCAACTTTTACTATTATTGGTGGGAATTAGTTGCCAAAAGAATCCTTGCAATTAATTAAAGGTTGACTTCTTCATGGGTTCTTAACTACCAAATCTTGTTTGGCAGATTTTCTTTTCACGAAATTAATGAGCCCAACGTTAACACACATGTATGCTTATCTGCATAATCAGAAATTCTATGCATTATTAGGGTTTTCAATCATGAAGTACGTTGAAGAATCTTCCATGAACTTATGGTCGTTTTTGCCAATTAAGTTACATCATATATATTTTTTTATTTTTTTTTTTTTTTTTTTTTTTTTTTTTTTAAAAAAAAAAAAAAAAAAAAATTTATTTTTTTATTTAAAAAAAAATTTTTTAATTTTTTTTTTTTTTTTTTATTAAATAAATTTTTTTAATATTTTTTTTAATATTTTTTTTTTTTTTTTTTATATTTAAATAAAATATATATATATATATATATATATATATATATATATATATATATATATATATATATATATATCTCACTCGGCCGCTAGTTAAAATAATACTCTGAGCTATTTGGTCTAAACATTGTTTGGCACGATTTAGGAATAAGTTATAATATTTTTTATTCCAAAATTTCAAATTCAAAACGTACTTAAAAGATTTAATACTCTTATACACTAAATTAACTATCAGTTAATTAAATTTCATGATCATTGTAATACTAAAATTCATTACCAAACATGGGAACATAAACTTTTAGGATTTGTTGTGTCCCAGATGATTTTAAGGAACAAAGGTCCTACTCCTAATAAGTTATGGTACCCACACTACTTGTTCTTCCTTTCCTTTTGCCATACCACAAGCAAAACTCAAGCATAGATGTAGTTCACAAGTATTTGAATCGGTCAGAATTCTGATGACTATCACATCACATTATATTAATGGTTCTCAACTTTTTTTCTCAAACTCAACTAAGAAGAACAAGAAATCACATTGGATCTTATAAACGGCTTCTAAGAGACTGAGTCTCATCATGCGTAGAGCATTTTGCCACTCTCATGCTTATAAGAAAACAAGCATACATCACTATTTAACATTCGGTTACTATTGATGATGACATGAAAACTAATAGATATATCCAAAAAAGACTAAGTTGGCATTACTTTTATAAACATAAAATTTGAAATATTTTGTATTCAAATACATTGAAGGCATCGACCACAAAAATTCAACAAAATTAGTAGATTAATTTATTCAAACTCAGTTCCACTTCAGTACGAAACTAAACACTGATGAAATTTCGCAGGCATATCTAAAGAAAGTAACTATATTAGAATTTAAAAAAAAAAAAAAAAAAATCTTGATCCAAATGAGAAATGTCGTTTAGGATAAAACACCAAAGGATTTTAATTTTATGAGTGTGACATCGGACGTAACTCTTCTTAGAGTCCTAAAATAATAATAGCAGTATCATTATCCAACATTACTTTCTAAAAGGAGATAGAAAACATATATATGGTTACTATAAAACCTAATTAAAATGGATGTTTAGTAAAGTGAGGACATTAAGAATAAACAACAATGTGGGTATTTACTAGGGTTCACAAACATAGGCCTCATCAATCATAAAGATGTTGACACACTTAAAAAATTTTGCTTTTCTCTTTTCAATTTTCATGCTTTTATTGGATATATTTCATGACACAAGTAGAAATAATTTGATAGATATATATCTGACTAACTTCCTTTAGTAAATAAATTCGAGTATGAATGGTTACCTTTGATTGTGTAATTATAAATTCGTGAATATCCTGATGAAGCGGAAAAAAAAATTATATACACTATTCATGTTCATGATACTATACTTGTAATGGGCCATCGATCATTTAAAAAATGGCTTTAATGTTGTTTAATTTTCGTTATTTTTATTTCACAACTAAGAGTTTGTTCACTTTATAATTGAATGGTTGAACAGTTTAATTTTAGATGTTAAAAAATAAATGCAAAAAAGTAAAACTTTAATTTATTATCGCTTACAACTTTTAAGGGTTGTGAAATATTCATATCATTCAATAAAAAACTATTCTTTTATTAAGGTCTTAGTTTTAGCCCTTCCTTAATGCTCTGAGAAGTAATTTTTTCGAACTTAGGAAATTTGCTAGTAAAATCTAAAAATTCACCCTTTTAATTATTCAATATTGGTCGATTTGCAAGTAAATTTCACCAATAAAATATGTGAAGGTGTAGAGATCATGTACGACAATTTAACATTTACAATAATTAATTATAATTAAACATAACAGAATTTAAGTCGTTGAAGAGAATGATAAAAAATTATCAATTTATTCTAAAATAATTTTTTGAAGAAAATAAAATTTTTAATCAAACTTGACTTATAAATATTTGTATATTATTTTTAGGATATGATACTATGGTATGACCTTATGTTTGGGCTACAACATTACTTTTCACTTCTTTTGGAATTATTTTATCAAATATTTGTAATCACAATAAAAATTTGACTATTTCACAAAATAAATCAAAGTTGAACTGAAACGGAATGATCAAATGATAATTCAGTTTCAGTTTAATTATTTTTTATAAATTTAATTAATAAGAAATTAATCAAAATCAAAATCAAAATCAAAAAATGAAATGTTGTCGGTATGGGTACTTTTTTATTGTTTTAATCAATCTGGTATTTAGTTATTTAATTAATTCAAGTTAAATACAGTAAGATTTATTTTAAAGATTGATTTTTTTGATAATTATATTTTTATTTTTAAAATTTTAATTAAAAAATTTTAATACGCATACAAAAATCACCATATTGACAGCTACACGGATACTAAGAGCTTCAACCAAAGTACTTTCCATGCACGATAGTAAAAACGGAGAGAGGACCAAATTGAGAAGCCAAAAAGAACGCAACCAAAGGTAAGAGTCAATGATGCAGAGGTCAAGTCCCACCCCCAAACCCCGAACCCCAAAAAACAAAACAAAACCCAACAAGAGAAGTCCGATCGAAAAAAGCCTCTCTAGGTTTAGGGACCCCACCAACCCCAAAGATGGAACGCGACCACAAACGAACTCGAACCACTTATTGGCACAATGATTATTACACCGCAACATGATTGAAAATGAAATGAAAAAAGATCTTCGCTTTTTGCATATAGGAATGGGCACTTCGGTCATCTCACATAATAGCAACACAACGCAAGTTGATGGGAAAGGAAGGGCACGTAGTCAAAGGGAAGGGACCGAGTTCACGTGCGCTTCACATGGTGTGGTGTGGTAAGGGGGAGGGAGGGAGAGAGAGAGAGAGAGGGGTCTCGTACGGTAAATTTTGAAGGGGCCCACAATGATGTGGGTTATGGGGGATTTGTCGGGTAGGGAAGGCAGATCCATAATTGGGTTTTGGGAACACGTGGGACAGCTAGCACGCACCTGTGGGCCTACACTTAATCATCACCCCGACACCATGTCGGACCATCCCCCACACACTGTAATGAACCTCGCTAAGAAGGAAAGATCAAAGACAAGATAAGAGTGAGTCTGGTGAGCAAAGAGCACCTGCTTACAACTCGGGAGCAGGGGTCGAGAGCTTCAACAATTAAGAGGTTTATGCAAAAGAAAGATCCTGTTGATGAACAAATGGGAATGAGTGTGATTGAGAAAGGATCGAGGAGAGGAGAAGAAAAGAGAAGAATTATAGATCAAGTGAATTAGAGATGCAGCAAGAGAGAAAAAAAAAATAAGAAGTGAAAAGAATCTGACAATCATTTTTCAATATTTCTATAAAACTTCTTATAAATATTATTGCCAAATAATCTTCAACTAATCTCAACAGATTACGGTTGAACAGTTAAACTATCAAACACCAGCTAACTATCTCAATTAAAATTTAAACTATACTGGTCGTTAACATTTCAGTTTGAATGATCATTACAAATTTTCCCCCCATTCAATACAGCCTTGTCCTCAAGGATGGAAGGATAGAAATTAAGTTTTAATGAAATCCAGATTTTTCCATGTTGACTCTTCAAGACTGACGGTGATCCATCTAACCAGAATTTGAGTTACAAGTCTATTATTTCTCCATATCGCTCTTTTTTTCAGTACTACTTCTAACTCTACCATGGCATGTTTGTTTGAACCCAGTAGAGGCAAAGTTGGCATAAGAAATTGGTTAGAACCAAGCTTTTTCTTTAACAAAGAAACATGGATTATGGGATGGATCTTGGACTCTGGAGGTAACTGCAACCTATAAGCAACATTTCCAACTTTTGCAGTCATTGGAAAAGGTCCATAGAATTTCGAAGAGAGCTTCAACTGCTTCCTAAGCTCGTCTGATTGCTGACGATAGGGTTATAACTTTAAATAGACCAAGTCCCCTACTTGAAATTCTCTTTCTGAATGATGCTGGTCTACATACATTTTCATCCTATTCTGAGCTCTGGCTAAGTAGTCACGGAGGATCTGAATCATGTCCTGCTTGTTTCTAATGAAGGTTCCCACTGTTAGAGTATGGGTGTCCATGTAGGGACCCATTGGAATGTGCCTGAGTTGGAATCCATAAAGGGTTTCAAATGGAGTCATTTGAATACTATTATAGTAGTTGGTATTGTACCACCATTCAGTCAAACTCAACCACTTTATCAACAATGCTGGCCTGTCTGAAGTCATGCACCTAAGGTAGCATTCAAGGCATTGATTAAGATTTCACTTTACCCATCTGTTTGGGGATGATAGGCACTACTAAGTTTTAGTTGAGTTCCCAGAAGGCTGAACATTTCCTGCCAAAAAAAACTACTAAACACCTTGTCTCTGTCTGAAATTATTGAATCTGGAAGTCCATGTAATCCGAACACATTGTCCATGAATAATTGTGCAACCTTTACAGCAGAATAGGGGTGTTGTAGAGCCATGAAGTGGACAAATAGTGAGTCTATCAATGACTACTAAGATGATATTATACCCTTGAGATTCAGGCAATCCTTCTATAAAATCCATATTCACCTGAGACCATGTTAGAGTAGGAATAGGTATAGGTTGCAAAACTCTCGGGTAAGGAACATTTTCATGTTTGTTCTTTGGCAAACATCACATTCTTGTACAAATTTATTCACTGAAGTCTTCATGGATGGCCAGTAAAACACATAATTGATCCTTCTCAAGGTTGCCTGCTATCCTGAATGCCCCCCAGTTGCTGTGCTATGCATTTGCTGCAAGATCTTCTTCCTCAGATTGGATCCATTCCCAACCATAATCTTCTTACTATATTTCAGTAATCCATTCAAAAAAATTAAGCCTAGTTTACAGTTGGGGCTAATGACCAATTGAGCTATGAGGTTTTGGCATTTTTTATCTTTCTCATAGCTGTGAAAAACTTCTAATATCCATTGTGGCTGTACTGAGGAAATAGCTACTATGGTGAGACTTCCCTGCTCTTCTCCTGGTTATTCCCTTCTAGAGAGAGTATCAGCAGCTTTATTTTCTACGCCCATTTTATATTGTTTTTCATAATCAAAACCTAACAATCTAGTTATCCATTTGTGCTGCATGGTACTCGTCAACTTTTGCTCCAGTAGGTACCTCAAACTCATGTGATCAGTTCTGATTATAAAGTGATAGCCCATCAGGTAATGCCTCCACTTGGTCACAGCCATTACTACTGCAAGAAGTTCCTTCTCATATATTGATAGTTCCCTACTTCTAGGACCCAATGTTTTGCTCAAACATGCAATAGGTTGTCCCTCTTGCATTAACACTGCTCCCTAACCATAAGAATAAGTATTTGTTTCTACCACAAAGGGCTTAGAGAAATCCGAAATATGGCGTTGGACATGGCTTTTTTAAGTTGGTGGAAGGATTCCTCTACCTTTTCATTTCAATAGAAGTTGTCCTTCTTGAGCAAGTCATTCAAGGGTCTTGCTATCATACCATAATTCTTTACAAACATTCTATAGTAACCTGTCAACCCCAAGAATCCTCTCAAAACTTTGATAGATGTAGGTGCTGGCCATGAATTGATACATTCAATTTTTTCTAGATCCATTCTAACTCCGTGACTTAAGACTACATGTCCCAGGTATTCTATTTGCGGTTGGGCAAAGATACATTTTGAGAGTTTGGCAAAAAGTTGGTTTTGTTTTAGTATTACAAGGACTGCTCTAAGATCAAGAGCATATGTTGACAAATTTAGACTATAAACCAAGATATCATCAAAGAAGACTAGAACAGTCTTCCTCAAATAAGGCTGAAAAATGTGGTTCATTAAGGATTGGAAGGTAGCAGGTGCATTCGTGAGACCAAAAGGCAATACAAGAAACTCAAAGTGCCCATGGTATGTTTGAAATGTTGTTTTTTCTACATCTTGAGGCTTCACTCTGATTTGGTGGTAGCCTGACCTGAGGTTTATCTTAGAAAAGACTCTAGAGCCATGTAATTCATCCAATAGTTCATACATATTAGGGATGGGATACCTATCTTTGGTGGTCAATTGATTCAATTGCCTATAATTAACACAAAATCTCCAAGTTTCATTATTTTTCTTAACTAACAAAACAAGGGAAAGCAAAAAGACTAGTGCTTGGTCTGATTATACCATTGTCCAGCATTTCTTGGACCTGTTTTTCAATTTCAATCTTTTGGAAATGAGGATACCTATAAGGTTTTAGCTTGAAAAAGTGAGCTTCTGGTTTAAAAGGAATGGCATAGTCATGTTGTCTTTCATGAGGAAGGCTTTTTGGTGTAACAAAGACCGCTTCAAATTCAGCTATGATAGTTAAAATAACTTCTGGTACTTCTGGTTTTCTGTTTTCTATATTAAGTTTTAATGGCATGCAACTTTGCAACTGTTGTTGTCTGAATTTCTTGATGTGTTTCCTTTTGACTAATTTCATCAGAGGATGTTCCATCTTCCCTTCTAGGATCACCTCCTTGCCTTTCTTAAAAAATCTTACTTGTAATTTCTTAAAATCAAAATTTATAGGACTGTAATGATACATCCAGTCCACTCCTAGAATTATATCCTAATTTCTCAAAGAAATAATTCTCAAGTCGAAGAAAAAATGGTACCTTTGTATCAGCCATCTGACACTGCTGACCTTGGTGGTGCTAGAAATCATGCTTCCATCAGCTATCTCTGCTTGGAGAAGATCTGTAGGTTCAGCTGTGAGTCCTAATTTCTCAGCAAGTTTATTATGCAAGAAGCTATTAGAACTTTCTATATCAATCAAGATAGTTACTAGTAATCCCTTAAGTGAACCTTGTATCATTATGGTTTGCCTATGCATAGAATTGGAGAACGCACACAAAGAGACATCTACTGCCTTCCAGTTGGTATCAGTTTTTCATCCTCTTCGTCACTTTCCACCCCTTCCTTCTCTTTTGCTGTCAATATGAAGTTTAAGTGCTTATACCTGCACTTGCGTCAAGAAACAAATTTATTTCCGTATTTAAAGCACAAATTGTTATTCCTTCTATGTTGAATCTCCTGAGGAGATATTCGGGGTAAGTTGTTGTTACTATTCATTTCCCATTGTTGGTTTTTGTTTAGCTCTGCAGTTGATTGCCTTGCCAAAGGTGGTCCCAAACTTCTACTTACACCAGTGTATTCCCCAAAACTTCCCATCTAATTATGATTCCTTCCCCTTCGGATAAATTCCAGAGATTGTTCTTGTAATGAAGCAATCTCAAAAGCCTATAGGAGTGTTATAGGTTTCATAATCCTCATCTTTGGCTTAATGTCATCTCTCAGTCCACTGATGAAACTGGAAATGAAATAATGTTCTGTGAGCTGAGGGTTTTTGTGAAGTATAATAGACCGGAGTTCTTCAAATCGTTCCTGGTACTCAACTAAGGATCCAATCTACTGCAATTTGTTGAATTCGTCCTACTTCATCTTGTTGTCCCTTTGTTTCAAATCTTTGACACAGCATTTTGGAAAATTCTTCCCATTCGATATCCCTTTTAGTTAGCTTAATTCCTTGATACCATATCTCCACTTTGTCTTCTAAGTATATCTCCACTGTGTCCACCCATTGAGCTTTAGGCAATTGATACATATTGAAAAATTTGAAACATTTCCTCAACCAGCCTCTGGGATTTTCTCCAGAGAACACCACCAATTCAATCTTTGGAGGGTTGAGAATCCACCCTTGATTGAAGCAATCTTTCTTGACTGAATAATTGTTCCCATCTGTTTTCAATCTGTTGTCAGAAGGGGTTGGTAGTAAAGGGGAGTTGCTAACTCTATTGATTTGAGGCTCATCATTCTGTCCTCGTTGGTTGGATGTTGCTATCTTATCAACCAATGTTTCCAAGCTAGCCATAATTGCATCCATTCTTTGACTTTGCTCATTAACACTCTGACTAATTTCTTTGACTTCATTGGTCAATTCTTGAATCTTCATTTTTTTTTTCTTGATTAGTTCTTCTTGATGCTTTTGCCTAGTTCCTTCTGCCATGGATTCTGCCACTTCCAAAGAATCACTGCTCTGATACCATTTTGTAATGAACCTCGCTAGGAAGGAAAGATCAAGGACAGGATAAGAGTGAGTCTACTTCTGGTGAAGAAAGAGCACCTGCTTACAAGTCAGGAGCAGGGGTCGAGAGTTTCAGCAATTAAAAGGTTTATGCAGAAGGAAGATCCTGCTGATGAACAAATGGGAATGAGTGGTGATTGAGAAGGGATCAAGGAGAGAAGAAGAGAATAGAAGAATTACAGACCATGGGAATAAGAGAAAGAGGAAGAGAAAGAGAGAGAAAAAGAGAGAGTAGAAAGTGAGAAGAACCTGACAATCATTTTCCTGTATTTCTGTAAAACTTCTTACAAATTTATAAGGATTGTTGCCTAACAATTTTCAACTAACCTCAACAGATTACAGTTGGATAGTTAAACTATCAAAGACCAGCTAACTACCTCAACTAGAATTCAAACTATACTAGCTATTAACATTTCAGTTTGAGTGATCATTACACACACACTCTATCTCCTCTCCCACGCTTCTTCCCTTCATTTCCATGTGTACCCTCACTTGCTCTCCCCCTCCCATGTTTCGCACCTCCTTCTAATGGTAATTTTTGGAATTTGATTTTTTTTTCTTTTAGATTTTAATGGAAAAATGGTTCAATTAAATAATTAACTATTTCTTTGTGTACGAAATAAAGTTTTTAATAAATTAAATATTTAAATTTTAGTACATATTTGAGATAACATTTGATAAATTTAAGTTCAATTGATTTAATCATTGCATATTCTGTTTAAAAAATTTTTGTATCAGTAAATAGAAAATTTTAATTTGGGTTAAACATTAATGCAATTTAGATGTATTTAAAAACTTGGGTCAGATCAAATGTCGAATTTGACTTTTTTTACACGAACGCTGTTTGGGTGTGTAATCACGCGCATGGTGTTTTGGTACGAGGACTTTGAATTCCTGGGAATTTGAGTCAAGTCTGTACACAATATAATGAGGTTGGCTGGTAAGTCACCAATAATTTGGCACCTCTTTTTCCTAGAAGGGTACCCTATATGTTTGGTCGCAAACTAGTTGATTTGCTTTTCAAGTGCCTTTTGCTTAATCATAGGGTTCCCTATGAGTTAATTATGGCTGGCACCCCGATCCAATTTTAGCACTAGCCCACGATTTAGTAATCATATTTTGTAATCATATTTTTCGATCTTAATTCATTCTTGAATTCACACCCTCTAAATAAAATCTCATAAACATATTAATTAAATTATAATTTTAAATATTAATTCTTTGATAAAAAAATATTTTTCTTATTAGTATACCAAGGTGTCATGTTGTTTTCTAATTAAGTAGTTCAATTGTGTATGAGCTTCAAAATTTGGATTTTTTTTTAATTTAATTTGGGTTGTGTTCAATCATTTAAATTGAATCTGTGCTCTTATTTTAAGTCATTTATTTAAATATATATAATCTTGAGCTAAGAGCAAGTGGGGTTACCTGGTGCACTCATGAGGAACAAATCAGCATCATATCTTCTCTGTTCTCCTTTTCAGTGTTCATCATATAGTATATGTGATAAAACTTCACATTCTCTTCTTGTTGTTTCAGCTGTCAATATCTTGAATGCGTTGTAATTGTGGAAATCATTGTTGGTGACGATAAGGCACATGGGATCCTCGTATGATTTTCTCTAGATTTTTTTATTTTCTTTATACACTTACCCTGGGGAGTTTAGGGAAGGAAAAAAAAAAAAAATGAGAGAAAAGAAAAGAAAAGAGATGATGAATTTTTTTTTTCATTCTGTTTGAGAGTTTTAAGAAAGAAAGAAAATGATACGTGATTTATTTGAAATTAAAAATTTTTCTATTATATTTTTAAGGGTAAATTTGATATATTGGTAAGACAACTTTTCTTTTTTACTCATTTTTTCTCATTTTCTTTCCACTTTTGGAAGAAAATTTTTGTTATTAAAATTCTTTCCATTTCTCTCCTTCTAAAACTCCCAAATAAAATTATTCATTTCCCCTTTTTTTCTTCTCATCCAAACTAAGTGTTAGCAAAAAAGAAAAAAAAAAAGAAAAATAGAGTTATACTGCTTAGTAAAAAATTCAGTTCGAAAAACTATAATAAATAAATTTTAAACAGGAAGTTGGATTAGAATAACGCAACACTCTTCCTACGTTGCTTATAATATAATATATTTCCATGCTTTTCCTAGAACAAAATAATCTTATAGTAATATGGTCATGTAGTCCATTTTTTTTAATTATTTTGTTATCAAATTATTATAAAAGAGCTGAACTAGACTTGTATTTGAAAGAAGTTAATCGTGTTCCAAAAAAGTTGACGTCTTGGAATACAATATGGAAGCAAAATTTTTTTTTTAATTATATGAGAATTTGAATCTAGAATCTCCAAATTAAAAAAGAAAAATTATGATCATTAAATTATCTTCTTAAAGACTATGAAAACAAATATTCCTTCATCGAATGCAAAAATTTGAGAAACAAGTAAAGCTTTAAAAGTTCTATAAATTTATTTTTTTTTCTCTTTAAGAGGTGTCTATGAGTACAATGAAACCCAAAAAAAAAAAGGTTGAAGTTTTAATCCAACTGTTATAATCATCTAATTTCTTTCTTTGTAAAAGAACATTGCAGGTTTAATTAGATACAACTGAAGAGTTAAGGAGGTAAGACAATTTAACGAAGGGGAGGGATAAAATAGGAATTTGACGAGTGAAGGGGAAAGTAATTGCAGTGTTGCAGATTCAATGGATTGGAATTTGGAAGGGAACCAGATTGCATGGAACATGGAAAAAGTGGTGCAAATAAATGATTCCTAGATGCTGAGAAATTCGTCAAAGTAGAAATCAAGACCCACTCTCTCTCCTCTCGCGTGAACAGAAAAGCTGTCCATGTAAGGGGAGGGAGAGAGAGGGCGGGGGGAGTCCTTTATGAGTGAAGCACGTGCTAAGGGTGTAAAGCGGATGAATCAGTCGCGGGTGGGAGGTGTTATTGAGTGGGCGAGTGATGAAAGAAGGTAGAGAGAGAGAAAGAGAGATGATGGGGTTAGAGAAGTTCAAATGATTGTGGGTGGAGTGAGTGTCGGGTCACGGAGAGACAATAGGACACGCTCATCTCCGTAATCTGTTCGTTAGATAGGTAGAGAGAGAAAGAGAGGAGAGAGAGAGAAAAGCAGGAGGAAAGAAGAGGAAAATGTGAGGGGGAAGCACGTGTTGAAGCAGGGAAACACAAAGGGAGGTGTTGGTCCACGTGAGGGTTGGATCCCGGCCCAGGTTTTCTTCCTCACGCTTCTCTCATTTATTACCCCCCTTCTCTCCCACGTGAACTCCACTCTCCCTTGTCTCCTTTCTCTCTCTGCCCCACTCCACACATTCTTAACCCATCAAATTTTGTAATTTCCCTGTATCCGGCCACACCATTATCTGCTCCTTTGGGTCTAATGGGAAGAAAAATGTTATTTGCAATTAAAAAATAATATACATCTTGATTGAGATGAAAAATAAAAAAAAAATAAGAAAAAAAATAAAAATGAAAAAGAATCACATGTTTCACTCGTTTGATAAGAAAAAAATATGTAAAAAAAATAAAAATAGAATATAATCTCTTTTCATCCCTCTTAAAAAATCATTTTTTTCTAAAATAAACGTAAATAGAAAGAAATAAAATTTTTAGACAAATTTATTCTTACTTTTCTTTAACATTTACGAAATTATCTATTTTTTATTTTAATTTTATTTAATATAAACTAATAAAATTTAAATTTTTTCATCAATTTTATTAGAAAAATTATTTTTTCTAATTTTACCTTTTTTACATTGATATTTAATTTTATTTAATATATATAATAAAAAAATATTTATAAAAATAAGAAAAATATATTAAATAACTATTTTTTTAAAAAAATTATACTTTTTAGAAAAATATTTTAAATTAAAAAATTTTAAAAAAATATGGTGAGAAATATTAAAAATATTATTTTATAAAAGTATAATAGTAAAATTGTTAGTATTTTTTTTTTTACTTTCATTCTAACCAATAAAAGAAATATCACTCATTTTTTTTCCTTTCCATCCCTATTGAACGAAAATGAAGGAAAACTATTTATTTTTATCAGATGAAGTAAAATTTTTCCTTGTCCTGTCCTCCCCTTCCGCAAACTAAACTTACCATAAATTAAGTGACATTTCGAAGAATTAATTAAACTTCTATTATATATATATATATATATATATATATTTAATTTATCTTAGTGCTCCAATAATATCATTTACCAACTCTTAATTAATTAGAGATAGATTGAGGATGGTTTAGTCAAATACTCTTACAATTGCCATTAGATGCCTCTCTTAATTCTAGTGCAAAACTTTGAACCATTGGTATAAGAGAACACAGGAAATAAAATACAATGATACTTGCTTTGAAACATTAAGAGTTAGAACAATCGCAATTTTCACGAGAATACGTTTCAAAAATAAACATCACCTAGTATTTGAAAATTATTATTATTTTTCATAAAAATAATAATAATGGTGATTTTTTATAAAATAGTAATTTTTCCCATGGATAAAATAATCAGAATGCTGTTACTACTCTCTCCCTTTTTCTTTTTCTCTTTTTTTTTTTTTAAATTTTGTTTACGAATATTCTTTGCATATATGGTGTATTCACCTTTACACATTACACGAATCATGTTTATAAATGGGGTCTTATCATTATTATTTTTTGCATTCAATTTTTTTTGTCATGTTTTTTAACATTTATTTTAAACACAACAGGGTTTTTTTTTAAAAAAAAACATTAGATTAGCGACAATTGGTTTATCTTTTAATTTTCATCTGTTTTCTAATATAGGGTAATATAAATTTTTCTTCCAGATTTTATCTTAATTATTTTAGTCATTTAAGATGCGTTAGCCCAACTCATTTAATCTCTATATTATTAGCAAACATTTATATCAAACCCGCAATATCCAAACAACTTAGTTATTTAAGATTTTTTCAAATCACTCTATCTAATAAGGGATGAGTTAGATATAAATATTAGTGATACTCTCTTCATCTCTTTTTTTTTTTTTAGAACAATAATTGAATTCGGATCACAGAATCAAAGAAGGGGATTATTTCTACTGGACTGTCTTTTTGAAAATAATATTTCAGCTATTTGAAAATGAAGCTGAGAAGGAATACACACAAAACAAAAATGGGTCAAAAATAGAAAAAGTTTTTTCTCCACGAACCCCTTAACTCTAACACTGATAAAATTTGATTAGGAAATTTTGATTAAAAAAAATTATTATTTGAATTACTCAAGGATAAAATTATTAAATTTACAAAGGTAACTAATTCATACATCACCTAAGCGGGGAGACAATTTTTTCATTTGGAAAAAATAATTCTATCAATCAAACTCTCTCTATCTGTCTCAGTATTTGAAGCATAATAATTACTATAATAACTTGTAACGAAAATGGATAAATTTTTATTCTGCAATTGTCAAACAAATGGCTGCAACCCCTTTTGTTTTACTTTTCTAAGAAAACGATTTGTGTGGTGGCCACCATTGTTATGCTTCTTGACTTGTTCATCAAAGTGTGTGCTCCTGCACCTTTTCTGAACCAACCTGCTGAAATTTCTGTCAAAAGCTGCAAAAGAGGAAACCATAAAGTCAAAAAAGAATATTTAAAAAAAAATGAAAAATAGAAAAATGGAGAGTGAAGTGAACTTTGTCTCAACTACTTTCTCATCATAACGTAAAAGGTTCCGCAACTCATTTCTTTTTCTTTCCTGTAATTATCGTATTTAAAATTATATTTTAATTAATAATATTTAAATATTTATAAAATTTAAATTTAAAAAACGAATTTTTTAATATAATTTTTTTATTTTTAAATTTTAAATTCAAAATTTATTAAAAAAAAATAAAGAGTGAAATAAACTATCTCAATTACTTTCTCACAATAATCTAAACAATTCTACGATTCATTGCTTTTTCTTTTATTTTTTTTTATTATTATATTTAAAATCATATTTTAATTAATAATATTTAAACGTCTGAGAAAACTCTATTTAAGGAACGATTCTCTTAATATAATTTTTTATTTTTAAATTTTAAATTCAAAATTTGATTTATCTCTTTTTTTTTTATAATAAACTTTGATAATTTTTATAAAAATATCACATCATTTAATAAACATAAACGGTGAAAATGAAAAAAAAAAAAAGGAATTAAAACTATTTGTCTTGTAAATAAAAATTCAAAAAAAAATTAATTATCATAGTTACGGTCAATTTTTTGGACAAATAGAGGATGATGAATTCATGAGACCATGATAGAGGAGCAATATCCAACGTACACGTGGAGAATATGAAGGAGGAGATGGAGGGGACCACGCACCCAAACAGAATCATAACCATCTAATGAACCGGGTCGAGCTTTGTCAGACACATCTACGCAGTTATATGATACGCACAATAATTACGTAGCCCTATGCCTTCCACGTGTTCCTCCGAGGTTCTAAACCACCTCCCATATGATTCTTTGACAGTGTTTAACACGCGCCGAAATTTGAGAGTGGTTATGTTTCATAAAGAAGTTAAGGCACTGTACAGAAAAAGGTCAAGAAAGCGATGCCTTTGTCCTCCGGAGTGAACCCCTCGTGGTATTCGAATGGGGAAAAGATTTATTCATTTATTTATTTATTATTATTATTTTTTAAAGATAAAGAGTTTTTTTATCTTTTTTTTTTTAAGACAAATAAGAGAATATTAAATAATGATTTTTACTGAGGAGGTCTATTTTCTTTAATATTAAATATATTGTTGTAATTTAGGTAAATTATGACATCATTAATAGTTTTTATATTTATTTCTTGTTCAAATTTATCTATAATTTTATTTTATGCATTATGGTATTTAATTTAGATTGTTGAAAATATTAAAATATAAATAATGCGAATTAATTCTTAAAAGAGTAAATATATATGTGAAACAATTAGTTATTTTAAAATTTTAAATTAATTGAATAACTATTTAATTAATTTATATTTCAATATATTTTCCAAATAAATATTTTTTTATATAATCAAATCTAATTTATTCTTTTTAATTTTTTTTTTATAAATTATCGGTATCCAAAAATCATTTTAGATCTAACTAAATTTATTTTGAATCTGATTGGATCCTTAAATGGCAAAACACTTTCATTGTCATTTTTATTATATATAAAACTTAAATATAAAATTTTATTTAATAATTATGAGTATTTAATCATTGAATAAATTAGATGTTGATTCGTTTAAGAGGATTAAAATAATTGAATAACAGAGTAAGGGAGGTATACAGTATATTTGAGTTTAGAAAAATTTATTTTAGTGTTATATAAAATTATCAATTGAATTAAAATTAATATGAAAAACACATTTTAGTTATTTTATATTTTTTTTTGAAATTTGCATTAATTGATGTTTTACCATAATATTTTATAATATATTTATTTCTTATTTCTTATTTTTACACATATTCCTATCTATCAAAAAATGCTAAATCAAAAAAATATAAAAATGTTAAAGAATTGAAAGCAATTTTCAACCTTTTTTTTTTATGACAAGAGTTGTAAATATTGACGTAATGATTAAGTTATTTATTGTGATATTGAGCTCATAATGTAAAATAATATTTTTATAAAAAATAAAAAAAATTATATATATATTTATATATACGTCTGTTTTTTACTTACTTCTATAAATCGGGAAGCACTTTGTTTGTTTACGGGTGTACTTTACTTTTTATTTTTGCGGGATAATAGCTAATGACGATGGTGGTGGGGTCAAGCGTGATCAGTGATCAGGATTATCTGTCTGTTCCAATCATAGCCATCTTGTCAAAACTACTGGTTTTGAACTTCTGGTTTTGATTTGATGGCTGTTTCAATGTACCCCCAATCTCAATCGGGTCTCTTTTTGGCCCCCCTTCCTTTCACCTTCGATACCCCCATGAGCCTCAGGGACTGTGTGGGACCCCCCAAAATAGATCGGTGAGAATTATTTGTGATGTGATTATATCACTTATGGCCGTTGGATCATCTGGGTCTGGGTCAGGTGTTCTTGTCTCTGATGTGGTCCTTTTATTATCTGATGTATCTTGCTTGGGTTGAGAATGACATTGTTGGACCAAATTCATCTCGACCCATCAATCCATCTTGTGTGGACCAGATTTTGTTTTCGGATAATTCCTCAGTCATGGTCCATTCCTTAATGCCCTATTTTTTCTTTTTTAGTACTCAATGGTCATAACTCATAAGTCATTTGAGGTTACCAAAGTGTATATTCATCTTTTTACTGAACTCTTTTTTTTTTTAATTTAATTAAGGTTACACTGTACTAATTTTAGTTTGAACAATTTATAGAATATTTTTAAAATTTATAAATTCTTTTATTTTTTTAATAAGTTGTTAAATTGTTTGGATAAAAAATAAACTAATTATAAAATATTTTGTGAGTTTATAAGTAGCTATTTTCTTTAACAATAATATTTACTTTTTAAGTTCTTTTTTTGTTAATATTGAAACGAATAAAAAAGGCATTGTTCCATTAATATTTTTTAAATAACTATTTATTGATATATGAGAAGGTAAAAGTGGAACAATAAAATATTAATGAAATCATTTTCTTTAGTTTGTGGATTTAAAATTTAGGGGATCTAATCTTTTAAAACTTGTCAAAGGACAAATATATATATATATATATATCTATAAAGTACAAACTTCAAATATCTTATAAATTGTTTTAAAAAATTTATAAATTTTACCAAACATCTCTCTGAAATCACTTTCCAATAATAAACTACTTTTTCAAATGTCATAAAACCCTCACACTTTTGCGATTGCGGCTAAGTTTAATTCAAGAGTTAATTTCTTTTCCGATTATTTAAAAAAATAATAAGAAATAATAATTCAATGGAAGGAAAAAAGAAAAAGGGGAAGTGAAAACAAAATTTTGCATGATATAAGGTGGGTTTGAAAGGATGAGAGGGGCTCAAAAAGCCATAATTTAATTGGTACAATTTTTTTTAAAGATATTGAGTTTAAATTTTCTTATATACTAAGAAAATAAAAAGAAAAAAGAAAGGAAGGATAAGGAAGTAAGTGCCAAATAAAGAAGGATAGAAAAGTACTTGAAGTGTGGGAAAAGTAAATGTGAAAGTTGATTTTTCCACAATTTTGGTCAAATTTCTGACTAGATTTTTTTTCTCGATATTCTAAACTTGATTTACTATTTAGTATTTAAAATTTTACTCCGATTAATTTCAATCGAGTTATAATCAAATTTTTATTTGAAGAGAAATTTTTTAATATTATTTTTATTACTTTCAAGAATTGAGTTCGAAACACTTAGTGTAAAATTTTAATATTCTTTTTATTAGACTAATGAAACGTTAATTCTGACCAGGTTTTTCACTAACATGGGTCGTGACTTTTAATTAACACCTCCATAATATGCATGTTTGATTCTAGTTAAGTAGTAGGAAAGAAGTAGAATTAACTTGCTTTTATTATTTTCCATTCTCCCAAAATAACGTTTTCAAATTCAAATTTCTTGACATCACCAGAATTATTTTGGTAAGTTCTTTTTTAAATCTAATAATTAAATTAAAAAATATAAATATTGTAGCATATATGGCAAAACCTCTTCTACATATTCTAAAACTTTAATTTTAAAAAATAAATAATTCTTAATCCATAGTTCACAATTCTTATCCAGAATGTCTTGTAATTAAAAGTATCTAATTAAATTTTTTGAAATCTAAATATTAGTAAGTTGAGAGCATGAAGTGAATAATGGAATTTTCTACATATTTATACATAATTAGGAAAAAAATACCAAAATTATTGTGAAATGGAAGGATAATTGAAAGTAACAGTGGTCAGACAATAATTAAAGTGGTATTAATTATTGATTTGATATTTGATGACAGACACAGTAATTATCGGCTTGAAACAGTCAGAAGCAAAGAAACTGTAAAAAGAAATAAAATAAAATAAAAGGTAAACGCTTGGGGGCGGGGGTAAAGCAATGCAAATGCAGTGACGCGAGGATGTTGTCAGGGTGTTTACTATTTCGGTGAATTCATCGACCGATCAAAATTAAATTTAAATTATTTAATTTAAATAAATAAAAATTACATCGGATGAATAATTTTATTAGATTAAAAATTTAGATAAATAATTCAGAAATAAAAATAAAATTTTTTTTTTCAAAACTTATTCAAAATCTAAATAATATATTCTCACATAATCTGATTAAAATTTAAATTATTTAATCCAAATCATTAAAATTTTTTTTTATGATTATTAAAATAAATAAAATCAAAATAACTCAAATCAAATAATTTAAATTTAATTCAAATAAATTAATTTAAATTTTATTTTATTTGACTCGATTTTAATTAAATTGAATATTCCAAAATCTCAATCATCCGAATTAAATAATCTAAAAAATCATTAATCCGCCCAAAGAACACGTAGTTAAGTCTTCGTTCTCTCTCTCTCTTACTTTTTAACTTTTTTACCGCGGTGAAATTTGGAAATCACAACTCCAAAAGAAAAACCGGAGTTAAGTAACATGGGAGCAGAGCTATGATTGCGATAATTGCCACTCTCCTGACACAAGTCATCATTGAACTCTCTCTCTCTCTCTCTCTCTCTCTCTCTCTCTCTCTCTCTCTCTCTCATATCTATATAAAGGCCCCCTACCCCTACTTGTAACCCTCAAAAGCTTCACATCCTTCAACGCCTCTATCTGTCTCTCTCTCTATTAAATCTGTGCAGAGTGAAAAGATCTTTTTGCTGGTTTTCTGTTTTGAAGAAGAAAATCAAAAATGGTGGTTGAGAAAGAAGATTTGGGTTTGAGTTTAAGCTTGAGTAGTGCTAACGGCTTTCAGGAAAACAACACCACTCACGCTTCTTCTCTAAAGTTGAATCTCATGTCTTCTCCCTTCAATCTTCAGAAGTGTTTATGGAATGATTCGTCCTTTCCGTCTTCTGGTACAATCTCTCTCTCTCTCACTGCATCTGCATGGAGTTTAAGCTTAAGGATCTGCTTCATATTCATCAATTGAAAATGAAAACATTTTTTTTCCAAATTTCCTTTTCTTTGACCGATCTTCCAACCAAAAAATAAAAAACGCATAACAGAAAAAGCTGATTTCTGTTAATGTAACGTCTTTTTTGGCGCGGATGCGTGTAAAGCGTGACTTTCCCTTTTTCTTTTTTTTTTTTCATTTTTAATATTCAAAGGACCTTTGCTTTTAATTTCTCTAATAGATCTGAAGATTTTTAATGGTTCTTTACACAGATCGAGCTTCGGACACGTTGAGAAGCGAGACGAGATCGTTTATTCGAGGAATCGACGTGAATCGGGTACCGTCCAATGGCGATTGCGAAGAAGAGGCCGGTGTTTCGTCTCCGAACAGCACGATCTCGAGCGTGAGCGGAAAGCGAAGCGAGAGAGAGGCCATCGGAGACGATCACGAGAACGAGCGAGCTTCTTCCCGAGGAATTAGTGACGAAGAGGACGGCGACGCTTCCAGAAAGAAGCTGAGACTCACCAAAGATCAGTCCGCGATTCTTGAAGAGAGCTTCAAAGAACACAACACTCTCAATCCTGTAAGTGTCTGACGAAATGTTTCTGTCAATTTTTGGAGTCCTGTATTGGCATTTTCGTTAATCTGATGGTAGTTTTTGGGGGTTTTGCAGAAGCAAAAGCTGACTCTGGCTAGGCAGTTGAATCTCCGTCCTCGACAGGTGGAGGTGTGGTTTCAGAACAGAAGGGCAAGGTAAGAGATTTTTTCTCCAGATTCAAGGGTATTCTCGGAATTGGAAAATTTTACAAGTTGAAATGACACCAATGCCCTTCTTATTTGGTCTATTTTACAGGACTAAGTTGAAGCAGACGGAAGTTGACTGTGAGTTTTTAAAGAGATGCTGTGATAATTTGACGGAAGAAAACAGGAGGTTACAAAAAGAGGTTCAAGAACTAAGGGCATTGAAACTGTCCCCACAATTTTACATGCAAATGACCCCACCAACCACCCTGACCATGTGCCCCTCTTGTGAGCGTGTCGCGTACCCACCTACGGCCGCTTCGGGCTCCGCCGTAGAGCCGCGGCCCACCCCAGCTCACCACCGGCCCGTGCTCATCAACCCGTGGCCCGCCCCGGCCTCCTCCACCCCCATCCCGCACCACAGGCCGCTGTTCGATGCCCTCCGCCCTCGATCATAATCATAATCCTAACCCAAGGGCATTTTGGGAATATAAGTATTTCCGATGCCATTATGATGAATTTGTATAACAAGGTTCTGTTTCAATCAGCGCACTCCAAGATTATTCTCGTGCTCCCAAAGCCTACTGGTTTGATTGGAAATGATTTGGTGGGTCACAAATGTTTTGCAATATTTGACCCATCTTCTCCGGAGTGAGTGACTCTTTTTTTTGGGTACTCTTTCTTTTTGTTAGTGGGTTTTTTATTTTTTAGTCTTCTTTTGTTTTAGAGTAAGGGCGACAAACTTTGAATCATAGTAGGGGCAAGAAGTGAATGACCCTTTTGCCTTTGTAAAGTGCTTTTGCCTGATTATTAATTTATAATCGAAAGTTTTTAAGAATCTTCTTGTGGATGTTCTCCAATGTCTTCTTTTTCCATTTTCCCTTCTCTTTTTCTCAATTGAACAACATATTTTGAGGTGTCATTCTTGATTAATGGTCATGGGTTTATAACCAAATATAATTTAATGATAAAACTCTATGAAAATAATATTCATAAAAATTACATAATAATTTTCATGAAGATTCCGCTGCCACTCTGTTACTAATGAGATTTGATTTATTTCACATATGTTGGTATTGATTTTTCAACAATGTTAAATGTATAAAAAATAATCAAATTAATAAAAGTTCTATAAGAGTTCATATTAGCATATGTTTTATATCAATCTTAATCAAATTATTAATATTTTGATAAATTTAAATAAAAACATATTGATAAAAAACTGATATCAATATTTAATTTATTTGATTTATAATATATATGGTCTAGATTTGATTTATTTAACATATCTGGTGTTGCTTTTTTAAAAAATTTATGATTCCAAGTGAATTGGTTTTGATCTCATTGTAAATGAGATTCAATTTATTTTATATAATCGATCTTGATCCTGCTATATATATATTTATATATGATTTATTTCACACATTTAATATTAGTAAAGAGATTTTATTAACAATAACTGTGAATAAAATTGAATTTGCATAAAATTTAATTATTCTTTTTTTTTGCCTCGGATTATATCCATAAGTCCAAATTCATATCTTGATTATTTCAGTTCGAGTTATTATCGGCTTCTTTTCGTGAGAGTTCTCCCAACATAGTTTTCTCGATTCTAAATCTCGAATTTAAATTTTTGGTTAAGGGATCTCACACCATTCCCACTCCACTAGGCTAATTGTTCATGATTAAGTTTAATTATTCTTGTGAATTTAATCAGATGATTATGTAAGAAGAATCTCATTCATATGAATCTTTCAATTTTCAATTTGAGTTGGGATAGTTGGGATTTAGTGGGGACAAGTTGCGGATTCTTTGTTGGATTGTTGGTGATTTTAGAATTTCATATTTTGTCTTCAAATCATTGTGTTTAGGGTTTATTATTATCACTATGATTCTTATTGGGCCAGCGCTTGGGCCGTATCAATTAGTGAAGCCTCTTTCCTCAATTTGTGGATATTGTTTTTGAGGTTATTTTGCTTTGTTTTGGTTTCTTTGGTGGAACGAAAACTTGTATCCTACTGCTGGTGGATCAGGGAACATAGATTACTCAGATCATGAATGATTTGTTTAAGCAAAATTCTTTGAAGAATCCGCGTATTATGTATGAATATGGGTAGGTTCTGGTTTGTCTGATGAATGTCGCTAAGCAAATGATTATAGAAAAAGAAGCCGTTTGCCTTTCTCTATCTCATTAGTGTTTTATAATCATGTTAATTAACTAAATAGATTACTAAATTAGAGTTTGAAAACGAAAGTTAGATGGAAACAAGTAGTATATGACTGAATTATATTTAATTAAATCATGCACTAAGAATTTCCTTGACAAGGTTCCCAATTGTACTTTTTTTGGTTTATTATTTATGTTGTGTGTGTTTTAAAACTGAATCATTTTTTTTTGTGCCTTCGTACTTGGTGTATTGGTTGGTATTCGGGATTTCGCTTTAACTAATACGATCGAGTCAATTGAAGTCTCTCTTTGTGGATAGGGCTCTCTCAACATAATTTGTTCCATTCTTAAAACTCGAACCCAAAATCTCTGATTAAGGGGTAAGATGACCCATCCATCACACCAAATGACCATTGATAAAATCGAATCATATGTTAAACAACATATGCTAGATTTTATACTATGTTATAATTGTGGAGAAAACGGATATTGTTCATGCATAACTTTTGTACCTAAGCTAGCTGGACTAATAATATCCAACCAGATCTTAACAATTGAAACTTTTAAATTGACCCGGGATAATATATGTGTAAAGTAAAATAATACACAACTCTATTGATGACTTGTCGGTTCAGTGACAGAGTATTAAATTCCTGCCTTGGCAATGAAAAAATAGATGTTGAAAAAATCAGCCCTTAAATTGGGCCCCACAACTCTTCAAAGCGGATTAGTTAAATTTTTAAATACCGATGGTCAAATATCAAAAATATATATATTATTAATTGAAATGTTATTAATTTCAAAATATTCTTCTTATTTTTGTTATACAAGAATTTGAACCGATAATCATGGGATTGAGGGATGAGGATTATGACTAAGAGACTGTCCCCTTAGGAACAATTTCAAAATATTCTAAAATAATACAAAATGCATATTTCTACAAAATTAGTTGTGGTTTTCAATGTCATATTATTTTTTTTTAAAGAAAAATTTATCATGCATTTCATCGGTTAAAATCTTCTACTTCAGTTAAGATTCAAAATTTGTCAACATCAGGCAAAGCATAGAGGATTCAACATTAATGCGTACAAAATTATCAACACTAGCATATTTTAGTATTTGTTGTATAAACAATTTTAAAAATTGACACGAGACAATGTGTGTGAAAGCTAAAATAATATGTACCATAACATCATATATCATTGGAATGATCAAAAGACAACATTAGAACCACAAATTCTCATTCCCAAAAGAATGAATACGAACGGTTGGAGCGGATAACCAGAGAAAGGGACCACTACCACAAAGGGGAGATAGGATAATATCCTATCCTGGGGGTTTTATGATCCACAATGTTTGGATTTTTTTTTTTTTAATTAAAATTTGAAAACCTTGACATTGTTTTGTCCACTTTCATTTTTCAACTTCATTCAAAAGCTGATCTAGCTAGTTGGGATATGAAGGTTGGTTTCTCAAGTTTTCTCAGTGGGTGTCATAAATTCTGGAGCTGAATTTCTGTGGCTTGGAACTGTTAAGAAATGGGTCCCCACCTCAACCCCCCCCCCCACTGTACTTATATCGAGTCGTCTTCTTCATGGATTCCTTTTGCTTTGCACCTGTGAATGTCTTGCACATTCATTTGCAGGACCAATTGATGCCTCTTTCAAGTGACACAAAAATCCAATTCAGTGAACTTGACCCAATGATAAGATGTGTTAAAACAGAATATAATACTGCAAAGATGGCCTCAAATGTCTTTTTTTTTTCTTGTGGCTTATTTGGCGCCCCCATCATTTGGAATACAATAGGGATTGCAAATATAAAGCAGGAGAAGTTCACTCCTCATTTTAAAATACTCCGAGAAGATGTCCGATATATAAAGTATTCTCCGACTTAGTATAAGGATAGAAGGAGGATAACCACATATGTATACAATCTTCCGTTTACATTTTAAGAGATTATTTCTACAGCTTAAACCTATAATCTCAAGGTCATTATAGGAATAACTCCACCATTGCATTAAGATTCGCCCTCAATTTATTGTTGGAAAAAGCGTTTCTCTTCAAACAATGTCCAACTTCAAATTTTCCTAATTACATTGCGAAAAATTTAAACCATACACAAGGTTTTCCAAGTAGCTATGATATATAGTATGTGTTTGATACTCAAATCTTAGTCGATTCAAGTTAAAAGAGTATTTTAGAATAGATTTTGAAATTTTTTATTAGAAATCTAGTTTTTGACTTAAAAATTTTATATAAATCCTAGTTTAGCTCAATTCAATTTTTGTATGACAATTTTTCTTTAATTTCGATCAATATTCAAATTTATTACGACTAAAATCTATACCAAAGAAAAAATGTAATGGGAAGTTTCAACAATAATTATGGCTAAACTTGGGAAAGTGTTCTGCCATTTTAATGTCCCCCTATTATTTATATCACGCTGCTTTATTTAGCTTTCATGACATTTTGGAGATTCCACAAAGCCATCTGCGTTGGCCATCACAATGGAACAATGGAAGGGGAAGCAGCTCAAAAAACATAAACGTTGAAGCCAAGAAGAAGCCTGGACATGTCCAGACTCCAGAAACGAAGTTTTTTCATTCATATAATGCAACATTTGTTTTATTAATTGTCGTTGTCGAGAGAGAGAGAGAGAGAGAGAGAGAGAGAGAGAGAGAGAGAGAGAGAGAGAGTCATTTCTTTCAAGTTTTTGGACATGTCCCTCCCTTGTGCTGTTGCGGCAGAACAAGACGTCTCATTAACTAGAGTCTCATCTCTGAAATCTTTTCTGGTCACACAAATCTCGCATGTTTATGTCGGTTGTGGACCCACATGACATGGCCCGCGTGTTTGAGAAAACACCAAATTGGACTGGACCGAGGGCCTGATGCATTTACAACCTGGCCCAACCCATCTTAGTAATTTGGGCTATTCAGCAACAGGTAGGCCCATGATCATGGGCTCGAATCTCTTTTGGGTTTCTCCATCTTTTGTTTTAAGCACTTGAGATGAGACTACACAGAACCAACAACCAACGCCTAATGGCTAAACCTGGTTTTCCTTAAATAAGATTTTGAATTCAATTTTTATGTACGGAGAAAATAAACAATAGGAGATTTTTACTCCTTAAGGGTCAAATCCAACTCAAATCGAATTTAATCGGGACCAGCATGGTTATCAGATACTAATAACTTTTTTTTAAAAAAAAAAAAATAGAGAACCAACAAGAATTCGAAGAAAGGAATCTCTCCCCCCTAAAATAAAGATAAAAAATCTCAAATTGTTATAAATTCAATGGGATTTTGGATGAATGTCCATGTTCAACATTAATAAGAATGACATTTTAAATGGATGACTATTGGCTTTTGGGTAACTATTTAATGATATGATAACTTTTGGCCTTTGGGATCATTAGTGATTATTGATTTTTGAATTACCACATTAATAGAAGTGTCTTTTCATTCTTTCTCTAAATGTTTATAAATAACTATTCTCGTAATCTCATTTGTATGCTTAAGAAATAGAATGAAAATATTATTTTCTCGTTCTCTTTAAATTCTTTCTAGTTTTGTTCGAATTTTGTATCAGCTCTACGTTAAGGTCATCTTCGATAATCATAACTTGTCAGTTCTTCACTCTTGATTGGGCTATCAATTATCATATGATCATTAGCATGTAAATTATGCGTTGGACATGAATAGCTAACATATTCATGATTATCATGTGTAGCAGCATTAGTATGTAGATCTTATAAGCTAATTATTGACTAGTCCTAAGCTATAGTTTCATTTAAATTTTTTTTCTTTGGAAGTCGAATGTGCTGATTTTTCATCTTGTCAAATTCACATCCTGTTTGTGCTCTCTTACTGTTTGATATGTCCATGCACAAGGGCAATAATCATACCATGACAAAATCTTATTGAACCAGCATCCAAATCCCATGTCCCCCACAAGCAGATGCATCCCTCTCGGCACAAGATGCTATCAAGATTTGATTTAAAATCTTGACTATTCCTTTTTGCCTCCCTTTTTTTTTTTAAAAAAAAAATTCATTTGACAATTGAATCGATCAACAAGGAAAAAAAAAATTAATTGTACTTCTATTTGTCCATTTTGGGAATCTCACGTCTCATTCTTTTAGGAATTTTTTTAACATATTTATTGCCGAACATTTTTTTGGATTTTTTTATCAAAATAATATTTTTTTATTTAAAATTAAATAAATAGGATTTTTTTTTTCTCAAACTAATGATATCGCGATTCCAAATCGTGACATTTACAAATGTCAGAGTGAGTATGGATAGACAAAAATGATGATGTTGCGGTTCTCAAGAGAGACATGGGTGTCGCGGTCTTAGACCGCGACATCAATTTATTTTTTTAGTTTATTATGAATAGTAAATGTTACAGTTAGAGACCGCGATATCACTGGTTCAGAAAACAAAAGAAAACAACTCTATTTATTTAATTTTAAATAAAAAAATATTATTTTGGTAAAAAAACTCACATTTTTTTAGCATATTATTATCAAACATTTTCTTAGCATATTGTCACCAATAATATCTCTTAGTGACATTTATATAAATTATACTCTAATAATATCTCTTAGTAAACAACTTGTTGTTGTGTTAGTATTTTGTGGCAAATCTTACCAAACTTAAGTTTGTGACTCTTGACATTTCGGGAAAAAATTACTTATCATGGATCCTTGACGCTGAAATCCATTTGAATGCAAATGGACTTGGAGAAACAATTAAAAAAATAATAAAGAGACTTTAAAAAATCGAGCCAAGATAATGATTTTTCTCCGTCGCCACCTCCACGAAAATTTGAAAATCGAGTATTTGATGATAAAAGATCCACTTGAATTGTAGAAAAGTTTGGAAGAAATGTTTAATAACCAAAAAATGATAATAATCCCTAAAACTTATTATGATTGGATTCATTTGAAATTTCAAAATTTTAAATCAATAAATGAATACAATTCAGCTATTTTTAAAATCAGTTCTCAATTAAAATTATATAAAAAGAATATTACTGATTACGATATATTAGAGAAAACACTCTTCATTTTTCATGCCTCGAATATACTCTTGCAGCAGCAATATCGAGAAAAAGATTTTAAAAAGTACTTAGAACTAATTTTTTATTTACTTGTGGTGTGGTTGAGCAAAATAACGAATTATTGATAAAAGATCATGAATTTCGTCCAACTGGCTCTAGTCCATTCCCTAAAGTGAATGTGATAACTCACAACAATTTTGGACGTAGACGAGGACGTGGACGTGGCTGTAGCCGTGGCCGTGGTTGTGCCTGGAATGTTTACCATAATGATTATAGTGGACATACAAACCACAAGAAGTGGAAAAGTAATGAGACAAAATAAGAAAAAGGTGGATCTAATCAGAATGTTGAGAATAAATGCTAACGATGTAGGGTAATTGGACATTGGTCGCATACCTGTCATACGCCAAATCATCTTGTTGAGTTTTATCAAGTCTCAATGATAAGAATGTGGAGACAAATGCCTTATATCAAAATAATGACCCTAACAATAGTTTTGAGGATTTTGAAAATTTACCCCAATTAAAAGTTTGTGATTTTCGTAAGAATACTGAATTTGATGATTTTAATTAATGTAATTATTTTCATTTCTCAATTTAAATGTATTGTTTGTTTATTTATTTATTATTTTTTGAAGTCCTATGGATATTATTGTATCTAAAATTGGATCAAAGATCGAAAATGATGATCTCTATATTGTAGACAGTGCGACTATACATACAATTCTCAAAAGCAAAAGATATTTCTCTCATCTTATCATGAAAAGACAAAATATGAATACTATATCTGGTAGTGTAACCTTAATCGAAGGCTCCATAAGAGCAAATATTTTTACTACTAGGAGAGACAAATTTTTTTATCAGTAATGCATTATTTTCACCCAAATTCCATCAAAATTTATTAAGTTTCAAAGATATTCTACCTCAATGACTATTATATAGAAACAACCAATATGAGAAATAATGAGTATTATGCATTATTAATACTAAAATGAGACATAAATAAATTTTGGAAAGACTATCAATCTCTTTTAGGGTTTTTATTATACATATATTAAACTGATTGAAATAAATGCCATAATAAATGAAAAGTTTACTAATCAAAATGAATTTTTTTATGGCATGATAGATTGGGTCATCCTAGATCTGTAATGATATAACGAATTATGGAACATTCTTCCGGATATCCATTGAAGAATCTGAAGATTCTTTAATCTAATGAATTCATATGTATAGCATATTATCAAGACAAATTGATAATAAAACTATCGCCAAGTAAAATTAGAATTGAATCACCTGAATTTTTGAATCGAATACATGACGATATGTGTGGGCCAATTCACTCACCATGTGGATCATTCATATATTTTATGGTTTTAATAAATGCATTTACAAGATGGTTATATGTGTGTTTATTATTAACTCGAAATCTCACGTTTTTGCGATTACTTGCTCAGCTAATTCTATTACGAGTACAATTTCCTGACTATTCTATTCAAACAATTCGTCTTGATAATGCTACAGAATTCACTTCTCAAGTATTTAATGACTATTGCATATCTATTGGTATAAAGATTGAATATCCAGTAGCTTATGTTCATATCCAAAATGGTCTAGTAGAGTCGTTTATTAAACACCTTCAATTAATAGCGAGACCATTATTTAAGAAATCCAAACTTCCCGTTCATGTTTTGAGACATGCAATCTTATATGCAGCAACACTAGTTCGTATTCGACCCACTAGTTCTCAAGCCTTTTCCCATTTTCCAATTGGTCTCTGGAAGAGAATTTAATATATCTCATTTACGCACTTTTGGATGTGCAGTTTATGTTCTCATTGCTCATTCTCATACAACAAAATGTGGCCTCAAAGGAAATTAGGCATTTATATTGGTTATGATTCTCTTTCTACTATCAAATATCTTGAACACATGGCAGGGGATGTTTTTATTGCTAAATTTCTTGATTGTCAGTTTGATGAGATAATTTTTTCAACTTTAAGGGAAGATAATACCAGAAAAAGAAAGTTGAAAAAAGAGATTATCTGGAGTAATCTATCCTTATATCATCTTGATTCTCGTACAAAACATTGTGAACTAAAAATTCAACAGATCATTCATTTGTAATAGATTACAAATCAATTGTCAGATAATTTCTTTGATTCAAAATGAATAACAAAATCACATGTTTTAACAGAAAATACTCCTATCAGAATTGATATCTCTGAAGGACTCCTCCCAACAAATGAGCATAAACCATGTTTGAAGCATGGAAGACCAATAGGTTCTGAGGATAAAATCCCTTGAAAGAAAAAAGAAATAAATGGACAAATTGACCGTATAGAAAAAGGAAATAATTCGATCCAAGAAGAAAAACTTTCAGAAAAAGTTGAAATAGATAATCAATAAATATTAATAAATTACATTTCTACAATGAGAACATGAAATCGAACAAATACAAATGTTGATGATGAATTTGTATATAATTTGACAATTGATATTTTGAATGAAAATGAGAACTTTGAATCCACGACTTTAAAGAAATGTCAATCAAGAGGGGATTGGCCAAAATAGAAGGAAACAATTCAGACAAAGCTAACATCTCTCTCAAAACGTGAAGTTTTTGAATCCATAGTCAAAACACCTAGAGGTGTTAAACCAATAGGATACAAATAGGTATTTGTGCGAAAAGAAATGAGACAAATGAGATTGGGCGATACAAACCTCGACTAGTAGCACAAGACTTTTCGCAAAGATCTGGGATTGACTATGAAAATATATATTCTCTTGTAATGGATGTTATTACTTTCGTTATCTTATTTATTTAGTAGTACAAAAAAGACTTCACATGCAGATGATGGATGTTATTACAGCATGTCTATATGGTACACTAGATAATGATATATACATGAAAGTCTCAAAAGAACTAAATATGCCAGACGCATTCAATTCTCGAGAATTATTTTCTATCAAGTTAAAAAGATTTTAGTATGATTTAAAACAATCTGGGTGTATGTGATACAATTGCCTTAGTGAATATTTGTTGAAAGAAAATTATACAAATAATCATATTTGCCCATACGTTTTTATAAAAAAAGTCCGGATATGGTTTTGTTATAATCGCTATATATGTTAATGACTTAAATATTATTAACATTCTTGAAAAAATCTCAAATGCAATAAATTATTTAAAAAAAGAATTCAAAATGAAAGATTTTGGAAAAACTAAATTTTATCTCGGCTTGCAGCTTGAGTATTCAAAAAATGAGATTTTTGTCCATTAATCAACTTATATTGAGAAAGTTTTAAAACGATATAATTTGGACAACTCATACCCATTAACTAGCCCAATAGTTGTTCGGTTACTTGATATACAAAATGATCATTTCCGTCCTCGAGATGATAATGAGAAGATTTTTGATCCTGAAATACCATATTTAAGTACAATTGGTGCTTTAATGTATTTTGCTAATAGTACTTAACCTGATATTGCTTTTACTGTAAATTTATTAACAAAATATTGTTCAACTCCAATCAGAAGACATTGGAACGGAATTAAACATTTTTTTGATATATCTAAGAAATGATTGATATGGGTCTATTTTATTCTTATCAACCAAATGCATAATTAATTGGGTATGCAGATGCAGAATATTTATCAAATTCACACAAAACTAGATCAGAAACAGGTTATATATTTACATGTGGTGGCATAACGATATCTTGGAAATCTATGAAGTAAACTATAACTGCTATCTCATCAAATCATGCTAAAATAATTATAATTTATGAGACAAGTCGTGAATGTGTGTGGTTCAAATCAATGACTAAGCATATTAAAAAATCATGCGGTTTGTTAGTAAATAAAAAGACTCCAACGATACTTCATAAAGATAATACAGCTTGCATAGCTTAGTTAAAAGGTGGATATATCAAAGGTGATAGAACGAAACATATCTTTTCAAAATTATTTTTCACACATGATTTATTATAAAATGGAGATATTGACGTACAGAAAATTCAATCAAACGAGAATCCTATAGATTTTAACGAGATATATTTCTTATATAATGGACATCCAAAGGGGAGTGTTATAAATTCAATGGGATTTTGGATGGATGTCCATATTCATCATTAATAAGAATAATCTTTTGAATTGATGATCATATTTAGGAATGACTATCGGTTTTTGGATAACTATTTAATGGTATGATAACTTTTGATTTTTGGGATTATTAGTGATTATTAATTTTTAGGTTACCATATTAATAAAGATATCTTTTCATTTTTTCTCTAAATGTCTATAAATAGATATTTTTGTAATTTCATTTATATGCTTAAGAAATAGAATAAAAATATTATTCTCCCACTCTCTCCAGATTCTTTCCCTTTTTTTATATTTTATAAAACAAATTAACTTTTAGGTATGTATTGGTACATCTATTAGGAATAAAACTTGTGCAAAAAATGCGACAAATATCCCAAGCAAGTTTTGCTTATACTTTCAAAATATAATTTTCAAAGATGGAAGATGTGCATCTTATATCGCAGAAAAACTGAAATTCTTTGTTAAACTTTTTTCACAAGTCATTAGCAAGCATAGGATTCCACCAAATGGTTATATCTTTATTGAATACTCATTTTGTAATGCCAAAAGGGGAGAGTCTTAAACAGAGTAAAGATTGACATGCTTGAAACAGTCAGAAGGGAGGGGAGGAATCTGATCCCCTTGTTTAGTCATTTTTGTAACATAACTTTCGGTCAACTGAATTTTAGTTAAGATTGCACTGTCACTCAAGTCCTTTTGTGATGAGGATTTTTTATTTTTTTTATTCTTTTGTTTTGAATCCGGTTTTTAGATTACTCTTCTTACGTGGAAATGAGGGATGATGATCTCTTCAAAAGACAAATCAGCACTTTCACATGATGGGATTTGGGCCAGACTGTGTACGTTTGAATGTCGTCAAAAGAGCTTTGGAATGTGTCATCAGACCCTTGTTTGGCATCTTTCTTCTTGATGCTTCTGGAACTTGCAAAATAATAATGATAATAGAGAGAGAGAGAGAGAGAGAGATGAAAAAGAGTATGAGAAAGAAATAACAATTATTCCTCGTGATTCTTGAAGAAATGGTTTAATCAAATGAAGAGGTAAAAAGCAATATAGTTGGTCCATGCATGTCTCGAACCTGCGACTAAACTAATTGGCCACACTTGAAGCTTCACAATTTTAACTATTTTTCTCAGTCTTACAAAAAATAGAAGAAAAGAAACTGTTTCAAATGTAAAAATAGATCATGTACGAACTCCAAAATCTGGCCTTCAGACTAGTAAAGTATCAGTTGTTCCCTGAAAATGTATGACCAAACTGAGCAAATGAACAAAACAATCACTTGTGAATGTGATAAAGACTTTGCTAATGAAACCATTGTTTGGATATAACGGATTTGCAGGCCATTCAGTCATGCATTTTTTCTTTTCCCCAGCAGGGTTCTAGACCATTGCAAATCTTGAATTCCCAAACCAAGAAGATTCTGTCAAATTTGGCTCGCTCGCTCTCTCTCTCTCTCTCTCACACACACACACACACACACAAAACGAAGAATTTGAAGTGGTGAAATGTGTAAGTCATTGGGTGGTCCAAAAGAGGATCTAGGATCGTCCCCAAGTATAGCATATGGAGAGGCAAGAAAGAAAAGAAAAGAAAAGAAGTCCCACCATGGTTGTGGTTGCAGTTTGCATAATGAACCAATTTTATGAGATTTTACCTCACCCGCATAAAAGCTAGCGTACGCAGTCCAAAAGAGGAATCCTGACCACATCCCACGCAACCCAATTGCCAGCTCCTTCATGTCTTTCCTCTTCCCACCCTTACCCCTTCTCTTTTGCCCTTCTACTTGAATCCTTACCCTTGACTGGGAGAGACTAAAAGATTATGTTTGCCAAAACCATATCTTAACTTATAATATTTGATTTAATCAAGCAGAAAATAAATAAAATGGATATCAAAAAATTTTAATCCAACACTAAAAATTAACTTTTAAAGTCGTGTAAAACTCTTGAATTTATATAATGTACTCTCGAAAAACTAACTGATATAAAACTTAACAAAGATTTTTTAGTTGGAACCAAATAAAACTCTTGAATTTATATACTGATAACCTAAGTTCAATTCGCATCTGCCACCAAAAGAACTCAAAATTCATAACCCACCCAATCATACAATATTAATAAGTGTATGCTTAGTGAACTAATTCGACACAAACAAGGAAATACAACATCATTTGATTATAAAATCTCGTATAGTTTTGCGGATGTTGTGCAGAAATGGAAATTCTATGGTTAATGTCTACTGGTTGATCTTATGCACATAAGTTTCTAGAAAGACAATATAAAATGGGTAGAGTGATTAAGGACTTGGGGAAATCTGAGAATTGGAAGGAATTAAGTTGAATAGGAGACCAAGAGAGAAGATAAAGAAAAGTTGCTACAATCACAGGTCATAAAGGTCATTTGATCCATAACTGTAAAAAGGGTTAAAGTGCTCAAGGGAGCTTGAAATCCTCACTCACTCATTCTCATGCTTTCCCTTCTTTTCTTTTCCTTTCTTCCTTCCTATGCTTTTCCTTAACCCCTAAGTCTTCTCTCCTTCCTCTTCTTCTTTGCCCTCTCTGGTCTCTCACATTATAACTACAAAAAAAAAGAAGCTTTTCTCTGCCCTTCAATGGCTGAATCAGATTATGTAACCAAACCACAACGGCTAGTTTCGGAGACTGGCCCTCCCAAACAAAACCTACAGAACTCGAGTAAGTTCTTCGCACAATTCTTGTACAAAGCTCTGTTTGTCATTCTGTTTTTTGTTGTTCTTCCTCTATTTCCTTCCCAAGCTCCTGAGTTTATAAGCCAAACAGTGTTTACAAGAAGTTGGGAGCTTCTTCACGTTTTGTTTGTTGGTATTGCCGTCTCTTATGGTCTTTTTAGTAGGAGAAATGATGATGTTGAAAATGAAAATTACTCTAACTTTGATAATGCAAATAGTTATGTTTCTAAATTTCTTGAAGTTTCATCGGTTTTCGATGATGAGACTGAAAGCCCATCTGGGTCTGATCAAAGCAAGGTTCAGACATGGACTTCTCAGTACTATAGGGGTGAACCAGTGGTTGTAGTTGCTCAAGAACAATCTGTTCTTGAAGATCATAGAGGTTTGGACTCTAGTATTAGTGAAAAGCCTCTTATTTTGCCTGTTAGAAGCTTGAAATCAAAGGTTTCAGATCCTGAAAGACTTGAATCTGCTGCTGCACAGAACGGTTTGTCTAAGCCTTTTAAGAGGTCTATATCCAGCTCAGGTTCAAAGAGGAGTTCAAGAAATGGCGAGAGAACTAGGTCTAGGTCCTGGAGTTTGGAATCCGATGGTGCCCGATTTTCAAAGGAGAACAATGTTAGACCTATCTCAAATTCAGGCTGTAAGAGGTATCCAAGCAATGGCGAGAAATCTAGGAATGGGGAAGTTGAAGGGATTGATGCGCCAAAAGTGGAGGAGAAACTGGAGGAAAGTGTTGTTCTTAGGTCCCCAATTCCATGGAGATCAAGGTCGGGAAGAATGGAACTGAAAGAAGATACTGATCTTCCTCCCCTTGATTCTCTCCCTCCTTCAATGGATGAGTTGCAGATCAATCCTTTCGACTTTCGCTCTTCTAGGTCTCAAAATTCTCGTTCATCTTGGTCCAGTTCAACGTCTTTAACACCGCAAACTCTGTCACCTTCATCTTCATTGTCTTCACTGCAGAAGCTTTCCCCTTTGCCTTCTCTACCTTCAGAGTCTCAGGCCAAGAGCGTTGAAGATTTTGTGAGGAAGAAGAGCTTTCACAGGTCTCCTCCACAGCCACACCCTCCACCACCACCGCCACCGCCACCGCCGCCACCGCCGCCACCACCACCACCACCACCATTTAGTTACAGATCACCTTTGATGAAATCAAACTTTAGTTCGGTTAACAAGGAAGTTTCTTCTGAGGAGTTGAACCTGAGGTTTAGAAGTTTAGTGGAGGACCTGAAATGGTGCAATGAAGATGGCCGGTTCAACAGATTAGGTCCAGCAATGGAGGCAAAACAAAGAGCACACACTGATAGTTCATCAAATGGGAAGTCGGTTAGAACTATCAGAGCCGGTGAATCCTCTCTGTCAAGGCAAGCTAGAGATTTTGGTGCTGATGGAGTGAAGGGAAGAGCTGAAACAAGAAATGAGTTCAAGGGATATGATGAAACATCCGTTAGAGCTGAGAAGAAGAATGGCGATAGCATTTCCTTTTTGCCCAGGACAATTTATACACAACACTGGAGAGATGAGAAGAAAGAAGTCGATGAAATGGTTACTTTGGAAACTGAAGATGATTCTGATGAAAATAATGAGATTGAGAGAAGTTCAGACAAAGAAGAACCCACTTGTACTCTGGCAGGCAGTGATGAGGGACCAGATGTTGATAAGAAGGCAGACGAGTTCATAGCTAAATTTAGAGAGCAGATAAGACTTCAGCGAATAGAATCCATAAAGAGATCAAGTGGGCAGCTTAGTAGAAACCCAGCAAGGTAATAGGAAGGTAATTCTTTACTTCTACAGTTACGTTGTAGAAAGATGTCCATCTCGTGCCTATGTCAGCTTTATATTTCACCATCTGATTGTACTAGAGTTTTTGTTTTTTCAAATTTGCCAATATGATATACAAAGATTTGGATGGTTTTACATGCAACTGAGATAATCATGAATATTTTGTTAAATCTTTGGAGCGTTGAGCTGAAATGGCCAAAAATATGCAGATTGATGTTGGCTTACCCGTACAGCCAAACACTTGATAGCATAGCATATGAGTTTTGCTTACACGTCATTATGCTATACTAAATCTGCTAAGATTGCTTTGTTATTGAATTCTGAAAGCCTGCATATCATTATGGTTGAACAATGAGTCTTTTTCTGCTGTTATGTAGTATATGCATAACGATTAAGCACCGAAGACAGTGTCCACCAAACAGCTTCATGCTGGAAAGGAATCCCTGCTTGGCAAGCTGTTTTTGCTGCTGGGCAAACAACGAATTTCTTTTAAGGAAGAAAATTTCTTTGTAGGAACCTCAAGATCTATACATGTTCCACAACAAACATCTAACGTGGTTTAAGGAAGAAAATGTGATAGTTGAACAAAAAAAATTCTTTTTCTGAAGGAAATCCGCCGAAAGGTTGTCAATGAGGAGAGGCAATGCTTGTTCTGGTCATGGAAGCGGCTATATCTTAGTTTTGTTTAGAATAGAAGTCACTACTATTCCCTAATAACCTAAATTCTTTATTAAAATTACCAAAAGTTGTTCTTCTCTCTCTTAATAGATCCACAAAGACACTAAGAAAGGTATTAGTGCTATGCTTCTCAATAAGATGTGATCATTTTTAAAATTGTACTAGTTGCTTAAGCCTGTGGGATGCATGATTGCCCCAGAGATCACACTTCTTATCATTCGTTACTTTCGTAAACAGCATATTCCTTTTTTGCCTCCCCCTCCCCCAAAAAAAGTTGTTCCTTTTGAGCACACAAGACATGAGAAAAGCATCAGAATTCATAGCTTCAACAGTGAGAAAAAATAAGTTACTTTTGGCATTAGCACTGCAGTTTTTGCATCATTTAGTTCAGCATTAGATTCTATGCCCACATGGTCAACTACAATCCATCTAACCCTCACAAACAATTTGAGAATACAAGATGATTCTAAATTTTAATGGAAAGTAGCGTAATACAGAAGCTATTTTAAGAAAAACATGGATGGCCAAAAGCAATAGTGGGAAAGAAAGTTCTTTGGAAAATAGGCTTCTCTTGTACAAATGGTGCACCTGGCTTTGAGCAACAACAATGACAAAAATCATTAGATTGTGTAATTATCATCATCTTCATTGGCCATTAGGCTAGCCTGAAATTGTACTACAAAAGCACAAATGGGTGTAAAAGAAATGCTCCATTTGAGTATTAGCACTTACCTGTGCTGTTTGGAGGTTCCATGTTCGTACAGAAGTAGCAGCCAAGTTCAAATGAGTCAGCATGCTTTAATCAAAATACCCAAATCTAGATCCAAAAAAAAAAAAAAAATTATAGACCGCACTTTTACTTCTATGGTTAAATTAAGAATTGTACCTAATTTTCAAGATTCAGAACAAAAAATGTTGAATTCATGAAATACTTGCAATAAGCCACAAATCAATGCCTATTGAGGAGTATATGGTCAAAATATCTATGTTCCTATCAGCTTTGATACCATGTGAAAATAGAGCTAAAATAATAGGGAGAAAATAAATGTTATGCCATGTTTTCATTTCTTGGATTAACTATTTCTATACAAGAAGGGGTTAAATTAATATACAAGAGAAAAAAAATTCTAGGCTATCCAGGGAATATCCCCTCAACCTCGAGGGTATTCTAGGGCTAATGATGCAAACAATTATAATGGTCTAACATGAACACTTAATCTTACTATATTCAGATTGGTTGCAAAAGGGGGAGGGAAGTGGAACTAGAAATGAGGAAGCAAAATGCTTTTGTGTCAACCTCTTTATACTGCTATCTATACTGCAGAGTCCTTTTTCTCTCGGGTGAGAATTCTAAACAGAGAGCACATAGAAGCTACTGAGAAATATGCACATTTGCCATGCATTTTCAGCATAAAATGGAGCACAAATTTAGTGTAATTAAAACTATTACGATTGAACTAAAACAATCTTGAATTTTGCGAAAAAATTCTATATTTATATACCAAAATTTATTCTCCCTGAGGCACTGAGAATAAGGAAACAGACTTAAATTAACTTTTGAATTTGAACTAATTTTAATAAACCCAAATCAAAATAGTTGAATTTGAAGTGATTCTGATAATATATTAGAAAAGATACGAAAACATGATTTTTATTTCAAAAATTATCGATATATTACACTCAAAAAAATTTAGACAATAACAAAAAATGCTCACTTACCAGAAGTTTGCAATTATGGGAAAGAAGCTTAGCCTGGATTTGGGATTCAACGTAGGGTTTTGACATCCTTTGAAACTTTAGGTTAGTAAAAAATCTCATGTGGTAGGTCCGAAAAAAAGACTGCCAGGGAAGCTTGTGTAGGCATGTTTGGCAAAGAGCAAGGGATGGAGGATGCAATTGCTCTTATTTGTTTTTGTTTTTTTTTTTTTTTTGTAATATTCATGTTGCTATCTTATTTTACTATTATCTCTTTACTTATAGGCGTGATAAAACTATAGTAAATGAGTCGTTCTTTTTTCATATTATTAAGATGATAACTTAGGTTATGTTTAAAAACATTATGCAATTTCGTCATACATTATGCAAGTAATTTTATATAAATAAAGGATATACTTTAATATTATATTTAGTTCAACATTTTAAAACCCAGTTTTTGAAAAGAATAATGCTTTATAGATAATAATAAAACATTTAGTAAACAAATAACAAAGAGTGTATTACATTAAACATTTTAAATTCAAATATAACATTATATGTGTAATCATGGATTCAGATAATAATAGTTTTTAAAAAAAAAAAAACATAAAAAAATTAAAGATTTCTACAAACCAAAATTCATTTTATAATAATCAGAAGTGACAAAAAGTTGCATCTAAAGGTTTTCCTTAAGTATAAAATATTATATTCATCAGAACGTAGAAACAGTGGTGGGTCAGATAGGGCATATGATTGGTAATTTGGTCGCTAATAGATATTGTCATGCTTTTAACTCTTCTGTCGAGTACATAACAATTATTATGTTATTTTGATATACAGATATAATCTTTATATATATTGGGATAACACAAAACATCAACTTATACAATAATTTTTTTTTCAAAATAATGAATTTCATCAAAATAAATAAATTTACATCATTTCACAATCAAATGATCCGTCTAGCCCATCCATGTTCTAATCACACGATCAATGATCCAACTGATCCATCCCTATTCATGTATATATGCAATTTGGCCTATCCAACCATTTCAATCCAAATAATCCATAATTTAAAAAATAAATAAATAAATCCCTACTCAAGGGATCCATTCCAAATCTCATCAAAATAATTCTCAATAAAATCCAAAGAAAATCATAAAGTGGTTCTCAATTTTTAAATATACAAATCACATTTAAATCACAAAACAAATAATTAAAGTTAGAAAATAAATTTTCCAAATTAATTACAAAATTTACCTCTTATTTAGGTTCACTAAGGACCTCAAGTCATAAAAGAACTATTACCTAATGATGTTCAACAAAACAAGGTTTTTCCAATCACTTTAAGCGTCCTTGAATCTCGACTAAACTTTTTTTGTAAAATGGAAGAGGATCATGAATATATAATATATTCAGTGAGTGATATATAAATTACACAAAAATAAGAATCTGTGTGGTGAATATATCAAATTCATAAGTATTTCAAACTATCGAGTCATTCTTAAATTCATTCCATAAAAATAACTTCAAATCATTATTTTCAAATCTATCACAAATCACAATCATCATAATTCAATTCATATGCATTCAAATATTTTACATTTTCAAATCATAGAGCAACCCAAAATCATTTTCCTAACAAAAATCTACCACGATCTAGAGTGGAATTGCCGAGCATTATAGAAATTTTATATTTTAAAATGCCTCCATCCTTGGCATTATTTGTGGGTTTTACTTGGTGGTAAACCCAACCTATCCCACGCCCATAGACACTATATCCAGCGATGAATGTATCGTATGTACTCGGCTACATTTTATGGTCTATTAACCTCACTACGTCACTCTGTCGGGTCACACCGTAGAGGGAAATGACTGGTTATTTTTATGGAGATCAGGCTCTTCCTCCCCAAGTAAATTAATGCACCATTTCATTCCCATGTGTTATCAATTCAATAATCATTCATAAATAATCACCATTTCAAATAACTATATATATATAAATCAATAAATCAACATGACACATGTACTCATTTAAACTATTATGATACATAAAAAAAAATTCAAATTCATTTCTTGAAATATTCCACATACACTAAAACATATAAAATCCAATAATTCAAAAATCATTTAGAAAATTCAATGAAACATTTTTATAAGAGTAATTTTTCTTATTTAAGTACAAACAAGAAATCACTCACCTCTTGGGAGAGTAATCACTTCTAATTCTCAATCCAATCTCTCTTAACTCTTCAATTGTTTCCACCTGAGACAATAAATACAATTTCATTACTTAAATGTAGCAAAATACTAGGTTAACTAAAATTTCCCTCGTTTATTTCACAATTCAAATTTTCCTGCACAATCATGTTCTAGAAAAATCATTATATTTTGAGCTACAAAACTTGGATTGAAATGAAAAGTTAAGATATAGGGCTATAACTTTTGTATTGACAATTAGATTCAATTCCAATTACACAAATATGTCCAAGTCTATGAATGTGCTAGTCTTAAATTCATCTCCTATATTTGTGCAGTTATCGAAAAATTATCATAACTTTCACTACACACATCAGAATTTGGTGATCCACATCTCAAATTAAACATAAGACATAAATCTACAACTTTTATATTCAGAATTTGACCTAATTTTGTCCAGAAGGTTGTTCAATTTCAAAGCAAATTTTGTAAGCAAAACATGACAGAACATAATAACTTTTACAGAATATGTCACTTTTGAAAAATCACCAAAAATCCAATTCTCATCAATTCCATTCGAATCATATATCATTTTAAAACTCTAGATTTCTAATTTCAATAGAAATAAACCCTACTCCGTTTACCATTGTGTATAAAGAGTTATAATTGAAAAACCCTAATAAGTTCAAGCTATCAATTCTAGAAATTCAAGTTTTCATGCTTACCCTAACATTCTACCACTCATACAAGTTTAGATCATTGGAATATTTTTCATTTTAACCTTATAAAATTTTCCATTTCATTTTCCCCAAATTTTTACTATTTACAATTTTAGGGTTTTTCATTCTCTAACTGAAATTCGATCAAATTTCTGCAATGCAATTCATTCTATTAATAAGAAAGTTAAACCCAAAATTCAGGATGAGAAATTTCCTGATTTTGATGTTAGGTTTCAAAAACCCTAACTTCTCTCCTTCGAAGAATAAACCTTAGACTTCTCCTTTGAATCTTTGAATCTTCCCATTACTTAGTTGCTTGAAGTGTGATTGGAGTGATTTAATGAAGGGTATTTGATTTCTAGAGAGAGAAATCAAGAGTGTGAGAGCAAGAGAGTGAATGTAGAGAGTGGGAGAAGAGAGCTTCGAGAGAGACGAAGAGAGTGAATGCAGAGAGTGGGAGAAGAGAGCTTCGAGAGAGACGAAGAGTCGGAAGAGAAATAAGGAAGAAAAATGAGAATGAAATAAATGAAATTGAGATTCGTGAGATTACTATTTTGCCATTCCTTTTTATCAAGTTTTATTGAGGTTGAAGGTATTTTGGTGATTTTGATATTTTGGTCATTGGTGGTTCCACTGCCTGGGCTGTGCGGTTCCACCGTCCATTGGACTTGCTTTGCATTGCTACATGTTCTCTCCTTTTGCCCACACGATTCTACTGACGGTTGCATCGCATGAGCTTGCAAAATTTTTTTAATAATTTGAAGTTAAAATTATTATTTTACCCCTCATAATTTAAGTCTTATTTAAATATTTGGAGGGCAATTTGATCATTTCATGACTTTCCATATGCACACTTCACAGTTCCACTATCTCAATGTTTTGATTGAACCCATGACCTCAACATTGCCCAAAAATAAATTGCACCATCAAGCCACTTCATTCTTTGCTATTTATATAAACTATAATATATTTGTCCACTTACCAATTATTTTAAAATTGCACAAAATATACAAGAGAACAAAATTTGAAAATTTCCAACACTTGGCACTTGAGTGAAATAGAAAAATCAAGACATTAATTTTTTTGGTGTTATCTTTAAAAATTCGAATTGATTAAAATCCAATTTCTTTCACGTGATTTACAAAGAAAGTTAATAATTAAATAAAGATTTTTAAACACCGAATGTTCGGTGTTATAGATATGGAAGAAGATGAGCATGGTGTCCATTTTATGCAGAGGTGGTGCTCTCCTCAAAGGGGACTGGCGAAGTTGTGTATAGATACCAACTTAACTGAGTTGAATCGATTTTACTTATTGGGAAGAAGAAATGTTGGTAGGCGGTTTAAAGAGTATGACAGGTGCTTCAAGTTTTGGAAATTTGAGAGGCAATGGCTTTAGCATATGGTCTTGTGATGTCCCCTAGCTCAACTTCCTTTTTTATAGTTGTAATTTTTTTTTTTTAATTATAACAGGAATCAAACTTCAAATCACGAAATCAAAGAAGGAGAATTATTGTCAGTAGACTGTTCTCTTAAAGATATGGTTGCAAAATTAGATAAAGAGAAATGATTGATAAGCTGCGTGGTATGATGCACCTGTTTTTTTTTTCCAATAAATTAATGATATCATATGATAACTTTGAATCTAATTAAATTTAGTTCAAATTGATTTAGATTTTAAAAGGAAAAAAAAAACTCTCCGAATACATTTTTTTATATATAAAATTTGAATTAAAAATTTTATTTTAAAAATATAAGTATTCAGTTATTAAACCAATTAAATATTGATAATACGAAAAAACTATAAAATGGTTTAAATGTGATATTTTGATACCGTAAGTTATTTAATCCTCAACTTTAACTATGTCAATGGTATTTTGTTTCAATATTATCCAAAATGGTGGCTCATATATTATTAAAGATTTATTTAGTCGGATAATCCGAATATCGATTAATGGTAAATATATCTATATCAAAAAAAAAAAAATTACTTAATGTTTCTCTTTAACTCTTTTATAGAATAATTTTGATTTCTTATAAAAATATATTAATAAAAATATTATAAACAAATATCAAATTTTAAATATACATTTCCCAAAAGACATTATGACTTGAAAAATGACGAAAAGCAAATATCATCTTAGTCTATTAGGTATTTTAAAATTATTTTTGAATAAATTAAATATTTGAATGTCAGTTAAAAAATATATATTTTTTGATTATTATATAATATGAATTGATTTGATTTAATTTGATTATAATTTTATAAATCAATGAAAATATTTTGGCATAACTATTTGATTTATTTGGTTAAAGCCCCAATGAAAATATTTACGCGCCCAATGTGAAAATGGCCAATGTATTTCTTTTTTTTATTATTATTATCTTTTAATTTAAGATTTTCACTTTCTTTCTCCTCTTGTTTCCTCGGCAAAGGTGGTCTTAGGGGCCCTTACAAAGACTTGGCGGTCGAGAGTTTCACAGACGGAAGGCCAAATTTGTCGCCGTCGCAGTCACCGTAGCTTCACGCCGTCATTCTCCGTCCATGTAAAGCCATTTCTACGGTAAGGGTTTTAAAACCTTAATTCCTTTCAGCTTAATTCTCACAACCAATGTCATTTCTCCCACCATCTCGACTCCTCTCATCATCCACATTTTTTAAAAACCCTAGGTTTCCCCTTCCCAAAACCCTGAATTTCACAACCATTTCTTCCTCCGCAGATAAGTTATGGTCCAACTTACAGAAGAACAATTTCACCAACATAGAAAAAACCCTTTTGAATGCTAAGGCTAAATTAGACTCCAAATGTGTCAACGGTGTTTTGCAGAGGTTTTCTGTGAACGAAGCACAACTGGGTCTCAGATTTTTCATCTGGGCTGGTCTTCAACCCAATTACAGACACAGTTCTTACATGTATTCTGAGGCTTGTAAATTGTTCGAGCTTGAAAAAAGGCCTGGGGTCATTATTGATGTTATTGATGGGTATAGAGTTGAGAATTATATGCTCAGTGTTAAGATGTTTAAGGTGGTTTTGAATTTGTGTAGAGAAGCTAAATTGGGGGAGGAGGCTTTGTGGGTACTAAGAAAAATGAAGGAATTTGGGGTTAGACCGGATACAAATGCCTACAATATTGTGATCAGGTTGCTTTGTGAGAAGAATGAGTTGGGTTTGGCTGAGGAGCTGATGAAGGAGATGACTTTGAGTGATTTGTATCCCGATATGATCACGTATGTTTCCATGATTAAAGGATTTTGCAATGTGGGTCGGTTGGAGGATGCAAATGGTTTGATTAATGTGATGAAAGAACATGGTTGTTCTCCCAATGCTGTGGTATATTCATCATTTCTTGATGGGGTTTCTAGGTTTGGGAGTCTGGAGAGAGTGCTGGAGTTGTTGGGAGAGATGGAAAAGGAGGGTGGAAGTTGTAGTCCTAATGTGGTTACTTATACTTCTGTAATTCAAAGTTTGTGTGAGAAGGGCAGGTCGATGGAAGCATTGCGAGTTCTGGATCAAATGGAAGATTGCGGGTGTTTCCCAAATCGGGTCACTTCTAGAATTTTAATTACAGGACTTTGTAAGGAAGGTTGCTTGGAAGAGGCTTATAAACTGATTGATAAACTAGTTGCAGGAGGAAATGTTTCAAGTGGTGAGTGTTATAGTTCTCTTGTGGTGTCTTTGCTTCAAATTCGTAATGTTGATGAGGCAGAGAAGTTGTTTAAGAAAATGTTAGCTGGTGAGGTGAAGCCTAATAGTTTGGCATCTAGCCTCATGTTAAAGGACCTTTGCTCACAGGGGCGGATTCTGGATGCATTCAACTTTTATAATGAAATGGAGAAGATAGGATTCATATCTTCCATAGATTCTGATATTTACTCTATTCTTTTAGTAGGGCTCTGTCAAAAAGATCATCCAGTGGAGGCTTCAAAACTCGCAAATTTAATGGTCAAAAGAGGGATTAGAATGAAGGGTCCCTATGTTGAAAAGATTATGGAGCATCTTCAGCAATCTGGGGACAATGAAATAATTTTGCAACTTGATAAGGTCAGAAATGTTGTTGAATGAAAGATGATCCATCTGAATCCCTCATGAAAGATTCTGCGGGGTTAAGTGGTGAAAATTCTAGCTGGAAGGCGAGCCTGATTTTGGGCTATATTAGTTTGCTTTCATATGTTAAGAGAGAAAATATATGCAGCCAAGCTGCTCGGGGTTTTGGAAAGCCTGTGGAGTGGAACATGAAAGCAAAATTAGGGCATTCCATTCCAAGATAGAAAACCTATTCTGCTACTTCATATTGGTGATTATCTTAAAGCAGAGAGCCTCCAGGTTGCAGAAACAATCACTGGAAAAAATAATTTTGTTCTGTTAATAAGATATATCTCAGCATGTTCTTGAGCTATGTATACATTCCTTTGCATGAACCTTGTAATGGCCTCAGTGTCGGCTTCCCTTCAGTTGCAATTCATTCATTGTTTATTGGTTTCCTGGAATAAAGAAGTACCTTTCTGTATCCATTTTACGGGACCCCTGGCAATGTGTTATGTATAGAGTTGAGTATCAGCGTAGGAAGGGAAAAAAAATGATCAGTAAGAAATCAAGAGGTAGAGCAAAGAGAGATAGAGTTCAGAATAGTGAAGGCATCATAAGGCCTCATTCATTGAAAGAGTTAAATTCTGAGAAATACAGATGATACGCAGTCTGCAATAGCAAGACCGACCAGCCCAAGGACCGAGTTACAATTCACTTACTCCTCTCCTCCCCCTTTCCTGCTATGCTACCCTTACATTTATAACTCCCCTTTTCCCCTAACCACTTTGATTCTATTATTCTCCTCATGGTTGAGTCTGTTTCACCCCAGCACCTTCCACATTCTCTTTCTTCTTCCTGCGGTTGTAAACTTGCAGTGCTTTTGGTGCCACTATATCTGCCATGTCATCCGCCAATTCATCTGCCATGTGTCCTCTTGAGTTTCCTGTCATAACACAATGGTTGGCATGATTTTTTTGTTGTGAAAGAGAGAAAAGCTTCAGTTTGCAGCTGCAGCATGAGAAGGTATAAAAACATGTTCTGTGGTTCTTTACTTTTGGAACTTGTAAGATGTTACGGGAAAATCAACGTGTTTATCATTTTCTTCACCATTTCGCACTTTTTAGCGCCAAAAAAAAAAAAAAAAAAAAAAAAAATCTTGTACAATATGGGTATGTAAACTTTTTGTAGGAATTTGATGGCCCAATATGATACATATTGTGCTGCTTTTATTAATTCATTGCAATTTAACATTTGTTTGGCAACACAGTTCTTGTGAGAATGCTTGGCTGTAGTTGATATGATACAATTGAATTAAGTAAATTGAAGTTGCTGTTATGGATCTCGGCTCAATTTAATGATGATGTCTATTATGACATAACTACCAACACATTGTCAACTAATGGTGTTGTCATGATGTATAATGACAAATAATTTACCATTGATCCTTGGCGGCAGGGAGGTGCAATAGAAAGCATGCATGCTGAACTAGGCATGATTGACAGTTTTTCCGTTCTCAGAGCACAATATGTTTGTAGATTATTCTTGAGCAGCAGTCTTGAAAACTCTCTCCAAACATTGGGGTTTGGCTTGTAAGTTGAGATGCAGCCTGTGTAGCCGTTTTGGTTCCTGTCCTGCTATACTGAACGTCGTCCAAATTTTCGGAGGTCCTTCGCTTACTGCAGAATTACAAACCATGCATTGAGACTTGCCCTTCTGGTACTTCATTCCCCTTTAACACGGATATTTATTCCTATAAATTTTAATTTACAAGAGAGAATTTATCTTCTTCTCTGTGAAAATTACAGCATGATCATGATGCTAAAAGTTTTATCCTGCTTTTTAGTGGATAATTCTTGCAGATTCCTGGGATGAGAATAGCCTTTCTGCTTTGTGATCTACAAATGTGTGATCTTGTGTTTTTCTGCTTTTCATTTGTGTGACATATTTTCTGTTCTTTAGAGGCACCAAAGTTGTACTGTAGATATCAGAAAATTTTTCTTGTTTTAGCTTCATTAATTGGCATTAGACCGCTGGCTTTAGTTGTCTGCTTTCTGCTTTCATTTTCTTGTCCTAGGTTTAGCTTCATTAGTCGAAGAAAATACTTTCTTGTCTTCTTCAGGGGTCTGTAGAACAGCCGTTATGTGGGATTATGCTACTCTACCATGTTGTCAATGTTACCTTTGCACATCTTTAATAAGATTGACGTTGGCATTAGACTGCTGGGATTTCAAGATTATTCTGTTTCTTCTGTTATTGCGGAGGCTAATCTATGCATTATCGTAATCATATTGTATGTTCTCTTTTGTTTGGATTCTTGCCTCTTAGGCTTCTTGAGGGTGATGATTTTTTCTTCTATAGGTCATTTTCTGGTGTTTGACACTATAAAGAAAAGAGAATGCTGTTCTATGAACAAGTTGAGGACTTTGGGATCAACTTGATAGACTTGTTTCCATTAAAGTAGCTAATGCCTGATTGTTTGCCCTCAGCTGACTTGGTGTTGAGGTAAGATTTCCAGAACTCGCCCTTTTAATTTTTCATTTAGTGGGCTGGAATTTAGGCAAAACTAGATGGACACTCCATTTGCACATGAGATGCACATGCCCATGCCTATCACAATGCAAGTTTCCTACAACTTTTGAAGCTGAAGAAGCAAATTTTGCTGATGGTGCAGAGATCCCTCACCCACTAAGTGGGCCTGTTTGGTTGTTGAGACTGAGTGCAAGGGTACTTCACACTTGCACAAATCCACCACCAAAGAGGTTGATTTTGCGTGTAAACTCCAAATAATTAGCCTGGATCTTTTGGGTTAATGTCTGATCTGATTCTTTATATATAGCAGTTAGGTCATAAGATGATGTGCTTTAACTTTCAAATGAAGGTAAAGAGGTCCATATCATTGCTTGCACTTGGGGTGGCAGCAAAAAGCTGAATTCTCCAGCCTGTCATGGAGTATTGAGGACGAGGACTGAAATAAACCATTGAGGCAAAGCATTAGAGTTATATTCGGTTCTGACATCCGAAATAAAAAAAAAAAAAAATTAAACAATATATTTGAAAAAAAAAATTTTAAATCTAACACCCACGTGTCGAAGTTTGAAAACCCGACATTAGTAGTGTCATGTTAGATTTTCAAAACTTGAGATAAGAAATATATAAATAGTATCATATCGAGTTTTGAAAATTCGATATGGATACTGTTCACGTGAACAGTATTATATATATTAGATTTTAAAAATTCGTCATGACATTGATACCGTTCACATGAATAGTGTCACGATGTATTTTGAAAATTTGATATATGGGTACTAAATTTATAATTTTTTTTTTCGGATGTGTTATTTTAAAAAAAGTTTTTATTTTTTGTGTCAGATCCTTTCTCCAAAGCATTTCCTTCTCTATTTTAGTCGTTTCGATTTCCTATTAAGTTTTTGAAAATGAGGTTATATTTATTCTATTTTTTAAAAATAAATCTTTATATTAATGTTTGGCTAATAAAAACTTTTCTCCATCAACAAGAAAATTAAGAAAAAAAAAATCAGTAATAAAAGATTATTTACAAGATGAGATATTTCTTTAAACGATTTTATTTTGAGATATCATTTTCTTTGAAGGGTCACCTTATGCAAAATTGCTTTAAAATTTGAGATTTGTACGAAAATAGTTTAAAAAATTAAATAAATTTTTAAAACAACGCAAAGGGAAAAAATTTCATTTTCAACACTTACACGGTCGAGTTTTTAAAATTCAAAATATACTGTTCACGTAAATAGTACATATTAAATTTTAAAAACCTGGCATAACATTATTCTTTTATTTTTAAATTTAGATTTTGAAAACTTGATATGTATTGTTTACGTGAATAATATATATCGAGTTTTCAAAATTTAAAATATGAACGTTAGAAGTAGAATTTATTTTTATTTGGTGTTGTTTTAAATTTTTTTTTAATTTTTGAAGTGGTATTCGTATATTTCTCTCAAATTTTTTTTTTATGATTTTTAATTTTTTTCTTGATTGAAATAATTTTTATTAATTTCTCCCAACCCTTGAATCCGAGGGAATCTGGTGTCCTTCGAATGATTTTTACTTTCAGTCTCACGTGAACACACTTCTTGCAGGGGCATCAACAGGTGGCATTTATATGTCTCACCGTGATGCCCACTCTCCTAACCAACTCGTCACGGAGAACTTTCTCGGCTTATTCTATTCTCTCACATCAAAATCAAGAAAGAGAACAAAAACCAACGGGAGAGAGAGAGGTTTCTTCAAACGCTTCTTCCGATCAGATTCCAATTCTTCTGATCCAACCTCTCATCACACATTGACGGTCCGATTCTTCGCTGGAAAATTCAAATCTTCGATTTTGTATTTCTCTTTGTTTTCCGTTACCCGATCACTTTTCCGACGAATCACGGTGGCGATCGTACGAATTTCACTCTATTTCTCTTCCAATTCTCCCATCCGTCACTTCTTGTAAATTTTCTGGGGTTTCTCCTATGATGGGGCTTGCAATTGTTATGATTGATTCTTGTGCGATTTGACTTAATTTCTTGTTATTCATCGTTGTCCCACGGTGTTGATGAAATTTATAAGTATCTGAAGGGATTGATTCTGGAATAATTGTGCAGATCGTTGTATTGTAGTATTAAAGGGTTTGATTGTTCGAAGGAGATGCATATTGAAGAATTGAAGGTTGATGAAAAGGAGGTTGGGGATGAGACCGTTGACGACTGTTTGACAAGTTTTGGAAACGAGGGTTTGGGTTTTGAGAATGTCTCGGAGATGAAGAGGGTTTTGATTGGAGCTGGTGCTCGTGCTCTTTTTTACCCAACTCTTGTTTACAATCTGCTCAGGAACAAGTTTCAACCCGAGTTTCGCTGGTGGGATCCTATTGATAATGTATGTTTTTCAGTTCTTTTCCCTTTTGCGCATTTTAAATTTTTTTCTCGTGCATTTGGTCTTATGGCATATTGTCGCTCTTGTTTTATCTTATTGGTTCTATTGATGAAAATTGGGTGTTCCATTTAATTTTTAATTTTTTTAAGATAATTTGGGAGGAGATTTGCTATTAACGACAGAAACTAAGTAATGGATCACGCTATGTGGTTTAAAATTTGAGTTGGTCAATCCTTTTGTATGACCTTATTACCTGAAAATTTAACATCATTCTAAAGTATGTGTCTCACACATTTTGTTTGAGGCTCTATGCCAAATTTATGAAATGAATGAGTAGGGTTCATTCATATTTAGGTTTTGCTTTGTCTCTTAGAAGTATATATAGGAATTTTTTTATTTTTTTATTTTTTTATTTTTTTTTTAATATTAAGGGGACATATTTGATGTAAGGTGAGTGCAATTTTAAGGTGAAAAAGTTGACAAGTGTCCCACTTCTCCTAATGGATTGAAACCTTGGAGCTGTTTGACAGGTTTTTGAGCCAACAAAACTCGATTGCTTTAATTATTGAGGAACTTTACCCAATATAATCTATTACTTAGTTTTTTTTATTTTTTATTTTTGCAGTTATAGAATATAATTCTTCACAGCATTGTTGTATTAAATTGCCATTTCAGATAGCCAAAGTGCTTTTAGCAGCCGACAAAGATTTCAGATGCAGCTTGTTTAATTGCAAATGAGATAATGGATGATTTAAAAGGGCCCCACAAGGGGCATGATCGGTTTAGTTGGAGCTTCGTGCAGAGAAAAGGGCTTTTATATAAGATGGAGATGGATTAGAGGTTGTTATTTTCAAGTTGTTCTCGTGTTTTATTTTCACTCAATGATGGTAGACACATTGAAAGGAGTAACGGACAGGGAATCTGTGTAACATTTTTTGTTTAGCCTTGAGATAGGGGTTGGAGGTTTTCCTATTGCTATCTTTGAAGTTGTACCGTGAACTTAACTTTAGTATGTCTAAAAGTGTCACTTTTAGATTAATATTGGGAATTAAGTTAGTTTCCTAATTGGTCCCCTTATATCTAATTTAGGAGTACCTTTTGATGTGACACCTTGGTCGTTTGCTTTTTGGGATCCTATAACTGGAAAGTTTTTTTTTTTTTTTTCCCTCCAATTTGAGAGACTATATAGAAGGGTACTTCTTTTCTTAGGAGTTGGAATAACTGTTATTCATGCTTGCATTTTGATGATGTTGATATACCTCTCTCCTTATTTAACATCTCTACAGAAGTTATTAATACCTTTGGGAAATTAAGGAGAGATTTTTGTAGTCCAGAGTTGAGCTCGCGGATGGAGAAGGAATACAATCTCATGAATTGGAAGATTGTGTCTAGACCTACATGCAGAGATGATCTGAGCCGCAGAACCTGGTCCAAGGAAATATTATGTTTGTTTGAGAAGTGGTTGTGCTGTGCTTCTTTAGAGCAATTGTTTTTTTCCATAAAGTGATAAAAGAGTAAATTTGGCCTTTGTGAGGGTGGATGCGGTGTAAAGGCAGTTGTTAGCAATACATATGATCTTATGAAATTTGTTTCCCAGATTCATTGTCCCTTCTTTCCTTTAATGAGGTTTAAAGCAGAAACTGTTATTGTTGGTACTGAGTGTATTCTTGGTTCCATATTCCTTTTTTTCTTTCTTTTCCTTCTCTTGTATGACCTAGCATGTCTGTGATGTCCTTAAAAAAAATAATAATAAATAAATAAATAAATAAATAAATAAATAAATAATCGATATTCAGGAATTTTTACTTTGCTAATATATTAGGCAGAGGATATTTCTTCTGGAGTAGTCTTTTTGGGTCTTTTCAATGATCCCCCACTTCGTTAGAGAGGAGGATCAGTACTATTAATAGTTTGGTCCTTTTCTATTCTGAATCTTTTCTTGATCATCTTCAAACTTAAAATATCACCTCTTTTCCTTTGGACCAACTTCTTTTTGAAGGTAAATGTTTCATTACAGATTTAGGCTTTTCTTTAACCATGATCCTCAAGACCTATTATAATAATCTGTGGTGGGCTAGGAGGCTTGATGAAGCTTTTTCTTCAGAGATTTGTAAGAGGTGCTGAGTAGCAGGGAATCTAGAGAACACATATTCTTGACTTGCCCTTTAATACTTTTGATGGCCACTGATTTACCCAAGAAATGTCTAGGATATATATTTTTTATTTTTTTGTTGGGATGGTGTTCGGAGGAAGTGATAAGGACAAAGATAGAAAATTAGTGAAAGTGTAGTTGATGGTTGCTTGATAGGGTTTCCAGGATCACACTGCTATACAAGCCCCCCCTTTCTTTTGGGGATATGGCCATTTTTTTAATCATTACAATATTTTTCAAGTGGATTTTTGTTTAGCGTTAAGATAATATAAGAAGGGATTGGAGAGCCTTATAGTACTAATAAGGTTATCCCTATTAGTCCATGTTATTTGTACCTTCCCTTCCACTCCACCCTTTCTTTTATTTACCTCTCTTTCTAAATTCTTCTCTCTGCTATATTCTTTTTGCTATAAGAGAGAAACTGAACCTGGAATTTCACTGGAATTGCCAATCGCTGGTATCCTTGTGCCGTAGTCAATTTTTGCCAGCACCATACATATGTATATACTGCTTACATGCATAAGGGCTCTGCATACATTTGCACAACAACCTGGCTTACTCCACCTGATAAATCTGACCGTGTACATTTTTTTTTTCTTTTTCTAATGAATTCTGGTAATAGTTTGCCCTCAACTATGAGCCTGCTATTTTTACAGGCATAGTTTTGTTTTTGTTCCATCATAGATTCTCCCTTTCTCTGTTTCTTTCAAGTGATGTTCCTTTATGCACAAGTCTTCTTGATCCCCACTCTGTGTTCTAACTCATGTATTGCAGTTTTTACTGTTAGGTGCTGTTCCGTTTCCTTCTGATGTTATACGGCTGAAGGAGCTTGGAGTTGGTGGAGTGGTCACTCTCAATGAGCCATATGAGACATTAGTTCCAACGTCTTTGTATCATGTGAGTATTGCTATGTTGATTTTGATATGGTTTGATCTGTGGCACAACTGGCTCTCTTCTTTATCTGAGATATGTTTTATGTTGGTTATCTATTCCTGGTTGCAATGCTTGCCCTTTCCCTTCCCCCCCCCCCCCCAGGGGGGAATACTATGCAGCATGCAAAATATTTTGGATGCATCTAACACTTGTACATGCGTACCTTCAGGTAGGGTAAACTCGTGAGTGCAATTTGGATGTATAATAAACCATGACATGGTTAGGATAATTTAGAAAACATTGAAATTAACTATATCCATGGTATCATATTGGTTATAAAAACCGTTGAGTTCAAATATTTTCAAGAAGGGCTATGAATCAGTTTGCCTCCTTTTAGGTTGGTTTTGGGAGTAGTTTACTGTTTATGGTGTTTCCATTAATCATGTTCCTCTTATCCTGAGTACAATTGTCATAGACTGTAAATTTGGTGGCCAGAATTTCCTAGTGATTTTGGATATATATTGAATGAATCGAGTGTCTTGATCATTGCTACACGGCTTTTTTATTGGTGAGTTATTTTTGTGGGAAAATTGTGCCATTGTCACTAGGGTGAACAACTTTAATATAGTTTCTGTTCTGACCTGAGGGCAATAGGCTTGATAACCTCTGTGGGCCCAAATTTTGTTGGCACCGGAAAATATAGGGCATGCTCTGGGTGTCATGAATTTTATTCTATTTTTTTATTATTTTTTATGTAATCTTGAAATGATGTTTTCATTTAGTTTTTGTAGCAAAAAAGTAGTTCGCTATCCACCATTCATCATTTCATGCTATAGAATCACGGCATTTGAATGACAGTGAGAATCATTAACAAATAATGGCTTGTGGAGTGCATTTCTTTTGTGTTTGTAGCATTTCCAACTTCAAATTATTATTTATCATATCAATTCTCCGTGCTGTTTAGAATGGTCAGTAGACCGTGTTCTTCTATTATTCCTGGAATATTTATGTTTCTGTATCACTGAGGTCGCTAAACCTTGCTGACAGGATTGTACAAATGATGCTAATAACCAAAATGTGTGCTGTTATCTGTTTATATCTAACATTGATTTTTGTGGAGTATCGATACCTTTTTGTAGGACTATGGGATTGATCATTTGGTGATCCCTACAAGGGACTACCTGTTTGCTCCATCATTGAATGATATAAGCCAAGCTGTTGACTTCATCCGTAGTAAGTGAAGTTCATGTTTTGTTTCTTGGGTTGATTAAATAGAACAATAAATTGTTTATTTCCTTTTATAGAACAATAAACTGACATGCATTTTTATTATCTATTTAAGTGATCTAATTTTGTCCAAGTCCAAAACCGCAAGAATTGTTCTGAACTTAGTACGTACTTGAAAATTTCCCCTGAATGTCCAACCGCACTCAAGTAGACCTTCAAACTTTTAAAGTCGCATTCATCAACAGCATTAGTTTTCAGTCCATTCCGTAAAATCATTACGGTTCTGCCCTTGATGTCTCTTACCTTTTTTTCCCTTTATACTTTTCTCTCTGTGTTTCTTGGTCTCTCTCTTTGCTGGAAAACTTTGCCTTTGCCAGAGACAAAGAGGGAAAAAGGAAAAAACAGGTTGGAGATATGGAAGCAAAAAGGGAATTAATGTTGGGGAGTGGACAGAAAAATTGACATCGTCCACTAATAGGAATAGATGACTGAGATTTTAGAAGTTGGGGGCCTACTTGGCTGCAATTGAACTTTAGTGGTGTATATTTGTAAGTAGGCACAGATTTTAAGGGGATTTTGTGATTTTAGCCTTTTTATACAAATGTAGTTTTTTCATTTTGGATTTAGCAAACTGGAGTATTTGTTGATCCTTGATAAGTCAGTTGTTTCACAAGCAAGGAGCTTTAAAAATTCAAGGCTTCTCAATTGTCCTATGTTCATCCGTTGTTTGTCTGATGTATTTGGTGCTCTTAAGGTTCAACAATGAAGGAGCCTTATCCATGGGATGTGTCCAGGGGTAGGGATTGAATCCCATCCCCCTTTCCTATGGGCCATTGGCTGCCTTATAAACCAAAGAGGGGAAAAAAATAGAATGAGCAAAGAGGCCCAAGCAGACGCCATCGGAGTCGAATGGGCGCAATATACAATTCATTGAATGGCACGTAGCCCAAATCAAATCTCAGGGTAGGCAAAGCCTTTTGAAGCCTTAAGTAACTCTTGCCATCTCAGCTGGTTGATCTGAGTTGATATTTCTTTGTCTTTATAATTACATGGTTTCTATGGTGTATTATTTGGACAGACTAATTACTTGCTTTGGCACTACAACATTATTAATTAGAAAGAATGGATTGTGACATTCTAGTTCTGTCTTCTGATGGGAAAATATATTTTGGTTTTTTGATTATATGGATATCGTCTTGATCAAAAAAATATCATTTGAAAATACTGGAATGCTCTTGTTTTTTCCTTTATTTTTTAAATTGATTAGTGTGATCGAGTTGATCTTTATGATGCATAGACAATTTGCCCAATAAGGATTATATGGGTTGAAGATGTGAATTTTAGTGTTGCGTCTATTGGTGATTTTATTTTTAGATGTTTGTAAATATCTCGAAATAACTTCTAGGTAGATAAAAATTCGAGTAGCATAGGGAGCATTTAGAAAGTTAACTCTGTAATTTTTCATTATTTGAACAGTTCCCCCCTTTTTTCCCCATAGGAAATGCATCTCTTGGAAGAACCACTTATGTCCACTGTAAAGCTGGCAGAGGACGCAGCACAACCATAGTTATATGCTATTTGGTGAGTATTGTAGCTGAGAGCCTTGACTGAAATGTCATAGAAGATTCTTTGGCTGTTCTGAACTTTACTATCTTTGCAGGTGCAATATAAACAGATGACACCTTATTTTGCATATGAATATGTCAAGTCCATTAGGCCAAGGGTACTCCTGGCAGCTGCCCAGTGGCAGGTACGATTTGGTTAATTCTGAACTCTGCTTTTTGTCTTGAACTGCCTAGGGAATTGTCACATGATCGTTAAGAAGTTTCTAGTTTAAAACTTCATGAGGCATTGATTGTGGAGCTTATCCTTCCGCTAAGTAGTTTTAAATATGAATTCTTGAAAGTGGCTTTAGTTTTTACTTGTTTTCTTACTGGACTGACTTTTTCTGAACTACTTGGCATTGGGGACAGGCCATTCAGCAATATTACCAACTCAAGGTGAAGGATCCTGGTAGCTCCTGCTGTCTGACCAATCTAATCATGCGTGTCCCATGTTTTGCATTGTCACATGATATTGTTCCTTTTGATGATGGTTCTGTTGTAATAGTGACCAAGTCAGATCTTGATGGATATAACCCCAGTGATGAATCATGTGCCACAGGAAGAGACGTATGGGCAGATTTGAATGTGGTTTATAGGGTTCAAGTTGTTGGTCAAGCAGCTCTTGCTCGACTCTCATGCCTGTGGCTCCGCTGCCGCACCTACAGGAAGCCGGAAAGTGGGAAATTGGATAGGGAGAGCGACTGTTCTGCCACTGCTGATCGGCTGGTAAGTCTCAGTGTGGACATCCATGTCTATTGAGTGGTACCACTTTAGTGCACATAAATTACCTTAAAAATTTTTTTTAGCCTCCTTTTCCTGTTGGTGTATATAATGTAAATAATATATATTTAAATAGGCAGCATTGAAGCAGTTAGGCTTTTGCTTCACTCCGTGAAAGTTCATTTTCTGGTTCTATAAATGGTAATGCTGTTTTTCTTGGATTATGATATAATGGAAAGGCTTGGAGATGCTCTACCATGGTGCCTGTGGGTACTAGGATAGATCCTGTCCCCCTTTTTTTTAAGTTTTTTCCCCCTTTTTTTTTGTATTTTTCCTTAAATTTATGAAAATGTATAGGTCAAAGAACAAAGATTACAATGTAACACGATACTGCAATCTAGTAGATTGTCTGCCTATGCGCTCTCTTCTTTAGTTCAGCCTGCATTATATAATCCATCTGTCCATATACCTTCTGGAGATAAAAACCTTTATTTAATTCAAATGGCTGAGTAAGTAAAAGCTTGTTAATGACGTTTTACTTTTAATATATTTGTAATCTTGTTTTGATTAAAATATAATATTTAATAATATTTATATAATTTTGTAGTTTGTAAAAGTCTCAAATTATTACTATATTTATACTTCTTGTATTAATTGCTTTACCTAATTTCACTTGAATTTAAGCTTAATTTAAAAAAAAAAAAAAAAAAAAAAAGATTTTTCTTAACAAATCCAAATAATCTAATGGACAATTGGCATGGAGCTCTTAGCTGTGATGAAGCCTATTGGACTTCCTTGGAGAGAGACTTATGGTTTTCCAATTTGACTAAAAATGAGAAAAAAAATGAAGCGATGAAAAACTTTGATTAGCATAGGAAGGGACATACGCAAAGTTTAATATGACAATCTGATAAAGGAAATCTCTCTCGGGGTATCCAGGACTCGTGAATTGGCTACGTGGGCCCATCCCTTGAGGTCTACAACTCTATTTGTCTAACTGGGCCTCGTCCAATTATCCTAAATTATCAGGTCTGTTACTTTCGGCTTTAACATTCCCCAGCACAACCTTTTAATAGGGGCCAACCTGTCGTTCTCCTGGCTTCTAATTGGGCCCCGAAGCTTAGTTGAGCCCTTTGGCAGTTTAGGCCCAATTACCAAGAAGGTACGGTTTGCCTAAACACGAGAGTTAGGCCGGTGCCTACAATAACTCTGTTTGGGTTGGACCATCAGACCCTGCCAAGCATGCTCGATTCCATCAAGATATGTGGTAGATAACACTTTTATTGCCAAAGCCACAGGATGAGAAATGAACCTGCGGCAGACTTTACAATCGCATAAAGCAAACATGAAATTGCAAAATTAATCAGCTAAAATTAAGTACTTTTATCATCACAAGACATACCACAAGTGACGGCCAACACTTTTGATGAAACACACATCCATACACCATGCCGCCCAAGTCATCTTACGGTTCAAGTCATCTTACATCCATATTTTCATCGATTATTACAACAGACACAATCATCAACAGTCGTGCCAAGAGTTGCATGAATGATATAATGAAGTTATGTACACGGTATATCAGATTTCACGTTAATATAACATTTTCTATTGTTGCTTTCTCTTCATTTTAAGCTTTCTACATAATTACTGGCACACAAGCACAGAATCTTATAGAGCACAAGCCCCGGATATTCTGATTTGCAACTTTACTCATCCATCACCTCAAGTAGCTCACTAAAGAAACTCTTGACTGATGAAGGCCACGTAAATGACGATGATCCTTCAATTATGACTTCAGGCGATTCCTTAACTTCCAATGGAGGGACAATTCTCTCTATCTTTTCCTTGGAGACTCTAGAATGAACTCCATGCGATCTACTCCTAATAATCCTTTCAGTGCTAAGCTCTGTTGTTGACTGACTATCTAAGTAGGGGACTACATACTTTTTCATGTCATTTCTGGAGATTCCGAGATGATTTCCTGGCAGACTGATGTACTTGACCTTGCCCATAGCATCCAAGGTCTTCAAACCAATCCAGTCCTCAGTGTAAAGTGCTGTCTGTAGGGATGAAAAGTAGTCAAGGGTTTTTTCACCCCTCACCAAAAAATATACAAATGGAAAAGATTGAGTCTCAGCATTCAAATAAGATGAAGTCCTCTTAATTGATCTACTTCAAGGTCTTCTATGAACTAATACAGTCAAAGCATCAAAACTAGTTTTCTTTGAAAACCTTCAACTTTTTGAGCATATAAAACCAAATATGGATATTAGGATCCCTGATATTGAAAATTCAAATTAATGAGCAGCAAAGTTGGCCATGCTAAAGGTAAAATATAGAAACACCCAAACCTAATAAGAACAGAAGGGAAGTATCAATATCCTAACAAAAGTTTAGCTGTTCACATAATACTTACACTCCATGATTCCTGTTCTTTTGTTTTAAATGCAACATCATCAACTGGAAGAATCGTTGTATTTCTGATATCAGTTTCAATCTCTCCACTACTGAACAACTCTTTTGACAAACTCTTCTTCTTCTTCTTTCTCGTCAATTATGTCCATAATATTACCATAGGCTCATTTTATTCCAGACAAAACTCCAAACTGAACAAACTAAGCACAAGTTGGGGAAAAAAAAATGAAAACCACCCAATCATAAAATGGGGCCCTGCATTAGTTGCTGAAATTAAAGATCAAAATACCTCTTCTGTAGGCAAAACAGGCTTAAAAAGCCCATCAGGATAATATCCAAACCAGGCGGTTTCCTTCGGTATCAAAACAGTGTCATGGTCAAACTGTTAAAAGAGCAAAAAGATTGCAAATACCAAAGAATTCCTTGTCAGTTGACATCGCGGGGGAAAAAATTTAAAAAGGAACAAGAGAGTTTATAGAAATGAGATCGAGCAATTCAACTTACCATGATAAGCACCAAATTCTCCAGGCTAGTAAACCGCTTCTTGTAGGTGGAGTTTCTCTCCCCAGGGATTTCATTATTAAGCTTTGGAAGAAACTTACATTTTTCTAGATATGCATCGAGGTTCTGAAGAATAAAAATCAAGAACTGACAGTGAACAGTTGACATGACAGGCAGGATCAAGAAATTGCAAACCAAGGAACAGAAGAACACGAAGAGAACATGCAAACAACTAGCTTTCAAGTCTTAATCAGCAGAAGCAATTGAGCAAGTTATTTGCACATCTTGTTCAATAAAGCACCAATAATTTCTAGGCTATGCTAGAGAGAATTTGCTCACATTGGGCAATTTAAGGTAACCACTGGGAGCCAAATGATCCTGCAATTTACAAGTCCAGTACAATAAGCATTGGATGGGAGTGGCATGGAAACAGAAAAGAGGAAATCTGACTTGATACTGTTAAAAGTTTAAGAGAGTGATCAATACTTGGATATAGTCCGTATATATCTCTGCCTTGATCAAACTGTCAGCAATGATGCATAAGATACCAGACTGCCACAGAAAAGCTTATAGTATTAGAAGTATTATAGCAACTAGGACACATTCATTTCCAGGTGACAACTACAGAATGCTAAAGTGCTCACAAATTAACCCCCAGCCTTTCCCAAATAATTCTGCCAATCCTAGGACCCAACATTTTAAAATTTGCGATCCAATAATGTACTTCTTCCATCCACATTTGTGCGTGAGCATGCCCTAAACCATCTCTGGCCTCCCTCCTGATTTCACAGAAAGTACCATGCACTTTTTCTATTCATTTATATAAGTGATACATTGTCTTTTAAGCATGCTATAAATGAATTTAATGGAATGTCTCTCTAATAGTGGTATCTTCTATCCAAATATCCCTTGCCGCTTTATATCTATAAATTGTACTCTCATTTCACTGATTTATGTATTGTATTTCATCATGTTTTACATATCTATTACTTTTTCTATTGTGATGATACCAAGCCTTTTCTACATGAATCCATATAGACAAATCTCTCAATCATACACAGGTTTCATTAGAGTTCAGCTGAAAGAAGAAAATTGACTCAACAAATTCCAAGGTGTTGCTTAAGAAGTACACTGAATGGTACACTTTCTAAAGCAAAAAGGACTTTAAGTTGAAAACATGTAAAACTCAGAATCTTATACAGATAGCAGAAGCCTCAACTAACTGCACATTGCAATAGATCAGAGGTTGTCGGAGTTCTTACACCACAAAGAGGTACAGAAGCAGTGCCAGCATGAGGTCCTGCCAAAGAGATAAAGTTCTTGACCTATTCAATAATCAGAAAGGCAGGCAATAGTTGGTTAAGTCAGATTAGCACATGCAAAGGTCAAAATTGATGAGCCCTAAATACTTGCAAAAGAAAGCTCAAGCATCAACTAGGTGAAATCATGTAATTATCCTAGATGCAGAACTGGTATCATATGGGGGGTCCTCAGAGCTCAAGATAGTCAACAGGGGAAGCTGTTAAACAGATGAACAAGTGATGAATACAAGAAGAAAAAGGAAAAATGCCTGCAAAAACAGCGGTTCATTTCTCATGCTGTTGTGTTTTATGTCTCTGTATACAGCAATAAATTGTTGCAATACAAGGAAATTAATGAAGGCAGGGAATCATGATCATTCATCTCACAAACTCCCAAGGTTTTCCTACAGAACATACAGGAAGCAGACGAGAATAAAATCAAGTCACTCACTGTAGCATTGCTCTTAAACATAAAATGGTTGTTAACTATAAAATTTAAGGCCATCAGTAAGGAGAAAATGAAGCTAAAAGATCAGTTATTGTGCTTTATTTTCAGCTATATGGAGCCTACAGCGAGAGAGAGAGAGAGAGAGAGAGAACAATTTTACATTAGCAATATTTGTCAATCAACTATTATAAGGATATGATTGTCTTTTTTGGTTCTCTTTCGAGCTCTTATTCAGGAGTTTTCCATGTTCTATTTTACTACTCTATCCTAATTGGCAAGCAATAGTGGAAATTGACCAAAGGCTTTGAGTTCAGGGGATCAATTCATATGCCAAACTTCAAATGGGCCAAGAACATTTTCAGGTATGAAGGGAGAAATGTAGATACTAGAATAAGAGTGCTCCAAAATTATCAAAACTTGTCTCTCTCCAGGGTGTTTAGGTGTCTTTGTTATACATGTAAGAAAGTCATACATACCCAAGCAACTCTAAACAATAATAAATGGGATACAGCCTAAGGTTCACCTCCTATGATTGTGCGTATATTAGCTGCCATATAATACAACTACTTCTATTGATTTTGTTAAGATACAAAATAATTAATAATATCTCTCTCCGCTAGTTTAAGTTTCTGTAAGAGATTGTAGTTATATAAAATATAAAATGATATCAAATCGGAACGTCTTGAATTTGAGTCATTATCATACCGCTTCCACTCCATTTAAAAAGCCCACGTGAATAGATGAACTACTCAACACATGGGGGGAATGTTAAGTTACAAAACAATTAATAACATCTTTGTCCACTAGTTTAAACTTTTGTAAGGGATGGTAACAAAATATAAGAGAATCTTATTACACTTGATTCAAACATCAAAGAGAAACAATGCATGCTCTCAAGTCATCAAGATCAACAAGTTTAGTGATCACATTTCTTCTTTGACATGGAAACCCAATTCATCCATCTAATGGTAAAAAGAGTAACCCTCTTTGGACTTAATTAGTCAAAAATTTGCATGACATTTATCCCAAAAGGTTGGCTGATGTATTAGGATGATTGATGCCTAATGCTACCAAACAGCAGAGAAGGATAATGCCTAATGCTAGACCCACTAGAATCAGTAAGGTGTGACGAAGACTCTTAATTGCCCATACTGCTCTAGTTGCAACAAACAGTGAAATTCCACTAAATCTCTCAATAAAGATAAGTCAAGACTGATAACTCCCCAGCTCAAGAAATGGCATCCCCACAATCTAATATACCACTATAGACCTCCGTGAAAGAATGTGATTCAACCTTAATATTAATCTCAAACATAACCATTAGTAGGTATGGTGATCATGATCTATGGGTCCTTGTCAAGATCACGAAATGGATAATCCCCTCAAAGTGAGTCATGCTGGAACTTAATTACATGATCTAACATCAAGCCCAATAATGGAACTTAATTATATGAACTTAACTATATAGAGGGTACAAGGTCCCACCCAAAAATACCATGATTATATCGGGCCATTGATTTCCAATAACATTTGGCACCACTTATTGAACTTGGTAATATGGATTCACTAACTCTAAGCAAACCATAACAATTGGAGAAGTCCTCAATATCAATTGATCAATAGTCATCAGATTCTAGAAATAAACTTAAACCTTCTTGGGATGTCACCAAGAAAAAAAACATTAGACTAATGGGGACTTATCTTTTTAATCCTAGAGGAATAGGCAAATGGTGTTGAAATCTCCCTCATAACACATATTATCCTTCAAGACATCAAAAGTATATTTTGACTTATACTAGTTACAGGACACCTTAAATATGATATGGTCCGATACAGCATACAAACCACAAGGTGCATGGAAGATTGAACTAGATTCCAAGAAATAGGACATAACACAACTACAACATGAAAGTATCATTTTTTGTGTTCATAATACTAGAATTCAAACTTTACTAATAATTTCAACCTAAATATTTCAAAGTGAAATGAGTAAATAAAAAAAATCACTTTTATCATGAGTTATTCTTGAAGAAGGGTATTTCTAAGGCACTAGTGAAGTTCTCTACAAGTTTTGAACAAGTAGAGAAGTGTCTGATCTTAAAATTAAAAAAAAAAAAGGAAATAAATTAAAAAACTAGATATGTCATGCAGTGTAGGACATGTGCCATCTAGTGTGGTGTCTAACATCATGTTGAGAATGAATGCGGCTTTCATTTTTAAGTGTCTATAACTTGTAGAAAGTTGCCGTAGTAAAAAATAAAATAAAATAAAATAAAAAAATTGATGCAAGTTATGCTTTCTTACAAGTTGAATAATTATAATGAATAGAGTTGAGCAAGAACCTAAAGAAAAGGGTATGGCTTCCCAAAAATGAATAAATAAAATAAGAAGAGTAGGATATGGCTATGATACACCATCTGTGAAACTTTAACTTAGAGATGTCACAAAGGTCCATGGGACCCGGTGACAAGATGCAAAAAGATGTGAAAAACATGCACCAAATGATTCAAATTTTCAATTGTATGCTCAATAGGGGTTAGAGTCAAATGGAGGTGATTCATTATGCAGAAAGCTACATATTAATGAGATAACTTCATATGCTCCACAAATGAAAAGTAAGTTCCACCACAACATCTCTTAAAAGATAGATCAAAAACCATCAGAACAGAACATTTTATGTCTATTGTTCTTACAGGAGGTCCTCCTTCGCAAAACTCCACAACAGCCCGCCCAATCAAATTACCCTGCAATAGAAGATAACTTTGAGAACAAGAACCAAAAAAAAAAAAAAGTAGCTACTGAGCATTGCATATCCAGGGAGACGTTGCAAATTTCTTGAGCATTGGGAATTTGAGACAATGACAAATATACACAAACCCCACCCACCCTACCCCACAGGGGAAAAGGAAATAAAAATAATAAGGGAACTCAACTAGAAGAGAACCATCCTTCTAGTGTATGACCACTTTAAAACTAATGTTTATCTATTGGGCTCAGTTAAATTGGCTTTTCTTTTCTACTCTCAAGAAGTGGTTCTTTTGAGGAAAAACTTGCGTAACGAAATCAAAGAAAAATTCCATGCATGGGATGAAAGAGTACGATTACACCTTCAAAGTTCTAACCTTTTTAAACATTATCCGCATTCAGCTTTCCCTTACTATTGCCGATTTTAGATAGAAACAGTAAATCAGAAAACTAGATTGAGTAAGAAAAAGGGAGTAGTTCCTGCATCTCTTACCCACCGCATTAAAAAGGAAAAAGAAGCACTAAAGCAATAACAAGTTGAAGGGCAATCATGACATATACACTGAATGCACACTTTACTTGGTGCCTTATGTTTTTCCAATTTTACCCTTTTCTTTAGTTTTCCGTAAAAGTTGTACTGGGACAAAAGTCAGCCCTAAATGTACCATCACAAATAGCAAGCCAGTTTACACAAGAAGATACTCAATAACCAAGCATGCAGCTTACGTACATGCTGTATATGTTGATTTTTGGGAATACAAATTGTTTCTATTTAATTAAATTATAGAAGTTTCACCTGGGAGAGACCAACTATGTTGTAGCCTTCCCTGAGATCTTTCATTTCCTTCACCTAGATGAGAAACAAAACTTTAGGGTAGCCATAAGTTGTCAAACCCCATCTATCAAAGAGCAAAAGCTGCTTAGTGAACTTCATTACCTTATCACAGACAACTGCAGCCTGCAAAAAGAATAAAATAAAATAAAAATAAAAAGCCTTATTTGGGACAGTGAAAAATCATAGACATTGCTTAGTGTACAAGATGTCAGCCTCATTACCTGCTGATAAAGGGGCATAAACCATGAGTCCCATGTTCCATCACCAATTTCCCTGTATATGGAAATAATATCAAGAAAGTTAAGCACATGAACTCCTAGCAATCAAAATGGTTACGAAAGTCTTGAAGAAGGATGTTAACATAATCCAGACCAAGTCTTTTTTTTTTTCTTGCTGTGCACATCACTAAAGAATTTTTAAACTCAAATTGATCTCATAGGAAACTACAGGGAAAAAGAATCCACAATTTTTGGAAATTTAGAAGCTAGAATAGTGTTCTGCATTATCTTAAGTTTCAAAGCTATATCATTTAGTAATAAAATGCTCAAGCATTTATATGGGAAAATCAGCGAAAATCATCTGCAGCATTCATTTACTTTTTGCTTGAGCTGTTTTATTATCATTGTAAAATTTATTAGGACAACTACTGATGCCCTTTCAATTGTCAACAGCTTCGAAGTACATCTTTCCTGCTTTCCAATTTTGACAACATGGAGGGCAAGGTGAATGTAGAACTGTAAGATGTTTGTTGATAATAATAAAAGCAAAAATATTGGACAACATAAACCTGTACCTTTAACAGTTTGGCAAAAGCAGCGTTAAGATATTAAAAATTCATATCACTTGATAAATATATGTGGAGCTATAAAAAGAAATCATTATAGCAACATGTAAGAATTACTAAAACCATACAAGCAAAATCCATTGGAATTAGACCAGTTGCTTAGTAGCTCTGTGAACTGTTTAACACCTCGGTTAGAGCATTGGTCTCCAATACCTGCCAAAAGAGAACTTATTGTGTCCATTAAGAACTTCTTGTAACACATTAAAAAAAAAAAAAAAAAAAAAAAAAAAATTAGATAGTCAACAAAAAAATAAAAATAAAATAAAATAAGAACATTCCAAGATGTCCTTAATTCTACCATTGCTTTTCATGCAAATGAGTGAGTGGCATTAACTACAATATAAAGAAGTATACGGAAGAAAAAGAAAGAAAAAGAAGAGATGGACTAGCCATTTCAAAGAAGCAACAGATTCAAGAAGATTAGGACTAAAAATTCCTGTCCTTGCAATCAATTAAAATACATTTGGTGGCAATCTCCATCAGGTAGACAATAGGTAAAAGTAAAAACTCGAATATAATGAACTGTAGAGAGTATGCAGCAAAGAAAGAAAAGCTTAAGAAGCATCTTTATAAATGGATAGGTTAAACTCCAGACTAAATCAACAATTAGCCATCACTTTGAATAAATTCCTATCATTAGAAAGTGTAATAGAGATGATCCATCCTTTTCACCTACAAATAGGGATTTTATAGACAAGGGCAGCAGACTATTTAAATGGTGTAGTAAGCTCGATACACTTCGTAGGATTTGGGATGGGACAAGGAAAGCTCAACATGATATTACCTAAATAAGACTAATGATAAGTCATTGAAAACAAAGTCTGCATGTGACAGCAACAACAACAAAAAAAAAAAAAAAAAAAAAAAAACCCTCCTCCCCCCCCCTCTTTAAAAACATCCCCCCAAAAAAACCCTCCCCATAAATTTTTTTTATTAAATTTTTTTTAATTTTTTTTAAATTTTAATTACTTCTTTTTTTTATTTTTTTTATTTTATTTTTTTTTACCCCTTTTCATCAATACAAAAAAAAACCAAAAAAATAAAAATTTTTCAATATTAATTAAAAAAAAATTTTATTTTTTTTTTTTTTTTTTTTTTTTTTTTTTTTAATTTTAACCCTAAAAAATAACCCTTTTTTTTTTTTTTTTTTTTTTTTTTTTTTTTTTTTTTTTTAAAAAAAAAATTTAAAATTTTAAAAAAAAAAAACCCCCCCCCCCCCCTTTACCCCTATATTTAATTCCCTTTTTAATCCCATTTATTAAAAAAAAAAAAAAAAAAAAAAAAAAAAAACCTTTTTTTTTCTTCCCTTTTTTTTTTTCTCTTCTTTTTTTTAAAAAAATTTTTATAAAACAAAAAAAAAAAAAAATAAAAAACCCCCCCCCAAAAAAAAATAACCCCCCCCCCCTAAAAAAAAAAAAAAAAAAAAAAAAAAAAAACCCCCCTTTTTTTTTTTAATATTTTTTTTTTTTTTTTCAAAAAAAAAAAAAAAAAAAAAAAAAAAAAAAAAAAAAAAAAAAAAAACCCCCCCCCCCCCCAACCCCAAAAAAAAAAACCCCCCAAAAAAAATCTATGAAATTAGACTTTTGAGTCCATGTCATTCCAGAACCAAATATCGCAGAAACTCATATGATGAAGACTTGTTCAATAACAATAAGGATTTTCCTCACCCATCGATTGATTATGGATGACTTCAAAGGGATCTGAGGGATGTAGCCCCCCCAAGGTTTCTAAATTCCAGAGTTGTATCTGAATTTATTCCATTTCCATCATTCTACTCTAAATAGTAGCCTGCCAAACCTTCTAATGTTTCTATATTTTCCCTTGAGTAGAGACCTTGTTCAATAACAGCAAGGATTTTCCTTAACCATTGATTGATTATGGATGACTTCGAAGTAGCCCTTCCAAGGTTTCTAAATTCCAAAGTTGTATTTGAATTTATTACATTTTCATCATTCTATCCTAAATAATAGCCCACCAAACTTTCTAATGTTTCTATATTTGACCTTGAGTAGAGAAATAACAGAAAATGTTATAACCCCTCTGGCTGGAACCATCCAATAACTCAACCATCACTTTATGTCCTTGCAGCCATCCCCTGGGAATTACTGCTGCAGACCATTACGTTACACGTCTCTCTCAATCTTGTGCTAGGTAGATTAAATGCATTAACACCATGCTCTTGAAGAGTCAATTTCCTCCACCACACTACACTTGAATGGGATACAGTTGCTTAAGCTCCTAAACACAAAAGTTACTTTTTCACCCTCTTTCTAACAGTACCTCAAATCTTTGAAAACCTGATCGAATGTAGCATCATAACAATATCGAATAGGAAACATTTCTTTGATTTTCCATGTGGTAGAGTAAATTGTAGAAAGTATGACTAGGTGAAAAGGAAGTACCACAAAAATAACTGTCAAGTAATCCTGGTGTCAGGAGGTATTTTTAGTCCATCATGGGCTGACATGTAGTGTTTGTTCCACAAAACCCACATGAATGGGGTTAGCAATAAAAAACCTTCTCTCATTGAAGGTGGATATGGTTTTAGGAGTCGCACAAAAACGGACCCATAGCCTTTCCCAACTAAACTAGGCAAAATTTGAGACTTTGCGCCTTCTCAGGATGTGATTCACTAGTAATATGACAAGAATCATGGTCGAATACCAAAACAAAAGTAAACCATCTTACACTACCAGGCTCTCTCTCTCTCTCTCTGTGACAAATTTATCCACATTCTACCCAATCGTCACAATATTTCCTACCCTTGTTAGCAAAGAAATAAGAGACACTATACCAATTTCATGATATTCACAGATACGATATAACCTAATAACAGAATGTGTAATTCATGAAAAAACCTATATCTTCCTTAGGAATACAATGTGTACAACATAAAAAGTCACAAAACCCTACCAAATAGAAACCCTAACTTAATTCAAACACATTATGAGCTGATTTCATTAAGAATAAACGAATTTCAAAGACGGGAAGCTATACAAGGAATAGGAGAGGAAGACGGTTACCATGGAGTACGATGAATGGCACGGACGAAGAAAGCGGGACAAGAATCAAAGGGATGAAGAGTACGAGGCGAATCGCCGCCATAAACAGAAGAAAAAAATGTTGGTGGAGATGTGAAATTAGGGTTTAATTAGGAGAGATGCAGAGAGTGGGTGTATTGTGTTTATTTGACTGCTCCGAGAACTTTTGACGGAGAAAATGAAAACGTGTGTAGACAACATACGAACGTCACTGGAAAGGCACGGAACAGATCATCCTTGCGTTTTTTTCTCTTCTTTTTCCGTTTCTCCGTTCGAGTTCCTTTTTGGCTTTCTCCCTGCATATATAGGACTTTTCTTTTTCTTTTTTCTTTTTTCTTTTTTTCAAATAAATGAAAATCTCCAAGTGTGGGATGGTGATGATGATGATGTTTTGCTCATTGCCTTGCGTTAACTGACCAATGGGGAGTCAATGGAGTGTCCGATGTGATCAACGTGTTTTTCCAAGGAACAATTATTCTCTGATCTGCGGACATATTCCTTTCGGTCCTCTAACCAATTACGGGTTTTTCGAACCCACGATTCATGTCAATGTTGGCCCAACGTGGTAAAAATAGAGAAAATTTAATATTCCAAAACACATATTTTTTTATAATTTTTATGATATCTATATAATAAAAAAAATATATTAATAGTTTAATTAGAAATCAATGAAACAATAATAATATTAACTGTTGTATAAAATTTTATTTATTTAAATTTTAATTATTTAATTCAAATAACATTATTTGTAATAAATTTTTCACTTTTCATCTGTCATTATATAGCAGTTAAATAGAAATAACATGGCAATAATATGAGTTTATAAAAATTATTTTATTTTCTTTTTTAATATAAAAGAATTTTATGTAACGTGACAATTAACCATATTTCTGTCAAAATAAAATCAATGTCTTCCATTCATAAAATCTCAATTTAGAAAATGCAACCTTAGTATAGGTAAACTTTAAAAAAAAATGAGAGAGAACCTCAACGATTGAAGTCTGATACTATTCGATATCTTTGTCTACTTTGACTTTAAAGAGTGAAAATTTTCATTTTGATGATTCGTATGAAAAGACCCATTTGAATTAAATTTATTTTTTAGATAAAATTAATTTATTTTTAATTTTGAATTAAAACTCATGTACGTTAAATCAATATTTTGAAAATTTTATATATATTTTGCAAACGGGATACCAAAATATTCTGTTGCAAAATATATGATATCAATAAAAAAATAAAATGTTAAACAGAATGAAATGGATAATCTTTAAACACAAACCAAGCCAACTTGATCGGCTAACCCTTGAAGGCCAAACTCGGTTTGGCCTCAGTCAAGTGGTAGTAGCCCAATCGCCGATTAAACTGACTCTGATTTTTCAATTAAAAAGGGGGAACTTAATTCACAACTTTGCTTTAAAACGTTGTCCTAGTGAGACGCCGATGGGCATTTTTGTTCAAACTTCAAAGGAACCATATCTCTGAGGAAAGGCTTGCTATATCAGTAAGATTTCGGCCTATTTAAATTTGGAATAAATATAAAAAATGCTCTTTGAATTATAGATTAAATAACCCCATAATTTAAAAAAAAAAATACAAAACCTCGACTCAACTATGAAAAAGATATAGAGTTAACATTTTCGTCTACTTCTGTTTATTTTTTTTTTTTATTTAAGAAATTTGAGGGTAAAAAAAGAAAAAAAAATCTAAACTTCCCTCTCTCTTCCTCTCTCAAGTCGGTTCACTCTCCTCTTATTGTGCATAAAACGATCGGAGATTTCCCAAAGGCCGGCCATGGGAAGAAAGAGAGAGAGAGAGAGAGAGATAAAGAGGGAACAGGTGAGAGACTGAGTGAGAGATTTTCTTTTTTTTTATCATCAAAATTCTTAGATAGAAATTTTTTTAATTTTTTAATTACTTTAATAAACGGAATGATTAATTTTATATATTTTTGTAATTGGGAGATTTAAAAAAAATTATAAAAACTTTTTTTATGCCTGGTGAAGTATTGGCCAAAAAAAAAATTGCTATTTGTCTCGTTTTTGGGATACGTGACAAATACATTGTTGATGCGTCTTGGATTATTATGTTTTTTATTTTCCTCTTTTTTCTCATTATGTATGACCTTGTAGCTAATGGTCGATTATCAATTCAATCGTGATGGCGGAAAAATAGTTCAGATTTTAATTATTGCTGGTTTGGAAAGCTTCTACATGCTTTTATTCTTTCCCTGCTAATTTCTAATTTTTTATTAATCATAATTTTGATTAAAATAAAAATATATAATAGTAAAAAAATCATTTTTATAAATATAATATATATATATACATTTTATGAAATCGCATAAGATGCTTGGCCAACCGTCCTTTTGGGTGCTCTTGTCCATCAAGCCCTCCTTTGACTCTTTGAGCTATCAAAGGCCGTTACTCTGCGGAAATGGGAAAAGGCAAGATGTAAAGATGATCAAAGTTTTGCAGTTGTGCTCGTGCATCATCTGCATCAAGTATTTCATTTTACACTTGGAAAAAAGAATGAAAGCTTAGCAGGTAAAACATTTAAATAGGTATCTCTTGTGAAATTTTCAGAAATGAGGATAGGTTGCTGGTTGATGCATGTAGGGTATAGACTGACTTTAACATTTTGTTTGGGCTTACATACAGCCTGAGCCAGGGACTCCATTGCTATTCTTCAAAAACCACAAAGCCGATTGGATGAAAAGCATTGATTGCACTCCGTATCAGTTGATTAGAAGAGGGGGAAAGAGCGCTGTATCCCACATCGGCCAGAGGTTTACAAGCGAAATGATGTGATGGATCAAAACCAAAGCATATCTTTCTTGGCTCTTCTGTTAAGATTAAGTGAAATATTTGTATTTACCAGATTAATATTTAAGATAGGAGTTATTAGTATTGTTTATAAGGATAATCCATCGGGGTGGCTTGCTATTGGAGTTGAAATTATGTTTCACTTGCTCTCATCCCGACTCAAATTAAAAATAATTCTTCAATATTTTTTTATAAATTTAAAATTTAAAATTTAATTAAAAGATTTATTATTTTTATCTATTAACTTTCCTACGTTGTCCTTGTGTATCAATAGTGCGCCTATCGGGTCGGGATGCAGTCGAACTCCTTTTACTTAAAAAAAAAAAAAAATGTGCGTTTGTCGGTGCACCCACCAAAGCTTGGTCCAAAATTTTTTTGAGAGGCCCAAGGTTCAAAGTCAATTTGACCTGATCTATTCTTATTCCGGCCCATGCCTTCGATTCCAACCAAAGCTCAAATTATTTTTTTTTTTTTTTTTTTTTTTTTTTTTGGGTACAGTCGACCAAAGCTCATTGTCAAATGTAAAACACAAATGTCAATTTTGTGAATTTGCTATAAGATGAACTTTTTTTTTTTTTTTTTTTGGCATGGAATTAATGTAATCTCTGTATACTCAATTTGTGTGCCAAGTCACTTGAATATATGTCCAAGGAATTTTCCAAGTAATTTGTTGCTACATTTTATCCCCAAAGAGAATTTTCCATTATTGATGATCTATTTGTGTTCTTATACTTCAATTATTTCTATCATACTCCTTTCATGAAAGTAGTCACGAAGCAAAGTGCTTTTTTGTTCTTATGTCAAATTCAAATAGTCGGTAACTTCTCCTCAAAGTCCTAAAAAAGTTTTGAGCAGTGAGGTGCATAGAGGATTTTTTTTTACCAGTATTTAGAACTATATTCTGATTAATTTAATTTGAGTATTTATAGATGAAGTGATAGAGTTAAAAACTTGTTTTGATTATCAAGTCAAAAATGATTTCCATGATTGTATTTCAGTATCTGAGTTGAAGTTTTGAGTAAATATGTCTCTTTTCCAATTCATTTATCAAATGTTGAACAAATTTTCGAGGTTAAAAGTAGCTTGGTACTCGAGTTTTCAAATGCCACTTGCTTTTTGCTGTCCTTTGGGCCACCCATCCACCATAATATAGTACAAACCTTTGGATTTTATCATTTTCTAATGGATAGAACCCACTTAGGGTGCTTGGTTTTGGGGCTTTTGGGTGTTGCACATGCTTTGCTCTTGCTTGGGCCTCGCCCATGCCACCAAAGACCAGTTCAAACACCGTGCCGCAAGACAAATTTTAAAGGTGGATTATAACATGAGAATGACAAATGTTAACAAAATCAAATATTGTAAGTAAAATTTCTTCTAAATTATAAGGAAAAGGTAGCAATGTATTTCCCATTTCCTTCCAAATTATAAGGAAAAATAAATAATACATCAACCTTTTATACACCACGTTCTCCTCCAGATCCACCGTACGAAATTGCATACCCTTACCAATCATAATCCCAACCCTTATTCTGTAATCTTTTTTTTCTCCGTTTATATAAAAATCATAAAAATTATAAAAATAGATATGATCACGAATATTCAAATATTAGATTTCATAAAAAGATAGTTGTATAAGTGTTTTTTATCCTTTAAGTGTCTCCATAGAAACTTTATTTTGCAATCTCTAAGAACTCTCACCGGTGATGGTTACGAATTCTCTGCTAACATCATAAGCCCTGTTCTTTAAATTTATATGTTTAACTTGTATAAAATTGGAGTGACCGATGGTAAGCGTCATCGGGAAAGAGTCTGCTTCCTGTAGGACTTGGTCCTCCATCATCAGGACCTTTTGAAGTCCCTCCAAAAGGAAGTTGAAATGCAACATTTGCCTTATTAGAAAAGTAGCTGGCCAGCAACCAACGTCTATGTTTTCGTTTTTCCCTACGAACACCACAAATTGCCCGTAACATTATCCTGCAATCAATCAAAGGGAGAGGCCCAATCAAAATTGGATATACAGACTCTCATCATCACCCATTCTATATTTATGTAATATATATGGGAAAAAAAATGTTAATATGAATTTCTCGACCTAATCACAAAACAAATAAAGATTTCTATTATGATATATTCACACACACACACATGTATACATACATATTATATATATATATATATGTAATGTATGTATTTATATTATAGTACATACAATAGCAATACTTTTGGCATGGCATTTTCTAGCATCACCTAATGTATTCTATTTATTAAAGTCATAGCACTAATCAAACTATGGGGCCAATCCTGAGTAATATAAATCAATCAAAACATAGGTTTTATAATATAATAAATGGATCAACCAAAGGGAGCAACATAGCATCCGAAGCAAATTAACCCTAAAAAATAGCTTATCCCACTAACGAGTTAAGCTGAGTTATGCCAAAATATCAATAAGTTTGTCCTATTATATAAATTACTAATTTGAATCCGTGTTGTGGCCTATGATATAAGTTAAAAAATTAGAATTTGTTTGACTTGTTTGTAAATATAGCATGTCTTGAAAATTATTTTGCAATGAATATACAGTAGAACGGTCTGGCCAGAAGAGGGTCTTCTACTTTTGGATCATATGAAACTTTTCTTGGTCCTTTGAGATCGGATCGGCTGATTTTGTGTCTGCACTTTCATTTGATATAGCTACCTCTTATGTAGACTTTTATATTATTCAGAAATGCAAAGATCTCATCTATCCTAAGTTGGTATACCAGGTGGCTTTCATTCATAAAGAAGGGAATAGATGTGCTAATACTCTTGCTAAATTGGGTCCGTCTTTTCCTCCAGGTTTCCATGAGCTCTTTAACCCACCTTAACAGATGCATAGATATTTGAAGTGTGATGTTTGGGGATGACTTCCTTCAGAAGTTTGTCTATCCTACTCTCATTTGTAACCCGGGGGGGGGGGGGGGGGAGGAGTCAGAGCCATACCAAGGGTTACCCTTCCATTGACTTGCACAAATCCTGGACAGAAAAGATTGTAGCATCTAGATTGGTATCCACAAACCTATTGATTTAGTCAATAAATTTCAGCTCAAGTAGCATCTCTCCTTTCCCTCTTGTAACAGGATCGGATTCAACTCTCAGTATGCACTAAAAAAAAACCTATTGATTTATAAAAACCAAAAAAAAGAAAAAAAAATCAACTTAATTATAGAAAATAAAATTAGCTTAAAAGTTGATTATTAAAATAATTAGCTCACGCTCCGATATATGAAAAGATGAGGTAGGTTATCCCCGTAGACCGGTGGTGCTACCTTTAAAAAAAAAAAAAATCCAATTAAAATGTCCAAATGAATTTGAAAATATTGAAGCCATGCATATATTTTCAAATAGTATAGAAATTCTGATTCAAAACTTTCAAAAAAGATAAATTTAGCCCCCCACAAACAAAGCTAAAAGAGAAACATTTGGGAAGAGGGACTGGACAAGACTAAATCAGTGTCTTCCATTATGAAGTGTCATCCACATAGCGAGTCCTCATCTCAAACTTGTACCAGATCATCCCACATAATACCAAAAGCTATTGGAAATTGCAAACGACCCTACACACAAATAGAAGATGGGATCAAAATGTCATCTCGTTTGCTCCGCACAAAATGGAAAGAATGATTTTTTTATTGAAAATTTTTAGTTTGGGAAATTGCGGAATTTAAGGTATGTGTCTCAAATGTTATAGCATGACATATTCACTCTGTTGAACCCCATCATAATTAGTAAAATGACAATGAAATGCCTTGCTGAAAATAAGAGGGGAAAAATGAGATTGAATGCATGCACGCCACAACCTGTTTTTTTAGCTTCCTGTCATATGACTTTTAAGTACAAATGTAGTAGGAGAAAAAATGAGATAAAATATTATTTCCTTAAATTTTCGCCCTTTTTAAGTATGTTTAGTAAAAAAAAATTATCTTTCTCCCTAAATTTTAAGGCGAGATAAGATTTACTCCACTCCTCGGGTTAAATGTTACCCAAATTAGGGTAAGATAAAGGGTGGGAAAGGCAAAAAATAAAAACAAAAATAATAAATGCTATTAAAGATGAAAAAAGATTATTGAATTTTAAATTAGAAGTATCTAACTAGAGCAAAAAGCTAGTTGGTAGCGGACGGACTAATTAATTTTTCATGAATTTTAAGGATTACTCTTAGAAAATAGATGTGACCGAACAGAATATATTTCTCTTTGAGTAATTCGTTTCATCATATTTTACTTAAGAAACACACTTCATCTACAGTCTGGCCTCCTATTGTCAGCTCGAATTTCATAAGCAATTGCCTGTAGGCTGTATTTTTTTTCTCTTGGGTTCCCCCACCTTTGTCCGGAGTGCTTTGAGTAGGTGTTGTGACGTTACACCTTGGCAACTTCATGGAAAATGGTTTCAACTTCTGGTTCTCCAATGTTCTCCAATATACGGGAAACTGCTATACCGGATACTGAAGCTGGAGGATCATATGAATTATTTGTCGCTATTGTTTGTGCTCTCTTTCTTGAATGATAAAACAACTTCCAAAAATCATATAAAAGTGAAATATGAAGAACCCCATGATGCGAGTGATTGGGTTCCGAAGATGAAGCCATGGATCGAAGAGAACAGCAATTCCAAGAGAAGATAAACAGTTCGAAGAAAGAGAGGAAAAATGAGAACGGTTTCGTAATTGACTCTGAGGGAATCAATACATATAATTTTTGGGGGGAAAGATTCTGATTCAGATAGCAGTCCTGAATTTTGTCAAAATGATTAATACCGGATGATATTTGTTTCCTGTTCACATCATTTCACTTGCCTTCCACTTCTAATAGTTAAAGTTACACACTGGGTTGTCTTGTGCCTGATCTCCTCCTTATACACATACCTCTCTATGTTAACTCCCGATAACTGGGTTGGGGTTCGAAAAACTTTTCGTAAATATTTGATTATTAACAAAAAAGAATTTTGTATTCAATATTAGATTTTATGACAAAAATATTAAAATTATTAATATTACTATTACTTATTCTAATAATTTGAAAAATAACGTTTAACAAGCACCATAGTGGACTCCGTCTGCAAATTTAATCAGAGTGGCAGTCAAGGCGAGAGAGTACCGGGCAGCAATTTCTCACAAAGGAAATGGATGTGAATCTAATTGGTATTTTAGTTTCACCGGAGAATGAGAGATGACACAGCCAATCTGAATAGCAAAATGGTAAACCCAAGCCTCTAGATCCTCTCTCATTATTCACAGGGCAACAGAGTAAAATCCATAGTCTAGAAGTTTAAGCGAGTGGCTGTCAACCAGAAGGACGTCAAGAGCAAAGGGTTCGGTCTCATGCTGGAGAATTCAACTCACAGGACAAGCACATTGCCAGCGGGGGGTGGCAGGGAGGAGCCAAGTGCCGGTAATGTGCTTCATATTATAGATTTCTAAAAGAGCAAGAAGGTAATGGTGCTTATTGTGCTCCAAAGCGGGCCTGAGGAGACGCATCTAGCACAAAAGCTTGACATGGCTATAAGATTCGAGAAAGCTCTTCATGTGTCTCGGCTTTGGAAGCCACACATTGAGCGACCCATCTCATATCAATCTGAATTTGGGGTTGTTGCAGCTTTGTTGGTAGGCAATTGGCACGCGATTTATTCTGGATCTAAAAGTTGCATACTTTGCATCTCAAATCAGGACCATTTCTCCGCAAGCACAGCACCGCACCGCACATTGGATGAATGGCACTGAATGCACTCCGTTTCAGGAGCAGATCAGTAGGGTCAATTTGTGAAAGGGAGAGAGAGAGCTGTATGGTTGTGTCACATGGAGGGGGAGAGAGTGTGCCAAATCCCACATCGATCGGGAGGAGAAAGAGATTAACATGCACTGCGCTTTACAAGAGAAACAATGGAATGGACCAAGGCATACCTTTCTCGGCCTTTTGGCTAAGATCAAGTGTAGTATCTGTTCTTATCAGTTTAATATCTGATACGTGGGCTATTAGTCCACATGATATTAAATTAATTTTTTTCATGGGGAAGGTCCATCACAGTAGCTTGCTACTGGGGCTTTCATGCGTCGCCCTTGCGTTGCACTACTGCATGGGCCAGGCGCACCCACCAAACCCCAGTCCAAAATTTTTCCGTGAAGCCCAGTTTAGTTGTGTTTGGGTCTTGCATGCTGTGTGGGATGATCATATTGCTTGACCCCGGCCTTTGGTTGTTTCCCCTCGATACGGACTTTGCTTGGACCTTCAAAGCCCACTTCAAACTTCTGCCTGCCCACTTGATAAATGTTTGGTTATAAATTGGATATCAACACATTTTTGAATTAAAAATCAATTTGAATAAAAGATGTTGGCCATCCATCTTTAGTATCGTCTTTTCTTCCTCTTACAAGGGGGAAAAAAACCACGCCAAACTTAAAATTTTTGTAGGAAATGGAATGATGTTTAGGAAATGGCAGCAGATTGCCCGTAGCAATTTAGTAAAGCGGTTAAATAATTATTTAAATTGCGTTCGAGCATCAAATATAGTATCTATTCTTATCATAATGTTTATGATACTGGGCCCTTGACCCACATAATATTAGATTCTTTTTATAATGAGGGCCAATCCATAATAATTTGCGACCAGGGTCTTGTACCATACCCTTTGCACGGTACTATCGCTCGGGCCTACTGCACCCACCAAATCCCAGTTCAAACTTGATTTTGGAAGCCCAATCTTTCAAAATTTTTGAATGTTATCATCGTCATCATCATCACATGTTGAGACTCGAACTGAGCCTATTATAAGAGAGGAAGAAGAGGTACCATTTGACCATGTTATTATTTACAATGGAATTGTATCCAATTAGTTTGCTTGTTGCTGGTACTCTTTGGTGTTGCTCTTTTCTTGGGCTTGGCCCATGCCAACAGGGCCCAGTTCAATCTCCTGCCCGCTTTCATTTGTTGGCCATCTTTATTTTAGAAACCCCAATCTTGAAGGGTGCGATCATATTAGTACTAATACATCAAATCTCATCAGCATTCCACGGTTAAGCATGTTTGGGTGAGAGTAGAATAGGACGGGTGACCTGGAAGTCTTCGCGTTGCACTCTTCATTTTTTTCAATCCACAGTTCAATAGATAGAATCTTTTCGCTTCCAACTTTTCTTTTCTAATTCGATACAGCTCGATTGCATCTAAAAAAAAAATCCCAAAAAAAATCTCAACTTCTGAAAAGTTTATAATATTTTTAATTAAAATAAAATAATTAATAAAATTATAAAATTTTGTAAATTAAACTTAAATCTTTCCATAAAAATTAAAAATTAAAACTTTAATCTTTCATATTAAAATTTTGCATTGCTTTTTCTCATATCAACCTAAACTTTTCTAAACGCCTCAAAAAAAGCTTAGTTATCCCCCTTGTTTACTATCTCTTGTTTGCTAAATCAAACTGTATCATATTAGAAGATTTTTTTTTCCCTTTTTCTTTTGGAAGGCAATAAAAATGAAACAATATCGAGTCATATCTCATTTGTGGATGATATTTAGATAGGCAACTCTAGTGAATTTTTCAAAACCTAAATTTAAGACCAGAGACCTGTATTGCAAAAGCCAAGAAATGAAGATGGGGCGTTTTCTTTTTCCAATTCTCCAAGAGTATGGTGAAATCCTTTATACATTTAGCTTGGGATTATATACAACTAGGGAGTCCATTACCATTCTACAAAAACCATCCAGTTGCATTTCCCATGTTTAGGCCGAATATTCACATATCTACTCTGTTTGGGTTCAAGCCAACCTGAAAATTGGACCCAAATCACTCCCCCGGAAACCCATCTAAGGGACTAAGCCAAGGCCACTATGTGTTGGTTTTTTTTTTTTTTTTTTTTTTTGTTTTTCGTTTTCACCTGCTAATATCCGAGTTATGCCGACTAATTTAGTTTGAGTACTATGAGATCCGTTATAAGATTGGTTTTTTTAAATTCTTTTTTTCCATTCCTAGGTCACTGTTAATCTTACAAACTATACCTTTCTCTTGGCTAAGATCAAGTTAATCTTACAAACTAGGCCGGGTTATAGTGGTATAGTGGGTCTTGCCAATTAGAAAATCAATTGACAGCTCCCTCCAGAACGGCCTTACCCAAATGGATCGCCAGCAGTGGTAGGTTGCCACCGATATCCTTTTGGTTGGTGTAGGATCGGGTATTAAATCTCCTTGACCATAAGTCTCACATTCAAATAATGAGAATAAAGGAATAGGAATTGAGATAGTCAATTCCTTAATAGATTTCATAGTATTCGATCGAAATTCTATCAAAGTCCAAATTTCACTTGCAACAAAAAAAAAAGGCAGTAGTAGGTTGCTTGTTCTTATGTAGGAATATAAAATATAAACGAGGGCCAAATTTAAATGTTTTATTTATTGATAAAACAATTTGAATCAAAGGCCCAATATTTTTAAATTTAAAAAACTAGTCAACTTGGAAAAGGTCTATAATTTGTGCACTTTTCTTTTCCTAATTATCTCTTCACTCTTCAATCAAATGGTTCCATCATTTACTTTTAACTACAAAACCCCCTTTGCAACGTTCAATTCGTTCCCTCCTATTTTTTTGAATCGAAACCAGAGAAACTCGAGAGAGAGAGAGAGAGAGATAATGGAGACGATGCAAACCTCGATTACAACAAATCAAGACTAGGACGAATTCGATTTCAATCGTGACGTGACGATCGACAACACCAACTCATTATGTTCGTCTCCGACCACTGCCGCTTCGACGACGTCATTTCCCTCTCCCAACACTGTAATTGCTGCTCTCTTAAACACCAACAATGGCCACTCCCGTTGCGTTTAAATCAAGACTCTAAATCTTCAGAGTTTAAGCGAGTGGCTGTCGACCAGAAGGACATGAAGAGCAAAGGGTTTAGTCACACGCTGGAGTATTCAAATCATAGGACAAGCAGAGCATTGCCAACAGAGTGTGGCAGGGAGGAGCCAAGTGCCGGTAATGTGCTCCATATTATAGATTTCGAAAAGAGCAAAAGGTGATGGTGCTGATTGTGCTCCGAAATGGGCTTCGGAGACCCATCTAGCACAAAGCTTGACATAGCTATAAGATTCGTGAAAGCTCTTCATGTGTCTCAGCTTTGGGAACCCACAATTTGCAACCCATCTCGTTTATCAATCTGAATTTAGGGGTGTTACAGCTTTCTTGGTAGGCATGCGGCACACGATTTATTATGGATCGTAAAGTTTCAAACTTCGCATCTCAAATCCGGACCATTTCCCCGCAAGCACAGCACAGCACAGCACATTGGATGAATGGCACCGAATGCACTCCGTTTCAGGAGAAGATCAGTAGGGTCAATTTGTGAAAAGGGTAGAGAGAGAGCTGTACAGTTGCTACTAGGTCCTTCATGCGTTGCCCTTGCACTGCACTACTGCATGGGCCAGGCGCGCCCACAAAACCCCAGTCCAAATGTTTTTGCGGAGCCCTAGTTTAGTTTGTGTTGTGCCTGGTCTGTAATTCAATAAACAATTGAATTACGTTATTGGTTTTAACCTTGAACTTTTGTCCTTGCCCTTTTTAATCTTGAAAAATTCTAAACGGGTAGGACTCCCCTTCCCCTCGTTGTCGGGGCTTTTGGTTGTTTCCCCTTCGCGCTTCGTTTGTGCCTTTCCGGCTTTCCCATGCCATTGAAGGCCACCCTTTTTTTTTATTCAATATAAATCGAATTCTTGATCACAAGTGTAAAGTGTTAAAGGAATTGGGGGCATCAAAGGCCACTTCTACCTGCTTTTAACTCCCTCCTAAATATTTTTTTTAACATTTTTAATTATAAGTATATTGTATAAAAAATTTAATATATAAAACTTAAAATATTTGTTATAAAAATTATTATTATAAGATATTTACATATTTTAGTTTTAATAATTTTATTATAATAATTATATTAGATCTAATTAAAATTCAATTTGAATTAAATTAAAATTTTTGAATGTTATTAATTTACAATGGAATTGTACCCAATTAGCGTGCTTGTTTATGAGGCTCTTTGGTATTGCACTTTTCTTGGGATTGGCCTGTTCCAACGAGGCCCAGTTCAAACTCTTGCTTGCTTTTATTCTTTTGTTTGCCATCTCTATTTTTGAATTTTTATAATATTTTTTAATTAAAATAAAAATAATTAATAAAAAAATATAGAATTTTGTAAATTGATCTTAAAATTTTCCATAAAAATAAAAATAAAAATTAAATTCTCATTATATCAGTGTTCTTTCATATTAAAATGTTGCATTACTTTTAAACACCTCATAAAAAGCTTGGTTATCCCATCCCTCCTGTTTACTAAATCAAACCGTCAATCATATTAAAAGATTTTTTTTCCTTTTTTCTTTTGGAAATTGGAATAGACAAGATGTAAAGACATGGAACTTGTGCATCCCTTTGGTAAATATATATATGTATATGTATATAAATTATGTATAATAATATTATATTATTATAATAGAGTATAATTAAAATATAGTATAAATTATTGTATAAAATTATATTTTAGTTCAACTATTCAGCCAATGCAATAAAAATGAAACAATATCGAGTGATATTGCATTTGATTTTGCATGTGAAGAAAAGAAAACATGGTGGACGATACTTAGATAGGCAACTCGTGATTTTTTCAAAACTTGAATTTAAGACTAAAGACCTGTATTGCAAAAGCCAAGAAATGAAGATGGGGCATTTTCTTTTTCCAATTCTCCGAGGATGTGGTGAAATCCTTTATACATTTAGCGTGGGATTATATACAACTGGGCAGTCCACTACCATTCTATAAAAACCGCAAAAACCACCCAGTTGAATTTTCACAGATTTTGGCTGAATATTGGTATATACACTCCCTTTGGGTTCAAGCTGTTGGAGGCGAGTTGAACTCCACAGATACTCGTTTTGCTGGCTCGTACGATCTTGGATGATCGAAATGATTAATTCCCTCCAGGCCAGCCTTACCCAAATGGTTCGCTAGCTGTAGGAGGTTGCTTGTTCTTGTATAGGAATAAAATACAAAGGGGCCTAATTTAAATTTTTTATTTATTGATAAAACAATTTGACCAAAGGCCCAATATTTTTTTAAGTTTAAAAAACTAGTCAACTTGGTGAAGGGCAATATTTTGTTGCACCTTTTCTTTTCGTTACTATCTCTTCCTCTTTATATTTTATTGTTCTTAAACTTAAAAAGCAGCATAATTTTGAGTTAATCTAGTGAGATATGATGTTAACTCTTTTAATTAAGATTTTAAGTTTAACTCACGACTTGAGTATAAGTAGAGTATATTGGGAGAGTAACCCATAAATAGACCATTATAAATTTTAAATCGAATTAATCAGAATATAATTTTAAATAATGATTAATATATAATTAAAAAAAAGTAGTTTAATCTTGCAATTTGTCCGATTACAGAAAGTGTTTTCTTAGATACATATCTAACAGGAATTTTTCAAACCAATATAAGCAACACGAGAGCATTCTTCACGGCAGTATACCCAGTCACTTGGGTCTCATTGTACTCATACGAGTCCCGAAAATAACTTGGTAACACGGCATTAACACAAACGTTTTTCATGTATTCACAATTTCACAAGTTCCAACATTTTTTCAAATGTGACTTATAAATCAAATACTTTACTGATAAATATTAGATCACTAGCACTTCAATACAATTGTAACAATAAATTTACTGGTTATAACTCAAACAAACCATGCATTCGGTAAATTCGCCACATGAAATATTGTCAAGTCCCAACGCTCACTCGTGTACACGACAGTTGTCGGGTTATCCCAATAAATTTAATCCGTATACTAAAATATCGTAACATATTTATTTATATTAATCCATTTTCAAAAATAAACCAATAATTCCAAACAAGCAAAAATACATTCAAACACACAAACAATGACCAGCCCAGTCTATTCCTATTTAAACGCATGCATAAGGCCAACCTAACCATCCATAGTCCAATCACATATACAAAACCAACCCGGCCGTCAATATCTAATCTCATGCACCAAAAATAAAATAAGTCACTATTTAAGAAATTCAAATCAAATCCAACAAAAATAATTCCCTAATTAAACTTCCAAAAAGAAGAAAGATAGAGGTTCTCAATACAAGTTGTATAAATTCCAATCAAAAATAAAAATGTATAAGTTGGAAAAATTTTCAAATAAATTTATATAAAAATATGTCTCAAAGGGGTCCAACTATTAGTATCTCAAAAACCAGAGCAAAGTTTATATTAAAAGAAGTCTCTGAAGACAATCACTCCAAAGTCCAACGCCAAACGACCACGGAAATCAACTAAGTTTCTTATGTAAAAATGGAATTAGGAGAGGTGAATATTTATAATACCCAATTAGTGTATAACATGTTTGATAATAAGTGAGGGATGTAGTGGATGTGTCAAATAATTGTTTCAAAATCATATTATCGTATCCATTAAAAATAAAATTTATTATCAAATATCAAGTTTTGAACAAAATTCAATAACTCAAATAAATAAGTCATATGTATCCAAACATGTCCATATGTTATTCAAAATTTTGGGGTTGCTAAAAATTATAGTTCTCGATAATGGTCTACCGTGACCAAAGGTGGAACCGTCAAAACTTTTCATGTTATTTAGTCCATAAATGCCCTAAACCGTGGCGTTGGCTTGGGCCTCCCCTCGGATGCTACTAGGATAATCCGAAAGGATGATTTCGAAAGCACCTCTCAAGCGCGGCTACCTCCTGGACATGCACGCCACAACCTGTCTTTTTAGCTTCTGTCATATGACTTTAAGGACAAATGTAGTGGGAGAAAAAATAAGATAAAATATTATTTCCTTAACTTTTCACCCTTTTTAAGTATGTTTAGTAAAAAAAATTACCTTTCTCCCTAAATTTTAAGGTGAGATACGATTTACTCCCCTCCTCGGGTTAAATGTAGGGTAAGATAAAGGATGAAAAATGCAAAAAAATAAAATAAAATAATAATAATAATAAATAAAAAAGATAATAAATGTTATAAAAGATGAAAAAAGATTATTGAATTTTAAATTAGAAGTATCTAACTAGAGCAAAAAGCTAGTTGGTTGCGGACGGACTAATTAATTTTTCATGAATTTTAAGGATTACTCTTAGAAAATAGATGTGACCGAACAGAATATATTTCTCTTTGAGTAATTCGTTTCATCATATTTTACTTAAGAAACACACTTCATCTACTGTCTGGTCTCCTATTGTCAGCTCGAATTTCATAAGCAATTGCCTGTAGGCTGTATTTTTTTTCTCTTGGGTTCCCCCACCTTTGTCCGGAGTGCTTTGAGTTGGTGTTGTGACGTTACACCTTGGCAACTTCATGGAAAATGGTTTCAACTTCTGGTTCTCCAATGTTCTCCAATATACGGGAAACTGCTTTACCGGATACCGAAGCTGGAGGATCATATGAATTTTTTGTCGCTATTGTTTGTGCTCGTGCTCTCTTTCTTGAATAATAAAACAACTTCCAAAAATCATATAAAAGTGAAATATGAAGAACCCCATGATGCGAAGCCGTGATTGGGTTCCGAAGATGAAGCCATGGATCGAAGAGAACAGCAATTCCAAGAGATGATAAACAGTTTGAAGAAAGAGAGGAAAATGAGAACGGTTTCGTAATTGACTCTGAGGGAATCAATACATATAATTTTTGGGGGGAAAGATTCTGATTCAGACAGCAGTCCTGAATTTTGTCAAAATGATTAATACCGGATGATATTTGTTTCCTGTTCACATCATTTCACTTGCCTTTCACTTTTAATAGTTAAAATTATGCACCGGGTTGTCTTGTGCCTGATCTCCTCCTTATACACTTACCTCTCTGTGTTAACTCCCGATAGCAGAGTTGGGAGTCTGAAAAAATTTTTGTAAATATTTGATTATTAACAAAAAAGAATTTTGTACTCAATATTAGATTTTATGACAAAAATATTAAAATTATTAATATTACTATTCAAATAATTTGAAAAATAAAGTTTAACAAGCACCACAGTGGACTCCGTCTGCAAATTTAATCAGAGTGGCAGTCAAGGCCAGATAGTACTGGGCAGCAATTTCTCACAAAGGAAATGGAAGTGAATCTAAAGGGTATTTTAGTTTCACCGGAGAATGAGAAATGACACAGCCAATCTGAATAGCAAAATGGTAAACCCAAGCCTCTAGATCCTCTCTCATTATTCACAGGGCAACAGAGTGAAATCCATAGTCTAGAAGTTTAAGCGAGTGGCTGTCAACCAGAAGGACGTCAAGAGCAAAGGGTTCGGTCTCATGCTGGAGAATTCAACTCACAGGACAAGCACATTGCCAGCGGGGGTGGCAGGGAGGAGCCAAGTGCCGGTAATGTGCTTCATATTATAGATTTCTAAAAGAGCAAGAAGGTAATGGTGCTTATTGTGCTCCAAAGCGGGCCTGAGGAGACGCATCTAGCACAAAAGCTTGACAGAAAGCTCTTCATGTGTCTCGGCTTTGGAAGCCACACATTGAGCGACCCATCTCATATCAATCTGAATTTGGGGTTGTTGCAGCTTTGTTGGTAGGCAATTGGCACACGATTTATTCTGGATCTAAAAGTTGCATACTTTGCATCTCAAATCAGGACCATTTCCCCACAAGCACAGCACCGCACCGCACATTGGATGAATGGCACTGAATGCACTCCGTTTCAGGAGCAGATCAGTAGGGTCAATTTGTGAAAGGGAGAGAGAGAGCTGTATGGTTGTGTCACATGGATCCCATATCGATCGGGAGGAGAAAGAGATTAACATGCACTGCGCTTTACAAGAGAAACGATGGAATAGACCAAGGCATACCTTTCTCGGCCTTTTGGCTAAGATCAAGTGTAGTATCTGTTCTTATCAGTTTAATATCTGATACGTGGGCTATTAGTCCACATGATATTAAATTAATTTTTTTCATGGGGAAGGTCCATCACGGTAGCTTGCTACTGGGGCCTTCAAGCGTCGCCCTTGCGTTGCAATACTGCATGGGCCAGGCGCACCCACCAAACCCCAGTCCAAAATTTTTCCGTGAAGCCCAGTTTAGTTCTGTTTGGGTCTTACATGCTGTGTGGGATGTTCATATTGCTTGTCGCCGGCCTTTGGTTGTTTACCCTCGATACGGACTTTGCTTGGACCTTCAAAGCCCACTTCAAACTTCTGCCTGCCCACTTAATAAATGTTTGGTTATAAATTGGATATCAACACATTTTTGAATTAAAAATCAATTTGAATAAAAGATGTTGGCCTTCCATCTTTAGTATCGCCTTTCTCCTTTCTTCCTCTTACAAGGGGGAGAAAAACCATGCCAAACTTGTAGAAATGGAATGAATGTTTAGGAAATAGCAGCAGATTGCCCGCAGCAATTTAGTAAAGCGGTTAAATAATTATTTAAATTGCTTAATTCCATTGTGATTCCTTTCAAATAATTTTTGCGTCCAAAGTGGTTTGTTGCTGGGGATTTTCTGCTTGTCTTTGCATTTCACTATTCTATGCCTCTGGCACACCAATCAAAGCTTTATTTTAATTGATATTATTTATATACCCCCTAAAAAACTTTTTGTTTTATTTGAATTAATATTGTTATTATTTTATACAAAAACATTATATAATTGTTAAGTTTTTACTCAAACTGGGCACACCAAACTGGGCATTATATAATGTCTTTGCATTTCACTATTCTATTACTCAAACTGGGCACACCAATCAAAGCTTTATTTTAATTGATATTATATATATATCGACATAAAAGAGCTTTTTTATTACTTTTTGTTTTATTTGAATTAATATTGTTATTATTTTATACAAAAACATTATATAATTGTTAAGTTTTTACCCACAACAACGCAGTTCATCGGCCGGTGTTTTCAGAAAGTGATAACATATCTTATAATGCTTGCATTGTACTTACAACATTAGCAATGTTATGGACACCATTTAGGCACCTCACATTGTTACACCTCAAAATGAACATTTTGATTCAAAATGCACATTCACAAAAAGTAAATTTCTCTTTTGTGGTCCAACTTTCTTTTTGCAGTGTTTGCCAGGGGCAAATGACCTTAGCCCTCAGGCAAACAACGTAACCCAGATAGTTAGGAGCGATGGCAATTATCCCATGAGAGCGGATGCCTTTGGAGATCCACTAGTAGGGGGGGTTTGGGGAGATTTTTGCCCCGCAGGGCATGGGATGGAGGGGAATTTCATCCCATTGGGCTGCAAATGTGGAGAGTGAGAAGTGATCTCTGCCCGCATCCGGGATCTGCAAGATACTTAAAATTTTATATATATATACACACACACACACACACACACGCCCTTATTATATTATATTAGTCTTATATCCCTCTCGTCTGCTGAATAGAAAGAGCTTTTAACAGCAGAGCCAAAGGGAGGCTGAGGGCAAATACGAAGTTTTTATTCGTATTTTAAAAAATGTCTTTAAAATACCATAATACCAAAAAAAAAAGTTCTTAATTAAACTTAAATCTTTCCATAAAAATTAAAAATTAAAACTTTAATCTTTCATATTAAAATTTTGCATTACTTTTTCTCATATCAACCTAAACTTTTCTAAACGCCTCAAAAAAAGCTTGGTTATCTCCCTTGTTTACTATCCCTCTTGTTTGCTAAATCAAATTGTATCATATTAGAAGATTTTTTTTTTTCCTTTTTTCTTTTGGAAGGCAATAAAAATTAAACAATATCGAGCCATATCTAATTTGATTTTGTATGGGAAGAAAAGAAAACCTGGTGGATGATATCTAGATGGGCAACTCTTGTGAATTTTTCAAAACTTAAATTTAAGACCAGAGACCTGAATTGCAAAAGCTAGGAAATGAAGATGGGGCGTTTCATTCTTCCAATTCTCCGAGGGTGTGGTGAAATCCTTTATACATTTAACTTGGGAATATATTCAACTGGGGCAGTCCATTACCATTCTCTAAAAACCACAAAAACCACCCAGTTGAATTTTCATAGGTTTAGACTGAATATTGGCATATATACTACGTTTGGGCACAAGCCAACCTGAAAACTGGACCTAAATCACTCCCCTGCAATCCCGTATAAGGGACCGAGCCAAGGCCACCGTGTGTTATTAATCTTTGGCTTCTTTTTTTTTTTTTTTTTTTTTTTTGTCTCAATTGTTCAGTATCTGAAGTTTTATCCCGACTAATCCAGATCAAGCCGTCTGAAATCTTACAAGCTAGGCCGGGCTCTATGGTAGTATAGTGGGTCTTGCCTATTACCAAATCAGTTGACAGCTCCCTCCTCGCCAGCCTTACCCAAATGGTTCGCTAGCTGTAGGAGGTTGCTTCTTCTTATATAGGAATAAAATACAAAGGGGCCTAATTTAAATTTTTTATTTATTGATAAAACAATTTGACCAAAGGCCCATTTAAATTAAAAAAAAAAGGGAGGAAAAAAAATTTTTCTCCTACCCAAAAGGCAGTGGGGGGGGGTGCTTGTTCTTGGGAAAATAAAAATTTTTATTGATAAAACAATTTGACCAAAGGCCCAATATTTTTTAAGTTTAAAAAACTAGTCAACTTGGTGAAGGGCAATGATTTGTTGCACCTTTTCTTTTCGTTACTGTCTCTTCACTCTTCAATCAAATGACTCCATCAATTACCGAATTATGAATCCTCTCTATATTTTATTATTCTTAAACTTCGAAAGCCGTATAACCTTGCCATTTGTCCAATTACAGAAAGTGTTCCCTTAGATACACATCTAACAGGAAATTTTCAAATCCCATAATTAGTCTTTCTATTTATATAACTTTAAAATGTAGAACAGAGGTGAACAGGGCATGTACCTAAGACATGACACAATCAATATAAGCAACACCAGAGCACTCTTCACGGCAATATACCCAGTCACTTGGGTCTCATTATGCTCACACAAGTCCCGAAAATAACTTGGTAACACCGCATTAACACAGACTTTTTTCATGTATTCACAATTTCACAAGTTCCAACATTTTTTCAAATGTAATTTATAAATCAAATAGTTTACTGATAAATATTAGATCACTAGCACATCAATACAATCGTAACAATAAATTTACTGGTTATAACTCAAACAAACCATGCATTCGATAAATTTGCCACATGAATATATATATTTTTTATATAAAAAAATACAAATAATTGAGATCAAATTAAAAAAAGAAAGATAAAAATAAAGAGGCTCTATTATTTGAATTACATTATTTTTGTTGCTGCACAGTAACATCCCTGCCTTGTCTCACATAGATTTGGGCCAGGCCCGCATTTTGTGGAATTAAAACACACATTATGTCAAAAGATCAATGTTGCATTCCACCAATTTTATTTATTTATTTTTTGTTGGACGAAAGAAAATGCTTATGAAGATTGGGATCAAAAGCAGGAAAAGTGGGGGGAAGAGCAAAATGGATTTTCATTCCGAGTGTTGTGTTGTTCATTCTCTTTTTGGTTGCTGAGATTCCTATTTCTCTGCTGTTGCGGTGTTTATTGGGTTTTGCGTAAGTTTCTTGGAACTAACAGGCAAAGCTAGACTATGTTTTCTCTCTGTAACGAATCTGGCTTTTCTTTGGTTGGTTGTACATCAACTGATGACTAGTACCAGGCTTATACTTGGCTCTTTTGGCAGCATCATATCATATCATGGATGTTGCCTAATTCCTGAAATCATTTACATCAGTGGCATACACTCCCTCCATTTCACATTACTTGTCGTTTCAGTAAACCAGTAATACCCTTTCCTCTCACTACTCAACTAAATACTCTCCTCTTAATTAAAGGGTAATTTAGTCATTTAAGGTTATTTCCTCTTAGAAAAGGATCAAAGCTATTTGTTGTGAAACTGAGGGAGTATTAATTAAGAAACTTATTAGCGAGTTCTATCCATCATTTCAGAAACTTATAAGCTATTCAATGCCAAACACTTCCAGCTGCAAAATGTTCTAACATTTGGCTTGGTTTCTTTAGAACTGAAATCAAAATCCCTATACATAATTCTGTATTTACTTCTCTCCCCTACTGCTAAAAGGTGTCTTCCTAAACTCTGATGCTTGCCCACTGAGGCTTCTCTACTGCCTTTAAGTACTTCACATTGAGGCCTCCCTTTCTATGCTCTCAAGATCGGAGCATTTCACAGAGTAGAAGTTTTCAAGAAGATCTTCCGTTTCAAGTTGATTCTCTTTTCCTTTCTGCTTGTCCAGTGCCTTACACTGATAAACCTTAATGCTAGTTAAAGCGACCGCTAGCACAGCCACAAAGCCAAATCCGAAAACTGCACTAGTCAAAAAAGTATTGGTTTTAGTCCTTAAATGGAAACGCACACGCACAGAGAGAGAGAGAGAGAGAGAGGGTTACCTTCATATGAAATTCGATCCATGAAACTTTCCTTTTCTCCTGTTTGGGACTGATGATGAGAGCAACCTCGTTTTCCTTCACTTTCTTTATATTTAGGCAACTCCCAAGTAAATTGAAGTCCAAAATTGTTATCCGAGGCATAAGGACTATATGAAAATGGAATCGGGAGAGTCTTCTGGGGTACACAAGAAGCCGGCATAGCTAAAGAAGGCTCCATGACATAAACATGGTATCCACCGCTACTTAGACATGGGACTTGAATGAAAGGACTACGAAGCATAGCTGAACAATTCCAATATGTGTAGTTTTCTGTGGCATAGTAGTACTTGAAAGGCAAAAGAGAGATATCAAGGTTAAGGAAGACTTCATGAACACAACTTTTAGGATCAAGAAGATCAAGTTTTCTAGCACCATAATCAATGGACTTTACAATCAAATGGCCGTAAGATGGAAAACTAATCACGGTGGAGTTTCCTTGGCAAAAAAGCTCGAAACCCGGTTGAATGCACTGAATTGGATGCAAACCTGTTATGCTGAAAGGAAATTTGATTTGTAGCTCACTTTCACCGCATGACTGGCAATTTGGATCAAGACCTTCAATGCATGAAGAGAGAGAAGAGAAGAAGAAGAGAAAGAGGAAGATGAAGACGGTCTTCATTTACTCGGCAACAGAATACAAAAGGGTCAAGGACGCAGTAGTAGTTAATTTCTTTTTATAGACTCTTAAGAGAGGGTCAAGCGGAGGACATAGTCAAATGGAGGAAATAAATGAAATAAAAGTTCATACATCACGGGTGGAGAGAGAAAGTTGTTCACTAATATGCAATGACTTTTACTCAATTTTTTTACTAAGAAAACATGAGCTTTGGTACCAAATATGACCACTAAATCTTGTTTAGTTCACTGAAGACCCACCAAATGTACTCCTAAATATGTTTCCAAGCCAACCCAGTTGCAAAAAAAAAGTGTTTCTCAAGTTTTGAAACAAAAGTAATAAGAGGAAATTATTTTCCACATTAGAGACGAGAGAAACAGGTCCGAGAGGAATTGGGAAAATATAAGTAAAGGACAGCTGGTAGGAGATTTGGAAGAAGTAGCCATGGGAATGGCTAGCCAGATGTAGGACATAAGTGAATATGTCCAAAAGATTACATACATATGCATAGGTCGTCAAAATTAAGAAATTTCTTCATTAGTGGGGTTGCAGTTTTGGATGAAGCAACCATGGTAGAACCAGGTTTTGTGTGACATGACTTCTCCTTGCCTCAGAAACAAACAGTAACTAATAGCCAATTCGCTCTCTCTATCTTCGGATTCGACTTCTACCTTTGAATCTGCCCTTTCCGTCTGCGCTTTAATTTCCGGGAAGACTTTTCTTTTTTCCTCATAATATCTCTCTCTCTCTCTCTCTAGAAGACCAAAGTTCTTTTCTTCCAATTTTGTGAAATAAAATATTCTTTACGGAGTAAGTGTTGGTTTGTCCATGTGGAGTGCTTTAACTTTGATGCGGAAGTCAAAAGACTCACCACCAGTTGGAAAACTTGGGCCTTAAGTTTTCCTTTGAGCACATGGCATCCCTACACATAGAAAACAAAATGAAAAATTTGCATCTACAAGTTGCATGCCAAAAGATGATGAAAGATCTTTGGTTCTCTAATAAAAGAAATTAAAAATTTCAAGCACATATCTTTTTGTATGTGGGTGTGGAGCTTGGATATAAGACATGAGAAGCTTGCCTTCGAAGTGAGTCATAGATATGACATGATCGGGATGAGTGAGTAGGGTAAAACAGACGAGCCATAAACTGAATAACTTCTATGAGTTAATTAGTGGCAAATATTAATGATTTTTTTTTTCCATTCTTGCACTTTTTTTAATAATATAAAAATATATAAAAAAAATTGTCCAATGTTGCAAAAACACACCAAAGCAAACAAAAATACCCAGATTCATTTCACCGTGACAAACAGGAGTCTTTGGAGCAAAAGATGGGAATTGATAACTTGATTAAAGGGCAAGTGGTCAAGTGGGGTCAAAACGTATTAAAAGCCATGAAAGAAACCAATGAAATAGAGACAGCTCAACTTCCTTCAACAATCTACATATTGACAAGGACAACCATCAGATTGTGGTCCAGAATTTACGACAGGCACTCTAATTATGAAGTTAATAAGAATTTGCCTTTGCACTTGGGAATGGTCTTCTTTGGCCCACCCTTATTTTTTCCCCCTTTTATCTGATGGCGGCCTCCGTAGAATATTGATTGGTCTACTTTTTCTGGTTTTAGTCTTTCTCTGGGCTTGTCTGGGTCTTGGAGTTGAATTGAAGCTGATGACAGAAGCTTCTTCTTTCTGGAGGAGGATATTTTAGTCATGCCGGACTTGAACAAGTGCCTTCGGGCAACTTGGAGGTCGATAAACAGTGGTGCTCTCTCACTCTCTCTCTCTCTCTCTCTAGCATAACTTTTTATTACAAATTTGAATGCTTTGTAAAACCCCTTCTCATGAGTGGACCGACATATGATGATGACGTTCTTGAAACTATTCGTTATCAATGCAACCATCCGTCTCCGTTTTAAACAATTTTAGTTTTAACTTCAACTCCAGTTACAAAATGAAAACTATAAAAAATCAAAATCAAAATTGATATTTTCTTTTCCTATTTTTTTATAGAAAACAAAAAATATAACTGATTATTGACAAAATAAAATTAATCGAAAACACATTGTGTGTTCCTCATTGACGGAATCCCTTCATTTTATTTAGGTGTAAACAATTAAAACTCACCTTGTCACGGTCTATGAAAACTAATTTATTTATATATAATAATTTCAAGATAAATAGTTATCGCAACATCAAATTTATAAAGTAATTTGTTTCAATTAGTTTTTTTAATACAAAATTCATATGCATTTTTTATAATTGAATTTTAATGACTAAAATAAATAATTTTTATAACTAAATTTTTTTTTTATTTTAATTAAAAAATCGACGGTTTGAATTGGTAGTTCCCAAAAGTTCAAACCATCCTTTGATTCAAACAAAAAACCACCAATTTCTATTCTTCAAAATGAGAAATCAAAACCAAAACTTCTAACACAATTCTACTTCCTGGTTCCTAAACTGTTAACAAGGGTTCGATTCAAACCATGGTCATGCACCTCATGAAACTGGAAATGTGAATTTCTAAGGCATGAAATATGAACCAAGAAAGCAAAGTAAGGAACAAAGCTCAATTTGCTAAACCAGAAATCTAAAGGAACATCCCAAAACAAGCACATCAAACTCTTTTAACATTTTCATCATCGCTGAATTCAATACTTACATTTTTAGCGACCGAAACTGAAAATAATTGGAAGGCACAAATTTAATCAGTTACTAAAAACTAGGCATTGATAACACTGAGAAACAATCAACTACAAATGAGTTGATGTCACACGAGGACACAACGGTCTGTTTGTGTTACACACCAGAAATCGAATACAATGAATCATTAGCATCAAATGTAAGAATACACACTAGGCTTGGGCGTCGCTACAGTGTCAAACACAAGTACAAGCACTTAAGAGAGCTCAAACCCCTGAATTAAGAAGGTTCAGAATGTTCTATGATACACTTAACAAATCATACACTACTAGAAGAAAGCAGCAGAGAGGCCCGAGAGGCAAAGAAATTTAAGGGATGAGAAAAATCACATAAGCTCCTTAGCAAGCCTCACAGGTTTATCCTGTAGAAAGGCCACATCACCGTTTGGCGTGGTGAGGAGGTGATGATCAAGCTCCTCTTCCTCACTCTCAACTGTGAGTGATGATGCAATTGATTCTGTCCCATCATCTGTTTTCTCAAAATTTTTGATCAAGGGCCAATAATAGAAATAGAAATAAAAATGTTGAACAAAAGATGCCAACAACATTCTACAAGACTTGATAGTGCTGAGCCCGTACACTAAAATCAGACTTTGCAAGCATGAATGATGTTTGATGACATGCCAGGTTTGTGCTTTCAAACTATATTAGGAGAAGTATAATGAGTTTTATGTTTAGAAAGAGAGAGAGGTGAGTCAGGTTGCATGGTATTAAAAAAAAATGACAACACCAATCTAGAAGAAAGAGTTACTAATAGAGAAAACCAAAAATAAGATTACAAAAGATGTGCAAAGCTAGTATGTGTTTGTTTTTGTGCGTGCTCTCACCACGTTGGGGTTTACCAATAGCCCATCAAACAACTTTGAGTTATTTTGTTCAGATCAAGGATTTAGGGGAGAGGGGAGAGGGCGGGTTGTTTAGCATTGTCTTTTCGTTACTGTCATACCAGCCCAGACAACCACAAAATTTGTGAGAAATGAGGCACACTTGCCAATTTTCAATTATGATTGTTGATACATAATCATCGGTTAACACTTACCAGAGCATACTCGATGGTCAGGCAGGTGTCTAACTGCTTGAACCTGGATATGTTCTGGGAGTAGGCAATTGCAGAAAGAACCTGAAACTCCAAAATATATAACAAGAAAATATCTCTGATGAGGAAGAGTGTCCTTTGCAGATTTTGGATAAAATTATCCAGGGTATCTTACTTTATACTTAACAAACTAAGGCTAGCTCTTTGGTATGTACCATGAAATAACAAGCATTTCTTAATGTACCTATTCGAGCCAGCCGATTTACCCATCCCGGAATTGGCTTTCCAGTTAGACGCAAGCAAACTTCATCAGTAAAATGGTTGCAATTCTTAGCAATCAGATGATATGTATCCCCATGGTACTTCGAAGACAGGTGCTCCATGAATGACCGGAACTCTGCTCGGGACATGTCTGTGCTGCCCAGTACCACGGACCTTCTGAAGATAAAGCCGGGGCAACTTCTTGGCTCCACCTCAAAAACGCCACTTGTTGGGTAGTCATGTGCACCAAATCCATATTCCAATCCATGTACTGTTTTTTAATACAAGTTACAAACTAATAAGCCTGTTCCCATGAGGTTTATAACAGTAAAGATAAACAAAAACAGGCAAAGGTTTGCATCAGGGGTCACACGAGTTGAGTCGGACAGTGTCGATACCCGAGCTCGGCTCGAGTGTTTGTTAGGTGAGCTCAAGCTCGAGCACGTTGAACTTGCATTTTTCAAGCTCGAGCTCAAAGTGTCATCGGGTAGTATTTTTTAATTAATCAATTTCGCATAATATATTCAAAAAAGTATACCTATAAATATAATTTTACATATAAAAATTATTTTAAAAAATATAATTAATTCATTTCAGGTAGCTCATCGAGCCTTTGACCTCAACACAATTAGGCTCAAACTCAAGCTCGAGCTTGATACTGAACTACCCGAGTTCGAGCTCTGTTTGACCGAGCTCAAATCGAGTTTTAATTGGGTAATGTCACGGGTACCAGTGACACCCATGACACTACCCGAGTGAAGCGGTGTTATAACACTTGAGTCTAGTTGGATAATGTCAATACCCGATCTCGGCTTGAGAGTTGGTTAGGTGAGCTCAAACTCGAGCTCGTCGAACTCGAGGTCGAAGTGTCATCGGGTAGTGTTTTTTAATTAATCGATTTCAAGTAATATATTCAAAAGAGTATACCTATAAACGTAATTTTACATATGAAAATTAGTTTAAAAAATATAATTAATTGGACTCGTCGAGCCTTCGACCTCGACATAGTTGGGTTTAAACTCGAGCTTTGACCGGGTAGTGTCACAGGTACACGTGACACTACCCGAGTCTCATAACATCCCTACCGGTGTCATAACACCCCTAGTTTGCATAGGTGGACAAACTTGACATAATGAAAACCAGTGTGCTGCTTTTTCAATATGTAAACATTTCAAACAGGTAAATCAATAATCCTTGAGAAAAAGATGCAAATTGAGTGGTAATAAGAAAACTGATAATCTCTAAAGTCCATGATGAACTTGACACCACACAATCCAGAGTAGTTACTTGCAAAAGTTGGTCAAATGAAGCCCATCAGCTAGAGCCTAGAACAGTGCAAATTGAAGATGAAGCCACTTACGTGAAACAAAATTGAGCTGCCATGTCTAATATAGCTAAAGAACATTGGAAAATGCAGCAGTTCATCAGAGAGCTAAAACTGACCATCCTAATTTCGGGTGTCAAGAACCTTTGGGGCCAAACCAAAGAGTTACAGCCAAAATGGCTAACTGAGAACATGAAACCATGCCAACACCATACAAATTGCCTGTGCACCCTGAAGTGATTATTTGCTGTGATAAAAACTTGGTCCAAGAGTTTAACAGAATCCAATATCGAATCCCGAACCCACTTAGCTGGGTGCGAAATGATTATTTTGATATTATAGAGAACTACATTTGTTTTTCGATTCTCTCAGGTGTGACACTACAAAGCCAAACTATTTCAACTATTGCACTGATTTCCAGAAACAATGTTTCAATCTCTCAGGCTTGACTCTGCAAGATTCATTCAACAGCCAAAAGATATGGCTTGGAATTTGATAGTCCTACTACCTTGAAACAAGAGGTTCTGGAATCCCATTTCAGTGAAGAGGAAATTTGGACAACATTACAGGGTTGTAATGGAGATAAAGCACCTGGCCCAAATGGATTTACAATGGCTTTTCTCAAGGCTAATTGGGATGTTGTTAAGGTAGACATTTTGGGATTATTTGATGATTTTGATAATACTGGCAAGATTGTATGTAGTTTGAATTTTACGTTCCTGGTATTGATTCCTAAGAAGGCTGCTGCTTTAAATATTAAGGACTTTAGACCTATTAGTCTAGTGGGGTGTATTTATAAGCATATGGGTAAGGTTTTAGCTAATAGGCTTAAAGGGTTCACCCAGTACACAAAGTAGTCCCCGACTTAGTACGGAGGTAAGGGGGAGGGTGGGTGCATATGTACGCAGTTTTTTTCTTGCATTTTTGCAAAGAGCCTGCTTTCACGCCTCAAACCCATGATCTCAAGGTCATCAAAGGAGTAACTCCACCGTTGCGCTAAGGCTCACTCTCTTTGCAAAATGTTTTTGTTGAAGGTAGACAGATTTTGGATGGAGCTTTAATAGCTAATGAGGTGGTTGATGATTATATGAGACGAGGAGAGATTGGGATTATTTGCAAGCTGGATATGGAGAAAGCCTATGATTACGTGTGTTGGTATTGTCTTTTGCATGTGCTTTAAGTATTGGTTTTGGGTCCTGCTGGATTGAATGGATTAGAACCTGTATTTCTACCACTTCCTTTGCTGTTTTGGTGAACATATCCCCCACAAATCTTTTCCATGCTTCCAGGGGTCTTTGTCAAAGGGATCCACTTTGGCCATTGCTGTTCATTTTGTTATGGAGGTCTAATCTATGATGTTGAGAAAGGCAGAGGAAGAGGGCATGTTGAGTGGGTTTCAGGCTGGTAGAGAAGGTCAAAGGGAGGCAATCTCGCATTTTCTCCTTGCTGATGATACTATTATTTTTTGTGGTGCTAATCCTCTTCAATTACTCTATTTGAGATGTTTGTTGGTCTGTTTTGAGGCGGTTTCTGGTTTGAAAATTAATTTGGTAAAAAATGAACTGATTCATCTTGGCGATGGTGTTAAGAGACCATGGCTGGTGGAGGTCGCAGGGTGTCGACTAAGTTTGCCTCGATCACTTGTTTGGGTCTTCCACTTGGAGTGCAGGCTAACGAGGTTGCTTTATGCAATCCTATTGTGGAAACATTTGAGAATCGTTTGGCAGGATGTCAGGGCTCTTATCTGTCAAAAGGTGGGCGACTTAGTTTGATTAATAGTGATTTGGCGAGCTTACCTGTTTATTTTATATCCCTCTTCCCCATTCCAAGTTGTGTGGCCAAACAGGTGGAGAGGATTCAGCGCAAATTTCTGTGGGGTCGGGCAGGGGATGAGTATAAGTATCATTTGGTGAAATGGGGCATTGTGCAACAACCTATGGAAAGTGGACAATTAGGCATAAAGCCATTGGAGACTTTTAATAAGGCATTGATGGGAAAGTGGTTGTGGCAGCTTATGATTGAGCAGGACTCTTTATGGCAGAAAGAGGTGGTGACTAGATTTGGAGAGGAGGGTTTCGGATGGAAAACCAAGTTTAGAAGGGCTCCCCATTGTGTAGGAATTTGGAAGTGGATTAGTAAGGGTTGGAGAGAGATTTACCATTTGTTCAGTTTAGAGTTGGAAAGGGAGATCAGGTTCTGTTTTGGCAGGATGTTTGGTGTGGTGAATCGACATTGAGGGCTCAATTTCCCAATATCTATGGTCTGCCCCGTTTGTAGGAATGTGTGGTTAGTGATTGTTTCAATGTGCTGGATGATTGTCTTTACATTGGTATATTGAATTTTTGCGCAATGTGAATGATTAAGAGCTGCCTAGAGTGTTTGAGTTCTTTGGTTTTTTACAACATCATAAATTGGATATTACAGCGGTTGATTCTGTTTGGTTTAAGGGGCACAAGGATGGGCAGTTTACTGAGTCCTTTTTCTCTCTTTTACGCGTTGGAGCTCCGGGAGTTGGCCACTTTCTTTTTCAATGGATTTGGAAGGTAAAGGTTCCCCTTCGGGTTTCTTTTTCAGGTGAGAGATACTATGATAGAATATTCTTACTTTGGATAACTTGCAGAAGAGGGGACAGATTCTTGTAAATAGATGTTTTATGTGCAAATCTGAGACTGTCTGTTTATTATCTTCTAATATATTGCCCGTGTCTGAGGGAGTTGTGGAATATCATTTTGGGTTTTTGTCTATTCTTGGGTAGTGGCGAGAAGTATTGAAAATGAAGTTTGGACATGGTCATATTTGCCTATGCATATGACGAAGAGACGTCTTTTGGCATTGGTTCCTTTGTCAATTTTTTGGCTAGTTTGGCGAGAACGAAATTCTAGGGTTTTTGAGGATAGAGAGAACTCTTTTGATCAGCCAAAAGCTAAGTGGTTATCTTCCTTTTCTTTTTAGGTTTCTAAAGACTCAATGGACCTGGATGTAGCTTTTTTTATTTGCATCAAGAGTTTCTAACTTTGTATTTTCCTTTTGGGTGGTTTCCCCTTGAAACCCTTAATACAGCTTTTTATTCATTAAAAAAAAAAAGAAAAAAAAAAGCCAAAAGATTTTAATCTTTTTACTGCTTTCAAGCACTCAGGCTTGCCTCCGCAAATCAACTTAACAACCAAAGCATAGGCGCCACTTAATTACAAATACATGATCCATGGTCTCAATACTGACCTAGCATACACAGAAATATCCAGACACTGCACTTTGTAAGGGTGAGCACTATTCAAATATTTCCAAATTACCCAAATTATCTGGTCTTATTTGGGTAAAAAATTTGGACAAATTCGGATAACTCCCCGAAATTGTTTTGAAAAATTAGGGTAAAAAAAATTAGGAAATTCAAAATATATACTAAATATGTTTTATTCATAATACATAATATATACAACATATGTTTTATTC